>CAOKZL010000272.1:0-600000 GCA_948472985.1 Iguana delicatissima | reverse complement strand
GAAAGGAACTCCCCAACTCATTTTGGAAAGCAGTTTTCTCTAAGTTCTCTCCTTCCCTCCCTCTCATTCACCCACCTACACCATTTGCTATCAAGGGCACAGAGCATCTTTTCACATTTAGTTTTCCAGGTCACTGGTATTCAGAACGAACAAAAGATCAAGCCTGTACCTGAACCTCCCGGCAATCATCCACACCCCACCCCCACCTGACCAAAATGGCATTACTCACAGCTGCCTTACTGTTCCCTGAATCAGTAGGTCCACCTCGTACACTGAAAGGAGAGAGCCACTGCCTACAAAAGCCTAGGTTAGAACAAGGCTGGAATCAGACAATGGGTCTTACATGCTGAAAAGTAGTTTGAAAGCAAAAATATTTGTCTCTCACTTAAATACCATACAGTGTATTCCTGCGATCTGTGTCCCTCAGTATCATGTTTCCATGTCATGCTGTGCCCTGATGTCCTAGAATCCCCTGAAATAAGAGACTTCATGCTTTAAGAAACAATACAAATGCAGAATTTAATCTCTCAGATAAAAATCACTGGATACCATAAATCAGTAGTGATGGACAAACTCCTTTCTGCTCCCTTTAGAAGGGAGCTCAACAAACCTTGGAGTTTGCATCTCGGAGTCTCGGAGTACCTGTAATACTGCTCCCTCTCAGCAGAAACTAACCAAATCTGAATGCACATGCACACAAACACAGCATGAGACCAAAGAGGAACTGGACAACTAAATCTGATCAAGGCTCGCTGCTTTAGCCTCTCTTCCCAAGACCAGTTAAGTTCAGAGCCCCAACTCCCTACAATTCACTGAGCCAGCATGACCAGTTACCATGGTGGGTGGGAGATCTGGGGAGAGGACAGTCCAAAAAAAGTAACTTTTCCAAATCCTGGTTAGATGACACTAGAAGACTGCAAAAAAAATGAAGGTATCCTGCCAGACTGTCTCTGGACAAAGCATTTTATTTACTCTTCGCAGCTGATTGCCATTACAGACCTATCTATCAATAGAATTTGTTCCTTAAAGTTGTTTTTGCACTTGTTGCTATGTGCCTTCAAGTCATTTCGGACTTACAGCAACTAAAGCAAATCTATAACTGAATTTTCTTGTTAAGATTTGTTCAGAGGGGTTTTGCCCTTGCCTTGCTCTGAGGCTGAGAATATGACTTGCCCATGGTCAGCCATTGGGGTCCCATGGCCAAGTAGGGATTTGAACTCTGGTCTCCTGGAGTTCTAGTCCAACAGTCAAACTACTACACCATATTGGCGCTTGGTTTCTTACAGAGAAGGTGCTAAAAAAGCGCACAGCAATAATCAAAACAGCCCATAATTCCTTAAGAATACTCAGACATTACAACGAAACAAGACATACCCATTCACAACATCTTTGAAAATAAAGCTGTGGTACCCCACATCTAACCTCTCCTGTTCCATGGAAACACAAACGTGCATAAAATACAGATAAACTCTGAGTGTTTCTCACTGCTTGCTATGCTGGTTGAGGTTCATGGGAGAGGAAGGTTGCCCATCATTCACTGCTGCCCTAACACAACATATCCAGAAGAGGCACCCATGAAAATTAGATAGAAAAAGATGAATACACTCACCTAAGAAACAGGGCCAGACACTGATGTGCAGTAAGAGAGAAAAAATCTCACCCATGTAAATTTCAGTAGAAATGGATGTGAATTCCACTAACAATTGTCACTCTCAAAAAAACCAGTCTCACTCTAGATCAGTGCCTCTTAAGCTATCTACAATTATTTTTCCCCAACATGTCAGAGACCAATACCACATTTGTGCATATTATTATCATACTGATGTACAGTTTTGGAAACTCACTACAGACCAGCAGCCAACAGGTCACAGACTAACACCAGACCACAGACCATTAGTTCATGTAGCACTGCTGCAGATGAGACAACTATGTTTCTACTTTGGAAATTTCTGCAGTCAATGTATATTTACAAATCATTATTACCAATGAAACTTTCTGACAATCTTCCTGAACAATATAAAGGGAAACAAACTGACATTCAGCTACCACAAAGAGCAACATGTTCAATAAGCATGGATTTGGATTTATATCCTTTGGCTGTATGTTAAAATTGGGTTATACCAAATGCTGCTGCTGCATTAGTAGAAAGTAATTCCATTAGCAAAAAGTGGGGGAAGATCCAATTTTTGCTGAGTTACTCCCCACTGGTTTTGTTTATGACACAGAAGAACATATACGCAACACTGTTTTTCACTGGGAGAAAATCTCAGAAACTTAACAAATAGGGAATCTGAGAAACACATAAACAAGTCAGACCATACGTATTTCTAATGTGAGAGCAACAAATCTTCCCAGGTTCCTATTGACAGTATGTCTAGCAAGACAGCAGATATTAAGCGAATGTGTTACCTGAAAAGTGCTCTCTCTCTCTCTCTCTTTATGTATGCGTGCACATGGATATACGCATGATATTTGCAGATAAGAGAGGATCAGCTCTGAGAATCTCGACATTTCAGAGTGTTCTGACAGAGATAAGGGTGCTTTACAGAAGTAACAATTCTGCCATATTAGCTGAGGCAAAGAATTGGTACACCAAGTCACTGGAATTTCCACTTCTGCCCTTTTGATGCCTCATACTAATGCAAGCTCACAAATATTCCATATTATTTTCCTGAGGCCAGTATGGCAGCTTCTGAGGGCCACTAACAACTACGGAAGAGAAATCTTTCAATCTCAATTTTGTTGAGTATCTCCAAATCCCAGCTACGTTTTCTTCCTATCTTTGTTTCATACTAAGTTGAGAGACTGTGTGTTTAATTTCTGATCTGAAATTCATGCAGTTTTTTTTTCATCAGAAATATCCTGTAAGCCTCACAAATGTGCACATTCTTGAGACAAAGAACACATTTACTAGCATCAAGTACTATGAGGTGCAAAACTGTTATTTTTCCCAAGGATTCAAGAATATTTGTTGCCATACTTACTTACATACAGGGCATACTAGAGTGGTATTCCTTCTCATGGTCTCTCTCTCTCACACACACACATATGCACACACATGCACACATCCAGTCACTTCTACATTTGCAGGCCTCCGCTCTAACACATGTGAAATTCTGCTAAATGCAAAGGAAATATATTTGCAACAGGAAGAGCTGTGCAGATAACTTCACCACACTTTTTTTTGTATTCACAGATTAGAGCGCTCTCTGAAAGGTTGTCTGATTCTTTGATCGGCATAGCCTAGTTCAGCCTATCTTCTGGCACTGATTTTTACTGCATTTTCATTTGTTTTATTTTTACTTACTAAGTGAGTCATATTTTGCCTTTTAGATCTTAATTTCCCCTTGAAGCCAGGAAACAAGGCTTCATTTAAAAAAAAAATCATCACCATAATCCAATTAAAACTGCAGTGATATCCCTTTAAAACTGAGCAATTGCTTTTAAAACATCATCAGCAATTAAAAAAAGCAGCAAAAATATATAACCAAAACTGTTTTTTCGTAAAATCTTAACTGCAAATGTACATCACCACAAACACCATGATAAACATCAAGGTTACTTTTCCTTCACTCTCTCAGTCTCTCATACAACCACTTATAAATTAAGTAAGTTAGGGTGAGGAAAAATGGCTTAAAACAATCGCTAAGTTTTACAGCTGGTAAGGGTCTCCTTACTCTAAGCATAACACCCTAGCCCCATATTATCAAGGCCTTCCTCCTCAACCACATCCTAAATCAGAGTGGGATTACACCACTTCTTAAACACTATGAGAGACATTTTTAATATGCTGGAGAAGAGTCATCTTGCCAGGATGACATCGAAGGTTTATTTAGTTCAGCAATGTAAATGTCTCCATGAAGGCTTCAAACCAGGCATAAAGGCAACAGAGACCCCACAACTACTATTCCCACTATTATGTCTCTCACTGTTGTCATTATCTGCTATCAAGTTGACTTGAACTTATGCCACTTGTATCAGAGACGGACCACCAAGATTCCTCAGCCATCAACTGCTCTGCTCAGGTCTTATAAACTTAGGGCCACGGTTTCCTCAATTAAATAATCCATAGATATTCAGAATTCCCTGATTAAACCAACCCATACATATCCAGAAAGTCAACAGCTACCAGTCGCTAACTAGAACCTCTATGTTCCAAGGCAGTATATCTCCAGTCGTGTAGGGACAGGGAGGCAGTTCGCCCCAGCGGCAATGTTTTTGGGTCGTCCCGGACCATAGCCACACCCCTGCATACCCTGGCCACGTCCCTGCACACCCTGGGCTTGCCCCCCCACAGTGGCCCTGCCCCTCATGCTGTAGCCCCACCCCTCACACACCCCTCCACACTCCATCACTGTGTATCTCTGACTAACCAGCTTACGCATGTTCTTTTATTTTTTCTTTTATTTCTTTCATTTATTTAAGAACATTTTATACCACTTTTCACTTATCTGAAAGTGGTTTACAATACGAATAGATATACACTAAATTAGCAGCCAAAAAGAACAAACAATGAAATCTATTAAATATGATTTATTAAAACACCAGGTGGATCTGATGTTAACTGTTTGCAAAATAATGAGGAAAATGTCTGTACAAACAAATAGGTATTTAGTTGAAAGTGGAATCGCCCAGCTGTAGCCACCTAATCCCTCTGTGAGGATCAAAACAGGAAAAGCCCTCATTTTCCTGTGCAGTAGTAAAAAATGTCTGAACCCAATAGACATTGGTGACATTATCTAAAACCAAAGCTCTCCTTAAACCCATCTTGACTATTATTTGAGTGACTGTTGCATTTCGGGTAGGAGACTGAATCTCTAAATGGAACAGCAATATGTGTCACTCCAAAACTGTTATCCCTGAACAGCCCACCTGTCCCTTTTTTAAGCACTACAGTTTATCATTCACCTAAAGATAATTCATCCATCCTATCCTTTTTAACTCCTCTTTCTTCTCCACTTCCCCCACGGTTGTGTGCTTACAAGATACCTTTTACATCTTCATTCCACCTGTACTTTTCTCAAAGGTGCAAATGTCTTATCTACAGTAGACAGCATCAGTCTCCTAATTTTCATTGTCAAAGAATACAGTTCTGACCTTGTAATTTGCTTCCAGCGCCTCTGCTTTGAGACTCAGAATTGTGGGATCTCTCAACCCACCAGAGGGAATATGGGATCATTTTACTGTATCAACACCCACCCTTGCCCCCAGTGCACAAATGCAGCAATGTTTTCAGGCAGAGATATATTATAGCAACAGAGATGCAGACAACTGTGTAAATCACACCCCGGCTAGAGTTATTGATGACCTCATTCAGGTGAAGTATTATACGATCAGGCTGCCCTACAGTATTTTGATCATCTTAGAACCCTGAAATTGAACACAGGCAGTTCCATTTTCCTTGGGAAAATATAACAAAAGCCATTATCTGTGGCAAAAGCTACTTGGAGCATTTCTCTTAAAATTATCCCATTTCACACTCACAGTTGCAAATGCTTACTCTCTTTGTTAAACAGAATTCTTTTCGCCCTCCACTTGCCTGAAAATGCTTCTTATCTCTTTTGGAATTTAAATGCTTGTGGATTATCAACTCTCATGCTGAAGATATTTTTGCATGGCTATTATTGACTTACATATAGCATCTAATTTTAATGCCACAAGAGTGAATCCAGCATAGCTTCTTCTCAAGCCGTATGTATTTGCTGCCTTTTTTCACAAAGATTAACTATCTTCCATGTAATACAAATCATCCCTTTTGCGCTTTGCCTCTACCTTTTCTCTTGTTTTCATAAGCTGCTGCTTTCATTCCTTATAACAGTGAAATCATTAATTCACCTGAAAGCTGGCAGATCCTTTTTTTTTCCTTTGAAGGTTGTAAATTGTCCACAATATAAGAAAGTGAGAACACAATTACTCAAATTAACTGTGATAAGTTTCATAGGTCATCATAGGTTTTCATTTATGTTCTAATGGCTTGTCTAGCTGAGGAAGTCTGGCAGCTAAATTCCAAAAAAAGTAACTTTTCCAAGCTCTGATTTACTATAGAGCTAAAGCTCTTTTCCAAAGCTGATTTGCCACATGCTGTGATCAAATACTCTGTTATTCAAGTTAAAGAGTCCTCATAAATCTTGGGTCTGCAGGATGTACTGGTCTTTAGCAGCAATCTAGTCTACCAAAGAGCAGAAAATTGACTTTCCCAGAGTGTTACAATTAGATTATTGCAAAATGTATTCAAATTGCAACAGCTTCCAACACATGTTGATCTGAGTTAATTAAAGATCCACAGGAGATCTTATCACTAACCTACCAAGCCTTTTGCTCCACATCTATTACAGCAGCCCATATACATAATAAGTTGACTGCCAATTTTCTTTGCAGTTAGCAAGATGCTTTATTCTTCCCTGTTGAAACAAACTCCATCCTCTTTACCTTGCCCTCTCACCTATCCTTCCTTTCATTGGATTCTGCCCATATTTTTTCCATCTGCCCCTTAACGAACTGTATTTTATAAAACTACTACTGAAAAGTGTAATAATCAGTAGAATGCAAAATTCCCTGAGGCAGTTCTGTGCTCACTCCTATTTAGTTAACAGTTTATCACTGGACGATTCAGCAGCATTCCCAACGATCCAGAACCACCCTAGCACAAAACAAACTTTGAACACAGTGACCATGCTAGATCCTACCACCTACATTCCATCTACTTACAATGGACCAGTAAAATAGTTTTGGAAACTAGAAAACGTCAGACCATGTTAAAAGTAGACAATACAATCATAAGAAGCAAAGTTGGATCAAGGTGGCTGGGGCGCTGGAACATTGTTTTTTTTAAGGGACCTTCTTCATATATATGGCAGGCTCCCACACCCAAAGGGATGGCTTTAGTCTTCAGTGGACTGAACTTGTTGGCATTACAAGTAAAGAGCAGCCCTCCCCAAGGACACAGCCAACAATTTTAAGTCCTGAAGGGCATCCTTTTTGGACCTATCTGGCATGAGCAAGGCCAAGTCTCACAAACAGCACTCTACCCTGCCTCCTCACTCACTCTGCAGCTGGGAAATGGAACCATGTGTGTTGTAAATACTATCAAACTCCAGAGAGGGTTTGAGGAGAAAGAATTACAATTCCTTTCCTCCCGTGGCATTTCTTCTTCTAACAACATCACAGCAGAAGACATACTTGTGATGTGTGTTCAGGCAGCACAATCACCGGGCCCATAACCACTAAGGGTTGTGGAGGATCTGCACTGTTTCCACCATTGATGATCTAGCTTTGACAATAAGAATGGCTCACTTCTATCTCACATAGAGATGTAATACTTATAATCAATTTCTTTAATGAAGATGGAAACATGCAGTGTCGGATTTGGGGCAGTAGGGAAGACAATCAGATGGTTAATCTCAATGGGAGAAGAAGGAGGAAGCAAAGCAAAATGCAAAACAAAAAGCCTTTAACAATGTTCTAGCAATGACAAATTAAATCTGACAGTGTGGAAGAGCAAAGAGGAGCATATTTCAGTGCCAAAGCACCAGGAGAGAAAGGGAAATGCAAATTCACTCAGTGGATGGGTAGGATCAAAGTTGGCAAAGGACTGAAGTGCACTGTCAGTTCATGCAGATGGCCATGGCTTCACAGATGCCAGACCACAGGAAATGGTAACCAGGATTTGACAGGACAGCACGTTCCAAAAAGTTCTTTCCCTTGGAACCCCAAAGAGGGAAGGTTTACTTTAATTTGCAGGATTTTATTTTAAAGGATTTGCAACCCAAGTCTACAGTGTTCATTTTGCACCAACACCACATTAGCCGTGATAGTAAAAAATGGAACTGATCTACAAATCCTCCTCAGAGGAGCTGCAATTTGAGTTACCATTGCTCCTAAAACATGATCAATGCATGCCATGTTTTACAAATTACAAAAGAAAACGAGACAGATTCCTGTCCTGAGAAGACGACTATCCACATTTTGACACTGGAGGGACAACAGGTGGAAGGGGAAAAGAAGTAAAGATAATACAAATACAAAAATACAAATACACTACTGCATGGTTAAACTTTATTTTTATTTTACTTTATTATTTTAAAAAATCATACCACAGCAATTGTATCCTTGAATAAAAGAAAGACAAAAAACGAATCACAGATAGTCTTAAATTAATAGTTTTCTAAAAATTAATAGTTTTCTAAGGGACCAAAAAAAATCCCTTCTAAAACTTTGTTTTATTTGGGGGTGAGGACCACATCTTGGGAAAGTTACTTTTTTAGACTACAGCCCTGAGATTTCCCCAGCAGCTTCTGATATTTGTAGTCCAGAAAGATAACTTTTTCCAATCTCAGGTGGCAGCTAAGAAATAAAATCAAAAGCTTCATAAAAAAGATGGCGTTTGAGGTAGAGTCTGAAGGCGAGGGAGCCATACAGGTGCCATTAGATGGATAAAGTTGAGAGCTTCTGGGACTGATAATGAGCACTGGAATAAGGAAAAGGTCAGGTGGACCAGAAGGAGCAGACAGGGCTGCTTGAACAGCTTGCTAAAATATTGTCTTTTTAGAAGAGACTATAGAAGAGAGCATGACGAACAGTGAAGAGACATATTTATTCTGAAGTGAACCCCAGTGGTTTAAGTAAATATGCTTTTTGATTTACCTTAGAACTTAATTCACAGGCATCTTGAGACTAAGCATTTGCACTCTCACATCTTCAGAGCCTTGAAACATTAGAAGAGGCTGGTTATAAATAAAAAATAAATAAAACAACATATCCATCTCCAATACAATACTTTGGCAACACAGGCACATGGCCCCATGTTTTTTGTTCAGCTTACTTAACTACTGCAATTCTGAATATTTTATTTGCAGTCACCACCTGAGCAAATCTCAAGATTTAACATTTCTTCACACGACAGTGCTAACAGACATCCTAAAATTCATTTATTTTATTTAACTAAATTAAATCAGAAAGCAGCAACATTTTGATAAGCAAACGGAATCATTGCAAACTGTCCCTTGACTACTATGAACCACCCACCAAAGCTGAAAACCAGACTAAAACCTCACACACTATTAACATTCTATTATATGATGCTCTTACACAGGGGATTCTACACAAGCAAGGCTGATTGATTAATTGATTGACTGACAGAGTCATGCACTCAAACACTGCTATCCAGCCCTGATATTATGAGTAATACTTCCAGATTAAAACCATAAATAATTTAAACAAGACTTAAAAAAAAAACATGGCACATATAGCATCAGTTAAAATTACTGACCATAGGACTTTTTAATAAAACACTTTAATTTTGACTTGGCACCAGAAAGAAACCAATGTTAGTGCCAGAGGAAACTCCAAGGGGAGGGCATTCTACAAGCAGGGTGCCACGACTGAGAGGGCCTTCTCTTGTGCCCTCCCACACAGCACTGCACCCACTGGTGATACACAGAGAGGTCTATTCTAGTCAGGACAAAACAACAGCATTCAGACCATTACCTTAATGTGTGTTTTTTTTTAAAAAAAAACCAATTGACACATTTTTCAGAATTCAGAAAAACTTATAGATGCACAAGTTTAGAACTTTGCCTATGAGATGGCAATGGTAGAGGTGGTAGGGACCACTTTTCATGACCGTGCTTTGCCGGCAAGCCAAAACAGTGCATCCAAAAGTACTTCGCATTCAATTAACTCAGCAGAGGGGAGAGGAGAGGAGGGGATGGAACCTTGACTTTCCTAGTAGGTGCAGGTAAAAGCAAAGTGCTGCAGCATCTCCTCACTTGTATGTTCTTCCTCTTTAATAATTTTTGCCATCTTGACCACACACTGATGTTGCTTGGCCACATGTGTCCCTGTTCTCATTTGTGAAATGGTAGAAGGTATGAACTGGTGCAACGCCTCTCCTGCATTTACCACTAGACTTAAATAGTTTCCTGAAGTCCTAGACAGAAACAATTTTGAAAAACAAAACTGTTAAGAGGAGGAAAAAGTAAGCTTGTCCCAGCATTTCAGAACCTGCAAAGGAACATAGTGGCCTGTCATATAGTATATGTAGAGAGATATGTTTGCAAACTTGTGGCTTCCCACATTCACACTTTGCAAAGAACAGAATGTGTTGAGCTGCCTTCGTAGCTTAGGTTCTAAAGACGGAAGCTATTTCTAATTAATTTTGTTATTAAAACTAAGCGTTGCATTTTGTTGGCTGCATTTGGTTTTGTATTATGTGCCCAAAGGCCAGAATAAACATTAATCCATTCAACATGTTTCAACAGTCAATGAGCAAAATAATAAATCCAATATTTGACTCTTACCATTCCAACGAATTCTCTCTCTTACAGGGTAAAAAAGCTCTTGCAATCATAATAACAAATGTTATTTTTCAATGAAGTCCACCCAAGCTTCTCTCCTATCTGAGATTAAAACTCAATTCCGTCAAAAAATGGTAGTTAAACAGAGAAAGGGGTGGAGAAGAACTCCACATTTCTCTTAGTAGGGTTAATCTGTAACACCTGCCTGCAAGTTGTTTGATTTTCTTTTCAGCACAAATGAACCAAATAAAACCTATTTCTTCAGCCTGACCCTGCTAATCAGGACTATGTATCCCCAGAGAAATTAGGAAATAAAACAGAGTAATACTACTGCTTATTTACACTTCTATTATGCAGGCCTGGGGGAAAAAATTTTTACACGCATTTTCTCTCTCTTCTCTCTCACCCACATGCCCATATCTAGGCTACATGAATTCATATTTAAAACACACTAGAACTCACCCATCCTCCAACACACAAATCAGACTCACAGAACTGCAAAGGTTCAAATCCCTATTAGAATTCTCTGCTTAGAAAATCTGGCAGGCAAATTCACCTCCACAGCCCTTTCACAGCCTGACAGATTTTTTAAAAAAAGGCTTCATTTTTGAAGGCTCTTCCTAATCATAGATAATTTATGGCTGATAATTGAGTAGTGCCATTGTTGTTGCTACCACTGTGCTGTCATTTTTATTGCTGCTGATAATGTTTATGTGCGTGGTGGGTCTTTAGTGCCACTTTAAAATCCTAGATTTATTTTATCTTAATTTGTTTGCTAGATAAGTGTCCTGAAAGCAACATACAAATAGAAAAATGTAAAGAAAACCACTCATTGTGTGTGTGTGTGTGTGTGTGTGTGTGTGTGTGTGTGTGTGTGTGTTTAAAAAAAGCCTTTACCCACCTCCTAGGTATGAAAACATTATTTTTTTTCAAAAGACAAACACAACATTATTACAAATGGTCACAAACAGGATGTTTTGAGGCCCAGTTAAAAAACTCTTTTCTGGATTGGCTCCTTCCTGCTTGGATACCATGATCCTATCATATGTTGTTCGTGTGTCTACATACACACACACCAATTCTTATGAGCTGTACAAAAGAAAGCTTCTATTTTAATGCCGAAATTGCATTTTTTGCTTTTTTTTTTTAAATTACATTATGGCTCACAACCGAAGTCCTGTCATGCTCCCAACCCCTCTTCTACTAGTCTCATTTGACATAAGACCTAGCCTGAAGAAGACACATACTATGTTCACCAACTGAAAAATTTTAGAAATAGACCACTCTATTGCAAAGTTTCACTGCAAAATCATGAAAAACTAGAGGATTGGTTCATTTCTTTTCAGTTTCCTTTTTTTAAATATCCTTAATCTGGTGATCTGATTTGCATTTGTTATTATGCACAACATCATGTTGTCTGAGGTGTGTGTTTGTGCATGTTTCCATGTGTGTGCACAGCACAAAAGAAAAAGGAGAAACAACAGACATTTGCTCACATACTTACGGCCTAAAAACATTACTGGCAGATAGCACTGACTACCAGAGACCTTGCATCAATTCCCCTAATTATGGTCCTCTGTCTCTCATTATTTTTTCCAACCTATGTAGGAATAACTTTGGGATTGGTGATTTTTGAGTGCTTCCTACCCTGTGGAGTACAAACTGTTCCCAAACTGTAAATCTTGTTTAAGTGCACTAAAAGATATGACTCTAAAGAAGTGTTTGAACCAGCAACTCATTGTTCAGAACGCTATTTGCTACGGACTGGGTCAAGCAGATCTTACATGGCCTGAGTAACTGGTACACAGACATTAGAAAAATATCTTTCCATTAAGTATCCTCACAAGCACATGATTAACCTCATTCGTACCCTGCAACATTTTACAGATAAAAACTGGGACCTAAGTGGGCAAGACAGCAACAGTTATCAATGAAGAAAAACAGATGAGGTAGGAGTGGCTGCAGCAGTTTGCTTATGCCTGATCCTACAGGGACAACAACAGCAGCAGTAATAAATCAATTTATACTCTGCTCTTCCTCATAGGGGGTTAAGGCAGCTATCAATCTACGTAACACATATTTAAAACCACAAACTACAAACATGGCTAAAATAACAGTGCAAGAATTACGAATTACAGATCTAAAATAAGAAATTAAAGCATCTCCTAATATACAACAAAAGCAGTATAAACAAAGAACAGTAAAAGACACACTAAACACTTGCTTGCTCCTTAACTGCTAATAAAACAGACATGTTTTTAACATGTGCCTGAAGACAAAACTGAGGGACAGCTAAATCTCTGATGAAAACAAATTCCATAACTACAGTGCCACCACCAAGAAAGTCCTGCTACTTATCTCTCTATTGCAGGGAAGATAAATAGAGGAAGCCCTGCTACCTCTATTGAGGCAGACCACATGTGGATGTTGGGACCCCTAAGTGTGATTCTTGAAGTCCCCGAGAAACCCCCCAAAGCCCCCAAACTAATTTTTAAAAATCTTGGGCTGATTTTCAGGTGATTTTGTTTGCCCAAAATTAACCCCAAACCACAGCATTTTGCTTCCCATGGCCTTACAAAGCTCCTCAAACCTCTCAAAGAGGAAATTTTAAAAACTGGCCAAATATTAGCCAAAATGGCAGCCAGCAGTGATGTTGCCTCATTTTGGGCACCAAAATGAACCAGTGTGGACAGCCAAGCAGGCAGGCAGGTTGGAAAAATGGCTCCACACCGTCAACAGTTCCCCACTCCTCCTCTGCAAGCCTAGCATTTTCTCTTCTGACTGGCATCAGCTATCCAGTATGTCAGGAACAGATCTTTCACATTATCTCCTATCTGATCCTTCTCTCTAGAAATTACAGAAATGAAACAGAGCTTTTCTGCATACAAGGTATGTGTACTTATTCTCTGCTTTCCCTTTCTTCAATAGTCTGCCCTGGCAGGGAAATTCTGAAGAATAATTAAATAACTGTTGGTTTCTTAAACATCCTAGATATCCTAACAGCAAGCATCAAACTCTTTAGATTTCTTGCTTCACAGACATGAAGGTCTCAGGTTATCTCTGCATCAGCATAAGGCTGTTTGCTTACCTAAGGAGGCAAAAGGACAAACAGCAGGAGTGCAAGAGCAATGACTCCTTCAAACTTATTTAAAATGTCACTGAAATTTGGTTATCAGATTTACTTAGGAACATATGAGTCTATCTGAACTTTGGAATTCAGCAGAGCATAGTCCTCAGCTATGTGGCGTAGGATGGGTTGCAACTGCACCGCCATAATATTCTGTTTCTTTAGTGATTTGTTGTTCTTTAAGAATGACAAGAGAAGGAAAAAGGTGAGGAAAGAAGTTGTGGAAGGGACCAAGATGATGACATGTCATTTAAAAAAGAGGCATCCAATGTTGCAGATTGGTGTTATTCTTAAGTACCACATCATAGTGGTTAGAGCACTGGACTTGAGATTCTGGCAATCCAGGTTCTGGTCTCTAATTAGTCATGAAACTCACATCATGTTCCTTAGCTTGATTTGCCTCACAGTCTTATTTTTAGGACAAAGTGGGGATCCCAATATCCCACCTCAAGTTTATTCGTGGAAAAGTAGGATATAAATGTAACTAATAAGTAATAAACAAAAGGAAGTCCAAACTGTGACAAAATTATGGACTATTAGCTTAGAAAAACATCTAAAATCCTTCCAAATTTTTCCAAGTTTCTGCAAAGCCACATTATAATCAGTTCATAAATCCTACTCTTGGTTGACTCATGCACAAAGGTAGCTTCTTCTGTTCTCAAACTAGCCAGAAAAAGACTGCTGCAGTACAAAGAGACGCATGTGTACATACACAGGTCATTCTAAAAGTACGTCCTGGGCCGCTTCACAAATCACTTCCAAAACTTAGAACTTCTGCAGCAATGCTGATGCTTCCAGGTGATGACATGCACAGAAGTCTGTAATCAGTACTGACACCTACCTATTCCTTGCATTTGTCTGGTTGACAACTTTCTTAACTGAGGATGTCACAACCTCCAAGACATTTACTGCATTATAGCATTACAATTCCTCTAAACGTGGTTCAGCTTTGGACCAATGAAGTGCAAATGAGGGGAAGGGCAAGCCAACAAAATCTTTGAACTATCAAGCCAGATACCGTTCATGTACAATGGTCAGCTGGGTGTCTGAACTTTAATCCCAGCAGATAGTAAAGCAATAAGAGCGTGTCCAGAGGAGGGCGACCAAAATGGCAAAGGGTCTGGAAGCCATGGCCTATGAGAAGCGGCTTAGGGATCTGGGGATGTTTAGTCTGCAGAAGTGAAAGTTAAGAGGGGACATGATACTGAAGGGATGTAGTGTCGAGGAGGGAGCAGGCTTGGTTTCCGCTGCTCTGGAGACTAGGACAAAGAGCGATGGATTCCAACTTCAGGAAAAGAGATTCGGGCTGTTCGGCAGTGGAATATGCCACCATGGAGTATAGTGGAGTCTCCTTCTTTGGAAGCTTTTAAACAGAGGCTGGATGGCCATCTGTTGGGAGTGCTTTGATGTGGGTTCCTGCACAGCAGGGGGATGGACTGGATGGCCCCTGTGGTCTCTTTGAAATGTATGATTCTAGGATTCTACACACACACACACACACGCACAATTATACACTTGCACACATATGAATATTTGAAAAGTTAATTTCATTTTATAAGAAGTCTCAAATCACGCTACAGAAAAAATAATTAAAATAAGAAAATAAGGATCAGACATATACAAACAGGAAAAAATCCACTGAAAAACCCAAGTAGATCACAACTTTAACAATCAGTAAATAATCAGATAAATATCTGGGCAAATACTTGGGTTCCATGAGAAGTTCCTCAACAGAGATCCGTACCATGGCAAATGCCTGATGTCTAAGTAGACATATAAAATACATCTAAAACGCATGAATATTTTTTTCTCTCACTACTGAAACGTATACAATGCCTGTGCCTGAATGTAGCATCTTTTTCCCAATAAAAGCAAGAAGTAACTATGCGGCAGTACATTTGCATTACACACTGCAACTGCAACACAGCATCAACAAAGTTAATCTGTTCTATTCTTTTCCACATTTATAATTTCAATCTGTGTGTGTGTGTGTGTGTATAGTTATAACTAGGCCTAAAAGCCTAATTAAATAATTCAGTCTCAACTTTGTAAAATCTGGCAGGGCTAACATGCTCTCCAGCATTTCACAGATGAAAACTGGAGCAGGTGTGGCCAAACATCAACAGACTGCGTGTGGTCCAGATGGCAAAATGATTGATGAAGAATACACAAGCTAGGAGTAGCAGTAGGAGTTTACTTTTGCCCCAGCCCTCTGGGAAGGACAAGATTCTACTCCTTCCCTTCCTCTTCCCCCTGCTGGGTTAACTGAGTACAAGTTACTTTTTCATTTTGAACTCAGTTTGCAGTAAAGAATGAAAGAAAGAGGAGAAGAGAGAAACTGGAACACTTTAAATGTGGGAGGACAGACACTTAATCAGGACTGTCCCTGCCAAATTGGCATTATCTTTTAGTCCATGCTCTCTGATAGAGGGCCTCTGGTATTGAAAGAAGTTTTGAACATCATGCATCTAAAAAATGCATGAAAATTAAACAGTGGTGATAATCCCAGTTTAATATCTAATTTGGGATATAATACAGACCTTTTCGACATCTGGATTAAACAAGAAAATCAATATTAAATTGAGAGAATTGAGAGAGCCCAATATTCATTGCAACATTAATACAACTGTCAGCACCTCTTTGTTGTGTGCCTTGAAGTAATTTCGACTTAGGGAAACCCTAAGACAAGATCTTCTTGAAAAAATTTGCTCAGAGGGGTGCTTGTCCTTGCCTTTTTCTAAGGCGGAAAGAGTACAACTTGCCCAAGGTCACCCAGTGGGTTTCCATGGCCAAGTGAGGATCTGAACCCTGGTCTCCAGCATCATTGTCTAGTGCTGAAACTACTACATCATGCTGTCTCTCTCAGCACCTCTACTGAGACATTTGGTAGGCCTTTCCTGCAAAAAGAACTAGTGTTTAATAAGATCTCCAGTACTACAGCACTGCTCGAGACTTCTACTTGGTTGCAGAGCAATGCTGCAAATTCCTGTGGTTATTTTACTGTCTTAATTTGATCTAGTTTAAGTCTATCTGTTGCTTAGAGCCCTTTCCTTCTGGAAAGGTGAGTAACATTTAACAAACATTTGTGTGTCGTTAAGTCATTTCCTACTTATAATGACTGTAAGTTGAACCTATCACAGGGTTTTCTGGATCTGAGAATGTGTGATGAACCCAAGGTCACCCAGCGGATTTCCACAGCTGAGTGGGGAACTGAACCCTGGGCCATTTCCACACGACGAAGCTCTTCCACGTTGTCTCACTGCAGTCTCGGGTCCAGAAGGGAGCATGTCAGCAACACTCCCCTCTGCACCCGTTCGGTCCATGCGGAAGAGAACGCAATGGCTCCACATCTTCCTTCCGCAGCATAGCCGGGCTTTTTCCATTGCTGCACTATGGAAGGAAGTATCACTAATGCACTTCCGCATCTTCCGCATGGCCAGAAGTGACGGGAGCACCGCGCAATCGCAGGCACAAAACAGATTTTTTCCGTTTTGCGAAAACTGCGCAAGCACAACGCTACGTGACAGGATGGCAGCAGGACAGCGACGCTGTCATGCGGAAGTGTGACCTGCTGACCGCTGCCATCCTATGGCAAAAATGCAATAGCAATGTCATGCGGAAAGGGCCCTGGTCTCCAGGGTCATAGTTCAAAGCTCAAACCACTACACCATGCTGGCATTCAAATATACATAAGACTAATTAGCTACCAGAACACTTCCTGCTACCTGCACGGGAAATGTGCAGGTTCTTCTCCGGCACTGTCGTCTTTTATCCATTCACTTTCTCACATCACAATCCTACATGTGTACTCAGAAGTACATTTCATCAGGCACCATAAAGCTTACTGTCAGGCAAGAGTGATATAGAACAGTGGCACTGATGATACAACAAGCTCTGGCATCGCAAGTACACATCACAACCCTACAATAAGAAAATAAGTTTGAAAGCCAGACTAAATAACATCCAATCTGGCATTCTAAATAAAAGCTATTACAGAGTAGTAAAACAGGATTGAGAATTATGAACCCCTCCCATCCTGTCTGTGGTTCTCAAGCCATTTTTCCTACCCCTGGGCTCACCTTGACCACCCACCATTACCTCACCACTCCTTTGGTGTTTAAAAAAAAAACAGCTGCCACACCTAGAAGTCTCCAGAAGTGTCAATTCTTTTAAACTAAATGCAGCTCCCCTTTTCCTCCTTTTAAGCAAGGAGGAGAAAAATTGGCCGAATTGGCCTGCTGGCTACTTCTGGTTTTGCTTATTTTATTTTTTTTGATACACTTTCGAGGTCACTGCAGCAAGTAAAAGTAAAGGGGTCAGTTTCCCACCCCAGGATCAGCCAGGGATCCTGGGGTAGGAAAACTGACCCCCTCTTACTTGCAGAGTTTGTCCACTCTTTGAACTTAAAAGACATTTAATAAGAAAGATATGCAGACAGCATGTTTAAAAAAGGGAGTCAACAGGAAAAACCTTAGTTTGAGTGCAATATGTTGCTTATTCTGAAGACACAGAAATTTCATACTATTTTTAAAACAACAGGAAACTAAGATATTTGCCATCCTCATAACTGTTGGAACACTTTTATCCTGGCAATGGTAAAAAATAACAATTGAAATACAAATTGCTTCAATTTGTGTATGTCAGAAATTATAAAACTGCAAATTAAAAAAAAAAGACTGTAGGCCCAATCTGAAAATTCTTTTGGCACCAATATCACACTTGAGCATTGCTGGTAGTTGTTCTGAGAAGGACTTTCTGCAATCTGCAGAGTTGGGAGATTGTGGGTTGGGTGGTTCCTATTTCACATGCTTTTTGCAGTGTGCCTCACAGACAGCAAGGGTGTTACGCAATTTGGTTTCTCTCAAAAAGATTTCCAAACACATTGCTCGACCTGCAGATTAGAGAGGAGAGGATACAACCCTTTTCCAAGCTGACTTACAGGGCCCTTCCACTTAACTCAGTTTGAAAGAAGCAGCATTAACCATTTCACTCATTTCCCTCAAAAAAAAAAAAAAGTTTTAATGACCCTTCAAAGCAGATAAAATACTTGTACCAAACCAGTGACTTCAAAACTATTTTGAACATTCTGAGGACCACCAATCAGGGATTTACAATTACCACATGAAATCCATTATGGCCAATCTAGTCCGATTTCAGAAGCCAAGCACACCTAAATAAAATATTGATGGGAGACAAACAAAGACCTCCAGGAAGGTCTAGGAAAGAGAGCTACTGCCTGCCAGAATTCAGAATACTGTGTTACATGGACCACTGATCTCAATTTAAGGCAAATACTTATGTTTCTTTATGTATGTGTATGTATAAAAATAATTGCTACAGCCTTCCTTTTTGAAGTTGAGTTTTACTGGTTTGCAGCTTACATTATTCATCTTTTCCTAACTTGAAGGATGACCGAGCTATCAAACATCTTCCACCTTGATCACTCCAGGTTCTACAAGGCATTCTTCACTTACCCTTTTGAATTTGTAGAGGAAGCTCAATTCTTGTGCTGCATTTTGAACTTCTCAACTCAGCTCCTCCAAAATACCTCTTAGAATAATTAGCAATAATTTCATTTAAGAAAAGTTCAATGAATCAGCAATGAGGGGTGCCACTTTAAAAAAAAATCAGGAGGTTGCAGATCAGATTTACAAGCTCTCTGGCGAAGCAAATTCAGAGGGCTGCAAAATCACCACTGTGCCATTAAAGAACTGATCTCACCTTAGGACTATCTATGCATTCCTATACGTTTCCACTTATTCAGTGCGTTTGTGTGTTCCACCTATTACACACACATACTTTTTTTCCCCTAGAACTCCCATACGCTTGATTTCTGAAGCTATTTAATTTGAAGATGTACTCTTAAAAAACAGAAACCTTACAATACCTTATATTGTTCACCTTGACTTGCAGACTAGCTCTGTATATACTGACAGACAGACAGACGACACACACACACACACACACACAATGAATACCCCAAAAGCATCAGATCCCACTTGATCTTGGAAGCTAAGCAAGGGGGTCAGCCCTGGTTAATAGTTGGAGACTGCCAATGAATATCAGGTGCTTTAGGCTATATTTCAAAGGAAGGAACTAGCAAAACCATCTCTGGGTATTCCTTTCCTAAGAAAATCCTAGGGAATTCTTGGGGTCACCCTAAGTCAAGAGGTTGACTTGAAAGTGTGTGCACGCATGTGCGCGCGCGCACACACACACCATGTCTGTCTGTCTGTCTGTCTGTCTGTCTGTCTGTCACAGAAAATATCCTAGAAGGAAGAAGCATTTTCACAAGACTTGAATTTAATGGACTTCTAAAAAACTATACCACAAATACATGTATACTGAACCCTTCATACTGGCAACTCCACATATGCAACTTCCAGCCAAACAGAAAGTCATGCCCTATACCTAAAATGGACGTGACATGAACACAGATGGGCTGAAGCATCCATGTGCATGCCACTGCTATTTAATATTATGGGACACAAGCATTCACATTTTTCCTATTCGCAGGGGTTCCTCAAATGGAACCCCTGCCGATATGAAGAGTCCACTGTGCACCATGTGTTAATACCAATGATGACCAAAATTCCACACAGAATTCTAGTGTGGACGCAGTTATGGAACTGCTTGCGCAGCCCTCCATAGACACCAGTAACTCCAGACTGTAAAGCAGAAATAAATTCCAAAACAATAAGGCAGATAACCACCTTGGATTCTTGTATTCTCTTTTCAACTCCACTGCAGACAATTCCAGGGGACAGAAGGGTGATGGCACTTTTCCCTCAAGCAATCACAAGGCACAAATGTTAACATGCCATATTGGTGTGCAGGCGTGTGTGGGTTGGCTTCTTTGTCTCCCCCCTTTCCTGATTCTGCTGTTATCTTTCACACAAATCAAATAGCACAAGATGTACCAGTTGCTCTGGTAACAAGCCTCCCCCTCCCCATTCTCTTAAAGAAGCATAAATTTGAAGAGTTCTCCCAGGAAAGATTTAGCCGCCTAAGAACTCCACATTTCTGGGACATACAACCAACTAATTCCTTTTCCAACAAGCACACTTCTTCTTCTAAAGATGTGTCAGAGAGATGGGCCATACATACCAGAAACCACCATTTAAATACACGTTATATACAGTTCTCCCTCCATATATGCGGGTTTGACATTGACAAATTTGATTATTCGTAAAGGCGCATGCCTCTCCCTCCATTCTTCTCCTCTCACTCCCATGCATCTTGTCCCAGTCAAAGAACTCGCACAAGGCAAAATAGAAGGGGGGATGGGAGAAAGCTCACACAAGCCTAACTTTCCCCCTATGGAGTTCCCTCCTTCCTCTTCCCATGCAAAATGGAAAAGAAAGGGGGGTGGGGGAAAGTTAGTGCAAGCCGTAAGCCCCCCCATAGATCCCTCCTTTTCCTTCTCATGCAAAACGGAAGGGAAAAGGGTGTGGGGGAAAGCTCCGTGCAAGCCTTCCTTTTCCCCCTTGAGAGCTCCCCCTGCCATTCCTTTGCATTTTGCCCTGACATAGAGAACCTGTGCTGAGGTAAAACAGAAAGGAATTGGGGGGGCAGGCTTGTGTGAGTTCTCAGCGCCTGGGTCAAAAAGCATAGGAATGGTGGGGGAGCTCCAAAAGGGAAAAGGAAGGCTGGTGTGAGCCTTCCCCCCAAACCCTCATCTCCTTCCCTTTTGCATGAGAATGGAAAGGGGGGAGCCCTGAAAAGGAATGGGAGGCGGGGGGAGTTATTCGCATTTTTCCAATTTCACGGGGGTTCTGTACCCCAAACCCTTGAAAAAGTGGAGAGACAACTGTACAAACCTAGAAGAGGCCACAGAGAGGTGATATTACCATTCATCATCTGTCACAAGAGGGGCAAGGTTGTTGCTTCATGTAGCTTTCCTAGCCTACAGAATTGAGGGAAGGTTTATTCCCATAGGCCTGCTGCATTCATTTCACTCAAGACAGGCCTCAACAAAGAGTAGTCCTGAAGATGTTGCAAGACTCTCAGAACTCCTCACTGTAGACAATGCTGGCTGGAGTTGACAAGAGATGGAGGTTGCATTTTGCTCTGGCTTAAGGAGCAGCTGTTTGTTAACTGCCTCTACTTTAATTTAACAGTAACTTATCTAACAAATTGTGGTTACCATAAGCCATAGAGAATTTAAAACAGGCCAGCTTCAAAATCTAATTTCTGAAGCTGGCTTGGTTTAAGATGGCCATAATCCAGGTTAACCATTATTGCTAGTTTAGCCATCACAGTAAGCTGCAATTAAACAATGAGGAGAAGTGAAATATTCAAAACAAACATTTTGCCATGTGAGAGCTGGGAAGCATAAAAACCCAGAAGCCACGCTGAATCATGCAGCCCTCCAGAACTTGTTAGACGGCAACTCTCTGCAGCTTAGCCAGCACAACCCAACATCAAGAATGCTAGGACTTTCAGTCCAACAGCTGGGGAGGGAACATGTTTTCCATCCGCACTACATCATGCTTTAGTGTGACATCCAAATGCGGCCTTATTGTTAGTGACTTGCCTACTCAAGATTTCTACTACTCCTGAACAGTCATTAAAATAAGTAGTTAGCCTTCCTAATCTTTACACAGCACTCTGGAGATTTCAAAGCACTTCTTATACATTCGCTCACTAATCCCTGTGTGACAGTTCTATAAAATAATTTCTTCTGCCAAATGAATCCTACAAAACAGTGGCTTGCATAAGCAACCAGGCTCGCAGCAGAGACAAGTTGGGAGATTCCAGTCTCACGTGCTAAATCATTATGCCACCCAGGTTCTCTTAAGATAACACATAACTTCAGCTGCCTGTTAATGGGGTTTGCCATTCAAGCACAACTGCCCACCCTATCAGTTATTCAGGTTGTCAACTGTATTTGTCTCAAGAAATAGTTTCGTCATCACTTCTAAATGTTTTTGAAATTTTGTCCTACCCACTGCACTATTCTAAGAGAAGCAAAATGGAAGAGCTTACAGCTATGTCTTACGGATTAAATGCACAACGAAAACACACACAGCACCCACCCATTCCTGGCAATTGAAGCAGTCAATATACAGCTAAAACAACAATCTAACCAAGAAAAAAAGGGTTGCAATTATATCTAATCAAATATCCATATTCCATTAGCAGTCTGTTAAAACTCCTAGATCTTGTTTTTTTCTACAACAAAGGTGGGCAACTTGTGTTTTTAAAAATACGTTCATGGGCTCAAACTCCCATCAGTCCTACCCATAACAGCAACTGTTGTGGGATCATAGGATTTGCAATCCATCAAATCTAGACAGCCACAAATTGCCCACTCCTTTTCAAAAATATTTCAGTTACTAAAGCTATCAAACTGAGAAAAAGCCAGTGTTTTTGTCAACAAAGAAATTTCTAGACTTCCTGGATTGAGAAGATATTACATCTCATGGACATGAGAAGAAGGCTATACCTATTAAATCTATCTCCATATAGCTATTAAATCTTTATGGTGTCTTTCTTCCAGATGATCCTATAAAACACTCCATTTCGAAGTAGATTTTTTTGTGTGCATGTAATCATCTCAACATACTATCTCTAATTCTGGGAGAACTGGTGCTGCTATGTGTTGTTCAGAATTCTGTTGATTTAGTTTCCCTGCTATTGAAAAGCAAATGGAGAAAATTAAGAGCCCTCCTACATTATCAATTCTGAATTTCTAGAAAAAGCAGTGTACCAGTACAACTTCTCAGAAAACCTATTTAAAGCTTAATAAGTTTCTGAAGAAACAGAGGCACTGGTTACAAGGGAAGGTGGTGATTTCATTACAACCAAGGCAGCACTACTTATATGCATGTGTATGGTGGGTGAAGAACATGACATTTCAAATTAATATTTCCAGTGCAAAATCACACCAAAAAAAAAAACAGAGGAGGGGACGAGTCTGTATCAAGATCTCGCCTTCTCTCTAGGAGACCTAATCTGGTTGATCTAAAAAATCAGAAAGCATTTTACAGAGGAAGAAGAAACAAAGAACACACACACACACACACACACACACACACCAAGTGAACTCTCCTCAAGGTTAAGTAATTCCTCCCACTCGTCACAGACAAGAAGGAAAAATTATTGCCTATAGCATATCCAGCTACAATTAATGTGCTTGCTATCCTAAAATCATTCCTCAGCAGAGCAAAAGAGGTCAAATATGGTTCAGTCAATCCAGATTTTTTTCATAGAAGGCAGAAGAACACAGTAGCTTTGATAGATTTTCTTTTTCTGTTCCTCCCTCGGTTAGAAAGAAAATGCTTTCACTAGCAAAGGATTTATATGGGCAGGTATTTTGCCATCCTCACCATTCCCACACCATTACAAATCATTGTACTGATTTTGAGAGGTCAACAACAACCTCAAAAGATTAGAGATTCAGTGCATCCAGAGCCTGTTTGTTCTTCAATAATAAAACAACCTGCTTTTTTCACCTGGAAGAGATAAGCTACCATCAATATCTGTTCTTATTCAAGTAAAAACTATTCCAATTTGCTAGGAGGAATGAAGATTCAATCATCTGCCTTGGAATGACCAACCTCTGGTTGAGCCACACACTTATGAACTCTTTTAAAGCTGTAAGAGGTATTCTTCTACTATTTAAGCCCAATTCATCCTCCTTTTAGCCAAAGCCAGAGCTAAAATTGAGGAATGTCTTTCAAGAATCCTCTAGTACCTGGCATTTCCGCTTCCATCCCAGCCAAAACTCTGCCCCGAGGGAATTCAGGGGACAGTTTTTGGGAGAATTTGGAGGATTAAAAAAGGCTGTTATTCAAGCCAGCAGCCAGAAAATTTTAGTTGGTTCATCCTGGGGATAACTAAGGGTCATGAGCATAGCTGAAGGAGAAGTAAGCAAGGCACGATATTCAGAAATACATTACGTTCAACTGACAAAATCAGTTCTTCTTCCACAATCAGTAAATAAAATATCTGTAATGTCTTTCCTGTGTGACAGAGTTGCCAGACTGAAAACTGGAAAGGGATCCTGTCACTTTAATGGTTGTGTAGGACAGGGGAATTTTAGCAGATGTTGTTCATCAGCCAGGTAATAAACGACAGGAACAGGAGCCCTTGCCAGTTTTCACTCTGGCAATCCTACCAAATGGGAATGACAAGGGCAGCCCAATGGGATCAATGGCCAACCTGGCAGAGTGGGGAGACAAGGCTGGAGACACATTTGGGGTGGCCAGGCCGAAACGCAAATGGCTACAGACCTGCTGCCACCCTTTCCTCCCCATGTGCCATCTCAGCGAAGCTTTCTATCCTGATTGCTGTCATCCCTCTTCCTAAAATGTCTTCTGTGAATGCCACTAACCCAGGTCACAGCAATGCAGGCGCAGCAAGCATCGGGGGGGGGAGCCTGCACCAACAGCTATTCCCATTACTAGTGATGTGAAAGATACAGGGGAGAAAAGAGCACAATCACACACCAGAAAACCAGGAATGTAAGAGTGGGCTGAGGGTGGCAAAACACAATGTAAACAGGAAGAAAACTGGACATTTTTATCTTTCAGACTTTGATTGCAACTTTGCTGTCTAAAATTTCACCAGAAAGCAAATGGCAAAACATCAATAAAAGGAGGGAAAACAACATAAGCTTTGGGAGATAAGATTTCTCAGTCTGCTTTTCCATTGAAACATTAAGCTTTCAAAAGGACGCTGAAGTCACATTTTCCAACAGTAGTTATTAGAAATATGCACATGTTTAGAACTAGGTCAACCTCTACAGTTATTTTACCAGCAGAGAGAAACTGTTCAGACATCACTCTAATGCTCTTAGCCTCAGCAAACCAGGGCAGAGCCGTTTTGAAATTAAACAATATAAACAGAAAAAACAGCTACTCAGTAGAAATATCTCCTGTGCCAATTTTTTGAAAGAAGATTCCACAAAACGTAACTTTACTAAGGGATTAACACTGCTTTGGAAATGCACACTTTTGCAGAAGTCCAGAAGTTTCCATTCAGTTGTGGTTCACTTGCATTCTTTTATCATCCTTCTTGAAAGGATTAGCCTAGAGCAACAGGAGGATGTAGAAACTAAAACTCAGACCAAATGCTTCCTGACAAATCAGCAGCACACTTCACTTCTCTCTCTTTCATATGGGCAGCATGGACAGGGGCAGTAAAGAAAGGAAAGGTGCTGCATTTTTAAAACATGGAGACAAAAGGGATCACCTTTATAAAGGCTTAGAGTGGAGAGCCCAAAAATGTTATGACGGAGATTGTACAAACAACTGGTTAACATTAACTTACTTCATCCTTAAGACTTGGGATGACAAGGGGACCATTTACAATACCACATCCAAGTAAAAATCAGTATGAAATCCTCAGATTTAGCATTTTCAAAATATTTACGTTTGCCTCCCAAGGACTGGCCCAAATCAAACAGTCACATTTATGGAAAATATCCTCGGGATTTTGATTCTACCAGGATGCCTTTGTTCTCTAAACGTGAGACCTATTTGGATGTTAGACTAGCTTCTTTAAATAAATAAATTAGGAATATGTGACAATCAAATATATGACTATATTAGTAACATATTTTGATATGATTATAAGTTTTGTAATTATGCTTATGTTTTGGAATATATGGCTTATTTCTTTATTTATATTTGTTCTGTGCCTTTTCTGTTACTGTGCTGTGGCTTCTGGAACCTGAGACCTTTCCTTTTGTTTTAGTGCAGTGGTTCTCAACCTGTGGGTCCCCAGATGTTTGTGGACTTCAGCTCCCAGAAGCCCCAGCCACTATGGTCAATGCTCAGGGCTTCTGGGAGCTGAAGTCCACAAACATCTGGGGACCCACAGGTTGAGAACCACTGTTTTAGTGGGATTTGGGATTTTGTGGGTTTTGTGCTCCTACCAGCATTAGCCTATACTTAGGGCAGACAGAAGTTACAGTTCAATAACACCTGTGGGGCAACAAGTTACCCATTCCTGAACAGAAGATGACTTCAGATGGAAGATTCTCCTCTAGTAGCCTTTCAAATAAAAGGTAGTTCTCTCTAAAGATACATGGCCAGAGTGAGAACAGAACATGCCTTTAGGTGTATAGTTACTGGAACAAACATAGTCCCAACGATTTGCCATCAATCTTGCCAAATCAGAACTCAACACTGCCTGCTAACAATGACTCATTTTTACCCCACAGCAAATGAGAAGACAGGAGAAATCGAAGGACAGATGTGGGAGAAACCCTTCTTACTCATCATTGGCAAATGTGTAACTTTTCAAGACACGCACTCTTCTCTAGTCGTAATCTGGCAGACTTAACCATCACACCAGTACCAGCCAAAGCATTCTGTATCAGCCCAGAAGAAATTTCTGTTCATCTTAAAACATATTTATGCATTAATGCAAAAGAGCCTCCAGAAACGATTACGGTAACACAGATCAGCACACAACATTCCGTCGTTGAATGTTGTTGAATGTTCTATTTCACATTTGCACATTTTTTTTTTGAAACAGGTACCAGCAAGAAGAAGAGAGAGAGAGAGAGAAAAGAAGCTAATCTTTAAAAAAAAAAATCTGCAAACGAAAGGACAGATAAGCAAGGAATGTTTAGCATGTAAGCTCATGTACTAGGAAATTACAGAAGACTTACCTTGTAGACTTGTCCATAGGTTCCATTGCCAACTAGTTCAACCAGTTCAAAGATGCCTGCAGGATCCTGGGAGAAAGAGAGAGAAATCAAGAAACTTCAGAGATCTCCAGTGTGAGATATTTAAAAGTTGCAACACATAAACCCATTTAGTCACCATTCTACCAAGCAGCTCTCTCACGTACAAGGGCCAAAAGAATTCACAGCAAGGTTCAAATCCCTTCTCTGGGACAGATTTCTATGTAAAGTGAGGTGAAAGCAAAGTAATTTAACAACGCTGGCTTTGGTCACAGTTTATATGCATCAGAGATAGAAGCATTTGAGGAGAATGGCCACATGAATGGTTACTGGCAGGAATGCACTGGTAGACTCTGCTCTTCCTAATGCCCACATCGCCAAATTACAGAAATAAATGCTTAGCTAAGTTAAATAATGCATATACGTTACTATTGCCAGCACCTGTTCCAAAACAGGCCCCTTTATATTCTTCCAGTTCGTGCACCAAGAAGAACAGCGGAACATTAAGGCCATTTCCGCACCAGACTGTTATAGCGCTATTATTCCACTTTCAATGGAATCTTGGGGTTTATAGGATGTTGAAAGTGAAATAAAAGAACTATAACAGCCTAGTGCAGAAATGGCATAAGACTCAATAGAGGAGCACACATCCCACAATCTGCAAAATCTGAGCAGGGTTGCTGATGATAGGATGACTTGTATGTCTCCTATCCATAGGGTCGCCATAAGTCAAAGTCAACTTTATGGCAGTTAACAGCAACCAAGCTTATCCAAAGCACCAGATAAAAGCCTACCCTCTAGCTGACTTCTACAGATGGCACTGTTAGCTCTGACCCACCCACCAGGGTCAACACCCCCATCCCTAAAATTCAGGGGCATGGTAGAAAAAAAAAAGGATTTTTCTCTTTTTAAAAAAGCAAATTAGTGAGCTGTTCACTTAGAACAGTGGTTCTCAACCTGTGGGTCCCCAGATGTTCATGGACTTCAGCTCCCAGAAGCCCCAGCCACTATGGTCAATGCTCAGGGCTTCTGGGAGCTGAAGTCCACGAACATCTGGGGACCCACAGGTTGAGAACCACTGACTTAGAATCATAGAAATGTAGAGTTGGAAGAGACCACAAGGGCCATCCAGTCCAACCCCCTGCCATGCAGGAAAACCCTCAAAGCACTCCCGACAAGTGGCCATCCAGCCTCCACTTAAAAACCTCCAAAGAAGAAGACTCCACTACACTCCGTGGCAGCACATTCCACTGCCGGACAGCCCTGACCGTCAGGAAATTCTTCCTGAGGTTCAGGTGGAATCTCCCCTCCTGCAGCTTGTATCCATTGCTCCTTGTCCTGAGAGCAGGAGAAAACAAGCCCACTCCCTCCTTGACATGACATCCCTTCAAATATTTAAACATGGCTATCATGTCCCCTCTCAACCTTCTCTTCTGCAGACTAAACATACCCAGCTCTCTAAGTCTGTCCTCATAGGGCATGGCTTCCACGCCCCTCATCATATTGGTTGCCATCCTCTGGACCTGCTCCAGCTTATCCATATCCTTCTTGAATTGGGGTGCTCAGAAATGGACACAGTATTCTAGATGAGGTCTAACCAAAGCAGAATAAAGTGGTACCAATACCTCCCTCGATCTAGACACCATACTCCTGTTGATGCAACCAAGAATTGCGTTGGCCTTCTTGGCTGCCGCATCACACTGCTGACTCATGTTCAGCCTGTAGTCTATGAAGACTCCTAGATCCCTTTCACACGTACTGTTAGCCAGCCACGTGTCCCCCATCCTATATTTCTGCATACCATTTTTTCTGCCTAAGTGTAGGACCTTACATTTCTCTCTGTTGAAATTCATTTTGTTAGCCTTGGCCCAGCTCTCCAATCTGTCCAGGTCCTTTTGAATTTTGATCCTGTCGTCAGGCGTATTAGCAACCCCTCCCAATTTGGTGTCATCTGCAAATTTGATCAGCGTGCCCTCTATTCCTTCATCCAAGTCATTAATGAAGATATTGAACAGCACCGGGCCCAGGACAGAACCCTGTGGCACCCCGCTAGTCACTTTTCTCCAGGATGAGAATCTGCCATTGGTGACTACCCTTTGGGTATGGTCAGTCAACCAGTTACAAATCCACCTGACAGTAGCCCTGTCCAGCCCACATCTTACTAGCTTCTTTGCAAGAATGTCATGGGGAACTTTGTCAAAGGCCTTACTGAAATCAAGATATACTACATCCACAGTATTCCCTTCATCTATCAAGCAAGTAACTCTATCATAAAAAGAGATTAGTCTGGCATGACTTATTTTTGAGAAATCCATGTTGACTTTTTGTAATTATGGCATTGTTTTCTAAGTGATTAGAAACTGACTGTTTGATGATCTGTTCCAGGATCTTTCCAGGTACTGATGTCAGGCTGATTGGGCGATAATTATTTGGGTCCTCTTTTTTCCCCTTCTTGAAGATGGGGACAACATTTGCCCTCCTCCAGTCTGCCGGAACTTCTCCTGTCCGCTAAGAGTTTTCAAAGACTTAAAAGTGAGGTGGTCAGAGCGTGGCCTGTGGACCACATGTGGGCCCCAGGGCTGTTTTTGTGGCCCCCAGGGCCTCCATAGGTGAAAAAAAATGCTCAAAAATGCCCCAAAATTACATCTGGGGTTGTGGAGGGCATTCCACCATGTTTGGAGGCCCCTTGTGTCTCCCTAGGTGTAAAAAAATCCATTTTTTCCCCAAAAACATATTTTCATCCAAAACGCCCTTTAAGGAGTTTGAGGAAATTTTGTTTTGGGGAGGCTTGCCCAAGGAGGGTTCTTTTTTGAAACAGGGAGTTAGAGGATTACTTCCTGTTAATGGCCCAGGAAGGCCTCAAAACATGGAGAAATTGTTCATGTTCCTTAGTGGGAATCTGGGGACAATTTTTGTTTGTGGGTTCGTGGTCCTCCAAAGTCTTGAGGGGTGTGTTACTGTTTCCTTTTTTCCTTAATCTTCCACAGTTGCCAACTTCTCCTTAAAACCAGGCATGCAGAGAAGCACATGCTTTGTAAAGGAAGCCAGTTAAAAGTTTCAGGAGCAATAATTGGCTCCCAAAGAAGCAGCATGCTCCAGGGCCTGACATGTAGAAACAAAGCAAGGACAGGGAACCCATGGCCTTCAAGATATTGTTGAACTATCCTCAAAGTAAGGTAGAGAAATCTCAGGGCAAAGGTGCAGTCTTGAAAAGCATGTGTACATGCTTTGTTAGACCTTCCTTTTTTCATCTGAATGGCATGCTCTGTACAACTGTGGCTGAGGCTTAAGTTGTCACATTTTATGACATCATCTTATAACATCATCCTTGTAATATCACCAGGGCCCATCCCCTGTGATACCACAAGGTGTTGTCTTTACATCTCACATTCTGGACTTGAAATTTCAGGGCCCAGGACAGTCCCAGTTTGGCAACCATGCTCCCATCATTTTTATCCACAAGCCAGGGCTAACAAATCATGGCAGGAGTTGAATTCCAGCAGCATCTAAAGGGCCACAAGCATTCTTGACAAAGGGACAAGTGGATCAGAAAGTATCAGAGAATGGGAAGGGAGTAGAAAGAAAAATACAACTTCACATAATCTAATTCTGAACCAGAGCTGTGATTCAAAGATGGCTGCAAGTACAAACACAGTTGGCCTAAGACATTTTGTTGTCTGAGACAGAGCAGTAATTATCCCCTCCCTTGCACACAACTCTTGAAGTCAAGATACACAGTTGTAGTTCTTAACTGCCGCCGATCTCGACTTTATACATATACTTACACAATATCCAAAGTCAATGTATTATAGCAACTGAAGTCAAAATAATCTCACAAGCAGCACTTTCCTTGGCTGGCAACAAAAATATAGCCCTACAAAACTATCAGTTTGCTGCCTTTTCACCTCCTCTTAAATCACTTCACTCTGCCTAGCAGTATGGCTGGCCCCACATGTAACCATGCCACAAGCTGTGGCTTTCACCATTTTCTCCCTTCAGAGCATGATTTCTACGATGAAGAAAAGAACCCCTGTTCAGCATCTACCATAGAACCTGAATGAACTAGAAATAAATGGTCAAAGTCTCTAGGACAAAGATTCAATTCACAAGGGATATTGGTCAGGCCTTACCACAGAAGCTCCTGTGGTTAATTTCCGACAAATAAGCATGGCTTTCAGATTCTCAATTTTTAAATGAGAACTAATAGCAAAGGGACATATGCACACACCTAACTCATAGTGTTTCAGCAGAGTTGGTTTTGTATGTGTGGAAACACTGTAAGCTCAGTTCTGACACTGAAAACAAATTCCTGAGCATCCTCTTCCCCAGCTTTATGTGCACATCCATCTCTGTGACAGAAACAGAAAGCAGGTAAAATTTAAGGACATTCTGCTCTGAGTGTTCACCAATTCTGTCCCATTCAGGCTCCTGCAGGATTCCTGATGGCTCAGTCTAGATCATGGCAGTCAAATTTACCAAAGCTTTGATGAACAAAGCCTTTTTTCCTATTAAAAACTGTACAGCATTCTGCTGTTCATAATATTATATCTCTGATGGTTTATTTTTTTTTTCCGGCCACTGGCTTTACCTGGCACACTTCTTGATTCTAATACAAAAGTAGACCCCCACTATTCTGTGTCCCTAGGGAACAGCTAACACTCACTTGTGGCTACATGTAGCCGAAGAAGGCCAGTCCAACTGGCCAAGACATCTTTCAGGATAGCTGAATTGTCTGTGCTGTTCTCACCAAGAAATTGCTATATACTTCTAAGGAACTCCCAGCTTTCTCTGGGGCTCATTCACACTATACAATTATATCATTATTATTTTACTTTAACTGCCATAGTTCCATCCTAGGGAATCCTGGGTTTAGCAATCTAGGGAGAGACATTTAGAATCCTTATTCAGAGAGCTCTAGTGCCATACCAAATTACCATTCCAAGGATTCTATAAGATGGAACCATGGCAGTTAAAGTGGAATAATAGCACTGTAATTCTGTACTATGAATATGTCCAAGAAAATAATAATAGCACTATATTCTATACCGTGAATGGGTCCCAGAAAAACAACCTGTCTAAGAGGCAAGGGAAGGGGGATGAAGACGATAATTTTGACTGCTCATGGGGAGAATGAAAGGATTCATTCCTTTGCTGTAAACAACCAGTGAGACATTATCTTTAAGGGCCTTGCCAAGACAAGACTGTGTGCCAACCACCACCATATCAATTGCACAGCAAGGAGCACCAGAGCACTTTTTTTAGAAAATGTTGGCTTTTGCAGCACTGTAAGCTAAATCAACATTTCTCAGGAAGAGGTTGGGCTGAAACTCTCAGTATCAAAGGCATTAAGGGCTTCGCAGCTGGAAAGCTATCCCAGGGCCAGGGAGGATATAGAGCACAGCTGGATCCAAAAAACACACAGAAGCTCACAGCTCAACATAGCCAAAGTTGTAGGATGTTTCTATAACCTAAAAGACATTTTGTGCCAGAAGAACAGCAGGTTTCCTATCGGCAAAGAGATGGAATAAAGAACATACATTTGGTTTTGGTTTTTTTAAAAAGTAGCAGCTACTGACTGTGAAGCTGATTGTGAATTGTGATTTACCCAGCTGCATGGAACAAAGATTTTTTAAAAAAGATGTTTTCAATGAAAATTTTTGCCAAACAACTAAGTTCCAATTCAGCATTAAAAGGCAGATTCAGATAACAGTTTCCCATAAGCAACAAGACCTTTAGAAGTGAAGCTAAACATTCATTGGCTGGAGGATCACTAGGAGCTAGAATGGCTCTCTTTCTAAATATGGATCAGCACAGGATGTTGTTGCTAAGAGTCAGTCCACAGTGTTCTTATCACTGAAGGTTTGATGCACAGTAGAAACAATGTTTTCAGGCTTTGCTGGTCCTGGAAGAAAAAGCCCAGCACCTCTTGACAATAGGGAAAAAAGAACCAGCAGAGGGTGGCAAGGAAATAGGAGTGTTAGGTCTGCAGTGAGGTTATGAAGGTGTATACTTTCCCATAGCACAACTACTTTCAGAATTCCTTATCTTTAGTTTACACAAATTCCTGGATCTGATTGCCTTAAAGGACATTACCACACAACCTGCAACAGTTATATACACAAAAAGAGGGGGTGCAGTCCATGCTACAGCCATTTTCCACCTGCCAGTGAACACGCCCCCACCTACTGTACCTCCACCTGAAGCCATCCAATAAAAAGTCTAACACACTCAGGGCTGACGTAGGATAAACTTACCCTCATCCGAATCCAGCAATATTAACCCCTGAAGAACAATTAACATAATGTTGCAGTGATGCTGGCGGGCTTCCCAGCATCAACTGGTTGGCAACTGGTTAGCCACTGAGTAAACAGAATGTTAGATTGGACAGATGGTTAATCTCTTTCAATCGGCTCTTCTTATGATCTTAGCAGATCCAGCTCCTTAAGTCTTCATTTTATCATTCCTGCACATCATCTGCCCATAGGAGTGAAGGAGCAGATATCTGTGAAAAAGAAGATCACAGAGCTGTCTCCACATAGTCATTTCTGTTGGTAGGTGTCCAAAAACACCGACATACAGATTTTTGCAGACCAGTATTCACTTTTCACTGTATGATTAGCGCTATCCATTTTGCCCTGTCAAATGTATGATCAGGACCAGTTATCCAAACATTTCATTCTGGTGCAAGATGACAGTCTTACCAAGTCTGACCACTGGACTGAGCAGCACAGTATTTTAATTCACAGGTGTCAGCTCTCCAAGGCTTCCAGTTCCTCCAAGGCTTCCAGTTCCTGCCTTGCTAAAAGAAACTGAGATCCATTTAGCTAGACTGGATTGAACCTAGGATGCTTTGTATGCAAAGCATTCCTGCAACATTGATTTTTTTTCCCAAGTCTTACCTTACTTACCTTCTAGGAATAGGGTGCTAGTTTTTTTTTTTTTAAGGAGCTTGTGTTGTGTAAGGTCTCTCTCCTTCATTTTTTATTCCTGTTTCTATAGCCACAATTACTCTATATAGCTTAGCATTCATTGTCAAGCCAGTGAATAGCATTTCTTTCTGCTGTTGGCACTAACAGTTGCTATTTCAACAAAGCCATGGCAACTGGAACAGAATGCTAGTTATTAACAAATATTAAAAAGAAAAAGAAAGTTTGGTCTTCATTTAAGCTAACATGGCTTGGTCTGCTTTTACTAATCTAGCTTTCAGCAGAAGAACAATGATTCTTTAGAATTCTGAATCAGCCCCACCCCTACCCCACACTGAATATAGAAAATAATATTGTTAGCAAGAGTTTCAGATAAATATAGCTAAATTATAGATCATGCTAGAGACTGTTCTTTTCATGCATACTTTAATTCTGCTCATTAACAAGCTGCATCAGCTCATCTTATGCTATATATACAAAATCACACCTCATGAAATGAGAAACTGTTAGTTCATCTCCCATAATAGGTAGCTAATACTGGTTACCTACTGCTATTAGCATTATGGAAGTGGGGGCAAATACGAACCACTAATATTTTGACTGCATACAACAGGGCAGTGAAATGGCTTTGGACTACATACTCCACATTAAAAGGAATTGGTTCCTGTTTAACTTTAGTCCATGTTCAAGTGAATTGGAATCAGCCCTTTTGGTGTTAGTTGTCAGATGATACAGCAACATTTGCAAACCTGCAGCAACACACCTGTTCTGGGTAATCTGAAGACTCTCATAGGCACCTCAGAGCAGACAGAGTTCAGGCACCAGAATGGAACCCCCTTTTCAGAACTGAAAACTAGGAGGTGATATTGGCTTTCAGAGTCTGGGCAAAGAATCACCTTAGATAGGCTCAATGCAAAAGTATAAATCCAAACAGCTCCATTCCATAAGGCAGAGATACAGTATTGCTGCACCACCCATTTGAACTTCACTTAATGCCTGATTACCACCTTCATAATATGGACAGCATGTGCATATGTGCAGAATGAGCATGCCCAGTTTAGTTATCTCAGTGGGTTTCACTCTATTTTTTTCTTGTATCAGTTGATCCTCAGATTAGCCCTATCTCCTTCTTGCCTTCATGGATGCATCAAGACAGCAAGTGGGTCCTCTAACCTGCTATCATCATGGATGTCACGTTATGTATGGTGTACGGCTTAAGGTTCATTCACGATACTCATATAGTGCCTTCCTGCAAAAGCACTCAAGATGATTTCCATTACATAATAATGGTTCCTGGTCTAAGAGATACGATACAAAAGGGGGAAAGGAATGAAGCAGGAAAAGGAACAAATTAAGGTACACATTCTCTCTTCAAGCCATCAAACAATGGCTATGAAATAGATGCAGAAGAAAATTTCCAAGGAATGCACATGGAATGCGTGGAGCGCACAAATGTACAGTCAAGGATCTTTCTCCATGTAAAGATGGGATCCTGAGCCAATCAGATTCCCTCCTCAGATTTGTGGGTGTTCTAAAGGTGTATTTGCACTATACCATTACAACAGATAGATACGCCTTTAACAATCACGATCCCATGCTGAAGAGTCCTGGGAATTCTAGTTTACTGAAGCACTCAGACTTCTCTGTTAAAGAACTTTAATATACCATCCTGAAATACCATTCCCAAGGGACCCTAATTTAATCCTCATTCCTCCTTCTCAGGACAATTTAGAAACTGTAGTTCAAGAGAGTCCACTAGAGCTCTCTACAGACAATCCTAACTATCTCATTAAACTACAAATCCCAGGATTCTTCAAGATAGAATCATGCCAGTTAAAGGAGTACCAGCCTGCTGTATATCTGTAGTACAGATATGCCTGTGTTTGTTTGTTCTTGCATAGGCTTCTCCAGTTGCCGAAATGCATGGCTAGCAAGAAGGACTGACTGGTACAACTCCTCTTCCCCATTCAAGGCAGAAAGCTTGTTCATTCATCTGTATTCATGACTTAGCGGGCACGGGCAGTGCTGGAAGGACATAGGCAAAAGAGCATTAGGCCCAAGCTGGCAAATGGAGGGGGCATACTATATTGTCCTAATTTTCAGCCCAGTGGAATGGCTACCAATGGGTGCACTCCAAAGGTTGATCATACAGTTACTATTGTGTGAACAGAAACAGTATACACACAAACATACATGACTAAATGTGAAACTGCTTAATGCTACACACTAAAATGACAGAAAAAGGGGTGAGGGGAGGATGCAGGGGAATGCAGTGGAGCTGAAATAGCTCAGGAAATGCTCTCTTGACATTTAGGAGTCAAAATATGAAAGCATTTAATGGAGCCTTTTAAATTATTCAGAAAAGCTTAAATGGGGACCCGTAGGATAAGCAATGCATAATCTCAGACCAAATATAGTCACTTTTTATAGATAACGGAACTCAGGGCTCCAACTGCTTATAGAGATGTGCTATATTCCACTCAGCAAAATCTCTCCTTCCCTCCCTTCCTTCACACAAACCTCATTTTGCAGACAGTACAGCACAGCTCACTGTTGCCTTTTCATGCCTAATACCTTTATTTCCCACCACCACCACCAAGTTCTGCAACCTGAAGTATTAATGGTGAGGGCAGAAGCCAGCACAATTAAACACACACAAGCAGCAGATACACACTTGAAACCTAATTGTATGAAGCCTCATGACAAGCCATTTGCAAGAGCAGATCCTTGTACAATTCTGATCCTTTTCCCATGCGACTTCCTTACTCAAAACTCACCCTGTCCACATGATCTCAGGTGTATCTCCTTAACAATTACGCCCAACTGTAAGAACTAAATTCTTTTCAATATTTATATCCCTTTCTATTTCCAATTATCTCAGTGACATAATAACTTTCAGTTATTCAGAACAATTTAAAGGTGAAGCAGTCAAACATAATTGACAGACTAAAAACACTGTATTATATGACAAATTAAAACAAGTTAAAGCCATGCACAAGTACAAACCAGATAATCAGATTCCAACAGCCTCAATAAAAAACTACTGAAATACCAGTGCCAATTGGGCTTCTAAAACGAAGAATTCCATAACCAGGGTTCCATAACAGAAAAGGCCTCCATTCATATCTTCACATAAGATACTAAAACTCTCAAGAGTGGGACCAAAGAATGTGTAACAACATTTGCCTTCTTCCATTCCTAATTTAATCCACCCCATTATCTGTTATAGATTGTGGAAGATCTGTGGAAGTAGGTACCTGTCTACATAAGTCTGCAAAATACAAAGTAAATGAAAGTAGGGAAACTTCAGGAGAAATCCATCAGCTTATTACCACTCCAGATCTTTGTTTCCTTTCTTTAATTCTTCTTTATGGGAATGAATGTGTTATGTCTGCTTGATACAACGAAGAACTAGTACAGACAAAACAACTTTCTCTGCTTTATTAATGTTGACGCTTTCATCTGTTTTCATTGGGGAGTTTTGTCTTCTTAAATAGACAAAAATAAAGAGGTTACTTATAATTCCTTCCCGTTCCTGATCTTGTAGCTTCATTTATAACCATTTTTTAAAAAAATAAGCTCAATTTGTAACTCTATTGTTAATAAAGTATACCTTTAATATATAAAACATCATAATTTCATGCCAAACCATATTATAAATAATGCACTGTATGTTCCTGAAATAACAAAATGACTTTTAATATGTAAATATTGCATTTTAATCTGCTAATACTGTATTTTCTTTTTCCCCCTGAAAATCTGTCTTTTTTCTGAAATTTTTTTCTCCCTTCACAGTTTCAAAATTTCTGGGAATTTTCCATCTCTATATCTGACCTAGAGAAGAAGCACCTCACATGCGTAGCTTCCTTCAAGGACTCCTGTCCTTCCACAGCTATCTTTCAAGCAATCACCCACAGGGCCGCTCATGCATGCAAACTAAGCTTCAATCTACTCAGTCAGTTGTTTGTTCTCTCCTCTCTATGAACAGACTGAGATAAACATAATGGCTGTCTCACATGGTTCTCATCTGAGGAAACTCTGACTTTCTTCCGAGCATTTCCCGTATTCCGCCATGTGATCACTACACTCCAGTGCCGCTGCTATGCCCTGAACAGCATCCCAAGTCAGCATTCCACCCACACTAAGGACCACATATAGTTCTGTTTTTCTTCAGCTGTGAAATCATACACACATGCTAAAATTCCAAGTTCACACTGTTCAAGGTGACTGCAGAGCAAAAACAATGTGTCAAAACTGTTGAACAACAAGTCCTGCTGCCTGCTAGTCTCCAGGTTTCCCTTCCATTACAAGAAGTAACACATGGCTGAATATGTAGTGTTGTGGTAGGCTGCTGGGGCAAAACACACAACAACAATGGGAACCTGCCACAGGGGCATGCTGTGTAAGCTGCTACCTTCACTAAGCTTCTTAGCAAGATGGTATGTATTTTAATTCTGGTTGTTGTTACTATTTGCTGTCAAATCAACATAAACGTAGAGACCACCAAGACATCCTGTTATCAACACCTCTGCTCAGGTTCTTGCAAACTCAAGGCTGTGGCTTCCTTGACTGAAACAATCTGCCTGTAGTCCTGTCTTCCTCTTTTCCAAACATTATTGCCTTTTCCAATGAGTCACCTCATCTCATGGTATGTCCAAAGTATGATACCTTCACTTTAGTCATATTCACTTCTAGTGAGGGTTCGGGTTTGATTTGCTCTTTGATCCATTCATTTGTCTTTTAAGCAGTCCATGGTATCCACAGAACTCTTCTCCAACACCACATTTCAAATGACTAGCTTTCTTCACTATCTTTCTTTTATAACCGCACATAGAAATCAGAAATACTAAGACCATAATGAATCTGACTTTGGTATTTGATAAGATATTTTAAGCCACCATACAGAAAACATGAGTTATCTTTCTGACCAGTATTACTCAATGATATTCTAACAAACATTAATATACCCTAAGAATCACATGACTCTAGATTTGGAAGGGAACCCAAGAGTCATCTAGTTCAAACTCCTACCGCTGCAGCAATAGAAAGCTATATCACCCCTGTCAGATGGCCATTCAACCTCTGTTTAAAAAGGACAAAGTCATACCACAAGACTTTCAAAGCTGACATTGCCCCCCGCTTACCCAGACTATACTCTGAAAAGCTGCCTCAACTCAGTCTACTTACAATACTGCCACAACTGGTCCACAACAGCAGAAACTCCAGTTCAATTTAAAAGGCAGGAACTCTTCTTACAATTCAGAATTCTTATTTTAAAAAGTCCAACAGATTTCAAATCATCAGACTGCAGTAACATAATGCTTCTGCTCAGCTCAGGAACCCCGGGAAGCCATTTTCTGCAGGAGACTCCATTTCTGTTGTTGCCAACAACTGCCTCATTTACCATTCCACTAATTTGGAAATAATTCATTAAAACAACCTTTCAGGCTTGAATTGTCAAGAATACAAGCTATGGTTTAAACAGATGTTCATTTGTACAGAATTATGGGGACAAATAACACAAGTTCAGGTCATCTTTCTGCAGGTTAATTCACACTTTTTTTAGCAGTTTAGTATGTCAAGGGGCTATGGTGCCTACGATGCCTTGTAAAGCTTGCAGATGATCTCCAGAGGCAACTGTTGGCTGCCTTTCAGCGAACACCCACTATGGCAGAAGCAGACGGCTAACTGTGGCCCTCAAACAGCCTGTCGCACTGCTTGCTCTCTGATGTGAACAAGAGTATGAAAGGACTCCTGTTTTTTCCTCTTCTAGACTTTCTCCACCAAGGTTGACTTCTTCTCTGAAACAGATGTGCTCCAATCAGAAGCCATGCTGACTATCAGGCACACACAGTATTCACCAAAGAGGCACCCTTTCTTTGTCTCAGCTAGGGTGGATTAACTAAAAAGTCTAAATCCTTCAGGGAGATAAACAGTGTATCCACACGACACAGTTATAACAATTTGATACCAGGATTCCATTCTAACGAATCCTGAGATTTGTAGTTTGATAGGATGTTTAACATTCTTTTCTAGGGAGAACGCGCAGAATCCTCTGAAAGCACAGAACTAGCGCTGGTATTCTCTAAATACAACATGCACACAAAAGACTAAATAGACTACAGCTCAGCCCTCCACATTTGAGGGTTTCACTTGCATGGATTTGATTATCTGCAAGTTTCCCTGATTCCAACTCCCTCCCACTTCAAGTGCATCTTTTCTCGGGGAAACTTCCCGTTTGGCAGCTCCAATCAGGCCACACAGCCCTTTAAAAATGTGCCTCTGGTTCTCTTCCTTCGCCACCAGCCACTTTCTGGCCAGCTAAGGACAGCTCACAACCTGATTTCTCAGCATCGCAAACTCTCTCTCAATGCCCCCGACACCCAAGATAGAAGTCAGGTGAGAGAGAAGAAGTACAGACACATGATGCCGACCCCATCTTTCCCTCTCCTTTCCCTGACCTCATTTGGACCCCGGGCAGCCATTCCTTTACCATGCCTTGGCCTCCTTCCCACAAATACACACAAACGTATTTTGATATTTGTGATTTTTCCCTTTTTGTGGGGGTCCTGTGCCCCAGCCCTAGAAAATAAGGAGAGCCAACTGTATTCAGCAACGTATAATAATACTGGAGCAGAGGGTGCTAAGATAATGGATATAAAAATGGGCATGTCAAGCACAGTTTTGTCTGTGATATACTGGTGACTGGTATCATATATACTCCAACAATCTTCTTTTCCAGGGCCAAGTCCAAACATCATATTCCCCTCAGGGACTGTCTGGGACTGTCTCACAATGTCTTTGCTCTTAGGCAGGTGATATGTTAGGTTTCTTGCCTTCCAACCTGCTTGGGTCTACTGCTTTTTTAATTTGGTTGCATATCTGTTATATTACTTATGAGCAGATGCAGCAAAAACAGAGATCAAACAGCCTCTTACTCCTATGCCCTATGCCCAAAACACAGTAACACACGCAGTCATGTTGATACTGAGGTCAGAAGGGGGGATTCCATCCATCACTCATCCAGATTGAATCAAGGCCTATATCTAACGTAAACACTACAGAGAACTATATTAGGCCTCATTTCCCAATACCTAAAACTGTGGTTATGTGTAATGTCATTGAACGACTGTAAACTGATAATTTAACACAAAGTGTAAATATACCAAGTACCAAGTGTAGTAAAGTATATTATATATTTTGCTTAGGGTGAACTGGCTGGCACTATGGCAGGGCCATGTAGAATTACTTAAGAGATGAGGATGGCTTCCATTTTAAAACAGCAGTTTTTAAAAGAAGATCATTAGAAAAATCACAGGGCACATGCCTGACCGCAACACCCAAATAAATGCAGCATCCATATTCAAAAGCCACACATTTCCAATAATGCTGGAGATAAGTAATAGAAGGAGGTTATTGCCACGCCAAAGGCTCTCCAGGGGTAGGTCATCTAAGTGGCCGTACTGCAGGAGGAAAGAAGTGTAGATGCATGACAAGAAATTAAACTCTCATTATACGCCTCATAGAACACAAAAACTAGGCCAGTGATCAATGTAGGTACTACCAAAAGAAAACAAGAACAAAGGAGGGATATCTGTTGTTCTTGATAACTTTCATCAAGTCAGTTGAAACTCAGGGTGATCCTATAAATGAGAGAACTCCAGGTTTCCCCGTTATCAACTGCCTTGCTCAAGTCTTTCAAAATCAAGGCTATGGCTTCTCTGATTGAATCAATCCGCCTATAATGTAGTTTTCCTCTTTTCCTACTGACTTCTACCTTACCCAATGTCATGGTCTTTTCTATTGAGTCATGTCTATTCATTATTAGGAGGATAGAAGTCGCTAAAGAAACAAAACAAGCATGTCAAAGAGAAGCAATTGGAAAGAAGCAGAGTATATAAAATGGGAACCTACGGTGGTTCAGGTCCTCTAAAGCAGAGCTTTCCAAACTGTGTGTCACAACACGTTAATATGTTCGCTGCAGTGTGTAGGTGTGTCCGATGAACATAAGGAGAAACTTTTGAGTCTCTGTGAAATACGCAGCACCAACTCGCATCCATTTTATGTAGCAAAGATGTTGATTAATATGGTGCACTAGTATATTCCCCTTCTGTCATATCTGTGTGTGCACAATGTGGTCAAGTGATCATTGAGGCACTGCACATGCCCAGTATGTGTAATCAGATTGAAACAGAGGAAGTGAATGTGAAAAGTTACGCACAGCCACTTGATGAAAATCCATCTAGTGTGCACTATCTGTAGGTGTGTCCCCATACATTTCATTATTACAATTTATGTGTCCGGTTTGATAGTAAAACTGAATTACTGCGTCATGAAATGATGCATGTCTAAAAAGTGTGTCACAAACAAGAAAAGTTTGGAAAGCTCTGCTCTAAAGACACAAAGCAGGGCCGGGAGCCTCTGGCCTTCCAGATGTTTGGAGATTCATTTCAGCTCTCAGACTCACTATCAGCACTATGTATGACAAAGAACTGTAACAACTACAATCCAAGAACATGTGGAAGACCAAAGGCTCATTATACCAGATCCAAGAGATATTTACAATATAGTATGAAACATCTCTAAACAGTCTTCTCTTCATTTCAGAAAAGATTAAGAAGGGACATTCTACAAGAAGGCGACAGACTTCCAAATGAATTTTCAAAACCCTCTGCCTTCTACACATCCCAAGTTAAAAAACAACAACAGCAATACAAGTTTGTTTGTAGCATCAATGCAACAGGAGATTATAAGAAGTGTAAACCATTTATAGCAACTTCTGATTCCCTTCAACCAAACAACCTACCTTCCCTTCCCCAAAAAAAACAGAATGTTTGACAGAATGTAACAAATGTGCACATACGTAAATGTTAGGTAAGCCATGTAGATTTTTTTTGCAGAGTATTTCAGTCAGAACTGAGCAGCAAATGGAATTTTCCTGGACAAATTTCAGAAGAAGGGCTACCATTAATAAGGCTTTGGCCTTCCCACCAGAGAGGAACAGTGAAACTAAAAGAACAGGCACCTGTGACCACAAAGCAAGATTTCATTAAGAGACCTGAAAAAGACAATTTGTTCAACTACTTTTGTTAAATGCTCATTAAGAGATGCTCCCTATAAACAGTGAAGTGATTCCACCATGAACTAAATACACTCTGTGCCAAGGGCTGCAGGTGTTTAGCCACACAAGATATTTTTATTTATCTGATTAGAGAGGATCAGTCTGAAATATTGCCTTGTTGAATACTGTATTCTGCAGTCCTGCACAAATTCCAATAAATTAATAAGCTTGACATCATGTACATGCACATCAACAAATAAACTAAATATACAGAAGTTTTTTCCTTCTCCCTCTCAATCTTCCAGTTGTATCTATTCACAGAGCAAACAAAACCCAAACATTTATTTATTTATTAAGATATGTATAATCCATTCTATACAATAAAATCGATTTAAACAATTTAAAATGTAAAGGAGTACAAGATAATATACAATCTAAAAAGACTGTAAACTATCTGGAAATAATTAAACCCAACCAACTCAAAATATCATTTGGGGTTTTTCATCTACATCAGTGGTTCTCAACCTGTGGGTCCCCAGATGTTCTTGGACTTCAGCTCCCAGAAGCCCTGAGCATTGACCATAGTGGCTGGGGCTTCTGGGAGCTGAAGTCCACGAACATCTGGGGGCCCACAGATTGAGAACCACTGATCTACATAGTTGCTTTTGCTAAGGAGGGGTATGCCACAATACCTGAAATATTAAAATCTTCAATGAGGTTTCCACAATTAGAAGCTTTTGAAGTTCTAAAAGTTATCATTGCCAACCATTTCTCCACAAAATGCAACAGTACAAGGATACACTCCGAATTTGTATTCTACCTCCAATTTGAGGAAATTGCCTCCCCACACCTAGTGAAAATATGATCCAAAACCCAGACCAGCGCTTCTCAGGCTACGTCATGTGTGGTACAGGCAATTTCCCCCCAGTGTGCCAGTATTGGCCTCCTATTTGTGCACACTGGGTGCAATTCTTTCTTTCTTTCCTCAAAACTTGTCAGGAACTGGCAGCCAATGGCTCAGGGACCAGACTAACCCGAGGATGACTACTTTGAATGGCATTGCTTTAGACAGCCCTGAGGTTGCATGCCAGATTTTCCTCAACTGATACAACAAAAGGGGAAGACACTGGCCATGAGCACTGAAAGGATGAACTATACCCCAACAAAAAGTAATTTTTCCAAGCATTACTGTAAACTAATCACACAGAGCATTGAACATTACTATTAAAAATGATCATCTGCTTCAGAAGATCTGAAACCCTGCATGCAAAAACACACCTAGCAGCAGATCAATTTTGCCAGGAGGAGCTGTTGTCTGCCTTTTAAAAATACACACCAGAGCTCTTTTCCACAAACATTGGAGACTGTGACACCACTCCCTCCCAACCATAAATGAGGTGGTTATGCACTCTAGCTTCATACTATCCAAGGTGCTGAACATATTCTGGATAATTCCTTTGAAGTTCAAATTGAAACATGGAGTCTGATTCCCTGCCATGCTGATAGAGAAGGCACCAGCTGCCACTGTCTACAAGGGAATCTACTCATGAGTAACTGTTGTTCACGGTCCACATACACATGGAGCCAAAATAAGTAGTTGAACACACTCAGGAAAGCTTACACAGTTCCCATATGCAGAGTTAAGCCATTCATCTGTTCAGCTCAGTATTTACTGCTCTGACATGTCTTGGGCAGGAGTCATTCCAGATATCCAAAAATCTACCATTCTAAGTCTCTGATTGACACATTTATCTGGAATTTGAACCTCAGCCCTCTTGCATCCAAAGCACCGACTATGGTTTTCTTCATATTTTTCTTAGATTTCTTAAATGTCTTTACAAGATCCAAGGCCTCTCACAACCTTGGAAAGGAACAAGAATTGAAAACAATGCAAAATTGTAACATAAAACTTCACCTTCCCCATATGGATAATCAATTGGTATAATGAAGTGTTTAAAAATCACCCAGTTACATACCATTAAATGCCAAAGAAATTAAGCAGAATCAAAAGGGTCACACTCCCTCATCTGTTAACTAGGTCACTGTATAGGGCAACCAAGGTATTTTCCAGCCCAAGCCAGGCCTGAAATGGATCCAGAAAATTGGTTTCCTGCAAAGTATCCAGAACTAATTGGCAACCACTTGTTGAGGGACCTTCCCCAGGAAAAGAACATCTGCACTAGTCTGTATTAAGATCTTTGGGGTCTAGAGAGGGCTTCTTTGCTAGATACCACATTTTTAAGGTAGCTCAGGACAACTCCCTCTTGCAAGCATGCATAATCCCTGGCCCAGTTGGCTGTCTCCTCCATATTGTTTTGAATGAACCATCAGGGACAAGGACTGAATACACACATAGCTACATTAACTATGTCTACATCCTTGTAAAGAAACTAAGCAACAGCATCTTCAGAATGTATCATTCTTGAATTGCAACATTACCCATTAAGACAGTGGTTCTCAACCTGTGGGTCCCCAGATGTTTGTGGACTTCAGCTCCCAGAAGCCCTGAGCATTGATCATAGTGGCTGGGGCTTCTGGGAGCTGAAGTCCACGAACATCTGGGGACCCACAGGTTGAGAACCACTGCATTAAGAGGTCTTCCCATTGTTTCTGGACAACAGTTTTCATCCCATCAGCCTCCGAAAGTATGACCAATTAACAAGGACACTGAGAGATTACTTTGCTGGGGCAAGCAGATGTAGATGAACAAGCCTCTTCAGAAAGGATACAGTACTGAACAAACCAAGCCAATGTTGAACCTTCAGCTGAATGAAAGCCATTAAGAACATGCACCAGCCCATCAATGACTCAACACCTGTTTGTGTTGCTTTTTTAAGATCACAAAGAGGGCATGTTTGCCAAGAAACTGACCTTAACTACTGAGCCCTGTTTAGTTGGGAACATCACTAGTGGCATAGACCTGCTCTGGGGCATCTTAAGACTCGAAAGTCACCTATAAAACAAGTCAATCTCAAGGGAATATGATGGAATGACCTGTAATGAATAGCTTCTTAAAAGTCTATCAAGGATGGAAGCAGACACACACATGCATGCAGAACTCCTTTCTGGTGCTTTCCCCTAAAAACCAATAAACAAAGCCAGTTGTTTCTGCTTGTCAAAAGAATGTCCTGGTTAGACTCTGAACTGCACTCATGGACAACGGCTTTCCAATTTGGGAGGCATATAAGCAAACCGAGTCATTTTACAGAACAGTTGCCTCTTATAAATTAATGGTAATGTGACAAGTCTATGTGCAATTCGCATGCAAGGGAGAGTCATAACCCCAAAGAGAGGTTAGCAGAAACAGTTACTGTTGTTTGTGCCACAGATAATTCTCTTCAGTGTGCTTGATGAACCACTGTATTCCAAAGACAAGGCAAGGGGAAGAGAGAAGGTCTCCTTGGAATGAACATATCTGGAAAGATCAGTGAGTGTGTGCCCCGTCCAAAAAAGTATGTTAACAGAACAGACAGCAATAATCTTGTGTATATGGGAACACAGTCAGAACTTGAGAAAGGCGCTTTTCTTGGAATGTAACTACCAGAATCCCTCTAATCATTATTATCATGGCTATACTAACCAAAGGATTCTGGGAGTTTTAGTACCCCAAAAAAATTTTTCCCCAAACTTTGGACATGACCACACATCATTATAAGATCAGAATCCTTTTGGTCACTTAAGCTTGCTTTGGTCATGCTGTAAGTACTTGCTTCATCACAGCACAAAGAAGTATCCAATGCTTTTCCCCAGCTGTGCTACTACCAACCCACATGGCCACTGACTGGTTGCAGGAGCATTCCCCACAGTCTAGCTGCCATTGTGAAACCAAGAGAATGGAGCAGCCTTAACTTTCCAGTCCTCCAAGTATAATTATGCTGGCAAAGCTTTAGACTCTTTCAGCATCCAATAGCATTTTGGCTTAAAACTTGCAGGGGTGGATGGGTAAGAGAAAATATACTGATTCACAATTCATATTCCACACAATATTATGTCCTTATTAGTTATATCCCCACTCCCATCAAGAGGCCAGGGATTCCAGAGACCTATGGTCCAATCAGGCAGAGGCCCAGTCTGGGATAGTGAGATGAACTTTACCATGACTCAGACCATGGGCCATCCCTGCATGGGATGGTTCTGCTTGGTCTTCACAAAAACACTATGAAATAGATTTATCCTGAAAGACAAAAATTGGCATAAGATTATTGTTATTGTGTACCTTCGAGTTGTTTCTAACTTATGGCGAACCTAAGGGGAACGAAACATAGGGTTTTCTTGGCAAAATTTGTTCAGAGGAGGTTCGCCTTTGCCTTCCTCTAAGGCTTAGAGTATAACTTGCTCAAGGAAGGAACCTAATAACCGACCCCCTGTCCCCAGTGCCCAAACAAAAAACTCTTAATTGGTTCACTCTGTGGAAACACACACACACAAAAAACACACTCCCCAAGAACCAATACTGCCAGACATTCTTTCCTACAGCAGAACAATAGCTCTGCAATAAGAGTTGCAATTAGAACATCAAGACTCATCTAATAAAATCTGCCGTCTTCAGATTCCAAATAAGTATAACTCTTCTTCCTTTTATTATACATCAAGTCAGAATCTGGAAATTCAAACAAATTAGTGGTCCAAAGAACACACCATGACTACCTTAGGTTTAAAATACCACTTGTTCTTACAGGAAGAACTTGGAAAAGTTACTTTTGGGGGATTATAACTCCAAGAATTTCCCTGTGGCCACATTGGCTAAAGAACTATACAACTTTAATTCAATTGTTAGTCCAGCCCTCTGTTGTTTCTACATTCCTTCAAGTTTCACATAGGCAAACCCTATCTCAAGCTTTTCTTGGCAAGATTCATCCAGAGGAAGTTTGCTGTTGACTTCCTCTTAGGCTGAGAGAATGTGAATTGCCCAAGGTCAGCCACTGTGTTTCCACGGCTGAACATGGATTCAAATCCTGATCTCCCAGAGTCCTAATCAAACACAAATTAATACACCACTCTGGCTCTCATGCAGACCAGATCAGATCAGCTGAATCCATGGGAACTTGGTAAGTCAGCACTTACCTAAGTTCCACTGATTCAATGGGTCTACAGGTCCTTGCATTAAGAATTGCAGTCAGACCTAGGAGCCAGAGCCTTCCAAAATACAGTGCTTCCAAGCTCTTCTTGTGACCCAAACAACTTTTCCCCAAAACATTAACTTCACTTTACAGCACCCTCCCTTTGCACTAGAACCATTAAGCAGAATGGAAAAATAAGGAAGTGGCTCCAGCTCAAAAAACACATCCATGAAGCTTTCCACAGTGTTGCATCACCAGAGGCCAAAGAGACCAGAGCCTTTTTAAAGATCCCATTAAAAAAAAAAAAATCTAGGTCAGTCTAGAGTCAGTTCAATGTCTGTAATGTACTCCTAGATAATATTCCTTTGTCTAATGCTCAGAGGAGCACGGGAGTCAGACAAGAGATATACTCTCAACACAGACAGCTGCAGAAAATTAAAAGCAATGAGCTACTGTTGTCAGGGTTAGAAATTAAAGAGAAAAGTATTTATTTGTCTTCATAGATGCTCAGTAAGTTCTTGCCCCTAATAAAAAAAAGTCTACCATGTGAAACTGCCATATACCAGGAAAACCTCCTAGGGCATTTAGAAGTTGCTCAGATTAATGTCATTTCTTACTATGTTGCTTTGGTTATGAGCTGCATAAGGAAAGAAAAGGCACACTGAACTACTGAGCACAGTACAAACCTTAACAGGTATCTTACTATATTTCCCTGGGTTTTATTTTTCTCAGAAACAATATATCAACTTCCCTTACCCCTTTTCCCACAAAAGTCTTATAAAGTATCACAGAGAGAAGGCACTTTCTCACCTGCTCAGTCAAATATCAAAATTAATTACACGAAACACTAAATAAGGAATTTAATTTTTCTCTTTACAATAAACTGACATATTTCTGTCTCACGTCTCCAGATCCCAAATGGAACAACTAGTCAAGAAATAGCACCTTATTAGTACTTGTCAATTATCTGGCAAAACATAGTTTCGGAAAGGTAACAAACTCCCTACTTTGCAGATGTTGGAAGAGTTCATTTACACATTTATTTCCATCACTCCAGCAGAGCTGACTGATTTATTACCTTAGTGATAACATCTTGTATTACAATGACAAAAGCCTCCTACTTTACCTATCCTCTGTTCTCAAGCTCCATACTGTGCACAAATTATTTACATGTAGCCAAAAGGGAAACCAAAGCAGTAATGGGATTAATTCTCTCTTGACCAAGAACAAACACCTATCCAAAGTCTTGTCTAGACAGTTGATGTGACAAGGAAAACTCTGTAAACTTGGAGCTGATTCTCCTAGGCATATTTGTCATACATGAAGATGGGTGCACATAGATCAAGAATGATAAAGACAGACATATAGATTAGACAGACAGACAGACAGACACACACACACACACCCAGAGTGGCTCTCAGTATCTGTGGCGTTCAGTTCCAGGACCCCATATGGAAAACAAAAACCATGAACGCTCAAGTCCCTATCAAAGAAATGGCATAAGGCAGCTGCCAGAAGCAGGTGCAAGTCCTGGCTACCAGGCATACCACATGGCAGGCCTTCTTTAGACTCCTCTGCCTCTGGGGAGCACAACAGCCACAGGGCTTTTGCTTGCAAAGGGAGACCCATGAAATGGTGAGAATCAAAGCATAATGCTTGTGTGAATCCATACTTACCACCATTTCACAGATCTCCGCATCCCTCTGCAACTTCATCCATGTAGTCATCTAAAGTGAGAGAAGAACACCATGGGATGTGCAATTGTGGGCAGCTTTGAGCTCTTATCTGCACAAATCTGAGCCAGGATGCTCTCCAAGCTGAGACTGTACTAGCCATTGAGGGTTCAGGGCTGGTGTTAAATATGAGTCTCTTGCTCTCCATCAGGAAGGACTGGGGCACGGTGCTGCCAAGACACAGGAGGTGGTGGCTGCTGGGGACATAGAGGTGGCTCTTTCTTCATGCTTCTTGTGGCCTCCTGTGGTGGCAAGCCCCAGCTGCCTTGGTCAGAGGAGCATCCCCTGTAAGGGAATCTGTTTACAGTCTACTTGTTGCCACCTCTGCTGCTGTCCTGCACCATGTCATTAACAGGGACTTCTGGGAGGATCTCCTGTTTGAATCTACAGTGGGTTGAACCTGCAGATCATGATCCCATGGATATGGTGGGTCCACTGTAGATCAGCTCTTGCACACATAGACACGCACCCATCTCACTCTGTCACAAATTAGTTCTCTAATTTTAAGATACAAACTTCCCCCAGTGGGATATATGGTTTTGATATTGACCAATATGAAAGTATTAATGAGTGGTTATAAATCCATAATTTATGAACTCCTTCGCACATTTGAGACACTGCTTAATAAATATCCACATGGTGAATTGATCCTCAGTTTCTGGATCCAGCAAAGAATGGGCTTTAGCAAGACAAGCGTCCATTTTACTATACTCTTGGATCAACACATCAAACAAAGCATTGAGGTGACAGGATCCATGATGGCACACACCCCGGTGTGCAAGTTCTGAACTCCAAGCAACAGGCTTAATCGTCAAATGTAAAAGCACTGTCACTGTCAATCTCTAAAAGCTCAGACCCAGGATCCTAGGCAGGTTACGACACATGGAAAATAGATAATTGCATTAATAAGATGGTAACTATCAATTAACAAGGAAAAGTGAAAGCAGTGATCCTCCACAGCCCAGTTTCCCTTAAGCTTTGATTAAACCAAGAATAATATATTCTGTTTGGTTAGTGGCTAATGAAGGGAAGGAACAGGGACAACCCAAAACCCATCAGAGACAGGAAAAGGGAAACAGCTGAGGATCTGTTGCTCCATAATAATCCCCAAATCTTTTAATGGTATCTTTCAACCAATGCAAGATTAAAATGTTTTATTTACCACATTGGTGCCCTAACTACACAGAAATTAGTACCAATATCACCATGATGGACAGACAACAATCAACTTTTGGGAAACAGCAAAAATACTGTTAGCTATTGAACAAATTCCAAAGTCTACCTTTTCATAAAACTATTACTGGCTTACCAAACATACACAAAAAGGCACAGATAATATCTCACACCCTTTCCATCTTGGCAGCACTGCTTCGCCAAGCCCCAACAGATAAAATATCCAGTAACTGCCAAAGATAGATAAGGAAGAGCTACACCCAGAAAGCTGCTATATATTTCCTTAATCTTGTTTGCCATCGGCCATTAATGCCCACACTTTGGAGGCCTACTTCCAAGTCCTCTTATCCTTAACATGGCCTCAAGATTTCCAAGTGTTGTTACCTTTTGATTCTCACTCTAAAAGAAGCTTCCACCTCCCAGAAGTACTGAGCTTGAAAGAGAGAAATAGACATTTTTCTCAGTGAAAGGTGTCCAATTTTCATCAACCTGGAAAGGCTCTCTTATTCAATAAAGCGGTCGGAATGTACAATTTTCTAGCAAATTATTACACTTTAGGTCCAGTTTTGCCAATTAATAGTGCAAAGCTTAAGCACTTAAAGCTCAGAGATGGCTATAACTCCCAGAATCCCCCAGCCAGACAACTACATGACCTTGGCCAGTCTCTCCTTCTCCTCTGTCTCTCTCTCTTTCTCTTTCTCTCTGTGTCTGTGTGTGAGCATGACCTTGCTGTGAGGCCATTTTCGCACTAGCCTGTTCTAGTGCTATCATTCCACTTTCAACATCCTATGGAACCCTGGGGTTTGCAGTTTAGGGAGGAGCCTCAAAGACTGCAAACCTCAGGATTCCATAGGATGTTGAAAGTGGAATGATAGCACTATAACAGTTTAGTGAGGAAATGGCATGAGTGGTTGTGATGATAAAAATGGGGGAAGGAACAAGTACCTACCTTGAGCTTGTCGCAAGAAAGTAAAGTATTCAAAAAGGATATGAATCTGAACAACAAATGAAAATATAATAAATACGAAGAAAAGCCTTACTTTGCAATCTGTTTTAATTTGTTGTTAATTGCTGTCCAGTCAACTTTAACTTACGGTAATCCTACGAATGAGAGACTTCTAAGTCATCCTGTATCAATAGTTCTGCTCAGGCCTTGCGTCCTTGACTGAGTCTGTGCAACTGTAATATGGTCTTCCTCTTTTCCTACTGCTTCTGCCTTAGGAAGCACGATCATCTTTCCTAATGAGTCACGTTTTCTCATGATACATCCAGTGGACAGCAACTTTTTAAATATTTTCCCATGTTAACACATAAACCTCCCTGTTGGTCTGAACAGGCCTTGAAAAAGTCAACATGTTGCTATATCAGCTCATTTTGTGCAGCGAGAGGTTTTTTATTTTGTTAGTAGAATGGCTTCAGCCTGATAATTCCTTGACTTTTGGTCTTTCCACCTATACAACTAGAGGCCCTCCTAGTCGTTGTTGTTGTGTGCCTACGGCAACCTATCATGGGGTTTTCTGGGGCTGTGTGTGTGTGACGCACCCAAGGTCACCCAGAGGGTTTCCATGGTCAAGTGGGGAATTGAACCCTGGTCTCCAGGGTCATAGTCCAACGTTCAAATCACTACACCACAGTGGCTCTCATTACTTGTAGACAATGGTAGAGAACCACAGCAACTTTACTCCAGCAATATCTGAAGGGCCACAAGTTCCACCCAGCATGACCTCACAGTATATGGAAAAGTAAAAAGCGAAGGAGACACCAGGTTAAAATCCTTCTGCCGACATAGAAAACCACCGCACTACTTGGTTCACAGCACAAAAACATGCTGACATAGTAGTGTGCTGAGTTCATCCAGGGCCTGTTAAGACCAACATTGTCCAAGTTCTTTCCCTTCAATTCAAGGAAAGCATTGCCCACTAAACATCTTTCAGTGAAAAGACACTGACTTCAAACACTTGCAAGCAAAGTATCTCATGATCGTTACTGCCAAATTGTAAATAAATTGCTAAAATGGGGCAAGCTTGCTCATTTCAGCACACAAGTAGCACTTGAAAGTCAGTGCTCTTTGGTTACTTCGAGAATTCTCATGGTTTCACAAAGCTATTTATCCCACAGGTCAGAAAGTAACAAACAGTGAACAGGAGCACTGTGATACGTTAATCGAAAACACCAGGAAGGAGAGGTTAAGAGAGGCCTTCACTAAAATAAGCCATAGTTACCTCATAACGCCCTAGGACAAAGCACCATTTTCCTCAAGAAAACAAAATGTCATCAAATGGTGATGAGGTAGTATCAAATTGTGGGTCAACCAGTCCTGAAAGCAACAGTGAACTGAATGACTCAAAAGAATACATTTTAATTGTCCATCGAAAAAGCTCTGTTCACAGATTCTGCACTCAAGCTGCTGGAATTACTAGTTTTCAGTAGAACATGTTCAGACAGATTCACTTGTAAAAGTTCCCAGATACAAATTAACTTTAACAAAGTACTTTCTATTAGGAGAAGGAGCTTCAGTTCAGTGGAGGAACACATGATTTGCAAATAGAAGATCTAGTTTCTATCCCAGGTGCTACCTGAAGGGCAAGCAAAGTCTTCTACTTAGACAAACTTGAGCTAAACTGTCTGGTTTGGCAGCAAAAGCTGTCCTGCACTAAATCAGCTTAATGATAAATCTAGCCAGCTGTTGCCTAGACCAGCTTTCTCCAACCTGATGCCCTCCATGCATTCCAGACTTTATCTCCCATCAGCCCCAGACAGCAAAACTAATGATCAGGGATTATGGGCATTGTAATGTACATATCTGTAGGACGCAACATTGAAGGGGGCTGGTCTACATTGACTGGCAGAAGCTATCCATATATAAGGGGCCTTTCTCAGTCCTACCTAACAATGTAAGGGACTAGATTGCATTCTTCTATATGCAAAACATTAGTTCCACTACCGAGCTCAATACAGCCATCACATTTCAAAACCTCTGCCTTTCATGGACTGTCAAAGTTATCTTGTCTTGATTCTAGGACCATGCATAAATCTTCCTCCAGACCAACTCAACAACAACAGAAACAACACTTGATACAAAATGCAGGCCTCTGACTCCAAGGCCATCACTTTTCTTTTCTTCTCCTATATGATTTTTAAACATCTTTTCCCTAATGAAGCCGCCAGTGGAACTTTGAAAGTTTGCATAATGTGTTTTGTGCATTTTGGTTGGCCAATAAAGGTATCACTCTTTTGTGAATTTTTGATTTTGTTTTGTTTTGCTATATGACCAACACAGCTATCCTTGAATATACAATTTGATATTGTATCCTTAACTAGATTTTTTCATCATAGATTAGATTCACAGCTGAGGATGTGAGCCAACTCCATCGAAAAGCACCATGTTTGAGATAATGCAAGGTTAAGTTCTATCCTTGACTTACCAGTGATGAACTGATGTGACCACTGAACAATTAGCCTCTCTCACATGCAACATGCAACCAGGTTCCCTTTAGCATCCTGAAGACACTTAAAACTACCTCATATTAGAAACAACTGAATTAAAACCATATAAAAGCACTTAAAAAGTACAGCACACAGTTTAATGCTCCAGTCTCAGGAGACAATCAGATGCCAAAGGCCCACCTGAATAAAAAGGCCAGGACAGACCAGCTCAGACTCTCTTGGTGCCACAATCTGGGAGCAGTAGGAAATGTTCCAGGAGCATAGGCACACTGTACAATTACAGCAGTCTGATTACACTTCAGCTGCCATGGCTTCATCCTATGGAATCCTGGGACTTGTTTAATATTTGGGTATTTAGAATGTTCCTCAGCAAAGTTCCAGAACTTGTCTACAGAAAATTCTGAGCTCTATTACACTTTCACAACATTGTGCTGATACATCTCAGTGAAGGTCAAATTGGGGAAGCAATTTTTCTAAGTTTTTCTAATTTCTTCCTTTCTAGAGAAATCATCCAAGTCACCACTGCTGTGAACATCCCAGTAGTCTGCTGCATAGGAATGACTTAAAAAAACAGCCAGACTCCCAATAAGCTGCAAAGTCATTAAAACAGTTTGAAAGTTTTAAGTGAAATAAATGCTACATTTGTCATTCCAGGACCTGTGGGATCTGTATGTGGAAGCACAATATCCCCATTTTTTGCATTTCAAAAATCTTCACAAAAAACTAGTAATGTCTATCATTGGGTTCCCATAAACTTTATACTATTACTTCTTATAAAGAGAATAAAATATATAACCTTTCATCCAAATCTTTTCTGGAGCACAACATTGTTTATACATTTCTACCAGCAAATATAGATTTTGGGGATTTGTTCACAGTCCTACAGGAAAAAAAAGATACCGAACTAACTCCTGTCAAGAAGGTACTGCAGATAACAGAAAAGATAACAAGAGAGGAAGGAGATGCAAGGATGCAAAGCAAAAATGTGAGCAAATGCCGTTGCAGATCCTGAAAACTGTACAGCTTCAAAGAAAGGTTTCAATTACTCAGATGCCCTGCCTCAATCACAGAACGTTACAAAAGGAGATTCAGACAACATTATTTTCCTTTTGTAATGTCTCCAGGGTTTCCCAGAATTTCCACCACTTTCATTTTTCCTTACTGTACGAAATAAGGAACAAAAGCTAAAGTATTTAGACAATGTCTTTTCCACCAAAGCTTGAAAAACACTTTTTTTTTAATTATATCTTCCCAAATCCCCCAATCAGTATGGTCTGTAACTATGTTGGCTGATAGATTCGGCAAGGCACAGTTCAAAAAAAAGTAATTTTTCCAAGCTCTACCATCAACAGGTAGTACTAGGCACCTTCTATCTAGAAGCATCTTCATGAATAGAGATTCAGAGGAGAAAAGTATGGCTTTTGACAGAAGAATTTGAATCAAAGAATCATAGAGTTGGAAGAGATCACAGGGGCCATCCAGCCCAATCCCCTGCAAAGCAGGAACACACCTCAAAGCACTCCTGCCATCCAGCCTCTGCTTAAAAACCTCCAAAGAAAGAGACGCCACCACACTCCAAGGCAACATATTCCATTGCTGAACAGCTCTGACTCTCTGGAAGTTCTTCCTGAGATTTAAGTGGAAATGACAAAGAGAAAAAGAAAAAGTGTTATGTATGCCAAGGTAGGCAAGTTGGGCAATCCATTTTTTTACTCCCAGGACCGATTTTGCTTATGCCAGCCCTCTACCCTGATTCCAAAAGTGACTAGGAAGTCACTTTGAGTTTTGAAAACAAAACAAAAATGAGGGGAGAAAAAACCCTCACTAGTTTTCTTAGTGGATTTTCTGCCCCAGAGACTTCTAAGAACAACAATGATCACATTTGACAAAAAGTGGAAAGGGGGAAGTTGTTCCAGGACAGGACTGAGAGGAGACTTGAGATGACATGCAGCCTGTGGAACACATGATTTCTGATTCCTATACAGTGATGGGGCACCATCAGGAGTCACCTCCAGTGGAAAACCTTCATGGGAAACTTCCATTTTCCTGGGGATCCAACATGGAGCAAAAACCATTTTGAAACAAGAAGGAAAAGCAAATGTGGGAAAATCAACACTCTGCAAGGCCCTACTATCCAGATCATAGCTTCTCTTGTCCACTACCCCAATGAAACCATTCAGCTGGCTTTCTTTAAAATGTTTTTTTAAAAAAAACTTCTACTGATACTTCAACAATCCCATACAAAAGTCAGTTTTCAGGTGAAGGATGCAGCTAGGCACAGGATAATTCTCCTTGCACAACATAACCTTTCCATTCTCAATGCTGTAGGTGTCAATCGAAGTTGCTTTACAAAGGTTTTATTTTTATTTTATTTTATTTTATTTTCTAGTATTTCAGGGAAGTGGTGCTCAGGGATGAGAAGTCAGAGATTGTTGGCAGTGGCAGGAAGAGATCTTCAGAGAAAATGTTCCACATGCAGGAAAAAGCATGAGAGATTGGATGGGTTGGTTAAAAAGCAAGAGACATTTGGACATCCGACATGATCACAGTTGGAAGAGGAAAAGGTCATAGACAAGGATATAAATGGGAAACAAGAGTCCAAAGAAAGTAGAACAAGGCCAGGGAGAGCTTTAAAAGATAAGAACAAGGAATCTGCACTGGTTACAGGAGAGACATTATGATATGAATAACAAAAGAAATGCAGCGTGTTCATTAACTGTATCACCACAGTGGGGAAAGCCATACACGGCTTATTTTCAACTACATTTAAACCTGGTTTTCAACCACTCATCTGTTCCAACTTTTAAAAAAATCATATGTAACAATTCTTTTCACACTGCCAACATGTCAGTTCTTAGTGAGTGCGCCATCCTCCAGACACAAGTCCTTTAAGACTTGATTCACTTCTCTTCCAAACTTAGGTTGATTCCCCCTAACCTGAGAGGATCATGAGTAGAGGCAACATTTGGTATAATATTATCTGTTGTCCTGAAGAACTGGAGTTTGAAGTTGGTTTAAGATATTGGCTTGTTCAGAATCTGCTAACCATAGTTAGTTACTCAGTTCGAATGAATCAAGAAACAAGGGTTATTTGAAGACTTCCTCGCCATCACAAGATTCCATGAAAGGAGATGGGAAGGAGAAAGATGAAGATGAAGCACGCCACCCCCCAAAGAGATTTGTACATATCTTGGTTTAGAACAATAGAATATTTCAGATAAGGTCACAAGCTGAACTTGCCTGAAAAGACACTCTCTCTCATTATCATATTTAAGATGAAAATTAGCTAAGTGATAATACCTATATTTGAAGGTCAGGGCAACAATACACTACCTAACACAGTGAAAATAATTCTTATATGAACAATGTTCCAGCGCAGCAAAGAGACAATATCCTTTTAAGGTATCTTTCACTTGTGAATACCCTGGTTACAAAATGTTTGGGGCTTTGAAGGTGATAACCACCACTCTGAGCAATACCTAAAATCAATGTGAAACCAGTACAGCTCAAAGACCCTTAGAGTATATAACGTGTTTGAAAAAGACAGCCTCAACCAATACAACATTTTGCTCCAGCTGAAGTTTCTGAACACTTTCGGAAGGCAGTCCATTTAGAGAGGTAAAGTGAAACACAGAGTACAGGATCCTTCACTTGTGGGTAATATTCTACACCAATGGTTCTTAACCTTTTCTTTACCACAGACACTCTTTAAATATCTTTTGATGCCACAGACCACAAAGACTTAACTTCAAACAAATGAATGATTCATTAATTCCACCTGCATCTTATCCAATTGGGAATAGCATACTGGCATACTCTGTTGAAAGAGAAAATAAGATGGGGAAAGGGAACTCTGTCTTAACTAGGAATGCCAGAGCAGGCTTGTAGATGTATATTTTTGACAAAGAAGTAGGAGGGAGAAGAGGGGGAGCAGGCAGCATCAACTACAGGTAGAGGATAAGAAATGGTTTCATATTTCACAGTTGGCTGCCACCACACTTGACCTTCTGAAGAGGCCACAGAGGTGGGAGAGATGGTATAAATCACTGCTTCTTTAAAATGAGACAAGTTGTATCTGCAATCAGGATGTTCTCCTACTAGACCAGAATATCACTTAAAATTAATGACCACCATCTTCCAGGAGATGACAACATGGTACGCTGGGGCAGAGGGATGGGTTAAAACCAAGAGTTTCACTGTTATTTCACAAGCATGTTTTCAAGGAGACTTTGAATAAAGATGCTGCAACATTTTGCACCTTTACTCATGGTTTTCTCACAGGCAACTCTTCTTCCTTCAGGTTGTTTCTCACATTAACATTTTCCCAGACAAGGAAGTATCGTTCCCATGTCTGCATATGAATGCAAAAATGTCTCCGAAAGATATAACTATCTCTGCATTTCATATTTATTTATTCAAAAGATCATTTCGGGGCCACCGCATTTTATCAACAGTGCCTTAGCCCTTATACAATGACCTCCTTTCAGGACAACTTAGTAGACTAAAATACAGTTTCACTATGACAAATAAAACACAAATTACCAGAACCAGCAACCAAGAACCAGAAATAAAACTTTTAAAAAGAATAAAAACATGCAGGGGTATTTCAGAACTGCTCAAAGTCTCAGTTTTGTCTTCTCATTGGATTACTGGTCTCAAGGGGTGGCCCTAAGCCTAAAATTCCCATCCATGCTTTAGAAAATAAAGGACTAAAGGTATCTGATTGAATCCTGAGTATCTCCAAGTTGTATTTTTTTTTAAGTCAGGCAGACCCCAAACAGCCAATGTCTAAAGGAAGAGAAACTAAACTAGATGAACTGGTGCCTTTCTAATTTCCTGATTGTGAGAAATGGTAGAAAGCTTGTAATACTGGAGGTCATACATTGAAAGGAATCCATTCTGAATGCTTACCCTGCAAGTTTATAGAACTGCCAGACCTCGTTTTACTGCAATTTAGTCAGTGCTATGGTAATTCCTACTCGTAGAGCTTTTTTTATTATTATTATTTACTTAACAAAAAATAGTATGCAGAAACATAATCCTCCACTGGTCATCCTAACTGGTACATGTCATTCTACCATCTTAGCTGACATTCAACTGCTAGCCCAAACTACAGTAGACCCACTGAATCACCTGCTGAATGGTTATGTAAATCCCACGGTTTCAGCCAGTATATTCTGGCTCAGATCAGCGACTGATTAAAGGCCATAGTATTTTTTGTGTGTATCTGTGCCTTCAAGCTGCTGTTGAATTATAGTGACCCCATTAATTTCATAGCGTTTACTTAGGCAAGAAATACTAAGTGGTGGGTTTGCCTGTTCCTTCCTCTGAAATATAGCCTACAATACCTAGCATTCATTGGTGCTCTCCCATCCAAGTACTAAACAGGGCAAACCTTGCTAAGCTTCCAAGATCAGATCGGATCTGGTGCCTTTAGAGTATTTAGGCACATTATTTTCTTGCATGTGTGAACCAGGTCACAGATGGACTGCTTGGCAGACAAGGGTTCTATGCAGGAATACTGTTTTCTATGCAGAAAATGCCATGTGCATCAGAGTAATTTCTAAATTGTGAAGATTCTCATCCCTCTAGGATTTTCATCAGAGTTTCTGACACTTGAGAAACCCATTTTTTGAACAGTTTCCAAATATTTTCAAATCTTCTTTCCATCTCTACTGTCTGCTGAAAACTAGGCTTTTAACAGGTAACTGATGTAACACATATAATGGGTGTGCTTTTAAAATTAAATGTAATTCAAAAGTGTTTTAATATTATAATTTATTTTTATTAATACCTGTTTTTTAATCATGCTGAAAGATAACTTCAGCCCCAGTCCTGGGAGATAAGATTATCACCCTCATCACTGTCATCATCCTACCTTTTCTACAATCTAGAACTCAAATCCGCTTACAAAAGTTAAAAGCAGACACAGTTCAAAATGTACATTGTACAAAAATTAAAACAAAATTAACCTATCAATAAACTTAAAAGCAGTTAAAAGCTGACCATTAAAAATAACACAGTCAACACAACACATGGAAAGTCCTTTCTCCCAGATCAGTCAGCTCAACCCTGCTAAAACAAAAACATTTTCAGTTTCAAAATGGCAGGTTATACATCAAAATAAGTAAACAAACTTCAGACTAGGTACTTCCTTGTTTCCCTCGCCCTGCAACAAGTGTCATTTCATGGGTCTTTTGTAATTAAATCCTCCCAAGCTGTTGTGAAAGATTGGAGCAGCACTGGCCATCACTTTAAGGAAAATGTAAACCTAACCAAAGCACACAGGCCAGCAAATGCAACTTCTCAAACTGACTTGACATTTGTCCCAATGCAGGGGAGAATTCTGTGAATTAATAGAGGGCTTTTGTGTGCCCTTACAGTTCTCCTCAAACTTACTCAAAATATTTCTCAAGAAAAACTGAGAACCACAGCTCCTGAATTCTTTGCAGGGGAGCTCACACATAAAGCACAGGATATTCCCCACACTCTGCTTCACTGTCATCAAAAACAGAAGCAACTTTCCAACCACTTCCTGTCAGGAACTGAATTCACACACACAAATATAACAGTGCATAAACACTATTTATTAGGAGCGTGATACATAGTATGGGACTTCAGTGAGTGAACCGGAGGTAATTAACAAGATTCAAAACATAAAAGGCAAAGAGATTTCCATCCCGCCCACAAGAGACCTTGGAGTTCTGGTTTAACCTGGTAGCGCTTATCATTACATTCCTAGCTTCGTTCTGGTTCTCATACCTTGTTGCAAGCAAGCTGCTACTTAACTCCTACTACATGTCCCATAACTAAAATATAGAGGGCTACCCGACACTTCCAGTGTCACTGTAAACTGCATAAGCTACCCATGGGGGTCCAGGCAGGTGAGAAATTAAGCCCATATGACCTCAGATTGATCACCCTCTTGTAATGAACACTTATTATGAGAAAGCTAAATATTAACAATTAAGTCACAACAAACTATTACTCCTCAATAACGGAAGTTAACCCAGACCTCCCAATTCCTTTCCTGGTTAACTCCTAGTTATTATGTCTGATTAACTGAGGTACCTTTCTTTCATCAATTAATTTAAGCAAATCAACTAAATGCTGCAGTCCTAGTTCGATTATGCATGACAATATGAGCACAAGCATGAGAATTATTTTGCAGAGATGATATCTAGTGGTTAGAACAAATGACCTATGAATCTCATCTGAACCTTCAGTTATTTTTCTGAATATGCAAATAATTCACCCCTGGACAGGAAAAAAAGAAGTGGTTTTTAATGACATCTATTTAGATCCTTTCAGATATTAGCACACCTTGCAGAAAACTAAACTAAGGCTCCTCAATTAAATTTCCATATATTGTTCTCCAGTTTATGCTGCAGTAGTGGGTCAATCTGTCTCACGCACAGAAAAAACGTCAGTACTAATTTAGCCAAGTCAGCTCTGATAAAAAGCAACGCAGCCAATTTCCCCACCCTGGGCTGAACAAGAGTGAAGTAAACCATTACAGCAGCAGATAACATTGCTCGTAAGCAGATAGCATCTATACAAAACAATTTTCAGTGACAGCAGACACAGTTCCTGACAATAGCTACTAACCAAAAAAGCAAAATACGAAAGATGGCAAATGCTTTATTCAACAGAACTCAATGAGGCTAATGAACCCATCACTTGTCTGTTCAACACAACTTCGTGAATCTGATGTCCTAAATCATCTGCACAACCACTAACACTGGTGCACTGAGAGTGTTCACTTCCTTTGGAGACATATGCAGATCATTTTATTTTATTTTCCATTCAAATAACTAAAGAAATGGCAATCTACAGATTTTGGTGTACTATAGAACTAGGAGAAATTTCAGTCCCCATCAAGCACAGAAGCACTGTTTAGGAATGGAGTATCACCAAACTAGATACTGTCAAATACCTTGAGTGAAGGTGAGCACATTGTTTCTGGAAAGCCAGTATGCAGTAAATGATTGATTGGCTGATTGAACAGCAAAACCTCTCAAGATAAGCAGACAGCAGCCTGTCCCTTGGTTTTTGCCCTACATGTTAGTTTTATCCAGTCCCTTTTGGTATCCACGTACAGTAACTTAAGCTTAAACACTTAGGCTTCTATCCTACTACATATAACTCTCCTTCAGAATATTTTTATGACTAAAACACAGTATAATCCTGTACAGAAAGACCTCATCTTTTGACTCACTTTTTTGATGCTCTCAGATTAAGGCAAATTCCATTCATTTGGCAGGGCTTCTGCACTTTTATCAGTCCTTCTTGTCTATGGAGGCTTGCTTGGAACTCCTTCCACATGCAAACCGAGAGGGGGAAAACGCACTACGCCAGCTGAGAAATTTTGCAAGCAGTGTCTGCTGTCAGTCCCTACTGAGCCTCCATAAATCCTTCACATTCCCTAAAGTTCAGTACATGGGTTCCATTTTTCAACCAGTTCTGTTTTCTGACAGTGCTTCAGTCTCTAACTTTCAGATAAGTGGGGAAAACCTGTACCTGGGATTATGTTCAACAAAGTACCTAGGACTGCAATCTCCCCAGCTCCAAAGGACTACAGTCATCAACAACTATATGGAGTTGGGCACACATTCATTTACAGATTTGCTGTTTTACCTTAGCTGAACTTTATTGTAAGCCACACTGAGAAGTTTTTAAAAGGCTGAAAACAACCCAGACTCATATGGCACTTTTAGGACTAATGAGTTTAATCTGGCATATGCTTTCACAGACTTCAGTCCTCTTTATCAGAAGCAACCTGGCTACCATCTCGGGCATTTTTTAATGAAGATAAATACCCATTTTTAAAAAAACCCACCCAACTTTCATTTAAACAAAGGGCCATTACGGATAGACGTGAAGACAAGACAAGACTATTATCCTGAGAGGCTTTTAAAACTACTTATAAACCTTGGTAACACTGCTTATATATGTGGGCCTAAATCATAGTTTAGTCCTGACTAGAGCAGACCTACTGAATCCATTAGATTTATCTACATGTTCACTTGCTATTCAACAATTGACTGAATGAGTCAACTCTAGTTGAAATTAACCAACAAGATGATGAGCCAAAATGTTACTCAGTTTGTCTTATCTAGAGTTATGGGATTAAATACTTAGGGACACTTGGGGGAGAATGTTTCAAAAGCCCACATGGAAACAGACAGGTGACCTGATAAAATATTTGGACCCAATGGTCCTTGCAGGTTACGTCAAATAGTAGATATGCCACTTACACACTTGAGCTCTATGTTAAGTGAGCTGGCACTCCTCTCCACAAATTTTGACTCACAGATTAGAATCATCAGGCACAATTCAGAGCTGCAAGTGACTACATACAAATCAAGATTTGGTGTTCTCTTCTGGCTTAGGAACTTCTCCTGGGACCAACAGCTGGAGCTATGAGAGGAGAACCTCAGGTGAAAAAGAGAGAGAGAGAGAGAAGGTGCTGCTCTGTTGACTAGGCACATAAGTGGGCAAAGCCAATCTCCTATTAGTTGTACCAAGCCTGGCAAATTTAGAACCTTGAAGTAGCCTTCCAATTGTAAGATATGAACATGACCCCTTTCTGTACCTGAAGAGGTTTCTGAGGCCTAGACAGTTCACTATAGCAGGCCCTGGACTGAGGCCAAGAAGTTCCTGTTTCAAGCTCTGCACTCATAATTTGGTAATTAAGGTACCCTTACTTTAGAGCTGCTGATTCTCTGTCCTTCCTAAACTCTTTTTTAGACTACATCTCCCAGAACTACCAGACTACATAGATTTTGCAAACACTATTGCCAAAACAAAATTTAAAAAAAAAAAACAAGAGGAAGGATGTTGAATTTCAGTCACTGGAGTTTTTATATGTCAAGTTATGCCAACCGCATGGTGAAACTGAAAGAATGAATGAGAAACTTTATTTCTAGTAGGCCAATTAAGTAACTTGCTCCACTGAGTTGTTTTTGATGGAAATGCCAAGCCTTGCCGCTTATCCTGCCAGGAATCCAAAGCTATATCTTCCCCTTTTCCAGCTGGGAATTCACAATGTTTAATGAGTTTCTTCTTCCTTTAGTCTTTTCTCCATGCCCTTGGCAAGGATACAGAACATGCATTTATTTAATGGATTTTGCTCATCAACACTTTGGAGAATTAGAGTACTTGGTGCCATATTTAAAGGGCTGAACAAACAGAGAAGGTGCATCGAAGTATAGTTTGGCAGAAGTCTTCCTGCTGACTGCTGATTCTCCATCCTTTCTAAATTAGTGACTTTGCTGATCCCATTCAATCAGGGATCATGCAATCAGCAGGATGACATCACAGAACAAAGAAAGCAACCCCAACGAGAAACCAAATGAATGCTAATAACTTACAAACACTGAGTCCAAGTAGAAAAGTATACAGAATAGGTAACAATTAGAAAACAGCGGAGGAGGAAGTAGGAACAGCCTACAGCATGCAAAAACAGTACACAGGATGTGGCCTGGTGATATACAATCAAATTCACATGGTGTACAGTCACAAGGGCATTTGAATATGCATATTTATTAGCTGGGGGTTGATTAAAACAATTACATTCCCCATAGCTTTTAAAATGATGTGGATGAATTCTGGAAGTTAGAATGTTATTTAAATATATATGCTCATGAATTAGTTTGAATGCAAAACAAGTGAAATTACACACATACACACACACACATATATATATAAAATCAGTATGTTATATCACAAGAACTGTATATACAAGAAATATTGTGTGTGTGTATAATATATGCAATATAAAATACAATTTATATTCTTGTATTAAATACAAAAATATTTTCTGTGACCCAGGTTACCTGCCCATTTGTCTTTAAGTTTCTGTGTATACATTCACTCCTCTTCCATTTTTTTCAGGATGACATCACAGTATTAAGGATATATGGCTTACATCAGGGTGGGTAAAAGACAGATTTGCATCTCGTGGTAAATTTCTTTACAATTTGCCAACTAGACTAAACTGGTAGTGGTTACAGTCAGGTATGTGGATGCAAGGGAGTTATTTACCCAGTAGTATGGGGTGACCTTGGGCACATCACATGTTTTCAGCGCCTGTGATAGGTTCTCCTTAGGGTAGCTTAGGGTAGTGAGAAACAAATTGAAGGCATACAACAACAACAACAACAACAACAACAACAACAACATACCCAAGCATACCACAGGACTGCTATGTGAGCCAAATATCATCTAAAAGACAACACAGTGCAGAATATTAAGTGAATTGTTTGTTTACTATCTTTGGAACACTTTGGTGCTGATTAACTTAAAAACTCAGGCTGGGTTAAGTTTTTCAGTTCTGGTTTTAATGATAGAATCACTGGGATGTAGGCCGGAAGATCTGGATCTGGGAGTAGTCCCAAGTTTAGGGACACCCCCTCCTCATTTTGGGTGAAAACACTTCCTTATAATTACATCTGAAATGTCCCAAGAAGGCTAGAGAAGACACAAGCTGGAAGTATTGAAAACACACCACTGAAATCCAGTTTCCACTGCTGGTTGAACTGAACAGTTTTCTGTAGGAAGGCATGAACTGCTTCCATTTGCAACTGCTGAAATGCAAGTATTTCAAGAGACACACACATGAACAGAGTGCTTCACTTGCTACAGAAGCTGATATGTGCCTTTAGAAAGGACACCACAGTGTTCTGCAACCACAGCATTTCCTCCTAAGTAACTACTTGCATAAGCCTGCACAAAACATGCACTGCAACTGCCAGGAAGCATAGCACAACTGGAGCTTTCCTAATGACCACAAATTGCACAGTAGGTTGTCATCAAAGACTTCTGGCACTTCTAGCAGTTGCTAGTATTTCTGTGACCTACAGCTATCTCCTTTTAGTGACAGAAGCAGCAACAATGTGACCTTTCCAGGCAGCTTACAAAAGCAATATTCTGATGCTGGATTATTAGTAGAAAGAGCTGGGGTCATCATCTTGCAGTTTATTATTGTATTGTGGTAACAATACAAAGTATAAAAAAAGGACCACTAGGATTCTGTCTCTAATTTATACTTTACATCGTTACCACCTAGGATCTCTCTTACCTTAAATACCCTAAAGATGCCAGATCCTGTCTAATCATGGAAGCTAAGCAGGGTCAGCCCTGCTTAGTACTTGGATGGGAGACCACCAAAGAATACCAGGTGCTATAGGCTATATTGCAGAGGAAGGAACTGGCCAAACCACCTCTGAGTATTTCTTTCTCTAAGAAAACCCTTTGAAATTCATGGGGTCACCATAACTCAGCTGGCAACTTGAAGGCACATACACACATAGGATCTGTCTTATCTGAGTTGTGCCTGAACTTACGACTTATTTATCAGGAAGTGTTGTCTATCCATGTTCAAGTCACTCCCCACGCATACCACTGGTTTCCTCTGACCTGTTCTAACCATAAAAATTGCCGGTTTAAGCCTGGGCAACAAGCAAGATTCTTCTTTAATCAGCATCGTTTCCTAGTTTCCCTCTGTATTTTTTCCAGTTCTCAAATAAACACTTAGAATCATAGAATCATAGAAATGTAGAGTTGGAAGAGACCACAGGGGCCATCCAGTCCAACCCCTGCTATGCAGGAACACCTTCAAAGCACTCCTGACAGATGGCCATCCAGCCTCTGCTTAAAAACCTCCAAGGAAGGAGACTCCACTACACTCCGAGGCAGCAGATTCCATTGCCGGACAGCCCTGACCTTCAGGAAGTTCTTCCTGAGGTTCAGGTGGAATCTCCTTTCCTGCAGCTTGAATCCATTGCTCCTTGTCCTGGTCTCTAGAGCAGCAGAAAACAAGCCCTCTCCTTCCTCTACGTGGTATCCCTTCAAATATTTAAACATGGCTATCATGTCCCCTCTTAACCTTCTCTTCTGCAGACTGAACAGCCCCAGCTCCCTCAGCTGCTCCTCACGGGGCTTCAGGGCTTCCAGGCCCCTCACCATTTTGGTCGCCCTCCTCTGGACTTGCTCCAGCTTGACCATGTCCTTCTTGAATTGGGGTGCCCAGAACTGGACACAGTATTCAAGATGAGGTCTAACCAAAGCAGAGTAGGATGGTACCAGTACCTCCTTCAATCTAGACACCATACTCCTGTTGATGCAGCCAAGAATTGCACTGGCTTTCTTGGCTGCCACATCACACTGCTGACTCATGTTCAGCTTGTGGTCTATGAAGACTCCTAGATCCCTTTCACACGTTCTGCTATCCAACTATGTGTCCCCCATCCTATATTTCTGTATTCCATTTTTTCTACCTAAGTGTGGGACCTTACACTTCTCTCTGTTGAATTTCATTTTGTTAGCCCTGGCCCAGCTCTCCAATCTATCCAGGTCATTTTGAATTTTGATCCTGTCCTGTTCTCTTTTGGTACTATCTGCTTTCTTCCTTCCAAGAGAGGTGCAGGGCCAGGAAAAAAAATCAGGGAAAAAGCTCTCCCCCATTTTTCCTCAATGCCTTCTTTTTATGGAAAAATTGAAAAAAAAATAGAATATTTTCTTTCAGAACAGTGAAATAGTTTAAGATAAGCTGATCACATATTTACTTATTCACTTTCTAGAAACTATGTAAGAAGATGACTTTTACATAAGACTATGTACAGTATCAGGTCATAATTTCTGGTCTTGATTGGCTTTCCTCAATTCTTTTTAAGAGAATGAGTCTTTCATGTCTGCTTTACACTACACAGAGAACTATTAGAGACAAAACAATTTTCTTTGTTTTATTTCTTTTGTGGGGGTTTTCTTCTGTCTCCTCCTCAAACTGGCAAAACAAAGAGGTAACTTAGAGTTTTGGTGTTCCCTAAAGTTCAGGACCTTGTATCTCCACTCGTAACAACAAATAAAATTTGTACAAAGTAAATTCAATTTGTGATTGTAGTCTGAATAAGCTGCACTTTTAACAGATCAAATACAATGCTTTTATGCCAAATGAAGTTGTATATAATGAATGTTATGTTTCTAAAATAACAAAATAATTTACAACCTGTAAAGGGGGGTTAACATAGCATTTTTCATTTTTTTCCTGAAAATCCCAGGTTTTTTACCAAATAAAAACCCCAGAAAAAAATAGGTTCTTTTCCATGGCTTCAAAATTTCCATAAATTTTTACATCTTCATTCCTTTCCTCATATTCCTTTGCGTCCCCAATCCCAACCACCTGAAACAGGTACCACTGACTCAGCCCTGGCCTCCAACTAACAGTGTCTAGATAACTGCTGCTATACCACTGGGCACAACAACGAGATCACCTCAGGCAGCAGATACTAGGGGGCAACACTGGCATATTGTCAGCTGTTCCTCCTGAATTCTCTGGATGCTCCTCTCTGTTTCGGGATAGAAGTGCATACGATACAGCTTTTGGATGTGGAAAGGGGAGGCAATACCGTCTTGTCTTTTGCCTTACAAATGTCTTGGATCAACTCTACATGCTATACAGATATGACCCCACTTAAATAGCTAAAAAAAATTATACTATCTCAATCAAAATAGAGACTGTAGCCAAGAAATCAAAAGAAAACTAGCGGCTGGAAGGGCAGATATGATAAATCAATACATTCCTCAAGGGTAATGATATATCTTTAAATACAAAAGCCAGAATCATCCATACCACAGTGTTTCCAATTTCTGTTTATGGTTCTGAAAGAACATCAACTCATTTGAAATGAGATGCTGGAGGACAGTTCTATAGACACCATAGATCAAATTACAAATAAATTGGTCCTAGGCCAAATCAAGAGGGGTAGAGGGCTTGAGCATTGGACTACAACTCTGGAGATCGGGATTCAAAGCCCCACTCAGCCAATGAAAACCATCGGGTGACATGGGCAACTACACTCTCTCAACCTCACAGGAAGGCAAAAGCAAACCCCCCTGTAAAAAAGCATTGCCAAGAAAAGCTGTGATAGGTTCACCCTAGGGCCATCATGTCAGAAACTATCTGAAGGGACACAACAAAAAAAAAGCAAACCGACACTGAACTCTCACTAGAACCCAAAATTATTTAACTGAGGCTATTGTACTTTGGATGTAACATGAGACAAAAAGACTCATTGGAAAAATGATGATTCTTGGTAAGGCGGAAGAGAGAAGGAGAAGACAAAATGGATTGATGGATTGATTCAATAAACTGAAGCCGCAGTATTGAGTCCACAAGTTCTGAGCAAGGCTGTCAATAACTGATCTCAGAGATCAGTTATTCATACGGTCACCATAAGTCAAAGCTGGTTTAACAGTGCATAAACAATAACATTTTTTAAAATAAAAACCCAGGCCATCTATGGAAACAGAAACCTCCATCAGCGACACCCCACATAATCAATGGGGCTAGAAGCCTGACCTGTCCTTCACTGATATTGTTGGATTCTGAATTCTATCAGCCTTTGATCTATAGCTGAACATTATGAGAATTACAATCCAATGACATCCAGAAGGCCACAAGTTGGTCAAGCCTGTCCTATGGGAACAGTACCACATCTCCTTTCAAAACCCATTATAAGCTGTTTTGGACATATTTAACAGAAAACCAACTTTTTAATAAATAATATTTTTAAAGACTCAAGTATTAACCCAGTGAAGATTCATGTTCTTAGCAATCCACGAGCCCAGTAGTGTTAGCACTAACAGACCTGTGGTCAAATATGCAGGGAAGAGCCACAGTTCAGTGGGCAAGAGCATGTTTTGGACACCGAACGTGCCAAGTTCAGTCCCTGACATTTTTGATTCCAGATAACCTCCCTGCCCATGTCTAGGGTCTACAGATCTCCCCTGAAGCAATCCCCAATTGTTGCTGTTCTCAGGAAAAAAAAGTATTTTTAAAGAAAATCATGTACCTAGAAGATTCTGAGAGCGGCAGTTCCCCTTAAAAGAAAGGTTATAGATCCTTGCTTTAGGGCAAAAAAGGTGCTTTTTCAACAGGATTTTCCACCAAAACTAGAAACTTTCAGTTCTGGGGGAAAAACACCACTGAGTGGGTGTCCAGCCCACAGCAGTTCTAGGTGGTTAAAAATGGTCCCCTGGCCAGATTAAGTTGCTCACCCCTGTTGTTTTGTAATATACTCCTTATCACTACTAAAAAAAATGATATACCTATTTCATCTTTCCTTTCTTAATAGGTTTTGAGAACAGAGGAGACAAAGGCACTGGAAAAATTGGGCATATTTCAAACAGAAGACAGCAATATTTAGATCCACCATAAAATTATGTGGAAAAGGCTGGACAGTTGCACAGTAAAGGCCTCTTCTGGCAAGTTCCTGAGTCGCTCATCAAAAGACTACAAGCATACAAGTCACACCTGCAAATAAACCCCTAGGGTTTCCAGAATGAAAACTGGATAGGATGCCTGTACATTTAGTGGATGTGTAGAAGAGAAAATTTCAGCAGGCACTGCTTGTTATCTGGTTGCAGGGCAAGCAACACCTGCTGAAATTCCCTCTTCTGCACAGTCTTTAAATGTACAGGTACCACCTCCTGTTTTCACTCTGACGCTGTTACACATAGCAAATGTGTCTGTTGTTGACAAAATGGACTATTTTCTAAAAATGAACGCACTGTTTTGTGAAATTTTTGAATTGTCACATTAGAGAAGCACAGAGCACCAGAGCTGAATAGGTGAGGGAAGCCTGGAAATAGATGGAAAGACAGAAAATAACTAGGGCAAGAGGACAGCAGAGATGGGAAATGGAATAGAGCAGCAAAGATTAAGCCAAGTGTTAGGTCATGGGGAAAAAAGTCAGGAAAAAGTCAAGGGAAATTTCCTTCTTTTATCTATTGGAATGGTGCAACGCTGTTCTAAAGACTTCAGCTGGTGAGACAAGTGCATAAGTTAGATTTCTTTTAGCCAAATCCTCTTCCCTCATCAGCCACACAGCAGATAAAACTTTTGGGATATCACAAACAGCCACTCTTCCTCTTCACTCTCTTTTCTAACAGTGCAAAGAGAGACTCCCTTACAACTCATCCAAGCTAATCCAGGAAGTTTTATGGCTGATCTAAACCTGGGTCTCTCAAGTCCTTGTGCGACATTGCATTTGCTCTCGATATGAAAGACAATAGCTGGACAATTGGGGAAGTGGCAGCTGTTCCAGAACTACTAGTGGAAACATGGAGCAGACCTAACATCTCAACCACGTGCAGACAGCAGGGGAAAGGAGGGTGGTCTTTGGCATTTACTATTAAAGAAGAGATGAACAGAAACTGCATGTTTTCCAAGGTTCCTGTTCTTCTTGTTTCTTCAAAGTATATCTGTTTGCATAGGAACTTTCACCTTCCCCACAAGTGATAACACCAAGAAAGCTTCCCTTTGTACTCAGTGTTGACAGAACACATTTCATCACTGGTGAAAGTGGATAAAACATACATTAGAGATAGTTGATAGAGGTACATTCCTGTTGCCACTCTCCTTGTGCAAAGTTTACTAATAGGAGATGGGGGTCCTGTATCCTTTATAACATGAAAGAGAGTTCTGGGGTACCTTCATTTACCACAATTAGATTTCAGCAAGCCCAGATTTCAGCAAGTTCATAACCTCCATGGAAAGTAGGGGGTCACACATTAGAATGTAGAAATGTGTTTGTTTTTTTAACTGCAAGGAAATCTTAGTCATAGAATCATAGATTTCGAAGAGACCATAATGGCCATTGAGTCCAACCTCTGCCATGCAGGAACACACACTCAAAGCACCTCCAGCAAATAGTCATCCAGCCTCTGTTTAAAAACTTCCAAAGGTGACTCCACCACACTCTGAAGCAGCATATTCCAATGTTGAACAGTTCTTAACATCAGGAAGTTCTTCCTGATGTGTAGGTGATGTGTAGGTGAAAGGAAGTTCTTGCCGATGTGTAGGTGATGTATAGGTGAAACCTCTTTTCCTGTAATATTTTTGCACTATCTTACTGTCAACAAATCTGTTGTGGTCAGCATTTCATACTAGGACAGCTGAGGTGAGAGAGGAGAAATCCAGATTAAAATTATTCTGATCATCAGAATGCAGTGACAGCCAACTCTATTATTCCTCATCACCTCAATTCAAGGAAGCTGTTTTGATTTCTAAACTATCATCAGAGATGTACTTTTGAGGCCATACAAATTAAACCTTAATTCAGACAAGAAAAAGGTGTTCCTTGTCAGTCAAAAGGCAGATCAGGAAATAAGGTCTCAGTCTGTGCTGGATGGGGTTAGCTAAAAACCTTAAGACAGAGGTTTACAGCTTAGATGTGCTCCTAGATTCAACTCTGCATCTGGAAGCTCAGATTACTGCAGTGGCCAGAAGTACAACTGCACAGTTAAGCCTTGTGCACCAGCTGTGCACATTCCTAGAAATGCTGGATCTTGTCACAGCAATGCATGCCTTAGTTACATCCCATCTGGGGTTACTGCAACATGCACTATGTGGGCTGCTTTTGAAGAGTGCTGAGAAACTTCAGCTGCTCCAGAGCGGCGGACAGATGGTTACCTGAGGCTGGTTATATATCACTCCTTTGCCAATTTGTTTCCAGGATGTTCTCCTTGCTATCCTTCTATAAGTAGGTGAAGAAGAGTTTTCTGTTTCATCAGGCTTTTGATTGGTCATACATATCACGCAAAAGTTAAAATATAGTTAAACTATCAATAGAATTAAAAGAATGCTCATTGAAAAAGAAAAACAACAAATACAGAGAACGCAGCAAATTTAGCTTTATCTGTTTTAACTTTTGGATTGCTAAAAAGACAAATCAAGAGTAAACCAAGATGATTAGAAGCCAAGATGATTAAAGTGAGGCTATCCTGCTTTGGATATATCGCAAGAAAGCACGACTCACTAGAAAAGACAATAATGCTTGGTCAGGTGGAAGGCAGTAGAGCAGTTAATAAGAACAAAAAGTCATCTTCAGCTCCAGGGACTGGGGAAAAACATATAAATAAATGAAATCCTTCTTTTCCTCCTTCCTCTGCCATGAAGCTTACTGTGGATGACCATGGCGTAGCTCCTCTCAGCCTTACCTGCCTCAGTGGGTCATTGCGATGAAGAAAAAGGGTGGCACAGGAAAAAGCATATACAGAGTCCTGAACTTTTTAAGGGTAAAAGTGGGGAAGAAACATAGGCCATTCATGTAATAGAAACAATCCAACAAAAAGTCATAATTGCAACAATTCGTCAAAAGAAGAGGTAAAGAACCTGTGACTTTTTAACTGCTATTGGACTACAGCTCCCATCATCCTTGAAACCCAGGCAAGCCAGGTAAAGCTGATGGCAGCTGGAGTTCAGGAAGGTTTAGAGGACCACAGGCTTACAATCAACAGGCCCCTGAAGGACAACATGTTACCATGCTTGGAAAAGTTACTTTTCTGGACTACAGCTCCAAGAACTTTGCAACCAGCATGGCCATTGGCCAAAGGATTTTGAGACTTACTAGTGCAAAACAGTAACTGCTTTTACACTCTGACTTTTTCAGAGCATGAATTTAAGATTGAAACTTTAATTTTTCTTCCATGTGCCCTCCAAGCCTTTAACAGTGGAATTTTCTGCACATGCTGCTGCTGGTTGGTGTGTTTTCACGATTAGTCATTCAGACCATTAGAAGACATTTTCCCCCTGAACAAAGAGATGCCTATACTTTCAAGACATCCAGCTTTATAACACATACCAACCTGTCCTTTCCCTTATTCATTAACAAGGCTCTTCAAAAACAAGGGAAGAAGACTGTTTAGGATAGCAAAGTCCAAATGAGATATTAGAAAAGGAATATACATTAGCAGCAGACCTGGGCTATTCATCACTGAAACTGCTAAACGAAACTGACTGTTTACTCAGGCTTGTGAGACGCAGTTGATGTTGTCTCAATTAGAATATAGAAGTAGCTTTAAATTGTTTTAACTGCCTTCAAACCCTCCTGTTTTAAGTGTTAACTAGTTTACTGGTTAAACTATTAATTAGTTTTAATATGCTTTTAGCCTTTACATTGTTTTTACTGCTTTAAACCTGAGGCAGAGCAGCAAATGACACCTCACATTTCCCAAGTCAAGGCAGACAGCTGTGGGTTGGACTGGATTTTCCATTGGGTCCCTTCCAACTCTACAGTTCTATGATTGTAAGGTGCATAGTATCTAAAGCCAGCCAAACTACTCCTGCCGACAGAGCAGAAAATCTCACACGTACCTATCCTGATTCCTGCGGGTGGGAAAAAACAACAACAATAATGATGAACCAACAATCTGCTTCAGTTTTATGAGAAGAAAAATCTGCTGGTCCTGTCCATCTGCACCAAGGACCTTGCAGACTTTCTACTGTAGAAATTACACTGAGACAGCCCCAGATGAGAGGGCAGTGTGCCTGCCATATATGTGGGAGTTCCATTCCATGGACCCCCAGGTAAAACAAATAAAACGAGAGTGTCAACCAGCAGCTTTTTTTTTTAAAGGACAGGATGGAATTATGACTGAATACACAAAAAACAAATATGGGCAAGAAACAAGACTGATTTGTCTGTTCTGATGGTTGTGAGGCAAATCCTCAACTGATGATCTCTGATGAAATGAAAGTGCCTTCTCGGCGGTTGCTCCCACCTTCTGGCCCCCTCCTTGTTCTCCTCTCACCAGCAGGCAAAAACATTCTTATTTAAGCAGGCTTTTAATATACAAGCAGGTGGGCTTTTAATTTATCTAGATGTTTTTAAATTTTGTAATTTTATACGTTCTTCCAATGTTTTTAATTGTTTTCCATATTTTACTAATGTTTTTAACTTTTTTGGAAGCTGCCTTGGGTCTTACTCTGGGAGAAAGGCAGCATATAAATATAATAAATAACAAAAATCTCAGCAGGCAAGAAATTTCATGGGCAAAAAGACACATCTTTAGGTAACCTTGGTCACAAAACATAAGAGGGCACAGATTGACATTGTGAACAGTGTTTCGAAAAGGTATAAAGCAGCCAATGTTTGAATGAATTCCAGACTGACGAGTCAAGCAAGACCAGAAGCCACTGCGCCTCTGCCATCCTGATGCCAATGATCACATAATTTGCAGTCTCCATAATTTGTAGTCTTCTGGCAGAGCCTTATCTATACAGGCCAACTTAAGTCTTCTACTTTCTGGTTTCCTAGCATCTCCAATTAATTTTAACCATACAAAGCATTAGTGCATACTTATGATCTCGTACAAATTGAGACATAAATCTTCGCTATTAAGGAGTTCTTCAGTGTGCTTCCTTGCTTAAAAATGATAGCAATTTGTTGGATCAGAATTCTTTACAAGATTCTTGCTAGATAGAAAGCACTGGAGAGCACCTGAAATTGCCTTCAGGTCCTAAATCTTATGTTCTCTCTGTCTTGGGGTGGGAATCATACATTCCTCCAGATGTTGCTTGGTTGCAACTTCCAGCACTTTTAATCACTGGCTACACTAACAAGGGCTGATGTGAGTTACAATTAACCATCTGGAGAGCCACATGATTCCGAATGAGTCCATCCTAACCAATGCATATGGTGCCAAACTAAACTGTTCACATGGAATGATGTGTTTATACCTCAGAACAATTATTTTTGGACAACTACCAGAATGCTGGAGGATTCTGGGAACTGTAGTCTAAAACAGTAACTGTTTCAAGCTCCATGTGTATGTGGTAAAAATAATGCAATCTATACACACATATCATGCCAGGGAATGGGGGGTAAAAGTGCCTGAACTTGCAAAGTTACTTTTTTAAAGTAATCCATTCCTTCTACTTGTTTCAATGCTTAAAAAGAGACCTGCTACGATTTGAACTGAATTAATTTAAATTGATCTTAATTTTAATTAATAACATCGCTGGTTGCTTTTCTATTACCCTCCTGCTGTTATGGTCCACTTCTGCTTTCATTTTTTAAAAAATGTTTTAGGGGCTTAAAAAAGGCTTTTTGGGGCCCACATGCCTAACAAAACAGAAAACCACCATTTCTGGAAACCCACAGGAATAGCAAAACCTATCTTTCAGCCCAAAATTCAGAGAGATGGGAAAAGAGGGCATCAAAGGTTCCAAAGGGGTCACAAAATCAGCCTTTTGGGCCACACGGAGCTCACTACTGGCCTAAAATTTAAAAAAAAACCAAACCCAAGCCTATTACCTTTTAAAATGCCCTACAAATGTAATTTTCTAAAAGTAATTAGAAAAATTAACTACCACTTCACCTCAACTATAATGCTACCTAGGAATACAGAAAGCTGCCTTACGTCAAATCTGGCCATTGGTCCACTTAATTTGGTACTGTCACCTCTGACTGGTAACAAGGACTCTCCAGGGTTTCAGACTGAGTTCATCCCTAGCTCTACCTGGAAATCCCTAGAATCTCCTTTTTAATCTCCCATTCAAACAGTAATTGAGCCTGACCATGATTAACTTTCAAGACAAAACTGTGTGTGTTTTGGAAGGTTCAGTCATACAGGTTTTGAGACGTAGTTTCATGTTGCCTTTGTTCCTGGTGGCAGTGGGTATAACTCATTACAGCCAGGCTTTCCAAATGGTGTGCCTTGACATGTTAGTGTGTCACCTGAAGTGTGTAGGTGTGTGGCCTACAATCTTGGAAATGTATGTTATTATTTATAAATCACATATTTTTTAAAATATATGAAAGGTTTTCATGAAATATGTTGTGTCCTCATGCATTTTGTTATTACAATTTATGCATGTGTCTGTATCTCTTATAAGGAGTTTAACCTCCAGTTTGCTAGTAAAGCTGAATTACTGTGTTGTGAAATGATGCATGTCTAAAAAGTACGTCACCAACACTGAAAGTTTGGAAAGCTCTGCATTACAGGGAAGTACCTCACTTTAAAAGAGCCAGCATGATGTAATGGACTGAGTGTTAAAACTATAACCCTCCAGACCAGGGTTCGATTCCCTGCTCAGCCACTGGGTGACCTTGGGTGTGTCACACACTCTCAGCCACAGAAAACCCCATGACAGGTTTGCCTTAGCTTGCCATAAGTCAGAAATGAAAACACACTACAACAACGTCATTTTAACTCATTACTTCCAGCATGAAAAAAAAAATCTTCCAGCAAAAGATGAGAATACTCAAAAGGAAGCAATGATCAAAGTGGTCCAAGAGCCTACTCAGTGGTCATGGAAAACTAATTGGTCATTGATGGTGGAAATGGAAAAGCAGAAGGAAGACAGAAAATGGAAAGGAAGACCTAAGTACTGAACAACACCATTCAGAATCTGTGGCAGGTTCCCACTCAGAGAACACCTAAATAGATTTTGCTTTGTAAGCAGCCTGAATAGAAGACTACTTAAGAATCATAAAGGGGAATGCTCAGAAAGAATTCATTATAATGCTTTAAAAAGAATTAAAACTTGCCTTTCAGTTTTTCTTAAATTCACTAGATTGACACAGTGGCTAAAGTAAATCTGTACATGTTCATAATCATAGCATGCCATTTCTAAAATGTTCCACAACAGCAAGGCCATAGTAACTCAAAGACTACCAGCTACCACCATGTATCACAATACTGACATGTCGTATACGGGCAGGCTGGAAGAGCGGCCGATCTTCTCTACAATAACAATAAGAACTGTTCTGTCATGCAGCAAGGAAAAAAACCTTAAAATACTGATGTTTGACTCATTTCTTCACCACTTGAGTTTTAAGTGGAAGAACAAACAGAATATTTGCAGAGCTATTATACTATATAAAAGTCTTTTTGACCACCTCATTTATTTCTAGTTACACAGCTCCCTACATGGCTGTTAGTAACTCAGAGTAAGGAACTTGGCAAAATGAGTATGTATGGCAAAGTGTGAGTAATACAGGAAATTAACAATCAAGGGCTGGATTGGAGCAAGGGAAATCAAGGACGGAGGGGAAGGTTTTAAATGGCAATTGCTTTCAGAACATTTGTAATTAAACAGAACCAAGGCACAGAGGATTAACAGAATTATGATTTGGTCTCTTTGTGAAATGCCTTTTCCCTTAAACCCAACAGCTTTCTTGTCCCTTTTAAAGGAAGTAATAATTGGCCTAATTATTCAAGCACAAATTAATGAGAAATTGCTTTTATAAAGTGCAGAGACCCCTGGCTGAAATCCATGCTTCATTTCTCCACTGTGTCCATTGTTGACCCTATTTTTTTCCACTGGAAAATCCCTCGTCCCATTCTCCTACCCTCTAAAATCACACATTTTTAGACCTGTAGGTTTTGGTCACTGGTCATTTTCTGCTAATTCTTAAGAAAGGGAAATGCTGGATATTTCTTGAATTTTAGACCACATATAGCAGGTACCTGTTTTTCTGTTTCAGTGTCCTCATTTAAACCAAAAAAGAAGCTTGCTTTGTCTGCTATATGAACAGCTGCTGGAAAACTTCAAAGAACCCCTCTGCAACATTTCTCCCCACAAGGACATAATTTGATGGGGCAACAGAGGGGGCAGGTGATCTCATGGTAAATGAAATGGCCATCAAAAACAAATGCGGTTGCTCATTCAGAAGCCTTCAGGTATTGTCTCACTTGGCAGCAGCAAGGTAATACGATAGGGCAGCCTGAAAAGACGAATGGTAGTTCCGAACTACAGCCAGGTTTTGAAGCCATTATTTTAGGTCGTTCTCCAGGTATAAACCTTAACGCTGCCCCACCACCACAAAAAGTGGCTGATGCTGAAAATGGCAGCTATGTTGTCTAGCTCTCCTTTCTTTATAGTAGCTGAAAGCGAGCACGCAAGAAAATCTTTTGAATCACATCATTACTCCATCTACCCACACCTGTATGTTCTAACTGGCAGATACCTGGCATCTCCAGGATCTTAGGCAAAGCAGTCTTTCCCAACCCTGTTACCCAAGACAATTTAACTGAAAATGCCAGAGGCCACACAAGAATGCAAAGCATCTCTTTACTGTTTGCACAATACTGTGATATTAAATCACAGGTATTTCCCCTCACATGACAGCCAAATAACATGGGAAAGGGAATTCAAAGTCAAATTAGGTGGAGACAGTGGGACACAATTGGACATGTCTCATTCCAGAATCTGTTCCAGGCCTCTCCAAAGGGTCTTTTGGGGTCACGCATTAACAAGCAACTGCTATAACACAGGCTTTATTGGTGGTAAATGATGTAGCAGACAGTATAAGTAGAGAAGTATTCTAGGCCCTTTGCTGATGGGGTCCAGCACCCCTCGCAACCAACGGTGGCACTGGACCCTCAAACAAACTCTACTAAGACTATCCCTCAGATGATAATCAAATCCACCTGCCGCTGGATATATGAAGAGCCCCAGGGATGGGGTGCAGCAGTCTAAGATGAGGTCAATGAAAGATGGATTCCTAGCAATTAGATTGCACAGAAGCAAAGAAAATCAAAGTGTAAGGTGAGACCCATCTCTCCCTAATAGCTACAAGAACTGTAGAAGCAGGTGAGCAACAGAGAAAAATTCACTCCCCTAGTCCATTCCCAGGCTTCATATCTTTTCCCAGACTCAAACTGCAAAGTGAATGCAAAAAGTATCCAACAATGTCACTAACACCAATTAACTTTTTCATGCCACTGGACAGCTGTTAAAAATTGCTAACAGGGACTCTACAACCTGTCTGCCTGGTAGTAGAAGCCCACCTCACTACAGGACTTATGACTGCCATATTCAGCAAAAGTCACACATATATCCTAACATTTGATTCCAATTTCAGAAATCCTCTACTAAGTATGTAAAGGACATAACATTATACATTTTTTTCACTTGCAATAATTTTCGACATACAAACACAAAGGAAATAGTTTTACAAATACAGATCCAGTCCACACCATATTATACTCTGTCTTCAGCAAGGGAAACAGCTATTTATACTTCTCCATGGGGGTTCAAAGAACCTACTCCAACTAGTGTACAAATTATTCCAAGCCCATCCAGGCTTTCTGGAACATTCCAGAAGGGAAAATAAATTATTAACCAATCTTCCAGGAATAATTTTAATATCAAAGTAGCAATGATCAAAAGGAAATTCTACAATGGTAGAGTAGCCTCCAGTTGTATTTACCATACAGTAGTAAAATACTGCCGGAAATGTGCTGCTAGTACGTCACACAGCAACAGGGGGGCAATGGGGGTAGTTTGCCCCGGCGGCAATGTTTTTGGGGCATCCCAGCTTGTAGCCACACCCACACGTGCCACAGCCATGCCCCCACACACTGTGGCCACACCCTCTTCCTGCCCCTCTCCTCAACATTCCAAGCTCCACCGCTGACTGAAGCAATGGAGATTAATATCAGTACTGACCTGCCAAGTTTTCTTTTGATTTAACAGGCTACTGTAGTTGGGTTAATCATTAGATATAGTACTATATTTCCCATAATCCAGGACAACTGGCCAAGCAGTCTGGTGCTTGTAGAACCTGTTGTCTAAAACATCTAAAGGGCACCAAAGATACACATAAGCATTGTCTCCTGATAGAAATGATGAATAAAGACTTCAATGCATTCTAGCAAGAAATCTAAAGTGTGTAATGACTCCAAATGCAAGTCTATAGTTTGCCAGCTGCATTTCAAAGATACAAACTTATCAATTTTTCTCCATAAAATGGACATGACTGAAGGTACAACTTTTTGTCTTTTAGCCATAACAACTATGAGGAGCCAAATAAGCTTGGCAGTGGGATGTGACATAGAGCAGCACCCACAGAGTACTAAACAGGATCTAGATTGTTGAGCTTAGAAAATTTACCTTTTTTGGACATTGACCACCCAGGACCCATTCCAAAAAGTAACTTTTCCATTAGTTATACAATCATCAAGAAAAAGAGAGATTGCCTAGATTAAGCTGTAATGCAGTCGTGTCCAACCTTTGGTCCTCTAGGTGTTTGAGACTTCAACTTCCAGAAACTCTAGCTACTTGGTTCACAGTCAGGAATACTGGGAGCTGAAGTCCATGCTACAAGTACATGGCGTGCCCATGAGCTCCTTATGTATCCTATGTCTTCTCCATCTTAAACACATTTGCCATTCACATGGAACTGATGGCACAGTGATGGAGCACTGGCAACTGTGCAATAGCTGCATCCTGTCTAGCATACAAGCATCTTATCTTAATTGAAAAGGATTAGCTATAATATAAACAAATGGCTTTTGAACATTTTACTGTTTTATAGATGCAAGTCTATGGGAATACGGAGCCACGCTGTTGGATGCCATCCAGTTCCCAGTACATGACAAAGCCATAGCAACATTCAGTAATGCTCAAATTGCCTGGAATTAATGCAAAAAGGCCAACCCTTTCACAAGCCACTGAAGATTATGGGTGAGTAACGTCCAATTTCGGAGGGACTTTTCTTATCTGCAAGATGTACTGAAATTTTCTGAACCTTGAGCTTGTCTCAAGTTGCACTTTCATTAGATATACCAGGAGTAGACACCTTTGGAGGCTACAGGGACCAAGGGGTCATACTTGCCTGGAAATCTGCCACTGCAAAGCCAAAGGTTAAACTAGAAGTGACTTTTTCAAGAATTTTTTTGCACTTATGGGAGGAAACCTGGGGTTTCTTCTTATGGGCCAGTCCTATAGGCCTCCAGGGTGGCTTTTATCTAGTATGGGGGCACTCTGCCTATTCCAGTCCCCAAACTAGGCAAGTAAAGGGTTCAGGAAATCTGGAAAGTGTCTGGGTGGTTGAAAAAGCCTCTGCAACTGCACAGGGACCACAGTTTTCCCCATCTCTGTTACACACCAATAGTGAACTCATACTCCATGAGTCAATCCCTATATTAAGGAATGACCCATACAAAAAAGGAGGTATTAGTACCTGAAGTATGACAGGAGTGGTAACCCCAAAGTTTGCAGAAGTACAATACACTTAAGGGGGAAAAATAAAGGGGGAGCCACCAAAACAACCCAGTGAGACTGAGTTCACCAATGGTTATAGAACACTGAGTGGTGGGGGGGTGGAGGAAATCTGCCAAACCAGATAGAGAAGGAATAAATATCCTCAAAGGAAGAGTGGCTGTCTAGGTCAGAAACAATTCCCACAAATTGAAATGATGCAAGATTACTTCCTTTCACAAGCAGCCATATGCCCTATGGAGAAGTCATGGAAGGAAATGGCTCCCATGCTTTCTGCAGTTGCCCACCACTGTTCTAAATGCAAAAAGATATGCTAGGCTAGAGACTGGCAGAACCTGGAACACAAAACAGCTGTCTGATACCATGGACACCCACTATCAGTCAGCCCGGCAGAAAAGGGCTAGACAGGCCTAGGCCTGGACTTATCCTAAGGCAGATTCCTATAACCTTATGCATGCAAGACATGCACTTCTTCATTCTTTAATTACCAGACCCTAAAAATATTACTTTTCTGGACTAAAACTCCCAGAATTCCCCAGGCTGTGGTAATTCAAAAAGAATTCTTCTAAGTTCTGCCCCTGAAACATACATGATAAAAGCTATATTTTTAATAAAACTCAACTACTTGTTTGATTACAATTGTTTTTAAGATACTGTTCATTAAATTATTTAAGGATGAAGCTTAATACAAATTATTATAAGTTAAGGCCTACTTAAGTTCCCAGGACTGACTTCTGAGAAAACATACACAGAAATCTAGCAACAAGTGTCTTTCATATGACCCTGGCACCGTTCCACCAAACTGTAAGAATTCAAACCTGATGGAAACATCTTACCTTTAAATTTCTCTTCAGTGCTTCCTCTTTAAGTTTTAGATACAAGCCATACTGTCAGCATGGCTTGGATTTGATTTACAATTTTCTACAGAATATATTTCAAGACATATTTCTCTTTACTGTTCCCCACACCTGACATGCAATTCTATGGTTTGATTTCCTAATAACCAAAGATTTAACTTACAGAATACCTCCCGGCTATGCGTTGTGTGTGCAGCAGCAAATTTGCTATTGATCTCTGATTGTAAGACTGCGCAAAATGACTGGACTGCCCCACCATATATATAAAGCACCCTTAACAATCACTGTTAAGTACTCAGTGAATTTAGCTGAGCTGAACTATACACTCGAATAGAATACAGACTTATTCTCTTCTTCTCTTTTAAAGGAAAGATTTTGCAATATATGGACACAGAATAATAAACTATAAGGAAGTTGGCCCTTCCCTTTGGAATGAGTCACTGAGGCTGCAGTTTCTGACCCTGAGAGAAACAGTACTGTGGAGGAGGTTTCATTATTATTTATTACATTTATATTGTGTTTTACTAGGGAAAGCACTGGTCAAGGTGGGTAACAATAAGCAAACATCACTGAACACCCAAAATAAAATAATTCAGAGGGCCAAGTTGCAGAATGTGTACTGGCATCTTTCCTAAAAGCAGCAAGAGTGGGAACTGGTTGAAATCTTAAAAGAAGTGCATTCCATGGTTTGAAAGCAGGCCTTATCCCATATGCTCATCTCAGACAAGTAGTGACATTCTAGGGTGAGCCTCTTCTGTAGATTTTAGCAGGAGGACAGATCAATAAAAAGACAGGCAGTGCTGTAGACAGCTAGGTCTCAAACTATTTACATATCAACTGTACAGCAGCACAGGCCTGGTCCAATATATTTTGCCACCTGAAGCAAGAACAAGATGGTTCTCTTCTACCACCACAGCTTTATTCCACGCCAAAAGTTAAATCTTATTTCAACACTAGCTTTTGGGACATCTGCCACCACATCTGAAATGTGGCAGCAAACTAGTTTGGATGACCCAGGACAGACATCTGTGTACATAGCTATGTCCTCTCATACCTTGGTGTCCTCTCCTGGTACAAGCATCCCTCGCTTTTTGATGGTCCACTTTTCGACAATCCACTCTTTTGACTACCTGTACTGGTTGTAATTGAAGAGGCTCAAAAGAGCAAGTCATCAAAAAGCAACTTCACGTTGCTTTTGCTCTCAATCGATTTGGCACCATCTCTTTGTTTAGACTGAACCACTGATCGAGAGAAAAAGCAAAATATTGTATAAGAGGCACACCGCACCTAATTCCTGAGAAATGCATTGCAAATCTCTTCAGTCGGTGTACAGACTGAACACAAAGATGGTGCTGAGTTGATTCACCTCTGCATTTCAACAATTTCTGCTTTTCAACAGTCCCGTGGGCCCTAACCTAACAAGTAAGCAGGGACATCTGTATCTGCAGTTCATCTCATTCTTGCTGAGCACATGCTTTAGAAAGGCTTGTTTCTGAAGGCCTTTGGCTATTTCACTGAGAGATCAGAACATACTGGTTCTCATTACCCCTTTTGTTAGACTGCTTCCAGATTGTTGGTGTTAAAATAAAATATTTAGGGAACTGATCTTAATCCATATTGGAAACTACCCTCTACATTCATAAACACCATTAGAAATATTTTGCATAAATAGAAAAGGATCCCAGGTTCAATCCATATTTGAAAAGTATTTTATGTAGCAGGACTACAAAAACTTAGAACCCTATTGCTTGTCAGAGTACGCAGGAAGCTGCGTCACAGACCAGGCATGTTGTCCCTTTAATCCAGCATTGTCTACTCTGTGCCAGTAGCTGTCCAAAATCTCAAGTAGGGCTCTTTCTCATCTGCCAGCAGATCCATTTCAACTGGGGCCATCACGGGTTAAATCCCAGACCTTCTGTATACACAGCTTCTGCTCTGTTAGCACTGAGCTATGGTCTTTCCTGCCAGTACTGAGAGCTAGAAAAGCCAGTGTGTTGACTCATTTATATGAAGCAGTTTTATATATACATGAATGCTGCAAATTTCATCCGTCTTGAGAGCATCCAGGAATCTGTAGCAAAAAACAAATACCAAGCTGATCAATTTTATTTAAGAAGAAGATGGATGATTCAGTATCTGTTATGCTTAATAAACAGACTGATGGGATGTCAGCTTGAATATGTTGTTAAAATGCTGGATTAGGACTTGGGAGATCTGGGTTCTAGCCCCCACTTATCCATCAAGCTCCCTGGATGAGCTCGGGCCAATCATCTTCTCTCAGACTGCCCTACTTCAGAGGACTGTTGTGAGGGTAAACTGTTGTGTGAATAAAGAAAGCCAGTGTAGGAAAACAAGTTATAAATGTAAATAACCAAAAATAAAGGTTAGCCAGCCACACCATCTATTTGTCTATATGTATCCATAGCCTTCTACTTGAATGTAGGTGAGTGTGAAAGGCACGATTTTTCTAGGTCAGAGTCGTAACTGAGTCAAGATGGTTCAAATTTCCATTCTAGCCTTATCCATGCTTTGGTATAGCTCAGCAATAGAGCAAATACATATAGAAGATCTCAGATTCATCATCTGTATCTGCAGTTAAAAAGGATCAGGGTAGCAGGTGACCAAGAGGACTCCTGCAGAACTGCTGCCAATGAGAGTAGAACACACAATTCAAGGATAGAGGAACATGCAATCTGTTTTACCATACTGTAGTTTCCCGTGTTCTCATCTGTAAAATGGATATAAGCAATGAGGTTACAAGGATGCTATGAATATCGCTAAGGTAAGAGAATGTCATCTGCTATCTTGAGTCCCAAACATGCAAAGGGTTCTAAACAAAAATGTACTTATTAAAGCAGAATTCAGGTATAGGTTAGAATGTTTCTCCTATACAAAAACTACACAATCTTTTTTAGTCTTTCTTTCTTTTTTTTCCAAACTGAAGTGCCTGGGTAAGTGGAAAAGGAGAAATCCTAGCCTTGTAACGATTTCCTTGTGTATAGGACATCTCAGAGTAGACCTCTACATTTTTGTCAGAAACTCAAAAAAGAAGAGTGAATGAAACAGGACTCATCCTCCCCCACCTCACGCTAGTGCCATTTTCTCATCCCAATTTTTACTTTGAAACAATAGCAAATAAAAGAATAAGCATCAGCAAAGCAATAAAACAGGAGCTATCTTGCAAGAAATAATCCCAAAGGCTCCAAATTCCACTGTACCAACCGTCAAGAGCAGACGTGTCACCAGCAAAGCAAGACATATAGGATAACGGCATGGCTCTTTAAAACCAGGACCATTTGTTTCTTGATTAAAAAAGAAGAAGGAAGAAGAAAGAGACATATAAATATGTGAGTCCTGACAAAATACCTTTTTATGTATGTGAAATGCCCTTGTGCCAAAACACTCATTTTGAACTCATAAGTACCACCTCTGATTCCTCTGTGGAGAAGATTAAGTGCAGCAGGGTGAGTAACCAAAGCCCACCAGAAGTTTTCAAGGGCCTAAAACTCCCTTCAGTCCTAGCCAACACATTATTTGTGAGCTATTATGGGAAATCCAATACAAAAGCTGCTGCAGTGGTTGGCCACAATTGCCAAAGACTGCAGTGGAGTAAAAGTACTTTTCAAACAAATCAAAAGGTAGCTTTCTTTGTTGTTGTTATGTGCCTTCAAGTCATTTCCAACTTATGGTGACCCTAAGATGAAAACATCATGCAGTTTGCTGGGGCTGAGAATGTGTGAAGCACCCAAGCTCACCCAGTTGGTCTGCATGATCAAGTGGGGAATCAAACCTTGGTCTCCACGGCCACAGTTCAATGCTCAAACCACTATACCGTGCTGGCTTGTCTTGCTACTATTAAACATACAGTTGGCCCTTCACATTTGTGGCTTTCCCTTTTACAGATTTGATCATTTGCAAGTTTCCTCAACCCCTGCCCCTGGTCTCAGGCACTTCTTTTCCAGGGGAACCTTTCCTTTCGGCAGCATCAATCAGGCTGTGCAGTCCTTTAAAAACCGACCTCTGGCCTTCCTCCTCCTCCACCTGCCGCTGCCTGATCAACTAAGGACAGATCACAGCCTGATTTCTCAGCACCACAAACCTTCTCTCAATGCCCCACACACACACCCAAAGAAGGAGATGTGCAAGACAGGAAGTATAGGGCTACCATGCTGACCCACCTCCTTTTCCTCTCCTTTCCCTGACCTGGTTTGGACCCTGGGTGCCCATTCTCCCCACCACACCTCAACCCCCTTCCCATGGACACACACACACATTTTGATATTTGTGATGCTTTTCATTTTTGCTAGGGTCTTGCACCCGTAACCCTAGAGAATATGGAGGACCAACTGTATTTAGAGGCCAAAACCAACTCAGACCCTTCAATTTCAATTATATATCACCCGTGAAAATAAATAAGAAGGGGATGAACAAACACATCAAATAAAAGAATAAGTCACTAAAAAGTCAGCAATCAGAGAATGAAAACTCTCCTCCATTTCATACATGTAATTTTGTAAACTAAGAACCCAAATAATATACTTAGTTTCTGAAGAAAAGAAAAAAGAGAAACAGCACTTTGCACAACATGCTTTGCCTGCAAAAGTTCACAAGTTCAGTCCTTTCACAGACAAGGCTGAGAAACAATCCTTCCTGAAACCCAACACAGCCATTATTAGTGCAGAAGTGCACAGAACTTGAACCTGCTGGTGGGTCTTAGGGTGATCTGCTGTTGATTGGCAAGGATCTCCATTCTCAGTTAGTTAACAACAGCAAGAACAAAATGACACCCTCACCAAGGGTGTCCTTATTAGACTATTGCAAAAAAAAAAAAGGCGTAAGCTAGGTGTGATCAAAAGTACTTTTTTTTTCCTGGAGAGTGCTGAGTTGTATTTAAAACTTTTGCGATCTACCAGCCTGCTTCAGTTGGTGGATCTTGAAGTTAAAGTAAAAATAAAGTGGATCCTGCAAGCACGTATAGAGAATACTGGCCCAGAGGAACCAATATGCTAAAAAATGAAGTCTAGAATAAGCCTAACAATAGAGGACATCACAGTTATTGCCCTACTCTGTTTACAGGAGGAGACAAAAAACCCATCTATTATCCCTACAAGACCTTTTTCTACAGGTGAAAGCTTGGGCACACATGTCATTTTTATTTAGGTATTAGAAGTAGGACTTATGCAAGCTGATCTCTCTGTGACAAAATATTGATTTAATTCATTCTCCCCAGCCCATAATGTGATGCATGTCACATGGCTAAAACAGCCAGGAGGTGCACCCCCTTCCCTCAAGAGGAATGGAAGGGATCATTAAAAAGGTTCGTGTGATTCCATTTCACACCAGCATCAAAATGGACACTTGCAACAGTCTTTAGCTTTCACACACTGGAGCAACAGCAGTCTAGCTTATTTGCATCAGAGCATATCATTGTAAAATGCATACACAGAGAGCAACAACAGCTATGTATGGCTATTGAGACATAGCCTCCTGACACATCTTAATAGCAACACATAAGACTGTACATTTACACAACCCCTTTCTTTCTACATATGACAGAGAGGGCTGTTTATTTCATTGTTACCAGACAAGCCTAAGACTCTAAAAAGGCTCAAGAAAGTGGAGAGGGCTGGTGAAGACAGCTGAAGGTAACAGAGAGGGAGGAAGAAAGCATATCTCAGAGACACACAGAAGGTTACAACCAACCAACACAGAAAAAAAAAATTATTATTTTATTTCTTGGATACATCAGCTGTGTTCCCTTCCCAAATACTGCAGCAGCAATGTAGATTTCGAAGGAGAGGGGAGGAGGCAAAAAAACTGACTTGCAACTGTTAAATTAAGCAACCTTCAAAATTTGCAAGAGGTGACCAGCTCTGGAACACCTTGCATGTAAATGCATCTTCCATCTCCCTCCTTTTACACTATAGACTGAAAGCAGCTGGGGACAAGAGGGAGGAAATGCACCATTAAGACCGTGACCAGAGGCTGTCTGGAGACAGATGCTTTCTTCCCAGCTGTGTTTGCTTTAGCCCTCTTTCTGCTTCCCCCGTATTATTATTACTATTAGGAAGGACCAACGCTTCCTATGCACAACTCCCTCCTCCACTCAGGAAAGCGACACCCACATCCCGGTATTTTTCCTGGACGGGAAGGATTACTATCGGTAACAAACCCGTTGCCTGTTATCATAAGGAACGGGTGCCCGTTTGCAAAGTTCTCCCGGTATCGGGAAGGGAGGATGTGAAAGGGGGACATATGTTGTGGGGGGAGGGGGGAGGATGACTGGGTGGGTTTCTCTCTTCTCTCTCACACACACACGCCGAATCCCCCCTCCCTCCCTCCTTACCCTCAGGGCTGACAGATCTATCTCGTCCAAGCTCCGCGCTGGAGAATCACTCGCCATGTTTAGGGGGGACGCCTCCGCCGACGGAAAGGGACCCAAGGAAGAGCACACGGGGCCGGCGCTCCGCCTCGGCCGCGGCCGCTGCGCCACAGCCCTGGGCAGCTGTCGCTCTTCTGCTCGGAGGTCAATACAACGGGTCTCTGTGCGTGCGCGCGTGTGCGAGGGGAGACCTCCACCCTCCTTCTCGCTCACTCTTCGTGCGCTGGCGCCAAGGGAAAGGACACCCTCCGCTCGCCTCCTTTCCGCCTTCCTCCTCCTCCTCCTCCTCCCTCCCTCCCTTCCCCGCTCACGTTCTCCGACGACCGTCCCTCCGGAAAGGGCAGAAGGACGAGCGGAGGGCGAGGAGGTCTCTCTGCCGAGACAGCGAGGCAGGAGCGGGAGGCGAGCGCTCTGCCTGTCACTTTGGCGGCGCCCGCACGCCCGCGCGCCCGCCCGCCCAGCGCCCCGGGGGTCTCCGCAGGCGGAGGGTGCCTCCTCCGCCGATCCGCCTCCCCGGCAGCCGCGGGTGCCTCTCAGGAGCGCATGGCTTTCTTCCCGGGCCCGGATGCTGAGGCTGCCTCGGCTGGTTACCCTGCTCGTCGTCCCCGTCCTCCGCCGCCTCCTTACGATAACGAGGCGACTGCCCGCACGCTCGCTCGCTCCCTCGCTCGGATGGAGGGCGAAGGCGAGAGAAGCACCCGGACTGGGCGGGAGCCGCGCAAGGGGCGGCGCCTGTGCTTCCCCGAGGAGAGCCGGGCGGCGGCGGCGGCGGCGGCGTGCTGGCTGGTGGCGGGGAGCGTTGCCACTGCGCGCAGGCCGTTTCCGCACTGGACTGCTATAGTGCTATGATTCCACTTTCGACATCCTATGGAATCCTGAGCTTAGCAGTTTGGGGAGGGGCCTTTGAGGATAGCCTTTAAGGCCCCTCCCTAAACTGCAAAGCTCAGGATTCCATAGGATGTCGAAAGTGGAATCATAGCACTATAGCAGTCCAGTGCGGAAACGGCCACACGCGCCGTGGCTTGGATCCTGCGTTGTTACACTGCCTTAGTGGCTGCACTTTCTCCAAAGCCATGCAGCGGCAGGGAGGGAAGGCAGGCGAAATCTTTGGACTCCTAAGCGGTTTCCGCACTTTTCTGTTATAGTGCTATGATTCCACTTTCAACATCCTATGGAATCCTGGGGTTTGCTGTTTAGGGAGGGGCCTTTGGAATTCTCAGCCAGAGAGCTCTTTGGCCTCAGTAAACTACAAACCCCAGAATTCCACAGGAAGTTGAAAGTGGAATAATAGCTCTATAACCGTGCAGTGCGGCAATGGCCCTAGAAGCCTATTTTCTTGTCCTCCCAGTGCCTGAGTTCCATCTTGGCTTCAGTGCTCGCGACCTGCTCTGTCACCGCTGTCTACTCTTGCGTAGTTTCGCTGGCATAGTGCACCAAACAGGATTCAGGCAGCAGAGTGACATGGGGGGGCGGAAACCTATTGCAATATCACGGTGTTTCTGTGGGGGGAGGATGCAGGTGCTCCCTCAAAACAGTGCTGTTCGGTGCTGGACTGTGTCATTTGTGTCGCTTTCCCTTTAATTTCAGGGTACAACGTTTGGGGGGGGGAAATTTAAAAATAAATATATACAACGCATGCATCCACACTGAAAATTACAGCAGTTCGAAACTACTTTGTCATGGCTGTATCCTGTGGAATCCTGTGATTTGTAGTTTGGGGCGAACTGTCTGGTGCAGCGCTACTGAAAAGTTGGGGGGGGGGGTCCGATGGAATACTACCAGTCCCTGGCTAATGGGAGAAAACAGACTGCCACTCCCTGGCACGCTGGGGGGAAAAAATTGCCCGTCCTCCACTTTAAATTTCCTGAGAAGGAAACTACAAATCCCAGCATTCCACAGAATGAGCTCTGCCTGTTAAAGTGGTATAAAGTGCTGTAAGTGTTGCGTCCATACGGGTCTGCGTTTGCTTCGCTACGGAGAACTTGCCGGAACCATTGGCAGATGAGGACTGCTTGTTTCTCCGCAAATGGAACAGGATTGGACGCTGAATTCCCTCTACTTTTCTCCTCTCCGCTCCTTTCCAACAAGCAGAAGCAATCCCCAAATAAACTTAAAAAAAAAGTCTGGGACCATTTCTGCACTAGATTATTACAGCGCTACTCTTCCACTTTCCACGTCCTATGGAATCCGGAGGTTTGCAGTCTAGGGAGGGGCCTCAAAGACCCCTCCCTGAACTGCCCAGCCCAGCCCAGGATTCCATGGGATGTTGGAAATGGAATGATAGCGGTATAACAGTCTAGTGCGGAAATGGCTTAAGTCCTGTTGAGAGCAGCGGGAGTGAATGCATACGCATCGGCTACAGATGTAGTCCTTACTTGCAAGTTAACTTCCACTGTGAATTTAGGAGGGCTTGCTCTCGAGTAAACGCCTTGGAGCGGGCTGATGGTCGCACAAGGTATTTTCCTTCGGGCGACTTCCCTTCCTGCGCTTGCGATCGTGCTGGTCCTAAATTCGCCCAGTGAGGGAGGGAAGGAAATAATATCCCTTAAATCCAAATTAAGATTTGGAGGCGGGAAATGAGCATTCGCATCGTTAATCCCAGCCCTCCGGTTTCTTTCGAATTTACCCAATAGCGAACTCTGTAAACTGACCTTTCCCTCTTTGAATCATAAATTCGGATTTAATGTCAACCGTATGAATTCAAATCAGCCACCTAAAAGCAGCCGTTTTCAAACGCGGGACCAAAATTCCTCCCCTCGCTATATAACCGCCGCTGGACGAAGAAGAGGCGTTAAATTGCAGCTCGACTACACGTGAGGTTGAAAACAATCTTATTGCTCCTGCTTGACGAGCAACAGTAAAAATAATAATAATAATACTAATGCATGGAGGCATCTGCATTTTTTTCCTTGGTGCAATATATTCAGACCATAGTTAGTTTCTGCAGAAAAGGAGAGCAAAGGCTTCGGGGAAGACGCCACCCGGGAGAAACGGGGGGCCTTGCCGCTGATTCTGGGAAGGGGAGGCTGGTTCCGTATGCCAGAAGTTAGAGCTGTACCTGCTTAGATGCGCTCTTGACTTGTTCTCACTTTTGCAGAGTTACGCCGGAGTCAAGTTCTCTCTTGAATGTGTGGCTATTTCTCTAACCCTTTGCAAAAGCAAACGGTTAACGTCACCAGAAGCAGCGTGGTGTAGTGGTTTGAGCAGCAGAGTAGGAGTCTGAAGACCAGGGTTTGAATCCTCTGCTCAGCCATCATTATACACTCGGGGACCTTGGGCAAGTCATGTTCTCCCAGCCGCAGGGGAAAGTAAAGGCAACCCCCCCGGGAAAGATGTTGCCAAGAAAACCGTGTGATAGGGAGGTCAGGAGTGGGAAACAACTTGAAGGCACACAAGAGGTCAGAAATACTACAGGTTGCACGTTGTGCTTGCATCAGGACTGCCAGAGGAAAATCCCAGCCTCCTGAGTGGAGTTAACTCCAAGAAACTGTACAGAGGGTTAGGCCTTTTGCAATCTATAAGGTCCTGTGGAATTTTATTGGAAGTAAATCCCACCATGAGAGGCAGCCTGGAGGGCTTTCTCTCAGGTCATTTCCACACTATGCTGTTATAATGCTATTATTTTGCTTTCAACATCCTGTGGAATCCTGGGCTTTGCAGTTTAGGGAGGGACACTTAGAATTCTCAGCCAAAGAGATCTTTGGCCTCAGTAAACTACGAACCCCAGAATTCCACAGGATGTTGAAAGGGGAATAATAGCGCTATAAGAGTGTAGTGCGGAAATGGCCTAAGTCCCATCACCTTCGCGGGCGTGTTTGCAGGACACTGGGAAGAGATTCTTCTCTGTGGCTACTCCCGGGCTGTGGAACTCGCTTGTGTGGAAGTGTGGCTGTCCCACCTCCTTTTCCACCCACAGATTAAGATATTTGTATTCAGGCATTTTAATTTTAGTTATGGAGCAGTAGTGTGCATGTGTATAAAGTGGTGTGTTTCATTTTTAAGCTTTGATTGGAAGTTATGTTTTAAATACGTTTTATTGTTTTTAGTTTTGAATATGATCTAGTGTTAACTGTTTTTAATCATATTTTTAAATAAAATTGTTTAACCTTATTTAACTTTTGTAAACTAATGTTTTAGCTTAATCCTTTTAAATTATCATCAGCTTCTCTGAATGTCATCTGTGGAGAAAGGCCGGATATAAATTTAATAAACAAACTGTGGTCTGAACATTGGACTAGGACCTTAGGAACTAGTCTTCAAATCCATACTTAGCCATGGGAAGTTACTGGGTGACCTTGAGCAAGTCATACTTTCTTAACCTATGAGAAAGGCAATGGTAGATTACTTCACTACATCTTGCCAAGAAAACTCTACATTGAGTTTACCATTTGTTGGAGCAATGTGAAGGCAGATGGCAACCACCCTATTAACAGACTAGAGAGCCTTAGCCCCCTTCACAAAGACACACATATTTTAATATTTGCAATTTTGCCACTTTTGCAGGGTTCCTGTGCCTAGCCTAATTCTAGCAGTTAAATACTCCCCAAGATTTGCCAGATGAAAACTGATGCACATGTGGCCAAGCAGTATCAGATCACTGTCAAGATAGCAGATCTTATTAATGAGGAAAAACACGCACAAGGAGGAAGAACACACACAAACTAAGGCCATTTCCGCACTACAGTCTTATAGTGCGATTATTCCACTTTCAACATCCTATGGAATCCTGGGGTTTGCAGTTTTGTGAGAGGCCACACGGCCCCTCCCGAAACGACAAACCCCAGGATTCCATAGGATGTTGAAAGTGGAATAATCGCACTATAGGAGTGTAGTGCGGAAATGGCCTAAAAGAGGCTGCAGCACTTTGCTTTTGGCTGAGCCTTCTGGGAAAGGCAAAATTCCTCTCTCTCCTCTGCTACATTTATTGAGTGCAGTCTGTTTTTGCACTTCGAACTCACTTTGCATTCACTGAAGTAGGGTGAGGGTAAAGGAGAGAAGGAGGTAGAAATTGGGTAAGCAACTGGAAAAGTGGGGTGGTGAGATTAATTGGGACTGTACCTATCAAATCAGAACAGCTGGAGGTTATACAGTTTAATTGTCCTTCAGCAGCTTCTGTGAGGATTGCAACTAAACACGTGGAGAACAAGGAAGCCAGAGAATGCATGAAAAGTGACTTAATCATTCCATTGTATACGCACAGTTGAGTAAGCATGTTTAGGTTTAAATATTAAGTTAGTGTGAATAAGTAGATGCAGCTCAAGATAGTTCTCGGAAATGCCTCATAAAAATGGATGATAGAACACCTTCCAGAGCAGATTGGTTAGAGACGGTTGATAGTACAATAATTTATCTTCCATTGACATTTTATGAAGTGCCCTGCCTCAATTTACTCTTTGGCCTTGATAACATAATATAAAACAGAACTAGCATGATATCATGGTCTTGAGTGTTGGACTATGACCCTGGAGACCAGGGTTTGATTCCCTGCTCAGCCGTGGAAATATACTGGGTGATTTGGGGCATGTCACACACTCTTACCCCCAAAAAACCTGTGATAGGTTTGCCATAGGGTCATCACAAGTTGGAAATGACTTGAAGGCACACAACAACAACTGTGTAGGACAATTTCTCTTCTGCTGTGTGAAAAGTGAGAAACCTGCAAGCAAGCCAATCCCAGAATGCTTTACAGGCCATGGTCACCTGTCTTTCTCTCTGTCTATCACTCTGTTGTTCAGTTTATTCAGTCTGCAAGCTTTCCATTTCATGTGGATCTAACATGCAGACTTCATGGCTCCAACACCTGCCTTATTTTTTGACTTTTCTGTTCCTTATTCCCTAACTCTTCCCCTATTTTTTTGTACAGCCTACCCTGAGAAAGAGTTCTGGAAAACTCAAAAGCTTGCACACTTGGGAGACATTTTGGTTGGCCATAATCCAGGTATTGTCCAACTGTGGATTTATATACTCTCTGCTTTCCATGAAACAGCATCACTTTATATCACTTTATATTTTAACATTACTTTGGGGGGAGGTGGAAATGTGAGCCAGTTCTTTCTGTTCTCTTTTCCTCCTTTCCTTTCTCTTGGCGATTGTATTGTGCCCTGAGTAAGCTATAGGGCAGGCTCTTGCAAGCCCTGGGATTGAATCAATGTCTTATTATGGTCATTAGTGCCGATCACTGAGTCACTGAGAGAGGCTACAGAGCAACAGCAGCAGTAGCCAGCCGTCGTATCTAGAGTATTGCTCATAAAGATCATACTTAGCACCAAGAAGAGGACATTTCTCAGAAGAGCCACCTGACAGCATTTGTAGGTTTGCACTGTGCAGTAAGAACATACATTGTAAAGGGTTCAGGAGCCTGCAGATGTGTAGCTAGCAATTACTAAGTCCAGTTTATTTATTGAACTAAGCAGAATAGTCTGGTTGTTGTTGATGCTTAGAACCTGACCTTTCTGTGCCTTGAGAGCAGGTTAATGGAAAGACATTTGGCTGGTGAACTCTGGTTTGGAGAGAATGAGGAAAACTGTGGGAATAACATTGCCCACTTGATTTCTAGGTGTACGGACACTGCTGGTAGCAGAGCACAGAGCGTGCACACACACACATATACTGCATGCAAATAATATATTCAGTTGGCCCTTCTTTCCTGGGGCTCCCTTTCATCAATTTAATTATTCACACGTTTGTGTCTTCCTGACTCCCCTCTCCATCTCCTGTCATTGCAACAGCCCCACCTCGTACCTTCTTTTCACATCTTGGCATGCAGATACTTCATCCAGAATTTAGCAGCCACCCAACTCGATCCAATTTTGCAAGCGGCAGCTGGCAGTGGCTGCGTCCTCTGCCCCCTTCCCTGAACTTGGTGGCTGCTGCTGCTGCTTGTAAAATAGGCTTCAGTAGTCATAGGAGGTTGTTGGGCTTTGAAAATATCTGTGGTTTTTCCATTTCTGTGAGAGTCTTCAGCCCCTACACTTCATGAAAGTGAAGAGCCAACTGTAATTTTAAAGTGACCCCATGTTGATACTTTTGTTACCCTGTTAGCTGGGGGTCCCGGGAGGGGCGCCCAAATAGCCAAAACACAATAATGCAAAGATGGGGAAATTAGGTGGAGCACTCGCTTAAGCTAGCGAGAGGCAGGGTAACTTAGCGGGAATCTTGTAACCCAGCGTCTACGGGGTCAGGTCAGTCAAGCAGTCAGACAGTTTTAAAATAGCAAAAATGATGTTTTATTAAGGACATACAAACACTTAAGACAACACAACCACACAGCTAACTAAGAAATAGGAAATAAAGTTTTTTGGGGGGAAATGGGTGATATGACACCTTTCTCATAGTTCTAAAGAAGTTGCAGATGGAGGGAAGAAGCTCAGCGTGGTACGCTGAGGGGAGCTCGCAGGGCAAACAGCAGCAAGGCGATCTGGAACTCGGGAGCGATCCGAGGAAGGTTTAGAAGTCAGGGGTTTTTATAGGGAAAATATGATCGTAGGCTAGTCTGTACTTTGGAAAGAACAGTGAGGTTTGGGCATGAGACAATGTCTCCGAAAGGTCAGATTTTAGTATGATTGGATTAAGTCCGAATCGACAATGAAATGGCCAGTATGCAGATGCAATGCGCTTTGCCAATGAAAAGTAGCTTGCCAAGTTACGTGCTCGGGGCAGGGGGCTCTTTGTATTAGCGTGCATCCTTAATGAGGTGTTTGTCTAGGGAGGTCTCCTAAAGCAAGATCTGGCTGAGTTGGCTTGCCTGGGTGGAGAATGGAATGTTCAGCAGTTAATGGCCATGCCTAGCTCTGTGCTTGTCCAGGGGCCTCACAAACACTTGGCCGAGGGTGGCAAAATGAGACCGAATTATGATATCAAACGATATCTAATATCTTCCAAAGTAAGGCTAGTAAACAGTGGTAACACTTTATATGCTTATATATATTTATAATCAAATATATAGAAGGGAGCCAGCATGCTGTAGTGCTTGGAGTTTTGGACTAGGACTCCAGAAGAATAGGACTTGCAATCCCCACTCAGCCATGGAAGCCTTGGGCAACCTTGGGCAAATCATTCTCTCTTTCCCTGAACAAATTTTGGCAAGAAAACTCCATTATAGGTTCACCTTTGTAGTTATTTGCTGTCAACTTCAACTAATGGAAACCCTATCAATCAGAGATCTCTAAGATCCCCAGCCATCAATTGGCTTGCTCAGGACTTGCAAACTCAAGGCCATGGCTTCCTCTGTCAAATCAATCCATTTGTAATGTGGTCTTCCCCTTTACCTACCACTTTCCACTTTGCCAAGCATGATAATCTTTGCCAGTGAGTCACATCATTGTATCATTCATCTTAGAGTCACCGTAAGTTGGAAACAACTTGAAAGCATGAAACAAAATATGTAGACAGAACAAGCTGAACACAGGGTGAACAGATAAATTACCAAGGAATAGGAAAAGCAGAAGTGAAATGTACAGCTTCATTTTAGCCCACAAAGCAGCGTTATATCAGGTCATTGTACATCCATCGTTCCGTATTGTACACTCCTAGTACAGCAATGCTGGGCATTTGGTTTGGGAGTCCTAAGACAAAGTGCCTGTTAGGGTTCTAAACAGAGAAGCTGTTACCCTAAAGGGTGGGTGACTTGGGTCCACCCACACTGTCAATGCCTCTGTGGAAAGGTGGAGAACTGTTAGCTCAGAGAGGAAGTCCTGTGAGAGGAGATAACTTCTGGGATCTTTTCACCTTTGTATATGAATACAAATGCAGAGATACCATTTGGAAGTTAAAAGAATGTTTTATTGGGGGGAAATCACAAACACACACACAAACAATCAAGCAGTCTCACAACCATACAAGGCTAACCGAAGGAAAGGAGGGAAAAAATGGATAGTAAGGAGTTAGGATGAAGTGAATTAAATTTACCAGTCCTGAAGGGAAGACAATCATGGCAAAATGGCTCGACCATGAGAGCTCAAGGGCAGCACAGAGGAATGAGAGAGTCGGGTGCAGAGGTACAAGTAATAGCAAAAAGTCAGATCTGAGCCAGGGTTTACATACCCTTTTTCTGCCCTGAAGGGGAAGGTGTTAATGGCTCTCTGACTGAGCAAACAAAGGGGTCCAGAGCTGGCTAATGGTCTTAGCATCAGGTGACAAAGCGTTGATGGGAGTTGTGATAGCTTTTTTCTGGCTGGGCAAGTGAGGGAACAAAATGGGAAGTTTGTCAGGAAGGAAGTTGCAGGGCTTTGGTTATCGTTACTTTTTCTAGGAGTTCCGATAGTCGTTGTCTTCTAGGTTTGGGCCGTTGAGAGGACCATCTTCTCCAACTAATTCTCAGTGACCTTATGAGCTGGCCATGCCTTGAGGTCCCTTCTGACCTACTTTTGCACATGTCCGGCCATCCCTCTTTGCCAGCATGGCTTTCCAGCCAGAAATGTCCAATTTATATTTAGTGTCAATTAAATGATGTTCATTGCCAGTCAAATAATGGAATGGGGGTGTACCTCATGGTAACAAAGCATTAGTGGCATGCTCAGATTCCCTTGTATGTTCTCAAGCCAGACTGTTTTGCACAGAGTGCTGTCTTGGTGTACAGAGTGCCTTTTCTCCATAGTTTCCCCTCATCCAGTTTTCCCCTTGTGATCTTTAAGTGTGCACAACATAAGACTTGAGAAATGTAGACCCTTTCTGCAAATCCTATCATCTGACATATGGTTGCATCTCGCTATGTAGGTTTTAGATACCCTGAGTGGGATGCTATGATAAGGTGTTTAGTTACTCTATATCCTGTCCTCTGTCATGGGAATAGTGATACGAGTATTAATATTTGTCAATGCAGGGTAATCATTAGAGAAAAAAAAACTTTTTCTCAATTACCTTTCCAGAGTGTTTTTGCAGTGTATTGGTAATATCAATAGTATATCTTGAGCAAATCTTGCAAAAGTTACTTTTTAGACTATAAATCCAAGAATCCTCATGTCAGGATAAGTGTTAGCACGTGTGCTCAGGATTTTGGATATGTTACTCTAAAAAAGTAACATTTCCAAGTTCTGATCTTTAGTTTAACCTGCACAGGATAGCTTCCACTAAATCTCCTTATCTGACACTGCTCCATTATGGGATTGCATTCCAAATATTAAGACTCATTTTTTTTAATTGGTAATTGGATTGCAAAATAACATGTTAACTGCCTCAGCTACATTTGTAAGTTATTCAGAAGTTAATGGTCTCCTTGTGTCTGACTTGTACGTACCAATCTTCCCAAATGCATTTTAACTGATTCTTCCTTTGTTTTTGCAAGCCAAATTGTTTATGGGCTCCTAGTAGTTTTTGATGGGACGTGAGACTGCTGGCATTGTAGTTAATTTGACAATGGTCAAGTCATATTTAAATATATTTCTTTTGTTGATTACACTTTACACAGTCACAGTATTTGCTGTGCATGACTGTCAAGAAACTGCAAAGATGGGGTTTCCATCAGTGTATTAGAGATACATAGGCCTAAGTCTTATAGTTAGTCTTGTCTAGGGTAGATCTATTGAATCAATAGGATCTATGTGTTGACTCACCATTCAGTAATTGATTGAATGGGTCTTCTATGGTTGGGAGTGACAAAGAGGATGCCAGCCACAGTCAATGCTTATTTTGCTGCTTGTGACCCTTGGCAAAAACACTGTTGAATCTGAAGTAAGTTAGGCACACTTTAACCCCAATGAAATCAATGGAACAAGATAGTGCTGAGTACCTTAAGTGACTCTTTCTATTGACCCAGCACATTGTGACCCGTTCTGATGATAAGTTTTAAAGAAGAAGAAGGAAGACAAGAAAAATTGGTAATTCAGAGAACTGGGTTGAACACCTGTAAAAATGAGCAGGAGTAGCCATATCAGTAAGTTTTCCAGCCAGTGGATAGAAGCAGCTGCCTGTTTGCCCATAGGTTTCAGCCAGCTTTCTGAGTAAAGGCTCACATCCATACCAAGCAACAAAAATAAACCTTGCTGAAGATAAGCTCTGTGGATCACTTTTTAAAATGACAGCCTGGAATACCTTTCCATTAAAACAAACAGCAACAACACCCTCAGATCCTGTACAGGCATACCTTTGTTAACAAAGTCTTGATGTTCCTAGGCATTGCTTCTTTAACAGAAAACTTGGTAGAGGGGCAAAAATAACATGGAAAGAATGGGGATAGGCTCCTACATGACAAAAAGGAAGAGCAACTCAACATGTTTCAGGAAACTTTTTAATAGCAATAGCAGTTACATTTCTATATCACTTATCAGTGCGAAACACTCCCTAAGCGGTTTACAATGTATTTTAGCTAATTGCTCCCAACAAGCTGGGTACTCATTTTACCAACCTACAGAAGGATGGAAGGCTGACTCATCCTGGAGCCTTGCAGGATTGAACTTGCAACGTTGTGGCTGCCGTACCAGCATTTAACCACTGTGCCACCAGCTGTTCGTTTTTATTCAAAACTAACAATACACATGTGAAATGAAACAACTAGGGTCAGTAAGCCTTGAATGAGTAAACAAAAACTTTTTAAACCTTTTAGAAACCACTCAAAAGTTTCTTCCAAAATACTTTCAGGAGTGATTTTTTTTTCTTTCACCGGCTTCCACTTTGCTTATGATTTACAAGTGGCCAAACCTGTAGATCCTAAATTTCTTTTAACATGCTTCCAGCAGGTGGTGAGGGAGCCTAATTTGCTCTCCCCTTTCTAATCTGTTCTGCTGTTCACATCTGCTCAGCAAGGGAAACCTGTGGTTTCCATGTCAGTGGGGTAGTGAATCCACTCTGATCTTTACTCCAGTCTTTAAAGGAGTTATACACTATATTACCTTTTAGGATGAGAGAGTTCAGCACCTTGAATAGTACCTTAAATGTTCAGGCTAAATCCTGGAGAAGATTCACATAATTGCTGTTGCGGAAGCTGCCAGTGAGAGCCAATGGAGAAAAAGTTAAACCAGAGCTTGGAAAACTTGTTCTAAGCTCTGAATGTAACAATAAAAAGGTCAACAAGGAATGCTGGTATGAACAACTGAATAGACTGCCATAAAACACAGGATTGCTATCACTCCTGATAGCCTCCTCACTGTTGCAAAATTCCTGTGTGGAAGCCACTTTCTAGGAAATAACATACAACTGCTACACACATTGTCTTGTGGACCATCACCTTTATTAATACAGGCATAGTGTGGGTGTGAACTGTAACCATTGCACCCCTTGTTTTGTTTGCTGCTTCCAAAAAGTCCAAATTTACAACTTACAACTGTCCTGATTTAGCAGGGACAGTCTGAATTAATCATCCGTCATCTTACTTTTTCAGCTGTTATTAAAATATCCCAGTTTCTCTCTCCTTCCACTTTCCCTCTTTGCCCTTACCTTACTTCAATAGCTGCAAATTGAGTACAGAAGTACAAAAGTAGTTTGCACTCAAGTAACTCACCAGAGAAGAGGCAAGAGGAAGGGGTGAAATCTTGACCTTCTCAGTAGGCTCAGGTAAATGCAAATTGCCGTAGCATCTCCTAGCTTATGTGTTCTTCCTCAAGAATCACTTTTGCCATCTTGACACTCTGATGTTGCATGGCCACACACATCCCAATTATCATCTGTAAAGGGTTGGAGAGTATGAACTGACTGCCCAGAGCTGTGATCATTTTCAAACTAGCTGAACAAATGACAGCTGCCAAACAAGGACCCAGCTGTACCACTGTCATATGTAGATTAAGACCCCAGCTATCTCTCTGGAGAGTCAAATGGAGTTTTGTTCAGGGCCAGGAGATTGCTAAGTGGCTCTTGAAGCAGGAACCAAATTATCAACTGGCAAAGTGACTGAAAGGAACATGAAGCACTCCCTACAGTGGTGCTGTCTTGAAATGCAGTTGCATAGCTGCATTGCTTTGGTTTCTGTGCGAAGGCTGACGTTTGTGTTGCCTTTGATAACATCCTATTGCATTGCACCTGGCGTTGGAAGTCTAATGCATTATTTATCAGATAACACATTTCCATGCTTCTTTTTTAGAACATGCTACACTAGCAATACCGAAGCAATGGCTCAGTCAATTAACCTCTCCACTGTGATGCCTCCTCTCCAGAGATACAGTCCATGAAAGCCTAGATCTGCTGATGGAAGGGAAATGATTGGAGCCCATCACTGAATCTCTGATATATCTTTTCCTTTTCTATTGACAATGCATGGTATTTTAGCCCTGGCTGCTAATAATGCTGCACTGTTTCATTCCTTAGTGATAGCCAGTGTGGTCTAGTGGTTTGAGAGTTTGGACCAGGACTCTGGGAGGCTATGGTTTGAATCCTTGCTCAACCTTGGGCAAATCACAATATTTTATCCTTAAAGGGCAGCACTGGCATACCTCCTCTGAATAAATCTTGCCTAGCATAGATTGTCATGAGTCGAAGCTGACTTGAACACATACAACAACAACAAATTTCACCCTTAGGAAGCAGTGGATTTTTTAGACCTTACCTAAGGATCATTCACATCTGGACTTGTCTGAAGAGAGTAATATTTCATATACTCGCACTTCACTTGCTTCTCAGATGGCTATACCTCTTGTCAAGTTGAGTTTGCTCTCCCTGCCATACATTTTAATGCCATCTAGTATTTTGAAGTTTGATGTCATGTAATGCCATGTTGTGTTTTAATGTTAAGTAATGCCAGGCCAGGCCATGTAAAGCTTTGGGGAAAAGGCTGGAAGAAGATGATAGAACCAAATGAGAAAACTGTGCGTTGAGAAAGAAGGAATGTTCTTTTAATGAGTTTTGATAAGAGAATGCAGATGCAAGGTCATGCTGTTAGCAGGTGGGATATAAGCCTGGGAAAAGAGTTGTTTTAATTAGCTGTCAAATGGAATGCTTGAGTGTACAAATTTGTAATGTTACAGATTATAAAGTACTATAAACCCAATAGTTCTTTAGTCTTGGTAATTTCCAGAAGGTGCTGCTATTTCTTTTTGGTTCTGAATAAAGCTTTTGTACCCACTAAGCCTGTATATGATACCTCTTTACTCAAAATTCAACAGCAGTTTAAACAATCATGACTTGTTTGTGCATTTTCCATCCCCCCGCATCCCTCACCCACCACCACAGCACTCTGTGGCATAATCTGTCATCTGAATAATCTGCCAGCTTCCTGCATCTGAGAAAGGGTGGTGGCCCATGAAAGTTTACGCCAAATAATGTGTGCTGTGTAAAGGACAAAGTCAAGATTGCATTGATGCAAATGACTGGAAGAAATGTGATCCATATTGCCGAAAAGAACACATCATAGGGAGTATAGCTGTAACAAGAAACCATAAAAGCACAGTCTGTTTTTAGAGTCATTTGAGGCTCTGAGTAATCATCATCATCATCATCATCCCAGCCAAAACAGGTTTTAAAAGCCTGTGTAAAAGCTCATAAAAAGAGACCCAGGTAAACTTCTTTCAGAAACAGAATGACCATATGTCTTTTAGATTCCTCCATTTGAAGGTGAATTCTCTTTGAAAGGCAAGTGTATATATCTTAGCTGGGCAGGGATCTAACGGGCCCTGACACAGGTGTGGTTCCTCTGTCCTTCTATCTTCTACAAGATTGAATGTTCTTTGCCTTATTTCTGTAGGTCTGGGTCTATTCAGGTTTTTGTTTTGGTTTTTTTGAACATTAGATAGCCATCAAGAAAAGAATATAGCTCATAGGAGTTTGGGTTATCAGCAATTGATTTGTGCTGCATAGCCAAGAATGGACTGGTTTTGCTGAGAGCAAAATCTGGTGCTTTGGTGGCCAAAAGACTTCTGTTTTATACTTTCCCCAGCCTCCATTCAGCAGTTACCAAAAAGATCTTTGCTGTACCTCATTTATATAGACATCTCTTACCCAATCAAAACAAAACATCTTAGATATGATGTCACATCAGGTACAGTTGGGTCATGGCTGCCTTCCATCCTGATTGCATTAGCTGGTAACTCTATACAGCTGGGTTTGTTCTAAACCCATCATTTACTTTAATTTTCTTTGAAGCATGCAAGCTTATCTCTATTTATAATTAGTTTGGCTACAGGTCTGAAACTAGCGTACATCTATTCTCATTATATAGCACTATATATATTATATATGCAAAAGTTGCAACTTCAGAAACTTTAATTAGTCAAAGGTAACACCAAAAATCAGCACAGCCTTTAACAACCTCCTCTTATACACATGTACAGAGAGAGCGAGAGAGAGAGAGCAACTGAATGAGAGCAAATGAATGAGAATTTTTAGAATCCACATAGTAATCTATCTGTTGAGGTGACTGAAAAACAAGGGGAGGAAAATGAAATAGAATACCAGCTGACTGGCTGACACACTGGCCATTTCTGCACTAGACTGTTATAGTGCTATCATTCTACTTTCAACATCCTACTGAATCCTGAGGTTTGCAGTTTAGGGAGGGGCTGGTCGGCTGTTGAAAGTGGAATGATAGCGCTATAACAGTCTAGTGCGGAAATGGCCACTGAAAAGAAACATTTCACACTGCTTTCAGGTGTGTTCCTCAGTACAGTACTTTCAAGACTGTTTTACTATTTTTTTAATGGTTTATAGCAACAACAGCTGCTAAATAAGCCAGTTTACTTATTAATTTACTTTATTTTTTTAAAGGTACCTTGCAATCTGTCTTGATAATATTGCTATGAAAAACATGAAATATTTTAGAAAGCAATTATGTGATTCCAAAGATCCCAGGAGCCCATGGCACTGAGAGGCTGCCCCAGAGGAGCTGGGTGACAATTTTAGTCAATTTTTCCCATTTTTTAAAGTAAAATCAACGTACAGCATCCACAGGTTTTCCCTTATCTACCAAGCTTATAACACTGTGGGAGAAAAGGAGAATGATAAGATTAGTTTGCTATGACTTTTTTGTTTTTGAGAAATCCATATGAGCTCTTCATAATCAGAGCATTCTTTCCTAATTGATCACAGGCTGTTTAATTATCAGTTCTACAATTTTTCCTAGTTTCAGCATCAAGCTGACCAGTTCAGTTTTCCTCAGGTCCTCACTCCAGCCTTTCTCTGCTGATGGGGACAACAATTGCCTTCCTTCAGTCTTCTAGGACTTCATCTGTTTTCTAAGATCTCTCAGTGATTACAGACAGAGGAACATTCACACCAGAATAAATTCTGGTCCAAATGATTGCAATGTGTTTTTTAAAAATTAAAAACACCCCATGGAAGGTTAAGGGAAGAATCAAAGCTCCTTCTGGGCTTTGACTCTGCCAGCAAGAGGCTGACAATGTTTTGGATACTGCCAGCAGTGTAGTGGTAAATTTTGAAGTGAAGACCCTCATTATGAAAGTCCCTATAGCAACAATGACTAGGAAAGTCAAAAAAGCAGCTGGCTGTGTTGGTCTATTAAACAAAAAAGCAGGTAACCTTCACTAGGAACAGGGTGTTTTGGAAAGCTAATTGATCTTGTCCACTGAAGAACAAACCTGTCCCAAACTGTTGTTGTTGTGTGCCTTTCCGACTAATGGTGACCCTAAGGCAAACCTATCATGGGGTTTTCTGGGGCTGTGAGTATGTGATATACACAACATCACCCAGTGGGTTTTCCATGGCCAAGCGGGGAATCAGACCTTGGTCTCCTGAGTTGCAGCTCAATACTCAGACCACTACACCACGTTAGCTCTACTTTGCATTACAACAGGGTAGTTCCTAAGATTACATTGTGGCTGGGAAAATTCATTTCCCCTCTAGTTACTGCAGGGATTGCAGCTAAACTCAGAAGGGAGGCCTTGGTGGCAGTGACTGATGATGCTATAAACACCTGATCAAAAATCCTGGAATTTCAGCCCTGTGAGCCCTGGCTCCAGTTCATCTCTGGATGCTGGAGCATTTGGGGCCTCTTTCCCCATATGAATGTCTCCTTAATAATTAACATTATTACTATCATGATCATTATCATCATCATCTTTATTTATGCCCCACTTTTCTCCTCAAAAGGACCAAAGCGGCTGTCATATTTTTTCATATCTTTTTTTTAAAAAAAGACACAAAATTTATGAACAGCAATTGAATCAATGTGATAGCTAGAATATTATTGAATGCATGCTTGGAAGCATCCCACAAAATCCTCTTTTGTCTATAGCTTTCTTGAGCCCGAAAAGCACAGCTGAGGGATTTAGGTTACTAAATATTGAGAAATATCCACTATAATTTAGTAGAGTAGTGTTATCCTCACTGCATTAAAGGAAATTCTTACATAATAAATGTGCATGCATACACAATCACATACAGACACACAAGAGAGAGAGAGAAGAGAGAAAACAGCTGATAGAAAAGTGATGAAATAGTGGCTATAATTTATTTGGATTTCAGGAAAACATTTGATACTCTGCCATGCACCAGTCTGATTTACAGGGCCACAAACAATGATGAAAAGTGGAGAGAGCTCTTTTGACATTGATTGAAAGCCATTTCAAGGAAATGGAAACAGAGTAGCAGTCGAGCTGAAATGATGGGTTGCCACACACCACATGGTGGCCACTGAAACAGCTGCCATTTCTCTTGAGGAAAGGTCAAACTAGACTTTTCCTGGCATTTCTGCTACCATGGCCATTTTAGGTGTATTTGTTTTCTGGCTTCTTTGTGTGGCAGTCAATAACAGAGAGTATTGATGACAGGCCTGGCCAGTACAATGCTGCGTTGCAGACTTTCAGTTCATTAGAAGATGCCTGGATATAGATTGCTTATCACTCTCCGGGCACTATTCTGTTAGCAGCATTTGTTGTTGCATGCTGGTTTATGCTGTGCTTTGTGCTACTACTTTGGGTGCTTAGGTGGTGAGGAGACAGACAGTGGAGAGCGTATTCTGCACTGCAGACCAACCGTTCATAATGTTTAGATTTTTTTTGTCACATTTGCAAAATAGGAAAGTAAAAAGTTCCTTTTAAAACTGTACCTATTTAGTGGACTCCTGTAACTATAGTTATTTTTAAAAGCAACTTCTGAAGCTCTGAAAAGTGAATATCTGGGACTTTTGGAGACAGGACCAGAAAAAGGTCTCAGAGTGCCTGCAATGCAGTTCCCTTTCAGGAACTAATCAAATCTGAATGCATGTGCGTTCACACTGAGCACGAGGCAAGACAGGAACTGACAGCTAGATCATAATTTCCCAACACTAGTCAAGTGCAAAGCTTCAGGTTCCAGAGTTCATTGAGCCAGCATGGGCAGAAATGCACAGGGGCAGTAACTCATTGGGACTCTGGGGTTTTTAGTTCAAAAGAGTAAGTTTTCCAAACCCTAGCTAGATGGTACTAGAAGCTTGCAAACCAGGTATGAAGGTATCCTGGCAGGCTGTCTCTGGATGAAGACATTCTATTTACTGTTCATAGCAGATTGCCATTACAGACCTATCTTCCAATAGCATAAGTTCCTATGTCTTGCAGCTTGAAAAAAAAGTTACTTTTTTGGACTATAACCCTATCAGCATGGCCACTGGAAACTATGGTCCAAAAAAAATAATTTATTCAAGTTCTAGTCTTACTCTGTAACTTAAAACACTGCTCTTATCTGGGGTTTTCCCCCTCTTATTGATACCTGTGTACCGTCTGAACATAATCTTATAATCCCATTACTGTTCTAAATATTTTTTTTTTAATCAACTGCGCCCTGCATCACCACTGCCAACCCCTATCACAGTCTGAGGAATTATCTCTAAAAACTGGGTAATTCACCCAACAGCCTTGTATTGCTGACACTGATTGGTAGTGTTACCCAGAGTGTCAGAAAAGATTATTTTGTCATCTACCTGGAACTACCAAGATTTATACCTGAGACCTTTTTTGCATAAAAGGTTATGACTCTACCTCCAAGTCAGACTGGCAGTATACCATTAAAAACAGTTTCTACAACTGAATCCATACATGACTTTTTCGTTGACCGTCTGATTGGAGGAGGCATGTGTAGATACTCTCATTTACAACAGGATGCCCCATCCTTGTGGCTGGCCCAATAATTTTGCTGCCTGAGGGAAATTATGTGATCCTCCCAGCACTGCATACATGGAAGTCAACTGGGCAGGCAGTTGAATCTGGCTTCAGTAACGCTGACAGGATATATCTATGATCCCTGAGGAAGCAGGCTTTTCTAGCCTATACTGGACAGATAGGGTGTGTTGCATGCAGAGCTCTGTCTTCCAACAGGTAGAATTAGCTCAAGAGTTAGCCCTTTCCCAAATCTAGTGTCTGAGACATAATTGCCTAATTTTAGAGGTGTTCCTGCCTGTTCCACTGCTGCACACGACAATTTGTCAGAGCCTGGACAAATTTTACATGCCATGTTGCTTGGAGGGTCCTGGAAATTGCAGTAATAAAAAGAAAAAAAAATAGAGTATTTTCCCCCAATTTCTGGACTCTTTGTATCAAAAGTAGGATATATCTTCTCCCTGGGATTTTATTTTATCTCATTTTTTGTTAATCCAGCTTTTCAGAATAGTACAAACTCCTGAAATGGAGAGGCACAGGAAGGACAGCAATGCCAGCCCAGTCAGGAATGATTTAGATGATTCAAGCTTTTAGACAGGCGATAAGCAGCTTATAATGCTGTTGGACATAAGAGACTTTCATGCGAGCGTGTTAGGTCTGCTGAGTGAAGACAATTACGAAAAAGAAAAGCACCTGATTTTCCCTTTGCACAGCACACTCATTCCAGTCCTGCATCAACAGCAAATATCCTATCCCTAAACAATGGAAGAGAGAATGAGCTGCAACTTCTCAGGAAGAGATAGTCCCACTTGCAGTGATGGATGGTGGCTCCCAGCTGAGTGTGGGAATTAATTTGTTCTCTGTGATCTGTTCTGAACTTTGAAGTTACTCAAGATGCTGAACCTTTTTGAGGGGTAGTGTTCAGCACCTCTGATAGCAACTTGAAAGTTCAAACTAAGCCCTAGAGTGGGTTCACCACTCCTGCTGATATTAGAAGAATTGTCGCCACTGTTCACTTGCGCTTGCATTTCAAAATAAAATAAAATTGCATTGTGGGTGCTGTGAACCCTGTGAAGCTGCTGTACCTGAATGATACGTGGGCAGCAGTAGGCTTGGTAGCTTATGGTCTCGTCCCACAAAAACAATCAGAATGAAACTGACAGATCTGATTTGCAACCAACTCTTGAACTATTCAATTTCAGATTTTTATGAGCGAAAACATTGGCCAGAATTCTACACATACCATACACCTAATGCATAGGTTGAGGGCAAGTCTTGGGGCCAAAATTATAGAAATTGAAATGACCCATGGATAAGTCAATGTCCATTCCACAGAAAGGGAAAAGGTCCAGCATTACGTCAGGTGGCCAGCTGCCCCTGGTTGCTGCTGCTGCCATTTTCCCACCGAGGTACTCCAAAAGGCCTCTCTCCCCTCTACTCAGAAAAGAGATTTTTAAATAAAAGTTAAGTTACAAAATTAACTCTTATTGAAAAAAGGAACCATCCCCTTCTTTGTGTAGGGTGGTGAAAGTCTATCTTGGGAGAATCTAAAAGAAGCACCACTACTCTTTCAGTGGTCTTTTTAGGGGAAGCTGTAAAGAGCTGCCGCCACCATTTTCCCACTCAGACATACACAAAGGCCAGAAGTGGTGCCACAGTGAAGGCTGTAGAAGGGGTTGGCGCTTCTTTTAGGTTCTTCTGGGATGGACTAAGCTCTTGCCTTTTGCCACTGTACTCATAGAAGGGGATGCTTCTTTTCTGGACAGGAGTTAAGGTACAGCATGGGTAAGTTGACCCAGAGTTTTGGGGTCATTTTTTTTTACTAAAATTTTTAGACTTATACATGAGTATATACATTAAGTATAAAAAGAAGGAGGGGGAGGAATGTAGCAGCACTTCTAAGACTAACTGGTTTTTATTTTAGCATGAGGATACAAACTTTTGTGGATACAAACCCACTTCTTTAGATGCAGTACAGAGTGATAATAAAGCCTCAGGTTCGAAAGCATATTTATGCAGCTGTGGGAGTGGGATAGAATGTAATAATTAGATCTAGAGAGATGCAAATCATGACTCTTGCCCTACTGGGCAAGGTGGTAGAGGTCTTTCATATCTGTATCAATGGTCAGTTAGGTCTTAGTTAAGGTAGCTCTCCTGGCGCATCCCCCAACCTCCAAAACCCATAGAAACATCATTCCCATATGCTCCAATCACTGTCGGAATGATTTCCTTCTCCCTGTTTAGTTGATGCCCAGTGAAGTAGGTTGGGAGGTAAGTTAAGATTGTGGCAATAGTGTCACAATTGTGATTAAGTAGTGATCATGAATACGAAGCAGTTACCTAGATTTACTCATCTATGACTATACAGTATGTGGCTGATGTAAAATACTGACCATTCATGTTTGAATAAGTGACATTTCTAAAGAGGTTGATTTATACTCAAAGTGGCGATTGTGAATTCATCATAGTAGAGTAACTGAACTGTTACTTAGTTGTTGCATAGATCCAAGTGGTGCCTTTCTTCAAGACTGTACTCCTGTTTAGAAGTTATGGCAAACCATAATAAGAATTACAGCAGAAGTCAACACTGCAGCTTTGCAGGAATATTTTTCAACTAGAATCCCAAAATCCACCATAGGTAGAGCATGGGAAAGCTACTTTTTTGGACTATACTTTCCAGGGTCCCCAATCAGCATAGCCCCTGGCCATAGTGCCTGGGAGATTGTAGACACTGCATTGTGAAAAAGTTATTTTTGCAGTCTTTGAATTCATATGTCCTACCAAAAGGTGCCCATGATGTTTAAATCAAAATCATGCATAGATCTATCATGTCAGTTTAGATCATCCATCTGTCCATCCACCTGCCTGTCAGGGGGAAGTCAAAGAACATACATTTGCAAAACTAGTTTGACCTTGACAGAAAATTTAAAACACATATATCATGCAAGACAAAACCACCTCCAACTCGGAGGTGCCCATAAGGTAGCTATATAGGGAAACTGAAATAGATGCAACATTCTTTAATTCTAAGTGTGTATATTGTGCACCTGAATCTGTTTGGTGGATTTTGGGATTCTAGTTGGAAAATATTCCTGCAAAGCTGCAGTGTTGACTTCTGCTGTAATTCTATTATGGTTTGCCATAACTCCTGAACAAGAGTGCAGCCTTGAAGAAAGGCACCACTTGGATCTATGCAACAACTAAGTAACAGTTCAGTTCATTTCTGGCATAAAAATGCAATATTGTCTTTAAAAGCTTTGAGAAACAGTGATTTAAAAGTCTTCAGAAACATTTAATTATTCTGGACCCCTTGACTTAAATTCAATATCTAGTTCTAAATTCACTGAATCACTGGTGACTAATGAACTGACACTTGTGTAAATCCTATAAATTTAATGGGTCTACTCTAGCTGGGAGTACTAATTGAATTTCAATAACTGATTCTAGTGAGAGCCAGTGTAGTGTAGTAATTTGAGTGCTGGACTACAACCACAGAGACCAGGGTTTGATTCCCCACTCAGCTGTAGAAACTCACTGGGTAACCTTGGGGGCATCACATACTCTTAGCCCCAGAAAGCCCCATGACAGGTTCGCTTTAGGGTTGCCATGAATCACAAATTACTTGAAGGCACACAACAATAACAGCACTGATTCTAGATTCCCATGTGGATCTCAGATCTTCTTTGTGTGACTGGTGGTCCCATTGCATGACATAGTTCTGTAAGGATATTTTAAAATAAAGCTGATGCCATGATTTTTTACCAGCCCCAAGAAAGCAAGGCGGAGGGAATTATGTATTCAGTGATTCATAATTTGAGAAGGAATCCAGTCTTCCGGGAAGAACATTTAGAAACTGTGTTCAAGAATGTTACCTGATACATTTCATCATAAATAATGAAGCTTCCCTATACAAGGAAGTACAACAAAAAAATAGTATTGCAACAGCTTGTTCGTGCCTTATGTTCTTGAAAGAGATAATTGCAACTATCTTCAGAAATAATAATGGCTTCCCAGCAATATCCCCAGGTTATATTCAGATCTCTGTTGCATCTGTGTCTTCTGATAAAATCAAATACCAAGCACTTTAGTCCCAAATGTGTTTATGTGGCAATAAATTGAGTCTTTTTCCAAGTAAGACTGTATACTCAATATGCTAATATGCTGCCTTTTAATTTTGGGTCAGCCTAATTAGAGATCAGGCAGAGGGAGTGGGCAGCATGGGAAATTCTGATCTGCCTCAGTGGCTAAGATGCTACCTAGCTATAAGGGAGCCTAAGACTCCATCAGCATACATATGCTGGAAGCCCGGAAACCAACATCGCTTCCTTCTTCCCCAGTTGTGTAACAGCAGTTGGATGGAATAGGGATCCAGCCCTCCGAATACTGCCATGGCCAGTCAGTGGCCCCACGGGGAGCTGTTCCTACTGCATTTGGCTACCAGGGACCAACTTTCATCTTCTAGACAAAATGAGCAAAGTGGAGATTGCCTAGATTGCTGGTGTGCAGGCGTTTACTTGCAGGGCTGTTTAACATGAGGCAGCATTCAAACATGGTCTGTCCCCCTGCCTGCATTATGTTCTTATGAACACTTTCATATCTCTTTGGGACTGTGTGCTCTTTTTCTCCAAATGTGGATAGAACATGCATATTGGATATCCTAAAAACGGAATATGCATATTGGAAATCCTAACCCTCATACATTTCAATCTCCTAGTATCACATTTTGTTCCTCAATCCATATGCCAGCACATATCTACAGCACAGACATTTTATGACAAGCACCATTTCTGCACTAAACTGTTATAGTGCTATTATCCCACTTTCAATGTGCTATGGAATCCTGAGGTTTGCAGTTTAGGGAGGGGCCTTTGATTCCATAGTAGGCTAAAAGTGGAATAATAGCACTGTAACAGTGCAGAAATAGCTTTAAATACAGTATACCAGATTATACGCCCTGATGGTTCCTTTGTTTCCACATAGGAACAAAGATCCAGAGTCAAGCCAAGGGCATTTCTGCACTATACTGTTATAGTGCTACTGTTCCACTTTCAACATTCTGTGGAATTCTGGGGTTTGTAGTTTACTGAGGCCATAGAGCTCTCTGGCTGAGAATTCTAAATGCCCCTCCCTAAACTGCAAACCCCAGGATTCCATAGGATGTTGAAAGTGGAATCATAGCACTATAACAGTCTAGTGCAGAAATGGTCTGACTTGTTCTATGCCGGGACTAACAAACAGGATTCCAGCTGTAGTTTTTAAAATCATGGAATTGGAAGAGACCATAAGGGCCATCCAGTCCAGCCCCACTCTGCCATGCAGGAATACACAACCAAAGCACTCCTGCCATCCAGCTCCCATTAAAAAACTTGCAAAGAAGGAGACTTCCTCACATTCTGAGGCAGTGTATTCTGCTGTCAGACAGTTCTTACCATCAGGAATAACTTTTTTTTTTTGGTTGGAGATTTTGCTCACATTTTCTATTCTTAAGGTTTAAAAAGTTAACATGTAATTAAGGACTTGTTGCTAATATTGTGACTAATATTAAGATTTATCTGTTACTCATTTCTAAGGCGATGAAGAATGGGTTAGCCATTTCCCCCAAACATTTTCAAAGTCTGTTTTTATTATATTCTGGGTTGTGGTTTCCTTTAAAACACAAGTGAGCATGCATTTCTGCCACTCTCTGTGGCAGCAGAGATCATTTTGGTACCTGCCTCATGAGGCTGCCATTTTCTTTTTCCAGAATGCCAATTAGCAGCCATTTTTTGTGGCAACCACCCCCACGTAACCCAACATCTGAGGCATTCTGGGAAAGGATAATGGTAGCCGCCAGGATGCAGCCACTAAAAGAACTGTCATTGTCTTCAAGAAAGGTTATATTCTCCCCCCTCTGAATGAAATGATAGATTGATACAGGGTAACAAAGAGTAATGCATTCATTCTCGTTTGTTTAGCTTGGCTTTTGTTTTATAATGAATCAAAAGTGAACCGAATAGGTCCCATTTAATCCACTTTTCAAAAAAAAAAAATCATTTCAAATTGCACAGCTGTGTGGTATCCAAAGAACCCGCTGTTCCATTTCCCTCAGAGACTGAAAACTCTGGTCTGGAGTGGTCCTTTTTTGAGGAAAATAGGGTGAAGTAAAGAATCAAGGAAAGCAGGTGAGCTGTTGCTTAGCAACAATTCAATTCTCCCTTTATTCCTAGGAGAAATGCTCTCCCATGTCCCCCTCCTTTTTCTTTTTCGCACACAGACCCATGCACAGACACACACACATGTGCACGCACGCACACACACAGAGAAAGATCCTGAGAAATTTTTCTCTGACTAGTGGTAAAAGTAGTGGTATTTTGTCCTTAATACTAACAATGGTTGCTGGAAGACAGTGATGCCAGAGCCTGTGTGTGGTCCAGTCTAAGGCCATTTCCACACTACATTGTAATAATACTATTATTCTGGGATCAACGTCCTATGGAATCCTGGGGTTTGCAGTTTAGGGAGGGGCGTTTAGGATTCTCAGCCAGAGAGCTCTTTGGTCTCAGTAAACTACAAACCCCAGAATCCCACAAGATGTTGAAAATGGAATAATAGCACTATAACAGTGTAGTGCGGAAAGGACCTAAGAGTTCCCTCATCTATTAATCCTGGTGCTATCTGTGCGTATGGTAATTCTACATTTTCAATGAACTGGAGAGGCAACAAAATGTTGCAGTTTGAAGTGTTCGGTATTTCAACCAACTAGCTGTGCCTCCTTTCAGGATACTGCATGACATTATTCTTATCTGCTGGTTTTTCATTTCCTACATCCAAGCATCAGCATTCTGTGGCTACTAAGCATTCTCTGTCCTTGTTGGGCTGTTTTGGTGTATGCTTCCCTTTAGCATGTTTCAGCTCTATATGTTTTGTACTTCTGTAAAACTTTGGTTCACCTGAACCCTGACTGTCCCTTCCAGTAACAGTTGGATTGCACTGTTTCAATTCCACTGGAGAGAATGGAGAATGAGTTGTGTTATTAGTATACAAAGTGAAAACTGCAACAAAAATGTTGCAGCACTATCCTCCTGTTCAGTATTTGAGTCCATCAGCCATGCCCCCTTTCAGCTTATTCCATTCCATTTAAAATCCCACCTCCTCTCCAGTGTTCCATTTTGTTTCATCTCAGCATACATTTAGCATTCCATGGCCACTGGACTGTTTGATGGGGAGGAATTGTTTCCCTAAGGATTCTATATCTCTGCAAACCTCAAGCTTCTCCACAGCATGCTGATACCTCCCTCTTGTTCATGTGGGTGTCATTTTGGCTGCACAATTGGTAGCACTCGGAGAACTGAGTTTGCTATTCATGTATTTAGAAGGAATATTTAGAATTCTCAACCAGAGAGGTGCCTTCAAGTCATTTCAGAGTTATGGCAACCCCAAGGCAAACCTATCACAGTGTTTTCTGGAGCTGAGAGTGTGTGACACACCCAGGGTCACCCAGTGGCTTTCCATAGTTAAGCAGGGGATTGAACCCTTGCCTTCAGGGTTATAATACAACTCTCAAACCACTACACTATGCTGGCTTCACCAAACTACAAACTCCAAGATTCCATAGGATCTAGCTGCAGCAACTAATATGAAATCATGTGCTATAACTGTGTAGTGTGAAAGGGCCATAGTGTAGACCAGGAGTGTCAAACTCAGTTTCATCTTGGGCCACATCAGTATTATGGTTGTCCTCAAAGGGCTGGTTGTATCTGTAATTGTATCTCTTTCTGCATCCCAGCCTCTCTCTGTGCCTCTTTCTGCTCCCCTGCGACTCTTTCTACCCCTTGCCTTTCTCTTGTACCTGGTGAGCCCGATCCCCGCACCAGCTGCCAGGATTCTGAAGAGGAGCCCAGCAGCCAGCACTTTCAATCTACTTCTACTTCTGACTGCTCCTCTGTCCAATTCTTGTGAGCTGTATGCGGTGTTACCATGGTAACCCACTGAAACACTCTGACAGTGAGACTTGGACAGAGGAGCAGTCAGAAGTAGAAATAGATCGCAAGTGCTGCCTGCTAGACCCCCCTTCAGAATGCCAGCAGCCAGGGGCCTGCAATGTAGAGACTGGGCTTGCCAGGTGGGGGGAGGTCAGCAGCTGCAGGAGAGGTGCAAGGGCCACATGAAATGGCCTGGTGGGCTGGATTCGGCCTGCAGGCCTTGTGTTTGACACATGTGGTGTAGACCCACTAAAACCATTTTTAAAAGGTGAGTCAACACATTGGTAAATCCTATTGATTCAATGGATTGATTCTATGTGGAGTCAACAACAGGTTCAGGCTTATATGTGTTTTTTAAGAAGCCTGGGCAAAATGAAAGGACTCTGAAGCAGAAGATGTAAGGTAAAACACTTTACATTAGGTGCAGGTTTTCAGGGCTGAATAACTTCTCTGATGTATCATTTATCTCTCTTACAGCTTGCCATTCCCTGGTAGTCTTCTCTTTTTTTTATAGGAAATCAAGTGGGTGTGGACCCCATACAAATGTAACACACAAGGCATATTTGTACTTGGAGATTTTAGATTAGAAAGAAGGTATTTTCATACAGCAAAGTGGCATATCTTTGCTGTAACTTCATCATGTTTTGTTTGTAGCTGCCATCTAGAGGACAGTGAGAAGATCATGCTTGCTTTCCGAGTCATCTCTAATCCATTTCCAGGTACTGTAGTTGGAAATGTGATATTCTAAATACTAATACTACTGAGAAGGAAGTGACAGCAGCAGCAGAAGATCTGTAATTCTGCAACATGTACATGCAAATCTAGGAAGAGGAATAAGCTGTGCAATTCCCAGTGAAAACTTTGATATAGGCCACAATTCCATATTGTGGTCTTCACTGCATAACTTAATACATGCTTAGCTATGTAGCAGAGGTGCTATGGAACCCTCTCAGTGAATTGTAAGATGCATATCAGAGCACTAGCAAGGGCATCCTGATATGCACTGTGCTCTACTGAAGCGCTTTGGCGCTTGCTAGCCAGTATCATAATATGCATGCCCCCACAAGCATTTGGAGGGAATTTTTAAAAAATTCTTTCTCCCCCCCCAGCTCTTTTTTGTGAGCAGGTACTGCTCTCCAAAGTCTCCTGGAGGCTAATGTGGTTCCTTTACCTACAGTTGCCCAGCCCTGCTGAATATGGACAGTGTAAAAGTGCTGGATTCTATTTCCTGGACACATAAATCCACTTACTTATGCAGATGTAAGTCCCACACTGAATTACAGCCCCAGTTATTAATTACAGCAGCCCATCTACTTTTGCAAGGGTTCAGGGTGCAGAACTCTCATGCAAGTGGAAAAACTACAAATAATTCCCCCCAAGCTTCCCTTCCCATTCCCTTCCAGGGCTCCTCCTCCCATTCCCTTGCCTTTTGACTTGGTGCACAAGCCTTATTTCTCTGGACTGGGGCCAAAGGCAAGGGAATGGAAGGAGGAGCTCCAGAGGCGGGCAGGAAGGTGTGTACGTTCCCCTCCCATCCCATTGCCTTTTGCCTTGGTTCGCCTTCTCTGCACTGGGGTCAAAGGCAAGGGAATGGGAGGGAGGAGCACCAAAAGCAGCAAAAGAAGGCACACACATGCTCCCCTCCAATTCTGTTGCCTTTTGCATGGGCACACTTACCTTCCTTCTCCGCACCTGGCAAAATATAAGGGAATGAGAGAAGGACTTGAAGGCACATAACAACAAGAAGTAGTGGTAGTAGGAAATTTGTTGAGTGATCTCTCCTCTTCAGCTGTGGGGTTGAATCTAGGTTGGGGACAAGGAACATGACAGGATATGTCAAGAGTGGAAGACGAAAGAATACCATCTTTGTTGTCTGATGGAACAGTACGATAATCATATATACTAAAAAGAATGGGCTAAAGGACACATGGCGAAGGAGGCAAGGCACAGATTATTAATAAAAATCAAAAAATCAAAACCACTGCATTGTGAAATAGTATATAAAGCCCATTTATGGCTTTATGGCAAGAAGTAGCACAAACTCAGTCTCACACTGTTTCTGTGATATATCAAAGAGCATTTTCTTTCTAGAGAAGAAAGTAATTTCAGTGTGCGGGGGCGAGGAGCAAAAGTGCTTACTTGACATAACAGTCTGATTGATATACTGAAAATAAATCAGTAATTTACAATGGATGAAGAAATAGGAGACGAGGAATGTGGCTGCTCTTTCTCCGTCATTTGGAGGGGAGGAACGAGATTTAAAAAGTACAAGGAGAAAGAACATGATATAAGAAAAGGTTAGTTGCATAATTTGTTTTTCATAATTTTTTAGTGCCTACGAATGCATTCTCATCAGAGCATAAACATTATACTTAAAATAAATGGAACTGGAAAAAATATTTTCAGGTAAACATACCTAAAAATCAATGGAAGACTATTTGTGCTGCAGGAACAGAAATGTTTATAAGAACAAGAATAAATGATTGTTTTCAAAGAAGTAGCTGTGTTACTCTCTTGCAGTATAAACAGGAGGAAAGAAGGGAGAGAAAAGACTAGGGTTCTTCAGTTGTGGGTGAAAGACAACATTTGCAACAACCACAGAAGACATACGCAGGTATGAGGTGGACTTTGACTCTTTATATCATTAAAATCATGCTGACCAATGTCATACCCTTCCACTATCACTTTTTCAGCTGCTTTTAAAATGTCCTAGATTATCCCTCCTCTCCCTCCACTTTCCTCCTTTTCTCCTCAGCTTATTTAAATTCCTGCAAACGGAGTTCAAACAATGAAATTCGCTTTCACTTAATTAACTCAGTGGGGGAGAAGACAGGAGAGGAGGAGTGGAATCTTATCTTTCCCGGTAAGGCTGTTGCATACTCTCCTAGATTGTATATTCTTTCTCATTATTAACTTTTGTCATATTCTGATATTATTTGGTCACTTGTGTCCCAGTTTTCATCTTTGAAATGTTAAAGGTTTTTGCCATTTTGACATATCGAAGTATTGTGACCAGTGATATATCTAAGGCCATTTCCGCACTACACTGTTATAGTGCTGTTATTTCACTTTTCAACATCCTGTGGAATTCTGGGGTTTGAAGTTTCCTGGAGCTAAAGAGCTCTCTGACTGAGAATTCTGAATGCCCCTCCCTAAACTGCAAACCCCAGAATTCCATAGGACGTTCAACGGGGAATAATAGCACTATAACAGTATAGTGTGGAGATGGCCTAAGTCTTTTATACCAAATCTCAAGTCAAGTCTCAAGTCTCTACCTTCAGTTCTCAAGTTGCGTCTCAAGTCCTTGCAAGATACTTTCAAGTCAAGTCTCAAGTCTAGGAGCCAATTTTAACAGGAAAAAGGGAGTTGGTGGTGGTGTCTGTGTGTGGGGAGATGAAGTTTCAATAGCTAGCAAATCATGATGTGCACAAAGTTAGATTTTAAAAAATTAAATTATCATAGACAAGTTCCGTTTATTTATAAACAGAGCTGTGTCATTAATCAAATTTATCAAGATTGCATTTTAGGAAAACTCTTTTTCCACAAGATTGTGGACTGCAGCAAGGTCTCATAATGGTTCCACCTTCATTAAACACCCCTTCAAAAGTAACTGAAGTGGCTGGAACCATAAACACACTCAGATCAGACTTATTTAGAAATGGTAGATCTTTGCAGTGCTTTTCCTCAAATCCTCACATTAATTGAACCACATTCAGTGTTTTGAGTCACAAGGTTACTGTAAAAAGCACATCTAAGCATCCAAATCAACTTGGCTAGAGATATTTTCATTTTTTGGTTTAGAATAAGCAAAAAGAGAAGAAACCCAGACTTTCTTGCAGAGAGGTATTTCGTGTTTCATTCCTTTGCTGGTTGCAGACTGAGACCAAGGGCAGCAAGTCGTTCACTAAAAATAAGACATGAGTTGAGTTGAGTTGGTGTGTCATCTGTTGGCAAGTTGAGTCCAAGTAGAATGACTTGAATCCAACTTGAGTCCAAGTCAATCAACTCGAGTCTACATTATTGATTGCAATCCCACTCTGGCTTCTCTATATTATTCTATGTTTTCTAAATATTTCGGAAAGCAGAGGTCAAGATTCTGCAAAGAGGATACACAGTGCAAAGTTCTGCTGGGTGGAATTGGTATATGGTATATCTACTATCTCTTCTCCCTGAAAACCCACCTTTTTCATGCTGCTCCTTCCAAAAGATGGCCATGTAGCAGCTGGTGGACAATGTATGAGGCAGCTGAGAAGTATCTGGCTACATGACTACAGCCAGATGTACAATCACAACATAATTCTAAAAGACCTCCTGAGGACTTCTGGGAGTTCCTGGAGGATGTCTTCATCATTCTGCATCTAGATACAGGCACATATCCAGATACATCTTAGCTATCCTTAGCTGTCCATTGCATGGCCATGTTAAGGGGGGATGTAGTAGGTTTTCAGGGTGGTCGTGAATTCATAGAATCATAGAATCATAGAAATGTAGAGTTGGAAGAGACCACAAGGGCCATCCAGTCCAACCCCCTGCCATGCAGGAAAAACCCTCAAAGCACTCCCGACAAGTGGCCATCCAGCCTCCGCTTAAAAACCTCCAAAGAAGGAGACTCCACCACACTCTGTGGCAGCACATTCCACTGCCGGACAGCCCTGACTGTCAGGAAATTCCTCCTGAGGTTCAGGCGGAATCTCCCCTCCTGCAGCTTGCATCCATTGCTCCTTGTCCTGGTCTCAAGAGCAGGAGAAAACAAGCCTACTCCCTCCTCGACATGACATCCCTTCAAATATTTAAACATGGCCATCATGTCCCCTCTCAACCTTCTCTTCTGCAGACTAAACATACCCAGCTCTCTAAGTCTGTCCTCATAGGGCATGGCTTCCAGGCCCCTCACCATTTTGGTTGCCCTCCTCTGGACCTGCTCCAGCTTATCCATATCCTTCTTGAATTGGGGTGCCCAGAACTGGACACAGTATTCAAGATGAGGTCTAACCAATGCAGAATAGAGTGGTACCAATACCTCCCTCGATCTAGACACCATACTCCTATTGATGCAACCAAGAATTGCGTTGGCCTTCTTGGCTGCCGCATCACACTGCTGACTCATGTTCAGCTTGTGGTCTATGAAGACTCCTAGATCCCTTTCACACATACTGTTAGCCAGCCACGTGTCCCCCATCCTATATTTCTGCATACCATTTTTTCTGCCTAAGTGTAGGACCTTACATTTCTCTCTGTTGAAGTTCATTTTGTTAGCCTTGGCCCAGCTCTCCAATCTGTCCAGGTCCTTTTGAATTTTGATCCTGTCATCAGGCGTATTAGCAACCCCTCCCAATTTGGTGTCATCTGCAAATTTGATCAGCGTGCCCTCTATTCCTTCATCCAAGTCATTAATGAAGATATTGAACAGCACCGGGCCCAGGACAGAACCCTGTGGCACCCCACTAGTCACTTCTCTCCAGGATGAGAATCTGCCATTGGTGACCACCCTTTGGGTACGGTCAGTCAACCAGTTACAAATCCACCTGACAGTAGCCCTGTCCAGCCCACATCTTACTAGCTTCTTTGCAAGAATGTCATGGGGAACTTTGTCAAAGGCCTTACTGAAATCAAGATATACTATGTCCACAGCATTCCCTTCATCTATCAAGCAAGTAACTCTATCATAAAAAGAGATAAGATTAGTCTGGCATGACTTATTTTTGAGAAACCCATGTTGACTTTTCGTAATTACGGCATTGTTTTCTAAGTAATTAGAAACTGACTGTTTGATGATTCGCTCCAGGATCTTTCCAGGTACTGATGTCAGGCTGACTGGGCGATAATTATTTGGGTCCTCTTTTTTTCCCTTCTTGAAGATCGGGACAACATTTGCCCTCCTCCAGTCTGCCGGAACTTCTCCGGTCCGCCAAGAGTTTTCAAAGATTATAGCAAGAGGTTCTGCAATGACCTCTGCTAGTTCTTTTAAAATCCTAGGATGCAATTCATCTGGCCCTGGAGACTTGAATTCATCCAGTGTGGCCAAGTATTCCTGTACTACCTCTCTATCTATTCTGTGCTGCATTTCCCCCACTTCCTCACCTGCTCCCCAACTGCCAGGTTGAGTGTTTTTATCCTTTTGGGAAAAAACTGAGGCGAAGAAGGTGTTGAGGAGTTCTGCCTTTTTTCTTCCTCCTGTTATTAATTCACCATCTTCCTTGCGCAGTGACCCTATCGTCTCCTTCTTTTTCCTTTTGCTGCGGACGTATTTAAAAAAGCCCTTTTTATTGTTTTTAATGTCTCTGGCCAACCTAAGTTCGATCTGTGCTTTAGCCTTTCTGACCTTCTCCCTACATCTCCTGGCTACTTGCTTATAATCTTCTTTGGTGATTTCCCCCTTCTTCCATTTCCTGTACATGTTTTTCTTAATACTTAGCTCAGCTGAGAGCTCTTTAGTCAACCATTCCGGTTTGTTCAGATGCCTTCCATTTTTCCTCCTTAATGGCACAGTTTTAGCCTGTGCCTTCAGTACCTCCCTTTTAAAGAACTCCCATGCCTCCTGAACTCCTTTCTCATTGACTATTCTTGACCACGGGATTTCAGCCAGCAGCTCCTTCAGTTTACAGAAGTCTGCTTTTTTAAAATCTAAGACGAATGCCTGGCTACACTTGCCTTCTCTTCCCCACTGAATGCCAAATTCTAATAGGGCATGGTCACTCTCTCCTAAAGATCCAACCAGTTCTACGTCATTAACAAGGTCTTCCCTGTTGGTCAGGATCAGATCCAGAATATTTGATCCCCTTGTCGCCTCTTCCACCTTCTGGACCATGAAATTGTCTGCAAGACAAGCAAGAAACTTGCTGGACCTTGCCGCCTTTGCAGAGTTTGACTGCCAACATATATCTGGGTAGTTGAAATCTCCCATTATTACTGTATCTCTCCTTTTTGAATGTGCAGTCATTTGGTCTATGAAAGCGCCATCGAGGTCCTCAGTCTGGCCTGGAGGTCTGTAGTAAACCCCACTATAATATCCCTATTGTTTCTCGCTCCCTTAATTCTTACCCAGATGCTCTCGACCTGGTTTCCGGTGTTCAAGTCATGGATCTCTTCACAGGTGAAAACATCCTTGACATATAAGGCTACTCCTCCTCCTTTCTTATTTGGTCTATTTCTACAAAATAGGCTATACCCCTCTATTCCTACATTCCAATCGTGAGACTCATCCCACCAGGTCTCAGTGATGCCTATCAAATCATATTTATTTTGCTGTACTAGGAGTTCAAATTCATCTCGTTTGTTTCCCATACTCCGTGCATTAGTGTAGAGACACTTAAGTCCCGTGCCCTTCCTGCAAGTCCCATAGCATTGTTTCCACCCCTCCCACGATTGGATGCTATTCCTACTTGGCCAGTATCATTTGGGCCTTTTTCCCCTGCACTTGCTGAGTCCTTGTCCTGAATAATCTTGTCTCCTTCCCCAGATGTACTTAGTTTAAAGCCCTCCTAATCCTCCTTGTGAGACTGTTTGCAAAAACGTTCCTGCCAAGTTTCGTGAGGTGCAGCCCATCCCTTACCAGAAGCCCATGTTCCTGGAATTTCAAGCCATGATCCAAAAAGCCAAACTGTTGGCGGTGGCAAAATGTGCGGAGCCAGCTGTTGACCTCTACTATTGTCCTTTCCCTTCGTGCACCATATCCTTGAACAGGGAGGATTGATGAAATGACCACCTGCGCACCAAGGTCCTTAAGCTTTCTCCCCATAAGCTTGTAGTCCTTTGTGATGTGGTGAAGCTGCGCTTCACCGTGTCATTGGTTCCAACGTGAACCAAAACGAGGGGCTTACGGTCAGTGGGTTTGACCAGCCTGGCTAGCCTCTCTCTATGTGGTTTATCACATCTGACATCTGCAATCAATTGCACCAAAAAAAAGGGCACACATGAGCATAAGTTGAACTTACACCTCTGTACATAACTAAAAGAATGCCAGCCATTCCATTCAGAGCACAACCAAGATGAAACAACTGTGACCATTCAGCAGTTATGGACTTACTGTTAGGCAGCATGGGGTTGCTGTCTCATGCAGCAAAATGCCAAATTCTTACTTATTTATTTTCAAGCTACTATATTTTTACTGCCAGGAGTGAGAAAGATGTCTCCTGGATTTTCTGTCTCTGTGCCACAATAACATGCGTAGCTTTGGTTACTATGCGTCTCGATTTAGGTGGATTGGTGAAGGTAACATTTTCCTCGGCCTCAGGTCTCAGAATGTCTTGAGCTGACACTGCCATTCTCATTTAAGCCAGGCCTGCTTAGGCTGATAAAAGGAGGCTTTATCTACTCATTAGACTTCCACCTGCCCACATCTAGTGCCTGCACAAACTTTTATTTACCCATCTTCCTTCCCACAGGAAAGCCTTCCCAAAGCAGCTAATCTCATTGCAAAGCTTTTCTTACATATGAGTACACATCTGGAGGAGAATTTCTTCTCCTAGTTCAGATATTTCCAGCCATGATAGGCACTTGCTGTCTACCAAACATTTTGTAAGGTTGATTAAATATATAAAGCTTCAACCAAAGCAAGATTTCCCAGCAGGGCTAGACAATGCAGAAAGGCCATTAGCTGTGGTGTTGAACAGCATGCTAACTACTCTTGCATTTGTCTCGGGGTGGACTAATCTCTAGATAACAGAAATCTGGAGAAGTATGATAACAGTATCGTTCTGCAATTTGAGTTCCCTTTTTCTTATTATTGAAACCCATTCATGAAAGAAGGAATTTCTCCTCTCTGCATCTCTTTTAAAGCCATCACCCACTAGAGAATATTGCTTGATGATATGTGTAAATTTGTACAATTATCTACCTACCTATCTACTTATTATTTTATCTACCTATTATACATGGATTGCTGTTTGTACACATGTGTCTGTATACATAAGCATATATACATGTATGCACAAACATATAAGTACATATGTACATGCACAGATACACACAGATAGGCATGCATATATATGATCTCTCTCTTTTTCTTTTTCTCATTCCCCCCTTTCCTTTTTTCCTCATTTTATGTTTTTTTTTTTAAAAAAAACAAATCCCCTGAATTAATTTCCATTGCAGCAATGGCTTTAATGAGAACTCTTGACTGTAATCATTCCCAGCTAAATATTCCCCGTGATCAATCAAAATGGTAGAACCAATTTTCTTCCCGTCACTTTTGATTTTTCCAATAAAAATGAGTATTCTACTGCCTCTCCATTGGGATTCGTGCTCACAGAACCTGTCACTTGGTTTTCGCTGGTGCCTTTTGAGGGATGGTACACAAATCGCGACAAGCTGACATACAGGCTGTGTGGAAATGAATACAAATGGATTGTGTAGATGGGTGTTTGTGTGAGTGAGTAAGACAAAGAGCTGTTTGGAGTCAGTGGACTAACAGTGAGGTACCTTTGCAGAAAGAAATCCTAACAAAAACTGGACGCAACATAACCACTCCAAACAAATGATGAGGAAGATGTACTATGACCGGAATCATACTGGAGTCTTACATCTTTGTAAGTGGATTTATATCTGCAGGAATTAGAACTGGGCAGTTCCATAACATCCATGTCCCTTAGAGGGCTGTTGTTATGCTATCGTGTAGCAGAGCTAGCAAAATGACCAATGCACAATTAGACTGGGGCATAACAGAATCAATGCACAATGGGATGCACATTGAATCAGTCACAATATGCATGATCCCCAAAGCACATCACATCAGTCCTGATGTGAATCTGGCCCCAAAGCTCATTGGGCATTCATGCACATGTCCCGTTACAGGTCTCCGCAATTCAGTAAAGGATTTTCTTAGTACCTCTACTACATAGCTAGGTATATATAAAGTTATGAAATGTAACCTATATGATATCCTATCATATAGGATTCCAGCATATGTCTGTGCATGATGAAGACATGCAAAGGTAGGTGAGCAACAAGAAGAAATAATTGAAAGTTTTCTGGTTGAACTTTCTTGACTCAACATGAAGTACCCTTTTTTCCCTAGCAATCACTGAAAGAAATACCAAGGCAAAATTCCTGATGTAAGCTAAAAGTAAAGGTGTGTGTCTATTAATGGCATTCTTGCTAGTGAATATGGTGTTGAGTATTGGGTAAAAAATAAATAGGATGAGCTTCTCACAAAATGCTGACTGGAGTTCTAGGAATCAGGACAGCTTTGCAAAGGCGATTGCTCCCCGCAAAATATTGTGGAATGTAAAACTCAGCCTCCCGGATCTTTCTATATATTGCACAGTAAGTCTGCATCAAATAATCTGGGCAAGAAAGTGGTTGAAATGTAAGGGGGCCTTGGTTTAATCTAGCACAACTCTCTTATTATTCTTATTATCAAGTGTAACACATCTGTTACTGTATCTTATTTCATTTTTGCTTGTATAAGGACATTATTTATGCCAAAATGCATCACATATCTTAGTTCTTTGAGACTTGAATATACTGAACATAGGGAAAGATGATGCCTGAAAAGATCTATGGTGTATGTGGTTTATAACACTGATGTATTCACAAGTGTGTTTTAGCAGAAACCTCTTGACATCATGGAGAGACTGTGGCATGTTAAGAATCATACAGTCCTAGAACAAGATCTGAGCCCGCTGATCTTTGCATGGTGGTTTAGAACCAAATCATCGTATGTTTGAAAGAGGAAACAGCTGTTGAAACAATATGGTGTTGACGGGGCAAATGCTGACTTCTTTATGCCTTCCAGATTGTCAGTTTACTAGCAGGACACTTGCTTCTAGTTTGGTTTCTATAATGGGTCTTGACTAGAAGCTACTGTGCTCTAGTTATCTTAGTGGCCATAAGATAACTAGAGCACAGCAGCTTCCAGTCAAGACCCATTATAGAAACCGAACTAGAAGCAAGTGTCCTGCTAGTAAACGGATTACCTGCATGAAGTAGACTTAGGCCATTTCCGCACAAGGTTGATACATCATAGCAGCGTCGAATCCTCACCTTCACATCTGCACATTGAACTATTTTAGCATCATAGTTTTCCTCATGGTTCTGCACATTTTCAGCTCCTAGAATGATTCACTGCAGTGCGAAACTGCTGTATGTGAAAACCGAAAAGCTCCAACGTAACTCTCCCAAACCTGTTCTGCTTCGGTTTTCAGCTACGTGCAGAAGCATAACATTGATTCACATCGCAGAAGTAGCCAGCTATGGGCATTCTCAGGCTGTCCCTTCCATCATTTCCATCCCTCTCTCTCTACGCCCATCAAAGGGCAGGCTGTCGTCATTATTGTCTTCATGCAGTAAACAGACAGTGGGAAGAGAGTGGCTCTGGTAGCGGACTGTTAAGACTGGGTTTTTTTCACGTATCAATGAACGTACATACCTATGCACAAATGTAGCAATGCAGAAATGTGTTTAAAATGTGTGTGTGGTTTTTTTTAAAAAAAAAAACCCAGACCAATCAGCGATGGTGGAGCAAGCTGAGGGAGAGGAATGGGAGTAGCCATGGACTTGCTGTTGTGGATGCAGCAACCACTGTTCTCCACAGTAGTGCGATGTAAATGGGGAGATGCAGACAGCATGGTTTCTGAATCGGAGTATAAAAACACCGCTCTTGACACATGGTGAACCGCTCTTCACCTCTTGCATTAGCATTAATTGGAAGGCCAACGTTAGAGCAGCCCAAGACTAATGCATGTTGATCAGAAAACACTTGCTCTTATCTCTTGATCTGCTTCTCTTTCCCATTTTCTTAAGTTCAGTTTTAGAAAAATCACTCATTAGTAGGAATGGACAATAATAAGGTACGATTGTGTGTGTTTGCAGGGGTAGAGATGGGTAGTGAACTTTGTGATTTTGCAAAGCAACTTTGAAAATATTACAACAGTTTGGACGTTAGTGATAAATTGTGCCTCTCTCAGACCTGCCTCCATTCTTTTATTGAAAATGAAGAGTACAGAATCAATTGCAATCTCAGTTGAGCCCTCTCTTCGAATTTTCTTCATAAACTGCACTGCAACAATAATAAATCGTATTGCCTTAACTCCTTTGAAGTCAGTGGATACAATTCTCGGATGGGTTCTTTGCCCAGCCCTCCTCACATCCACTTTTCTCATGCATGGACAAATCAGCTGCTAGCTGCAAATTTAAACTGTATGCTTGTATGTGCCTTCAGCTTCCTTGTCGACTTATGGCAACCCCATAAATTTCACAAAGTTTTCTTAGACAAGGAATACTGAGAGGTGGTCTTGCCAGTTCCATCTTCTGAAACATATCCTACAGCACCTGGTATTCATTGGCAGTCTCCCATCCAAGTACTAACCAGGACTGACCTTGCTTAGCCTTCAAGATCAGACAGGATCTGTTGCCTCTAGGATATTTAGGCAGACAAATATAAACTGCAGAAGTCGATAACAAACTGAGCTTCTCATACAAAATCCAGTTTCTTATATTTTATTGACTTCTATAGTTTATAAATATAAAGTACAGAAGTCAATAAAGTAAGTATGAGAAATGGGATTTTGTATGAGAAGCTCAGTTTGTTCAGATGATGCCCTAGCAAAACCAGTCACCTTAAACAAGTGTAGGACTACATCGGGAGGTGTTGCTTTATTGAGGGTGGATGTTACTAGCACTTTAGTAACTCAAAGCTTCTAGTGAACATTTAGAAATAGAGTTTGAGCATCCAAACATCCATAGCAAATTTAAGAGTTCAACGTCTCATTCTCTGTAATGCTAGAAACACAAGGACTGAAGGAAAATTTCATGGGAGGAGCAGAATTCTTATTTGGAGGGTCAATACCCTAATTTTGTCATCCCCCATAGCTACACTGCTGGCTACATAATCTAACAAAGATTGATTGAGTGAGTGAGTGACTGATTGATTTTCCCATCTTTCTCCCTAAACAGGATCCAAGGCAACTCGCAGACATTTCAAAAGCAGGGTGCAGTTTTAAAAGAAAATATTCATACAAAAGTTAAAAAACAAATTATGGTTCAGTTAAAATGCAAGGTTAAAATATGTAACACACAATTAAAACATGGTAAAAAGGATAAAAGATGAAAAAGATAAAACTAGATATTTATGTGGAGAAGAAAAAAAATCTTTAGGCAGCTTAAAAAGATGGACATGTTTTATTTGGTATAAAGCATTGTTGATAGGAGTCTCCTTCACTAAATCATTTGTTGATCTTTAAGACGCCACTAGACTCTTTGTTGTTTTTGTTGAGACAGACTAACATAGCTATCGTTCTGGGTATTTAATATGGACATCATACCTATTTGTGGGTTACATTTTGATACATCAGAAGAAGGACAATATGGTTCACAAAATTCTATGCATAATAGAAGTATGTTGATCTTTAAAGGACTACAAAACACTTTGTTGTTTTTGTTACAACAGGCTATGAACATGACTACTTCCTTGGAAATTAATCTTTATTTCGATGCTCTGCAGAGAAGTAATATAATTCAGGTATTGACTGGATGTGAAGAATTCTGTTTTATACTGCTACTGAGATGCTTCCTTTTCATGAGAAAGAATTGCCACCAAATGCCCAGTCTGCAAAGCTTTGCAAAAGTGCTATTTCCCTATACACATACCTTGAAGGCACAAATAACAAGGTAATAACATAACATAAAAACTGCATGGCTGAATCAGATTCATATAATGTATTTTTTTGTCTCAGCTTCATTACCATTGCTTGATACCCAGAAGTATCTCACACTCTCCAAGCAAGCGAAACGAAGGACAATCAGTTTGCATCCTTCTAGTGATAGTCTAAGTCTTTTTTAGGATTCTTGAGGAGGAAGGAATTCCCACAGTGATCTTGATCCCACTGAGATTCACCTTTGTCCTGTGCCAGCAGCCAGCCAAGTTTTACAGCTCCCTAGTTAGAGTCTTCTATCAGCAGCCACAAGCAAAGTGTATAACGCTTTGTTAGCCAGTTGCCAGATGTTGTTTTGCAGTCTGAGTCCATAGTAAATTCAGAGCGACAGTCCAGTAGTGAAGTCTATACAAAAAGCAAGGGTCAAGGTTTCCAGGAACATGACCAAGGGATCCGAATGTAAGGCAAGTGGCTTCCACTAATAAGATCAGTTTCTGCAATGGCTTCTTCTCCTCCATTTCCCTGTTTATATAGGCTAACAGTCTCCCCCAGCTATTTGCCTAATTGATGCGTCCTTACTATATAAATGCCCAGAGTCTTCTGGACTCTCCCTTTTCCACCTAGACTGGGTACCATAAGTATTACACCTTTCATATCTTTGTGTTGTGGCTATTGGGAAGGGTCCTGTCTGGGTCCTGAGACAGTGCACTGAGACAATGCATGACAATGCATGACTTCCTCAGCATCTTCCCCAAACTATGACTATGTAGTGCCCAGGGAGGGCAAGGGTAGCTAAGAAGCATTTGGCTATGTCCAAACACACCGTAACAATGTCATGCTCTGGGACCCCACAGAGGACACGCAAGAGGGCCTCATGGATGTTATTGCTGTGTAACTGGCTAAAGGGGCATAGTCAGATGTTTCCTGGCTTCCCCCAGTGTCCCATGGCCACTAAATGGCCATGTTTGGGTGAGGTACAGGAGGAAGGTGAATCCTGTGGGAGGGGAGACAGAGTGGAATTCTGCTCAAGTGGAACTTTACACTCCAGTTCCCCATGCAGGTTCATAGGCAAGCGTTATATGTGTTTATAATATAACATTTCATGACGTTCTTCAAATATAGTGACAATTTTCCCTTCTAGCATTAAAGCAAGGCAAGAAATGCCATTAAATAAAAATTGCATGCCACCAAATGAATTGGTGACTTGTCCTAATTGTGGTTAATATGGATTCCTGTTGATATATCCTTGTTATTGAGTAGTGAGATGTTTTGAGGTATGTTGTTTTGGAAGTTAAAAAAAAACTTATGAAATTTATAGTAGTAGCAGTAGCAAGCTGCTTATGAGATTGGAAAAGCTGTCAGTTACTAACCTATGCTGAGAAACAGCAGAAGTAGCCAGGGAGCTAGAACACTAAGAGCTTTAGCTGTTTCTCTCTTTTCTGCTGAACTTGTTATTGAGACACAATAGAATGCTATTGGGCTCATATTCTGTTGGCAAGATTTGTCAAGGCAACTAATGGGCCACTGTGTGAACAGAATGTTAGCCCAGATGAGCCTTTGGTTTGATCTAGCAGAGCTTTTCTTATTGTTTTTATTACTTTGTTGATGAAAGACTCTGTTCTTCAGTCCTGTTCAATTTGGCAATCTAAATCCAGAAGCAGGTTTCTGTTGATAGATCTCCTTGCCAATCAGAAGCCTGATCATGAAGGATAGGCTTTCAAAGGCTTATGTGCATCATGCTATGTGCCCAGTTTCATGGTAGCCAAACTGCAGGGTGTGAATGGCATCACAACCTCCATCTTGCAATATATGATTTGCGCAGCTCAGTACTTGAGTAACCATAATAAGTTGCATGGCAAAACAATTTGTGCATGATTATTTTTGGAAACAGTAATGATACAAAAGTTGCTTTACTCTCCATGTATTTTGTGTACCCTCTGCTGATACAACCTCAGCACACACAAGTTGGATAAGTTGTGCACACTTTTTGGTGCTACAACAGGTTAGATAAAACCACTCCTACATACCCTCCAGCTGTCCCAATTTGGCACTTTTTCAGCTGCTTTTAAAAGGTCCCAGGTTCTGTCTCCTCCTCCCACCTTCGCAGCTTACTTCAATTAGTGCAAATTGAATTCAGTGAAAAAATAGTTTGCACTCAACTCAGCAGGGGGAAAGGAAGAAGCAGATTTTTCACCTTCCCTGAAGCACCAGGCAAAAGCAAGCTTCTGCAGCCTCTCCTTGCTTGTATGTTTTTCCTCATTACTAATTCTTGCCATCTTGACCACAGTATGATGTTGTTTGCTGCATGTTATGATTTTCATCAGTGAAATATTGGAGGGTAAGTTGTCTCTCTTCAAGGGAATTTAGAGCGCCAACCCTGCCAGTCCTCCCTCCCAACTTGTTTTTTTAACAGTGAAATTGCCCTCTCCAGCCCTAGGGAAAATTCTGCCACATTTTTGGCCTCTTCCTGCATTGTTTTGGCTCAACAGAAGTCTTTTTTTAAAAAACAAGAAGTGACCTGGAAGTCCCTCTCCTGGACTAAAATAGTGGGAGGGCTGACAAAACCATGGTAAAGTTGCCTCCTTGGAAAAACTGGGTGTGCTGGTGCCCCTCAAAATGACCCTGTGGCCTGTTGACTGCACTTTCCCCAACCCATGCTCCCCCAAGCCAGTAGCACAGTCTCTTACCAACACAATTGCCTCATATGATACAGATCATCCTAGGGCCTGTGCATAACCCTTTTCCTCTCCAAATGTCTACCCTATTCCTTGGCAAAATTACAGTAGCACTACTTTTTGGCTTTGTCTCTCTGTACCAAATCCAGCCCCTGCAGGCACTCAATTTACTGCTAAACCCACACTGAAATAAAATGATCTTAACTCTGCCTTTAGTATGTGAGAAAGGTGCACACCATGCCTTGATCCACCATGAAAAGAGATTAGGGTTTTGAGCTTTCTAGAACTCTCAAAATAAAGACTCATAATGCAAATCTTTCTGACATGTTATATTTTAGTTACATTTTTTTTTCCAGCTGATGAACATGTTAAGTATTCCCAGTTTACAGAGACAGGAAAAATCATGACAAAAGCAGCCATTAGCAAGACCGGCAATATAAAACAAAACAAATGGCATTGCTGTATCCTTCACAGAAGGCATATTCACAGTGTTCATGTAGTTTCACTCATACATAAAATTGTTCCAATCTCTCTAAAGAAATAAAAAACAACAACGCAGGTTATCTTGCCACCTAGTTAATCCAAAAAGCACTCCATTAAAGCAAAAAGAACTTCACCAGCCAATTACAAAGCTAACTTTGTTTTCCTTCCATTATCTCTGTGTCAAAGGAAGAAGACAAATAAATTATATGTATTCTCAGTGTCTACATCTATTTTAAGAAAAAAAGCAACGCTGAGGAAACAAAGGAGCCTGTGACAACTGCAAGAAAACAAAAAGAACTCTTCTTTCCTCCTTAAAAGGTCAGAAGGAAAGTGCCTCTGAATTCCATTAGCTGCTGGCTTTCATTCTGATTCTGCAGGATTATTTCAATCAATACTGCCTTTTGTCCTTCAGCCTCATGGATTCCTGAATCAGTGGGCTTCAAAGTGTTATCAGTTACAGCAGCAACAAGGAATCAAGTTTTCATGAAGGACCCCAGAAGTCGTGACTCTAGTGGAAGTGCAATAGGGTCTCTTCCTGTCTGTAGGAGCATAGTCCCTTATCTATTAACAAAACTGGTTGTACTCTGCCTTTGCCTTTTCCACACATGGACCCCCTTGAAATAAACAATCAGCAGTAAAAACAAGAACAATAAAATAACAATAAAGTTGATGTAAAACCACAGATATGCCAGCATAACAATAGCAAAGCTAAAGCATAAAAGGCAGGAGGGGAGTATAGCCCTTACGTTATTTCTCATGCCAAAACCACACTGACAATGCCAATAGGGAGTCGAGGTCAGATGCTCTCCAAGGAGAGAGCATCACCAGCAGGCACGCTATACCTTGAGAAGACCCTGTCATGTGTACCAAACAGCTATACCTCAAACGACAGTATGAAATGATGAAGTTAAGCCTTTGTTGAAGATAGGCAGGATTATATGAGAGGAAACGGTCTTTTGGATGTGTTGTCCCCAGCTGTTTATTTAATGTGTTCAAGACTGTAACAATCAGAATAAACACGCTTATACAGCAGTGTAAAACAAAACGGAAAGAGTAGTCAGATCCATATACCCACATTTGCCCATTTGCTGAAGATGTTAGGATTACCAGTTTTCCCCCAACAGTCTGCTTTTACTAACAAATGCAGTCTGCTGAAACAAATGCTGAGTATATCTGTTTTGCTTTTGTCTTTTTGGTTTCCACTGCAGATGTAGCAGTTTATGTTCTATTGGTGTACCATTGCCAGCTTTTCAAAACAGCAATAAGGGACAGTTTAAATTTATGACATGCAGGGTTGACAGTCAGGAAAGAGCTATTAACAAGTTTGTGTCCTCCCTAAATACTAAATGAAAACATTGAATTCAGTTAACCTAGTTATGTGTTTCTCTGAAAAATTAATGTATTGTCCACAGGCACACATTTCTCTCTTTATGAACAGCCCACATGCCAAAATATGGGATTTTTAGACACCTTGCTCAGTCTATACAAAAGGAGAAGTTTTGCAGTCTTCAAATAAGGGACATGCTTTATAACAAGGGACACCTACCAACCCTATATTGATACATGACCAGTCATGATTCTTGTAGATCCAATAGAGAAGTAAAGATCATGTTTCCTACTGAACTTCTTAAAAAAAGAGAAGGCACAATACAACAGTTTTTTGCATCAGGTATATTCTCAGCATGACAAGAAGATGCCCACAGGCCATTCAACACACCTTAGCCATGAGACTCAGAGATGGACAGAACAGAATTTGAGACCTTGGTGATTTAAACTAGATTTGTAAATACATGATCTGATTTGTTTAAACTCTGCAGTCTTATTCTTTTAAAAAGTAGGTCCTGTAAGTCTAAAGTCTGCCTATCTCTGATGTAAATCATATGAGCCTATGAAGCTACCTTGTTCCATTGGTTTATGTAGACCAGCCTTGTTGACTCTTATCATGACTATAGCTCTACTTTCTTATGTTGTTGGAGATGCGAAGGGCTGAATCTAAGGCAGGCAGCTGGCAAGGTATGTGCTCTGCAGCTAAGCTATGGCACCTCCCCAAATTACATGGCACATATGCACTGATTCTTCAGCAGCTGGCAAAATCCTGGGGTTGTCATGGGACCAATTTAGACTAATATCTCCCATTTTCAGATGTTGGTTCCTGGGGTAGGATGAAACTCAGAAAGAGTAAGGCCACTGACAGAAACAGGAAGGAAGCAAGGCTGGCAGAATACTTAAATGTCTAATCCACACGGGCCAATCAAGGCAGCGTGATTCACCAAGAGGCCAGATATATTACAGGGTCAATGAAAAATTATGATTGAAACCCAATTCATCTGCTCCTTCCTATGTCTGATTTATTTCTTCTCTGTGTATGTATAAACTGGATAACCAAAATCAATAGATCCATAGTCAACATATGCCATGAGATGGCTTAATTACTTTTCAGTATATGTCAAAATAATGCATCTCTACCCACAAAATCATAAGTTGTTCAAGAAAATATTACACACAACAAAATTGCCATATATACTTATGCAGCTGTAATCAGGGCACTAGACCTCTTGTCTAGTTTGCCACTTAACTAGGATATGTATATTCCTTCTGGGACAGCAGTTCACAGCTCCTATGAAGTCATCCAAAACATAAACCAAATTCACTGCTGGTCTGTCACTATTGATGGCCCCACTAATCAACCTCTCTGTGATAACCTCTTTCTGCAAAACTACACTACACCTTCTCCGACTTCAAATGTGGAATCTATATACAGTATGATTTGAAAGTCCTGCAGGACACCAAGCAAACTTCAGCACCATAGAACTGTAAGCATTTGCACAAAAAACCAAAAAAACCAAAAACGATCAAAACTTTGAATGATAACGGTTCATCTTTTGGGCAAACACCAAATCCAAAGTATGAAATAATGGGACTCGACAGCACATATATATCTTCCAGTGTCCTGGTGTGATTTTCCATATATTGTATTCAGTTTGAAAAACAAATAGCCTTGTGGTGGGAGAAACAGGCAGGACTGCAGGTTGATGCTGAGATCTTACTCAACACTAGTAGAGCATAAAATTCTGCTATTATATTTACATGGAGGTCTCTGGTAGTGACAGCTACCAGCCAGGTAACAGTGCACTCTCTGTGCATTTTTACCAATCACTGATTGTTTAGATATAGGGGGCACTGCTGCACCCAGTATTACTTAGCAGTAGTTGCAAAGATGAGAAAAAGTCGCTGTGGAAGGAAGAAACTGGATACCTCCTTGTGCAATGTCTGCAAAAGTACTTACACTAGCATGAACCCCAGTTATGCCAGAGTAAGTCATCAAGAAAGTTCTTCCCTGAATTTATTTACTCTTCTCCTGTTCTTGATACTTCTACAACTTCTGGCACTTATGCCACAGCCAGGCAACAACCTACAGTGTCAGCCCTGTGCAAAAAAGTGCAGCACGGACTGAATGTGAAGGCAATCCCTTTTTAATCCTTACATCACAAAGGACTCCCACAAAAGCAGACCTCTGCCTCAACCAGATTTGCCAAAAATGGGATTGTCCTCAAAGTTCATGACAAATGAAAGCAACGGAAAGACTTTAAAAAAACAACAACACACCACATCCTGAGAAAGCATAAAGTGATCAAAGCAATCTGTGATACAGTTTGGAGAAACATATTAGCCGTGTAAGTTCTTTCCCGAAAGGCTGCTGTGCATGAATAATTGAAAGTTCAAAATATACCATCAAATCTCTGACTGTGTAGAAAGCACATGATTTCTGTCTATACCACTAATTAACAATATGAAAAAACACTCTCTATAGTCACTTGCAGCAAAGTTGGGCACTGGTCTGCCCTTGAGGAATGTCAGTGTTTCTTATTAGCACCTTAAATTACACACTGTTCTATGCCTAATTAAATGTCTTATGATATAGGCAACATAGGTGCTTAAACTGAAGATGCAAATACCAGTTACATTCTATGCTTAAGTCTTTAAAAAACCCACTGTCAGCTCAATAAAACCTCATCTATTTCCTCTAATGGGATGACTGCAACTTTTGCATTAGTTTCCTTTCCCGGCTCATAAGAAAACAAGTGCTGGTAATGAAGCAGGCAGGTACCCATAAAGATAGAATTTGATAGGCCTGGAAAAATCTTTTTGTTGGCCAGGTAGTTCAGCAGTTCCTGGAAAGTGGCTTCTATGGGCAAACATGGTCTCCTTTATATCTACTTTGTCTCTTGAGTCACCTATGCATCCTACAGTGGCTGGCTGCATCCCAGACCACCATAGCACAAGGAAGGCAAATATCTATATCATTAATACAGCAACAGGCTTCAGTGTTGCTAAATCTGGACTGTGCGTATTTCCAGACAGAGCAAATATATCAAGAGGTTGTTGGACTGTTGCTGTAGTTCTCAGGATTTTTAAAAAATATCCAAATGACATTTTGCTGTCACTGACTATTTTCTGGCTATTCCTAGTGACATTTTATCCCCACCCTCCATTCTTTTCTAAATGTGGAGATGTAGCTGAACAAAAAGAGTTTCCGTTTTTCTTTCTTTTTAAATTTTCAGAGTTATAGAACCACAGTGCATCAGTGAAATGGCACTTTTGCTGTGCACTACAGCACTATAATTATAATAAAAACAAAATTAAAAAGCAATTTAGAGGGAGAAATTTCCCCTTCAGATCATATGACCACTCAACAAACTACACTATGCTTTTTAAAAAAAAACTTTGGAAGAGCCTCAATTGCAGATCCAAGGAATTGCTACCAACAGTTCCAGAAGAGAAGGGAATGAGTGGATGCAGAGGCATCAACAAAACTGGCAAAACCCACGGAGCTACAGTTCAAGAACTCATGCTGGAAGAACTGGAAGAAGAACTATGGCTAAAGAAAAGTGCAACTACACAATAAACTAAGGACTTTACGGCCTGTTGCCTTAAAGCCAGTTTTTAAAAGTGTTATCCAAGGTTCCATACACTTTCCCCAGGAAAGGTCCAATGTCTTGGATAGCAACTGAAACCCAGAAATTCTGCACTGAAACCCAGAACAGATTAACCACTCCATAATGACATAGGAGTCAACACCTACCACTAGCTATTTAAGCATATGTGTATCCAGATGAAGCAGGGTACATACCCATAGAAACCTCCTACTATGGTGCCAGAATGGCTCCAAACATGCATACCCAGAGTGAGAGCAGGGCAGGAGAAATGACACTTTTTCATGGAGCTGCTGCACAGCTCAAAACCTAATGCACTATGGCCAGTGACGGAGATTGGAGTGCACAGAGGGGGCTGTGGCTATGGCATGTGAGAACAGGGCTATGGTGCATGGGGGTGCAGCTACAATGGATGGGGTGGAGCTACGGCACATGGAGAGGGCAAGCAAGGAGCCGCAGCATCGCCAAAAAATTGCCACAAGGGGTGCACTGCCCCTATCGTCCCCCCTGTCTCCACGTCAGTGACATTGGCCCATTAAAAACTCAGGTGCTGGACATAAGAATAGTCTTCTGCAGAAAAAGAGTCATGATTTTCTAGAACCTCATGTTGTGAGTCCACCACTTGTGAATAAGAGGGGTCTCTGTTTAATAGGAAAGCGAAAGAAGAAAGTGGAGAAAAACTATAGCTTGATAAGACTAAGTGGCACGTTTTGATATCACTGGTTATTAGCCACATACTCAGCAAGGGATCCAAGATTGCTTGCTAACACATTTGCTAATTCATAGTGGTGTTCTTAGAGTTTGATCTCAATACACTTACAGTTTTAATGCAAAACTAGCCAGGGTAGTTAATTACAGCAGGAGAAATGGAAAAAAGCAAATGGAGTAAGGCAATACTTTGCTGGGTCTGTTCATGTAATTGAAACAATCTAGTGCCACAAGTTAAGTGAGACTTAAGGTCCTTCCCACCTCCACGGTTTTAGGACACTAACATCTTCTCATAGTCAAGCTGAGTAGAAACTCATCCACCTGCTTCCCATAGGGAGGCAAGGTGGTTGCGCGTTTTGTATTAGTTTCCTGTGTGTCCTCAGTTTGCTCATCACTGCATGGGTCGATCCACAAGGCATATTGACTGAGAGTAGTATTCCCACATTATGCAACAGCAAACCTGGGCCTGTCACTAACAGTGTGCTTAGTAGCCACAGCCAATTTCACCTCTCTATTAAGAGTTTCTTTATGACATGTGCAAATTTTTATCTCCTGCATTAACTCATGGTCCATAGTTTCAAATGCAACCTGGCAAAAGTTAACAGGTGAAAACCTCTGCCAAAGTTGAGGTTTGAACAATAAAATCATCACCCAGAAAGGAGAGCCAAAATGAAAGAACCCTTTAAGTGTGGTAGGCACTAGAGCTCTCTGGCAAAGAATTCTAAGAATTCTAAATCCTGCAAGTGCCAGGATTTTGTAGAATGGCAATGGCAGTTAAAATGGAATCATAGCGCTATGGTTGTGCAATGTGAAACTCAAAATTCAAGCAGTGCTGAATGACTGTGGTGGGAAAAACAGCTTATATGGACCAGCAGTGAACCATTCACTTGCTCCAGAGCCATGCTCCCCTGCCAGTCAAACTCTGATTGGCTACTCTGCTACATACCAGGACGAGGTGAAAAATTGTGGGTGCCTCACTTTGCCTTAAGCTGTGATTTGCAAATTGGCACTTCCAGGGAATTGGGAAAGGAAAACTGGCACACTTCCCAGTGGATTGGGAAACAAGAAGCTGCCTGATATGAAGCCAGTCAATGTGCTCACTTAGCCCATTATTGCCTTTGCAGTGGCTCTCTAGGACATTGTGCCCTCCAGATGTTCTGAGTTATGACTGCCACAATTCTCACCAAGACTTCTCAAGGGTCTTGGACAGAACTCTTCCCATCATTTATGTTATCCCACATCATATCTAATTCTGTTAAGATGAAGATGTCTAGGTGTCAACCTAGAACCTTTTGCATGCAAACTGCTGAACTATGGTCCTTCCTCCTTGATTCTGTTTTAGTACATCATTCATGCTATATGGTATACTTGTTTGCTCAAAGATGATTTACAGTTCATTGGCAGGAGGGGAACAAAAGTGACCCTTTTGTTGTTATGTGCCTTCAAGTCAACTCCAGTTTACAGCAACCCTATCTATCATACAGTTTTCTTGGCCAGATTAATTCAGGAGAGTTTGCCACTGCTTCGGCTGAAAGAGTGTGGCTTCCTCAAGGGACATGGAGTTGGGTTTCAGTGCTTAAGCAGGGAATCCTATTCCAGCATGCTGACACAAACTATCTCAAAACATCTTGTATCCTGTTTGGTTGCAGATATTACAGACATGACAAAAGGAATTTTTTGGCTGGGTTTTGTGGTAAGCAGGAAAGAATTAATTGGTCCCTCTTGAGGAAGTGCGCACCTTGGCAATACATTGTTCAAAACAGACTTCTGTGCAAGCTTGTTCACACAACAGGGGGAATTAACTGGTACCAAGTTCTTCCAGCACTATCTCAGAAAGCTTCAGTACTTATTGTTGTAATGGGATACATATAAGCATGCCAAGTATTTCTTGTTCTAAATACGGTACTAAAAAGGCTGTGAAGATCTGTGCAAAGTTTTACAACTTACTCAATAAACAGTGATCACAATCATGCCAAAAGTGGCATCGTGCAGTGTTCTCAGCGGCTGTTACACCATTTACAGAATAACGCCCCCCCCACTGAAAAAAGGACTTAAAAAAGTATCTCTACCTAGATCATCTAGGATTCAAGAGTTAACCAACACAAATTGCCTACACACCACCATGGAAGCATCACTACAATTAAAGCACATGCATTTTCACAGCACGTTGCTAAGTCTTCAGTGCATTACTCTGAAACTGGACACATGTGTATTCACTTTTCCCGGTATAAGAGATAATCCCATTAGCAGTGGCTTTAGATTTCACTGTAGAAATGGTTTCCCCAGATACTGTCTAGTAGAAACAACGGATAGTATCAGCTGATGTCTTGTCCCAGTTGTTTATGAGAAAGAATTTTCAAATTCTGTTTGAAAGACCAGACATGGAAAGTAAGCATGCATGGAACAAATGCAGTGTCTTGTAATACGACTTATGAGCTTTTGGCTTACATTCCTTTCACTCTCAGGTTGCTTAAATGTAGCATTCTCTTATCAGTAGGTAGAACTTGTCAGTTATCCATTGTTCTTCCTTGATATAGCTGAAATTTTTCCATCAAAGGCACTTCTGGATCAGTGCAGACTTTTCTTCCAATGGCAAAAAGGTCCCAGGCAACCACAATCCATCCAGGAGATTTCCCCAGAACCCTGTTTTGTTATTTTAAAAAATCTAACATAGGTAAAATCCTTTTAAGTCCAAGTCTCCATGGGCACCATGGATTCTTTTGTTCCTACAGAAGGAAGCAAATTCTCTTCATCTAGAAAACGAAAAGGGAACTGGACTAGAAATCCTCGGATCTTCTTAAGTTCTTCTGCTGCTTTAGCAGGATTCTCACAAGCAAGTTTTGGTACAGTGATGAACTCCCGTAACTGGGCTAACTTGGTTACCTGATCACTGGGAAGGCATCGGAAAACCTAATTCAAGAGATGATGGGGGTGATAAAGGACAGAAGTCATTAGAAGAGCTTAACAACACTAAAGCTTAACTATACCCAACTGGTTTAGTGGTCCTTACTCCTCTCCATTCCACCCTTGTTCTGCAATGAGCATTAAGGATCTAGAGTAGTAAATTTCCTCCTCAACCTGCAATTCCCAGGATTGTTTTAACTGAGTTATTTTAACTGCATTTTAACTGAAAATATGAGCTAAATCTCTTCATCTCTCAGACCTTCTACTTTTGAGGAAAAACTGAAATATTTTGGTGAAGATTTTCAGGCAAAACTGGAAAATGACCCAAACTCTGTAAATTGTAACAATGGGTAGATATGCAGTGCCCAACTTCTTTGACTTCTCTGCAGGTCAAGATATTTTTTTAGAAATTTCTAGAAGAATGATCTTCTCTTTAATTTATAAAGTCATCTGTACTTCTCTTTATGTTTTTTCACAGTAAAGAGTAAAAAGTAGCAGTTAAGTATTTCACCTTATCAAAAATGGTGGCATTGCGGGCAGCTGTTGCAACCCACACTTCCTTGAAGAATTTGTCACAAACAGGATCTTGGATATCATTCAGCTCCATTGAACTGCCAAGGACAACTCTGGTAATGTGAGAAAACAGAGAGTTAGTGAAAACTGAACAGTATTGAAAGCTTTGGATAACTGTTCTTGGAATCAGAAATACCCCATTAGAAAAAGGGTGTTAGGAAAAAATATCTGGAAGTTTAGTTAGCCAAAGACAACCAGAGTTTGAGGCCAAGTTTGGGCCTCAAACTCTGAGGCAAGAGTTTGGGTTGCTCTCTTCCAATTCCTTATTTTCTGATATACTAGACGGATTGTCCAGGAAGTGTGGATTTCAGAGAGGCAGATAAATGTCAGAGGAAGGCCTGATTAATTTACTCTGTGGCAGCTACCCTGCCACTCATCTGGTCAGTTTGATAGCAGTTGCAATTCAAGAAGCCTTGTTAATTGTATTTCAAACTCTGGCAGTGGCAGCATTAATTTGAGAGAGCCTTTTCAAATAAAGAAGCCTTAAAAGACAAGAAGACAGTACATTACAGAGGAGTAAACAAAAAACAAAAATGAGTGGGGGAGGCACGAAGTGGTCAAAGTTAGTGTCAATTGGATGCAGGTTTTCAAGCTGGAAATGCCAGAGGTTAAATCATAAATTAAAATGATGGCACCATAGGAAGCTACCTCCCTTATGCTAAGGGTGCATCCATACTGCACAATTATAGCAGTCTGATTCCATTTCAGCTGCCATGGTTCTATGCAGCAGAAACCTGGAGTTTGAAATTTGTTGAGGTACTTTGAATTCTCTGCTAGAGACCTTTAATCCATTCCCCTAAAATATAGCACTAGAGATCTCTAATAGAAAATCTGAAGTATCAAATTAAACAAACTACAAATCCTAGACTTCCACAGCATGGAGCCATGGCAGTTACACTCGTATCTAAGTGCTATAACCATGCAGTGTGGACACAAGCCAGGTCAGCTTTCCATCCACCAAACGCATATTGTCTACTCTGACCAACAGAAGGTCTCAGGCTGAGAGCAGTCTTTCCTGTCACTTACTGTCAGGTCCTTTTAACTGGTTGGGGACTTTCTGCACATAAAACATATATTCTACCATTGAATGGTGGTACATTTCTAATCAACTGCAGTCTTTCCCAACTTGATACCTTCCAGAAGTTGAACTATAAATCCTACCCACCCATTCTGGCTTAGCTCCTGTGCTGCTGGGATGTTGGAACTGAAGTCCAACATTACAAAGTTGGTTACTGGATCTTAGTCCAGCATTGTAACTATGTGGGAAACTAATCAGGCAATGTGGTTTGCAGAGGAGGGAGATGGAGGTATGGGCTCTCAGGGAACAGTTTAGTGAATGACGCAGACATTTTAAAGGTGTTGGGTAGAAAATACAGCCCTGTGGCATGCTTCCATGCCAAATCCAGAAGGTAATATGGAGAAATCACCATACCATCCTGAATATATCCTAAAATCTCATCAGATTTCAGAAGACCAAGCAGGTCAGACAAAATTAGAACTTAAATGGAAAACCACCAGGGATCTCAAGGTAGGGCTAGGGAAGCATCCTATTTGAAACTCTGTTGATAGGAATGGGCAATGCTGGGCTTGATAGATCAGTGGCCAGACTTGGTATGAGGCACTTCCTTTGTTCCCTCTCTGCTTTTTCTACTGGCCTCAAAATTCTAGAAGGCCACAAAGAAGGGAATGATAAGGGGCTAAAAAAGCTGCTTGGGGATGGACGTTATCCTCGCCTCACTTTTGACTCATAAGTTGAGAACTGGTACAAACAATTATAGCATTTATAAACTAGACTCTTGGTTGAGGGTGAACAAAAATGAACTAAAAAGAAAAGGTCAAAGTAGACCTGACAAGAGAACCTGTTTTGGACTAGTTTGCTACAGGTACATATATTTGGATGGAAGTTGCCAAACAGCTGTACGTTGCAGCAAAAGGAACACTTGCCTTATTTTTTGCACATTCTATGATTTTCCTCATACTCTATTAGGAGAAAAGATCTTAGAAAGCCACAAATAGTTCGGGCAATTCCCAACAGAGCGACCCACAAGGGAGCTGTGTAACACCATTGATAGTGCCTAGCTAATGTGATAACAGATAGCAATTTTGGACAAATCAGACTTGAAATGAAGATTTGACTTGAAATGTTTCCAATATTTTTGCTCAGGTATAAACCCTGGGCAAATAATTGACATGCAATCTAACTTACCACACAGAGTCCTCATGAGGGTAAAATGGAGTAAACTCATTTATACCACCTTATACATCTTGGAATGAGCCAGCATGGTGTAGTAGTTTGAGTGTTCAACAACTCTGGAGATGAGGGTTCAAACTCCCACTAGGCCATGGAAGCACACTGGTGTCCTCTTAGCCTCAGAGGAAAACAAATCTTGCCAAGAAAACCCTGTGAGAGGTCCACCTTTGGGTCACCATAAGTTGGAAATGACTTGAAGGAACACAACAAACAGCTTCTTGGAACACAGGAAGCTCAGTAATGCTCACAGGATCTCTGAAGGGTTTCTGACAAAGATCTTTTGCAAAGCTTGGAAAATTTGCTTTTTCGATCTATAATTCCCAGAATCCTCAAGCAGCATGACCACAACAACCGTTCTGAGCTCCTAGCTAGAGATGCCAGGATTGAACCTGTGGTCTTCTACATACTAGGCATGCAACTGCTACAGCTGCACCTTTCTTGTCGCCTGCAGCAGATGCCCACTCTTCCTAATGGCTGGCCCAGTCCTGCTCCCAACCATCTGGGGCAGATTCTGGGGCTGTCTGGGTGGGGGCCTGCAAAGGAGAAGAAGAATTTCTGCCTCCTTGTTCTGCTGGTTGAAAGCAGTTCTCTCAGTGGAAAAAACTCATTTGATTACACGCATAATTGAGGGCCCTATCACACTACATTCTTATAGCACTATTATTCCACTTTAACTGCCATGGTTCCATCCTATGGGATCCTGGGATTTGCAGTTGAGGGAGGATCATTTAGAATTTTGAGACAAAGAGTTCTTGAACCTCACGAAACTACAAACCTTGGAATTCCACAGAATGTTGCCATGACAGTTAAAGTGGAATAATAGCACTATAAGAATGTAGTGTAATAGGGCCCTGACAGAGTGACAACCACAAGGCTGTAATCCTATGCTTATTCTCCTGGTAATAAACTCATACATCAATCTGCACTGCAAAATTCATAAGATCTATCATTTATAAAACTTTTTTTTTAAAAAAAATAGCGTTTCAGACCAACATTAGGCATCCATGGTACCTAAAGCACTGAAGGCGGAGAGACTGAGCAAATCTTCCAGCACTGTAGTCCTCTCCATCCATGACAGAAGGAACGGTGTCTGTGTCCTGCACAATGATGGCCATTTCACTATCTCGTTTCCCTAGCATGCTGCGGTCATTGATGTTAGCTGAGCCTATTAGAGACAGGGTGCAAGGATAGAGAGACACAGAAAACACTTGGTATGAATAAAGTAACTGCCTTAAAATGCTCTGCAAGGACCAGAGCGATTCACAATTCAGATTTCCCCTTGGTGTATACCAACACAAACTCTAATATATAATTAGGATTGGGGCTGGATTGTTAATGAAATACTTCAAATTTGGCGATGCCAGTCAATTAATCTTCCACAGGGGAAAGAAATCTACAATTTTTTCACCCCAGTTTCTTCAGACTATTTATTTAAGTTCCAGTGGCTGAGATCTTAGATAGAGGGGGTGGAATATAACAGTTTGACCACACAGTTCTGTGCCCTCTCCCCAGTTGCAATTGCCAGATCCTGGGTAGCTGCTGCTGTAGCCATTCAATGGGAGTGAGAAAGCATCATCATCATCATCATCATAAAATTTATTTATATCCTACCTCTCCCAACGGATTGAGGCAGTACTACAACAGTATATAAATACATTAAAAGCAATTCAAACATAACCCATCCTCCCCACCCACCAACCCATCTAAACCCCCTAAAACACATTAACTATTAAAAACAAGAAGACAGTTGGTGGGAGGCGGTGGAGCACTAGTCTGGGAAGGCCTGTCGAAAGAGAACAGTCTTGACCGCTTTTTTAAAGCAGTCAAGACTGGTAATATGCTGGGTCTCTTCCGGCAGGCCATTCCATAACTTGGGGGTGATAGAAGAGAAGGTCCTCATCAGGCAATATGCACTGCCTTCTATTCCAGCTACAGTTCTCTAGGCACACTAAAGCAGAACAATGACTTTGTTTTGCCTTCCTCTGTCTAGAGAACTGCAGCAGGGAGGAGAGGCAGTCCTCTCTGTTCCATCTGATCCCACTTCCCTCTCCCCCTGCCATTCAATGGCAGAAGCAGCAGCCTTCAGAGCTTCACAACAATTTGAGGTGATATTTTGGATGAGGCTAGAGGACTAGAGATTAGCTTCTTGATGTTGGGAGTGGCAACCTTTGCATGCTTTAATTAACTGGCTAGTTAGTGTGCATGTCTCTTGTAGGCATAGAGAGGACTGCCTAGAGTAAATTTCTTGCTGTTTAGTCAACACCCACTTTCCCTTGCATGTTCTCTTCTTCCCTTTTTGATCTTTGGCTTCCCTGCAAGCATGTGGTCTTTGATCCACTAGCAGGCATGATTCCCTGTAAGCATGTGAGTGATTAATTTCTTCTTACTTTCTTCAAGAATTGAACCTGTGTAGACTATGCACAAGATTTTGCAAGTAAACTTTTCATACTTTTTAACCAAACTGTTTGTGTTTAACCAAACTGTTTGTGTTTATTTAGATTGTCTGGGGTGGAGATGATAAAGTGGGACTGGTAATTTGTTCAACTTTTGCCTGTGCATTAGAAAATACTCTGCTGATTGGGAGACTTATTACTAAAATCTCTCAATTCCCCAACACTTGAGCCCATCCAAAAGAAAGCAAAAGCAAGTGTGTATCACCAACAGATTTCTGGCCAGTGTTTTAATCTTGTTACAGGTTAAATACTAACAAAGGAAGATTTTTTTTTTTAAATGAATGCTTGTTTGGAATAACTGCAACAGCACAAAGGTGTAGATGCAACTGGAAACTGGGCATAAAGAGTGGTCAGGGGAAGGGGCTCTTGAACAAGTGCTGCTCACCCAGCGATCTTTCTAAAGATGTGAAAATAAGTGAAAATAAATAAGATGTGAAAATAAGTTTCAATTCTGATGTGTTTCTCAAAGTCCCACCTGCATTCCTGTCCTTTTCAAATTTAAGATTAGATTGCAAGGCGTTGTTTATTCCTCCTGGCAAAATAATTTTTGTATATTCTCCACTTTTTAAAAAAGCACATATTTTTGTACACATTTTTAAATGTACACTTTTTTCTAACTGACTAAAGGACGCTTCAGTACATTGTCCAAATGTATTATTTTCAGCTGTTTGATCATCTAAAATGTACACAATTTGTTTCCCCAAAATGAACCTCATATCTTAGAGTTGTACACATTTGTGAGACAGGGCCAGGTTTGTCCTGCATTGACTCTTGTGAGATGCAAAATGAAGGCTTTTGCTGAGAATTACAAGCCCAAATGCAAAATAGTTTCCCATCTATACTCCAGGGTTCACATAGTCTTAAGAGCAGAGGAAGAAATTATATTGATGAATGGAGTGAACTCTATTGAAGGTATATGTGTGCGCACGCACATGCACACACTGTTTTTAAAGCAAAAAATTTTTTTTGTGTGTACATTCTGAATACTTGAATATATCTTACAACATCTGTGCAAGTTTCTAGACTTTTGGCTAATAAGAGAAACATTCCCTTCTCATTTGCCAACATATTCATATGAAACCATTTATTACACTTGAACAGGATAACTGCTGATTCCCAGTGACAGGAGGCACAGACTTTTCATCCTAGCTACTCTATCAGACAAAATCTGGAATAGCTATTTGTATTTTTTGGAGGCTCACAATAGATTTTCACCAGAATAAGTGGCACAACTAATACTGGAAATTAAGCAACTAGGATATCTCCCTTAAGACTGAAATCCTTTACTCAATTACCTAGAAGTAAGCCCCACTGAATACAATTGGAATTAAATTTCAGTAGGTAGCTATAGGATTGTGTTGTCAGTCTTCTAATGAACTCTGACAAAACAAGGCAGATAGATCAATATGTCAGGATCAACGGGATTTGCTGTAGCTCTTTTCTCTGACCAGCTCCCCGCTTTTTGGTTATCTTAACCAAAGTTGTGGTTTCTTTCTTTTCCTTAAAGCAGACCTCATAGTTATACAACTAGGGACGCATACAAATCCAATCCCTAATTTCTTTAAACTTTATCCAGACAAATTATTTCTTTTTTAAAAAAATCTTCAATTGCATATCTTAACCTGCAGTATTTTCTGAGTACAATGAGAATTCCAGTATATTCCAATGTACCTCATTTCAGTTGTAAGTAATAACATTGTTAAATATGAATTATAAAATGTTCCTTAGCCATTGGAGCGTTTGTGGGTGCAGAATTAATGGTGTTCCACATTAAGCAATCCCCCCCCATATCACCATATAGATAGCACATCTTCACAATGGCTGGAATGTTTGTTTACAGTAGTTGTCATCTGTCTTTGTTAATAAGAAATGTACCCAACCTAATTGCAATTAAAAAAAACTGTAAATGACAAATGGGTGAAATTCATAGAAGTTGTTACAACTCTTCAGCTGATAATGCCATAAAATTCCTACCAATTATGGCATTTTATGGCATTGTCAGGTAATTCTGTGAGAACTCTGCAGCAAAACATGCCGCTAAGCATCTAAAATATCCCTCTGTCTGGATAAGAGTTAAACCAGTTTCCTAGTCTTCATGTCTGTAAAGATAAATGGATATGCAGGGACAGTCTATAAAATGGCCCCTTATTGCAAAAGAGCAGCAAATGACTAGTTATAGAACTTGGTATTTTTTTTACTGCTGAGAGGTGAGCTTTTCTGTCTGAGATGCCTTGGATATGATGCATCTTGACTTGGAGTTGTGGATTTAACACAGACCAATGGATTCAAGTTAAAAGAAAAGAGATTCCATCTAAACATTAAAAGAACTTCTTGAATTTAAGAACAGTTCAACAGTGGAACAGACTGGTTCAGAGGGTGATGGCTCTCCTTCCTTGGAGGTCTTGAAACAGAAGTTGTATGGCCATCTTTCTGTAGCACTTTAGTTGCATATTTCTGTGTGGCTACTTCCAGTTCTAAGATTCTATGATTCTATGGATCAGCCCTGGTCAGCAAAATATCTCAGGCAAACCCTGTATCTTCTGACTCACCACTAGCCTCCAGCCATGTTCTCCTACCCCTAGTGCTACAAATACCACCTGTTAACAGGCAAACATAAAATGGAATTAATTGTACACCAGATGCAGCAATGCCTCTTCCACACTACTTTCAGGTAATTCATAAACCAGTGTTAGAGAATCTTTGGTCCTCCAGACGTTTTGGAGTTCACCTCTCAGAAGCTCCAATCCACATGGCGAATAGTAAGGGATTCTGGAAGCAGTGGTCCAAAACGTCTGGGCAGTCAAAGATTTTGCATCCTGACATCAACTGTCCACTAGGTCACATTATTTCTCCTTCTAGATTTAATATTTTGCCTTTGTGAGCATGCCACAAAAGCAGCCTGCTTCACCTCTGTCAATCTGTGGAAACTTCAGAGCCAATTGATAAAAATGCTATCTGAACATTACCCACTTCTTTCTCATTAGCAAAACAACAGAAGCTGGTAAAACCTGCCAGTCCTTATTTCAAATGTAAGGAATCCAAATCCCATAAAAACAGACGATAACCTAACAAAGAATGTAGATGTGTATGGAGTGGAAGTGAAATGTTTCATAAACTCCAGGATTTGAAAGAAGCTTAAACAACTCTCAACCCAAGCTAAAAAAAAATGTTCACAGTGCAATGACTCCAATAGTTCCCAGCTGTTTCTGCAGAGCAATGCAACAGAGCTGGAATACTGCAATAACAAAAATTCTACCAAACAGACTATTTCTTCACATGAAAGAACAGATGGACATGCTGTGGATATTGTGGATGTTGCTGGTATTTCTGAGGCAAAGCAACCTCTGTACAGGCAAGAAGAGATAGCTCAGGACTGTTGGGACAAGGAAGGAGCATGCTTCACCTGTAAAGTATATAGATTAGTTGAAAAGACTGGAAAAATTAGTGTTCTGAACTACAATTTGAAGGATCCCCTATTCAGAATGGCCAGTGGTCATGCCAGCTGGCAATTCTGTAGTCCAAAAGTAACTGTTCCAAATGCACATGAGCCACTCAATAGGCATTTATGACGTTTTTGTACAAGTGTGCATGTGCACACATAGGAGGGGGAACACATGGGAGGGGGAACTCCGGAAGGGAGAAGGCTCACATGAACCTCTCCCCACATCCCCTTGCCTTTTGCCTTGTGCAAGTTCTCAGTGCCAGGAACAGAGGCAAAGGAATGAGAGGGGGAGCTCTGGAGGAGAGAAGGAAGGTGTGCGCGTGGCCCCTGCATCTCCTTGCCTTTTGTCTGGGCACTTGCCTTTCTTCTTTGTACCTGGCAAAATGCAAGGGAATGGGAAGAGAAGAACAGGGGGAAGAGATGTGTGCACCTCACAAACAATCAAATCTGTGAAGGTCAAACATGCAAATGTGGAGGGAGGACTGTACTAGTCACGTAGGAAATACCTAAATACCTCTTGGGGCCATCCTAACACTTTCTGCCCCTTTATCCTGAAACAGGATATGAATCTTGTCTTGCTTACACTATTTCCAGCAAGGTTAAGACAAATATCATTTTATGACAGCCAACTACAAAACTGCACAAAATCATAACAGTATCATTCTCAGCTTCCAGACTTAGCCTGTTTGCTCCATTATTTAAAGTTTGTTGATCTTAATTATTGCCTTCTTTTCTACTGAAATTACCCACAGTAGGATGTAACATAAACACAAAGCATTAATAAAACAATAAAACAACACATCGTGGCTGTCATCTTTTCTTAATAGGAGAGAGAAAGATACAAGAAAATGCATGTTGTATTTTTGACATATTATTTGCCCTTCCATCAGAAGCTGATGAAGTACACATGTTGGCATAAAGCATCAGCATTTCACAGCATGTTCCATTCTCAGAGGAGCAGATGACAAATTGCCCAAGTTGTGAGACAAATCACAACTTCTATATGAGCCAGATGGGCCTGGTTCTTCACAGAAGATCTTCATGGCAAGAGACAAAATGGAAGTGCCTTTTACCAGCCCATTTTTTTCCTTTCAACATTAAATTGAGTCAAGTACAAGAGTCAAACCAAGGAGGTTTCACTTAACTTAATGGTTCCCTCTGTTCCTGATGTGCTTTCATCACCTGTTACCAGGCAGATACACAGCTTGGAAAGTTACTTTTTAAAAGCATCTAGTTACATTTCCAAGGTTCAAATAAAGTTATTTCCTGCCACAGTTGCAAGGTTCCATTTCTTAATCTTCACAAGATAAATGCTTTTTAGAAAGTGGATTCGTTTAGAACAAAAAAACAGTATCAGAATACTGCAAGCTTCTGATCTATGGCATAACACCCATGTAACTAGTGAGGGTACATATATACTCTGTAACCTTAAAAGCAACCAACCCAGTTAACATCAAACCAAAAAATCATGAACTTATCTCCCTTTATGTTATCTTTGCAATGTGGCATAGTATTGCCTTAGTTATTGCAAAAAGAAATTAATTAGGAGTAACATTTTTGTAGGATTTTATTTCAAAGTTCTCAACAGCAAGGCAACAGGATGACCATCTAGCTGCTGAATTTAGGATCAAGCACACATATACACTAAAGCAGCTCAGCTGTGAAGTCCCTTGGCTGAGATCTATAGAAACAACCCTCAGAAAAACGTTCAAATTGAACATTCTTTGGGCTCTATCAAAAATCCTTTGAATACACTGGCATAGATCTTGGCCCTTTAAGCAATACAACCAACTTGGAAAGCTACCAGGAATATTCTAGTTTATCTCTTTCTGCAGATAGCTCCCTTGCTCTAGCTTGCTCCAAGATAGATGGAGAGTCCCATGTAAACTTCTTTGAGTCATGTTAGTTAATTCTTTGACATCTTCTACCTCCAATATAAGAATATTCAGGGAGTTTGATTGCTGGGTTGCACCCTCAAAAATCCATGGACGGATTTTCACCAGATTATTTAACAAATTATACAATCCTAGACTTGGAAGGGACGACAAGGACCACCTGGTCCAACCTCCTGCTATATAGGAATACACAACCAGAACGCTCCTGAGACATGATTATTCAACCTCTGTTCAAAGAGACCACCACACCTTGAGGCAGTCTATTCCACTGTTCACTATCCACTCTTTCTTCATATTTTCTCACATACCAATTATGACTGTGTTGTCATCAGCAATCATCAGCTTGCTGTGAACATAGATCAACTCTGTGATGAGCTTCCCTTCCAGTTCAGCGTAGTTTCGGAGCCCACAGAAAGAAATGTAGTTAATCCACTGGTCTCCCACTGAAGAACACCATGGGTAAATTGGAAAAAAGAGAGCAGGAAGAAAAAGTTATAGACTTTTAGAATTAGAAAGAGGCTGATCAGTCAAATAGTCTCTTAGGCTTAAGTTATAGGAGAGTAGATTTTGGTGGAACCTTAGCAGAAACATCTTACTGGTTCAATAGTGAAGCTGATTAGTTAGAAATCTGATAGACTCACCTTGTCCTAAAGCAGGACAGCTTCTTTCTCCTTTAGTAATTTTTATCTTTAAACTAGACTTGGAGTGCAGTTTTTTAAGTGAAAGACATTTTTAAATAGACTGCCTTCTGGCAGGTCCTCAAATAGAACATGCTTTAAAACAGAGGACCTTCCTCTAGAAATTAGGACACAATCCCACATCAGGGATATGCAGCATAAATCTTTACATGTGGTTTAATATTTATGCTATGTAATTCTGGTACTGAATGGCAATGTTACATAATGGAATGCACAACAGAATGAGCAATCAAATGCACAATGAAATTCACAACTGAAGGAATCCTCCCACCAATTTCAGTAGAGCAGATAGAGACGTATATTGGCCAAAAATGTACATCTGTGTGTGCAGTGGCACTGCCTGTGGGCCTACGTTTCCATGACCTTGACACTGAACATCACACAAAAATGCCCAAATATTCCATGGGGACCTTGCTTGTGGCTAAGGCAGCAACAGGGTTCTGGGCATGAACCCCCTATTTACAACCCAGATTCTTCCCCATTTTTAAGACTAATCTACATTAGCTAGTTTAGGGGAAGCAGGAAGAATAATTCACTTTGAGCTGCATCTGAAGGGAGGCTGAAAACAGCAGCTATATTCTGTTTTTGTTTGACACCCAGATGTTATTTGCTAGTTTCTTTACTCTAAAGATCATCTTGACATAATTGAAGCCTCCCCTGCTCCTAGTTATACAATCCAGAATTATGTGCTGGTTAATGTGTGCTTTATAGCGTATCAATCAAAGTTTAGTGTCCTCAAAGCCCAACAGTACGAAGCACACAGTGAGCACTTACTCTCTGCTTTCAGCTGTCCCAGGATCGAATTATCTCCTCTGCACATGGTCCTGGAAGAATTAAGGCCACAATTAAAGTCACAAAACAGCAGCATGTGAATGAGTTTACAAGGATGGAGCTAATTAAAATTGCCAGATACATTCATCTGTAAAATGGAGAGGAGGCAGAAGCAAGGGAAGACAACTGATGCAGAAGCAAAGGCAATACTGAGAGAAGATAGTAGGATTTAAGAGATAAGTACCTGATGATCTTTATAGCGTTTCATTTCATTTCGTTTCATTTCATTTGTGTGCCACCTTTCTCCTAGAGTGGGGCCCAAGGTGGCTTCCAAAAAGAGCCAATAAAAAGCCTTCAGAATAGATGAAAGGAAGCACATCTTCATACAGCACACAATGTAATATGGAGTCACAACACAAGTCTATCTAGCCTACCACTGTCAACTCTGACTGGTAGTGGCTCTCATAGGTTTCAGCTTTTCTATAGATGCCAGCATACTAGTCATACTAGTCAGAGTGTGCTCATGTTATTTTTCTGGACTACAAGTCCCAAAATTCCCCTGCTAGCATTCCTGCTCTCCTTCCTTCCTTTCTCCCTTAATTATTTTGTATTGCTGTCCAAAAGAGTAGATTTTGCAAGTTCTGGCCCTAACGTAGGTTTTCAGGAAGGAACAGAGAAATATCTCCTCCACCCCCAAAAACATACAGATTCTTAATGCTACTTCCACCTGGTCAAACATGGCTTGTTGACCTATGCTTATGACTCATGCCTGGGGTGCAAGAGGTCTTAGACTCAGAAACTCTGCCTGCAGGAATAAATTGGTTGTCTTTCAGAATGGGCGTCTGCTCTGTAACAGGGCAGTAGATCTGCATGTAGAAGGTCTTCAGCTGTAAACCCTTGGATCTCCTCCTCAAAAGACTCTAGCGATGGGAAAGATCTGCTCTGTGAAATCCCAGAGATCCACTGCCAGACAGAGCAGACAATGGTGGCTCTGTGTTGACTGTTAGCATCCATGTCAATGCGATAGTGAATCTACTTCAGGTTGTGCTCTAAGGGGACAATCCATGTTGTCCCCAAAATCAGATTAAAGCACTTCAGATCACTCCTTTAAAGTACAGATAATTCCTTGCCATCCCACTAATATCAGAGCCCCCAGTTTTACCTGGTTGGGCTAAATAAGACAAACAGATTGAGCAAGTCTCAGTTCGTTGCACTTCTAAATTATGGTGTCTGTATGCAACTCTGAGCAGCGTGAGTCATGCAAGAGAATTTCCAGACATCAGACGGCTCACTGAGGGGATTCACATTGTTTGGGTTACTCTTGAAGAGCTCCTAGAGACAGAATCACACCAATGAGTCACTGCTCTGACACATTTGCATGGTGCAGGCATTGCTCACAGGAGTCACCCCACATTTGCCAAACCTTGGTATGTGAATTGGAAGAATCTCTGGAAGAACCATAACAAGGAAACTGATGTTTTGGGAATCAATATGAATTTATTATGATCATGCCTTTTATTTCTTCCTCTTTTGTGTGTGCGGTGAAGGCAAAGAGTCTGGTATCTATAAATGAACGAGTGGTTTTCAAGAGAAAATGGGAAAACTGGAGAAGGAAGCTTAATTAAAAAGCCAATGAGAAAATACTTCCCACGAGATTTTCTTGGCAAGGAACAGCACAAAAATCTGTACTCCCTCTGCTGGCTATTTGACAGAAATATGCATTAACATGATTGTTCTCAAGATGAATTCGTAGCATGAAACAATAATGCTTTGCACTAGATTGGGAGAAAGAAGCCTTTAGGTGTTGGGCCAGCGCAGACTGTGCTGAAGGCTCTTCAACTGTTTTGCTAACTTATTACAAAATGTAGCCAGACAAAACCAACACAACTGTTCTTTTAAAAGGTTACTTCTGCCCATGGTCTTTGCTCCTCTATTTCTGTCACTTGCATTAGTAACAGTCATTTAAATTAAAAGCCAGGATTCAAAGAACTATACAAACTATTTATTTGTGTCCAAGAGGGAAGGAGGGAGGCATAGAGCTTGGAAGTTTGTTTTTGTTTTTGTGGTTTTCTTGGACAAAAACGTCCAGAGTTCCCTAGGCAGCATGGCTCTTGGTTAAGCTGGTCAGAAGAGTCTGAGGTCTGTCATCCAAAAAGAAGAAGGAAAGCTATAGGGCTTGTTTTTTTGACAACACAAAGGTCTGCTGTTGCCAGTTAAAAACTCATTCCACAAATGCACAAACCACTGGATATGTGTCTGAATAATGGGCAGCATAAGTTAGAAATGTAAACCTTGCTTATTTCATTCTCACACACAAGGAGCAAAGAATTTCAAATGTTTTCTCTTTATTGGGTGAGGTTACACCCAAAAGAGGTTGCATTTAATTTTTTTTTTTATTTTTGGAGTTTTGCCCAGGAACGAGGTTGTGCAAAACAGTTTTCTGTGCAAAGCTTTCTGCACATACATTTTTGTTCAATTTTTTTTTGCAAAAAGCCAAAAAACATGGAAAAAATTATGCCAACTGACTTTTTTTTTTAATACAAAATGGACACAGTGTCTCAAAAAACAAACCTGTACAATGGAATTCTACCAAGCAGCACTTTGCCAAACAGCCCTTCAGTTATGGTGGTGGCCCTGCTCAAAATCAGGCCTTTGGATTCAGAGGCAAAGTTTGAATCAGAGGCCCTTACCACATCTGATGTGCATCCTGCGACATCCTGGTGTCATCCTGGCAGTGCCTTTGCTGAGATGGGAGCGTGTCCCAAACGTTCCCCTCTGCACCCGGCTGGCTGTCGGCAGATGGTAACATTCGTGGCGCACTCCTTCCTTCAGCAGTGCAGCTGACCTCTTCCTGTGCTGTACTAAGGAAGGAAGCTCCTTGATAGCACTTCCGCCTTTTCTGCATCAACGCAATTGTTGTGCAAAATGTGCCTATTACTAGATTTTTTCTGGTAATAGCATACTGCGCAATCATGATGGCTGGGAATGCAACAGAAGCGTGACCACAATGATGTTGTATGATAGCACGCGTCATGGACCAGCTTCAATGCATCCCTCTGCCGGGATGGGGCCGTAGTGCAGAAATGGCCAGAGATTCTTTTTGCTTGTAAAAGTCCACTGAACACTTGAACAGACCTCAATTGCGTGCTGCCCAGACCCCTATCTACAGCGTACAACTACCACAGCAAAAGTAGGTGAAAATAAAAGAATCCCGCTTATCCAGACTAGCCAAGATACCTGTAGTTAAAGTGCATGATTGCTTGCAGTGCATTTCCTCCTCCTGTTGAAATATCACCTTCAAATCCAGGCAGCAGGGGGATTACTATGTAGACTCGATATCGTTTGTTTTCCCTAAGAGGGAAATACAGAACAAGTGAGTCAACCTTTGCAAAAGTATCTTTAGAGAAAGAAAAACCAAAAGGAAAGAAAATCGGCTCAGCAAATCAGCTGAGTTCATAAATGCAGAAATTCTTAACTCATCCTAAATTTTATCTTCCCTTCCTTTCTTTCTCCTCTCTCTCTCTCTCTCTCATGCATGTGTATGCACATATAAATTATCCTCAAAATTGTTTGCCAAGTCTGGTAAGTGTGTGTGTGTGTGTGTGTGTGTGTGTGCATGCATGCGCCCACGTGCACACATACATACATTTATATATACATATGTATACAGTTTCTCTTGGATTTGAACTTCAGTGATATTAGTCTAGTTTTTTCCTAACTCAGTGCTACCCAGATATGTTTTGACTACAATGTCCATCAACTTTAGTCAACAAGATCTGTCTGTCCATGGCCTTTCACACCACACAGTTACCTGTAGGCTAATCATAGCAGGGGCATCATTCAACCTTGGCTCCCTTTGACACCACACAGTTATAGCACTATGATTCCACTTTAACTGCCATGGCAATATCCTGTGGAATCCTGGGGTTTGTAGTTTGATGAGGCACTAGAACTCTCTGGCTGAGAATTCTAAATATCCCTGCCTATACTGCAAATCCCAGAAATCCATAGGATCCACCATGGCACAGCTAAAGTAGAATCAGAGTGCCATGTTTATGTAGCATCAAAAGGTTCCTACTCTCTACAGTTCAGTGATACTGCTTGTTCCCAAACTCAGGAAAAACAAGATAATACTGGAGTGGCTTACAAGAAAATCAACTTAAAACAATAAATAGTAGCAATAGTTTAAAAAATTAAAAAATATATTGAACAGTTTTGCAATTAAAAACCAGACAATTTAAAATCTGTTAGAACAATTTTAAAATAGTGCAACCATAAAACAAGTGAGGCCTGAATTCTGAAGTTTTGACTTGGAGGTGAAATGATCCCAGTGTTGGTACGAGTGAAGTCTCCAGAGGGAAGGAATTCCACAACTGGGTTGCCAACACAGAGAAGACCCTCTCCTGTGTTCTCCCACAATGTCCTCTCACTCATGGGACAAAGAGGAGGGCCTTTTCAATAGATCTCAATTCTCAAGCAGGCATATACAGAGGGGCACTTAACAGAAAGGATACTTTTGTGTGGGTCAGTTGTCTGTTCTGACTAGTGCAGTGGTTCTCAACCTGGGTTTGAGGGATCCCTGGGGGTCCGTGGAGACTTCACAGGGGGTCTGTGAAGCCCTGCTGCTGGATACTAACAGCTGCAGCAGCAATAGAGGTTTGCCAAAGGCCACCCAATGTCCAAGTGGGGATCTGAATCCTAGTTTCCAGAAGCCCTGAATAAGTAAAAAATTTGAATATTTAAATCTAAATTTAAATGTTTAAATCTAAACATATTTAAATCTTGAGTTAGGTCTTGGAGGGTCCTGGCAACAAAAAAGGTTAAGAAGCACTGGTCTAGGGCAAAGAGAGCAGACTTCCAGATGTCTTGGATTTCAGTTCCCCTAATCATTTATACCTTGGCATTATTGCTGGGAACTGAAGTCCAAAACACATACAGATCTTCCTTCTGCATAACCCTAGTTTCAGAGAGTTTAGATCCCTTATCTAAAGCTACTATTCCCAGGATTCCTCAGAGAATTGCTTGGCAGCTGATCCAGTATAAAATCAACTTAAGTCTGTGGTTCAGAGCTCCCCTTAAGTGTTCAAGTCCAGAACCTTTAAGAGCATTACTTAAACACTAATAAGATCATGCAGATAAATGTGTTTAGGAGCCAGACAAGAAAATTTGTTACATCTACACTCTGACTTACAAACACCATTTTTCCTTTTAACATAGGTTGTTTTTCATTCTGACCAGCAGATGATTATCACACAGGCCAGTCAAATTCTGTACCATTTCATCTCCAGAAATGCCATTCAGTTCCTCTAATTAAACAAATAAACTGTTGCCATAATTACATGTTATTTAATTAGCATTCATATAGACACCGGCTTTCCAGATATTCATAATAAAACTCAGGAGTGTTAACAAAGAAGTGATTCTCCTTTCATTGCAAGCCAAAGAAGTAGAAATAACCACTAGGTGGCAAACCTCATATGTTTTGGATAAAATTACTGAAAAAAGTAAATGATTACTGATTCTGCCCCTGGGAGAGACATCATTTCTTAGCAAATGTTTCTTTAAATAACAAACAGTTGGTTCAAAAATAATAGCGCCATCTTTTAGCACAAAGCTACTAATGAACTAATTCCAGACTATTAAGTGTACAATCCAGCTTCCCTGCTCCATATTACTATTAGATGCCCCAAGGTGCCAGGGAAGTGAGATACCTATGTGTTAGACAGGTAGAGGGCAGAAGGCAACAAAGAAAATGCTACTTTTGGTGCCTTACCCATATTAATAGTACCTAATGGTTGTGCCATTAGAGAGAACTTTGGACTGCATGGAAAAATGCTTTTCGTGCATCCAGAGTTACACTTAATGCTAAGTCTTGTAAACTACAGTTCTCAAACAACTGACAATATGATATTCACAAAGGCTGAGAATGGCTTCATCCAGTTCTCATTTTGCTAAGAAATGAGCCTCACTGAACTCACTTCTGAATAAACACACAGGACAGGACAGGGAACAGCAATCTGTGACCATGGGCTTGCTTGTGTTCCTTAGCCCCATTTTATGAGACTCTTGGGCTAGTTGCTAAAGAACCTGACAAACAAGCAAGCAATTCAGACTTCTGATGGGGTGACCTATCCCTTTCCCACCCACCCACTGAGCAGAGAAGCACAGGGAGGAAGGGAAGAGAAAGGGCAGAAGAAAAAGACAGCATTCCTGCACTATCAAATTGTGGCAGTTTGATACCACTTTGTCACAGCTCCATCCTGAACAAACCTGAGATTTGCTGTTCGGTGAGGTTTCTTATAATCTCTGCTCTACAGCTCCTATGCACTTCTCCAAACTACACCACTAGAACTCTCTAGCAGAGAATTCTGAGTACCTCGTCAAATGACAGCTTAAAGAATTCTACAGTGTGGCACCACAGCAGTTAAAAGGGTTGTCAAAACTGCTGTAACTGTCTCACTCTGAGATACAACACTATCAGAGACAGAGAAAGCAGGATGGCAGAGAGAAGAGGAAAGGGGGTAGAAGAGGAGAGAAGAGGTGGTAGAGGGATAGAGAGAGAGAGAGAGAGAGAGAGAAATGCCAAATAGAGAGGAAGAGAGAGAAGAGACTGGCAGAAAGAGAGAGAAGGAAGAGAGTAGTTTTGTCTACCGCTGGCTTTGGATCCATCCACTACTGGCAAGTGCATCCTGTGATATTACCACTGAAGGAACGTAAACATGGGGGAAAAGAAGGTACTCTAGAAGTTGAGATAGGTCTTTGAGATTACAGAGGAAAGTAGATTCAGCATCTGTATTAAATGGATCATTTCCTAAAATCAAATTACGCAATGATGGGATATATCCTTAATTCTATAAAAGTACAAGTTGCTTTTTCGACATGTTGCAGTAGAAATGAACTTCCACTTACTGTAATCAAACATACATATCTGCTTTATTTTAAATTAAAGGGGTCATCTGTACAAAGCAGGATGCATCGTGGAGAAGTGAGAAATATTGATTACTGATACTTGCCAAAATAATTAGAAGGTGATTTACGAGCAATCTATCTTCATTATAAACAGCTGAGCATGCTTAGAAACACACACATAATTACAAAACTTGTCCATGTAAAGGGAAGATGTGAGCTAATTAGTTGTACATGCTTTGTACTGTCTGAAGAACAAAGAGTTGAATATGATTGGATGGAACACTCAATAAGTCCCTCCATTAAGGTTTAGTTATTGATGCAAGAGTGAAGTGTTCTACAAGAGGCCCAGAAGATGAAAAGTATCCATGCCTCATCTAGTTTGATTCCCTGCTTCTTGCCCACTCAGATCCCAACAGTTTGATAGTAACTGTGATTTCATAGCAGTATGACTCATTTGCTGTGATCCAACAAGACCTGTTTTTAAAGCAGGCCCAAATAAAATAGATTAAGGTACTGGAAAATACCCATAGAAAACACATTATAGACTGGGAAGCACATCTGTGATATAAAGCATGCCAGTCTATCAACAACCCACAGGCTTTTCAGTGATCAACAGAGGATGCTAATGGGGATGACATTCAGGATATTTCCTCTGGGAAATATTCTATTCATCTGCCTTCCTGCCTTGTAGGGAATTCCTTCCAGATGTCCAGACTGAAGAACTGTTAGGCAACAGCCTCCTAACAATTCAGACGCTTCTCCAACGGACATTACAGAGTTACCCACACTACAGGTCTTGCTAGTCTCCATAAAGCTTCAATGGGTATTAGCTTCTTGCTGAGACAACATCCTGCCACAGCTGTCCTAGCAGGAGAGAACTAGAGCTTCAGCCAGCTGTGTTGACTTGGAAATCTCTAAAAGAGATAGACAGAGTATTTGTAATTATTCATCTCCACGGTGAAAAACATGTTTCCCTGAAATCAGTAAAATCTGTTGGGAAATAAAATAGACCAGCAAAGACTTTACACAATTTTTTCCTGGTGCTCAATGTCCCAAAGTGCTGCAGAAAAATTACTAGGTGCAGAAAAACTTGTCATTTTAATGCAAATATTTTTCAGAGAAAAAAGGTTTCCTGCCCATGAATAGTGTGGAGGAATATTTGTTTTCTCCCACAGTGGGGAGAAATTGAAATTATTTGTCCTTGCATGAGAGAACAAAATAGTCAAGGATTTATATCCCTCTTCTCCAAGGTCTTGTTTTAACTTGTTGTCTGCACACGAAGGCTGCTGCCTTCACTTTCCCTCTGTGTCTTGACTGAACTGGGCTTGACTTGCCTTTACCTAACTAGACAATAGGTTATCCTGAAAACCCCAAGAAATCTGATAATATTATGGGACTCTTTTCTTTCTGTGCCTGAGTCATAAGGGAAACCTCTCCTGTATTTTGAGACTAAGGCCCTTTCTGCAACTTACTTGATTCTGGCGTGGGCGCGCGGGGATCATGTGAGCAGCCTCTTGCAAGAGGCACTCGCGTCCCTTCTGCTCCTGCTCCGCAGCAGCTCCCTGCTAGCCGGCAGAAAGCGTGAGGGCTCCGCCTCTTCTGTCTGCAGTGCAGCCAGGTACTTTCCCAGGCTGCACTGGGAGAGGAAGCACGAGGGGTGTGTCTTGAGAGGCTCCGTGCGGACGGTAAGTGCATGTGGGGCCCAGGAGCGATGTGTGATCATGCATCATTTTCAGCAAGAAGCTGAAAATTATATATTGCGTGATCGGTGCCTGCTGGCCCCAGCAGCATCGCGCGATTGCAAGGACGTCATGTGGAACGTTCCTCGTAATCGTGCGACGCTCCAGAGGACCTTTCACATGAGAAATGGCATGTGAAAAGGGCCTTAATCCTGCATTGTCTATCTGCACCTGCTGTTTTCTGATAAATATTAGCCCTCTCTCTCCCTACAAGTTCATGCTTTCTGTATAGAAAGAGACCTCCACCATAATTCAAAGATGCATTTAATATCACCTCTCATGGGAATCATGAGAAACACATTTTTTCACAGTTCTGAGAATATGGAGGAACACATTAAGCATCCTTCTCCATCCATCATCATGTTGAACATTTTTTGCCCTTTACAAGAAAATAAAATTGTGAAAAATAAATAAAATGCCAAAATCTGGTGTGTTCTGCTACTGAATTTAGGCCTGGGGCATTGGCCTGGTTGTGGAATGTTCTGGTTGTGGAGTCCAGGCTATGAAAAACAGGATCAGAGCCAGAAATCAGGATACAGGTCTCATTATCAGCAGCAAAGCTGCAGGAAATAGCTCTGGAGGCTGTGAACTGACTGCTTTGCTTTGATGGAAAGTAATCTGGTACAATGACTTCACCACCACCTGAGTCACAATTATACTAAGGGATGTATATACTCTGCAGCATATAAAGAAAGGGGGAAATAAAGAATAGAAAAGCACCATGGAAACCTAAGGCTTGCAATTAGAACTATGCAAATGTGTGTGTATTTGCATAATTTCTTCTACTAACAAGAGCTCTATTTTTTTCCCCAAAAAGTCAAGAACGCCTTTCAGACACCAATGAAAAATAAAGGAATTACAGAAGTGCAAGCGAGAGAACAGCAGATGTGTGAAGATATTGAATCTACAATTCTTGAGCAGTCATAATGCTGCAGCACCCGGTTCTGCCCCATCTCCTAAACACTGGTTTCAGGTCCAAACAACAAACATGCCACATGGTGGGGGATTTGGGACTGATGAGTGGGGCAGTTTTTTGAAAAGGCACATAAGGAGTTGGCTTATTAGTCCATCCAGCTCAGTATTATTAATATACTGAGAGTGGCTTTCCAGGGCTTTTTCAGGCAAGATTCCTTCTTTGTTAGGGACTGAGAACCTTTTCGCACCTTACCTTGTCCCGGAGACATCTGGTATGAGTCCTGATGTCAGCCCTGCCAGGAGGGGAGCACAACACACTCCTCTCCACACCAGCTGCCTCTGGGATCCAGGAAGCGTGATGGCCACACCTCTTCCTGCCGCAGCACAGTCAGGTACTGTCCCAGGTTGCGCTGGGGCAGGAAGAGCAGCTATTGCATTTCCAAGGCCTCTGCAGGGAAGGTAAAGTCTGGGTGTGTGCAGGATGGTGGCGCAATCATCAGCCATTGATGGGAAAAACCCGTCAATGATTTGCAGCGTGATCACCTTGCCTGAGGATGGGAGAAGGACAGGACCATGACGACATCATGCATAAGCATCATCGCAGTCCCAATCTTCTCCCGTCCCTATGGAGGGTTGGGAGGGTGGAGCATAAAGGGCCTGAGTGTGGGACCTTCTGTAGACAAAGCCAGTGGGCTATCACTGAGTGGCAGCCGCTTTATCACCTTGGTAAGCCCCCCTCCCATATTTAATTAGGGCAATGTTTTTGGATGAGAGAGCATTTAGTTCAAGAGTGAGCAACTCTCACGTGTTATGATGCTACAGTACCTCCACTTCCAGAACACTGGATGACTCTACTTCCTGGAAAATGAATTTTTGTCCATTCTATGCCCCTTAGTGGGGGTGGGTGGCAATTCAGCCATGTTTTGGCCCTCTCTGTAGCATTTTAAGGAGAAGAAGCCTATTTTCCCCAAAATGCCTCATGAATGCCTAATTTCAGTAACAACAATGGTTATATATGGAATTACTACGTTTTAGAACCTAGTTTTGAAATCAGGATGTATTAGAGGGTAGTATTATAAAGCCAAAGCCCACTGGAGCATTTCCATGACTGTCATTTTCTTCCTTCATTTATTGCCATTTATTGCATTTGCCATTTGGAAAATATTTGATTAGTCAATGGGCCTTGCATTGTAGTGGGATGGCATGGTTGTTGCTATTGGTGTTTTTGTGATTTAGATTATGACTATGGTGTTTTTACATTTATGGAAGCCATCTTGTGAGGGCTAGTACTCTAAAAGAGGAACTGGCTGACTCATTAGACAAGTAGTAGTCCTAATATCTCTGTGTTTAGAACTCTGGGAAGCTGTCACTGTTCTTTTGACAATGGAAGTCTCACACAGATCTTGTTTTCCATTTTTGTTATCTCTGGCTTAGTTTCTCAAGGCTAGTAACAGAGCATCTGCTAATCAGTGAACTGTCTTCAACTGAGTTCACAAGGGAAAAACATGGTTTCTCACATACCTGCAAGAGTTTTGGAATGCTGGCCTGTGACTGGCAAATAAAACCTCCCTTGCATACAGAATACTTTTAGATATAAAAGATTAAACACAGAGCCTGCATTTTGTTTCCCACTGTGAAACCAATGCCTTAGTACGTAGAGAACAGAGGCTCTCGCACTGTTTCCAAACAGTTCTTTTTTCCTTGCACTGTAAATAAATTTACTTCCTTAGAAATACTGCGTGTGGGTGTTGGCTGTTTGCTGAAGCCTTGATACTACATCCAGTTCCTTGCTACTTGGACATTGCAACTAATTGTTGCCTTCTGCCTGATACTTATGAAACAGTTGGTGCTATTACCCCCTTGTCTCTTTTCAATCTGCAGGACTAAGGTCGAGGTGTACCATGAGTTGCACAGAAAGGGTAGCAATGACATACTACCTTGCAAGGCTATATTAGGTATAGAAAATCTATGTCTCTGTGGTGGCTGATTGAGGGAACTGGGAGCTTTATTCACTGACTTGGACAAAACCTCTGAGTTTCCCCCTTTCACTCTCAGGAGGAGCTTTTCAATAAGATGTTGTAAGAGTTCACATGCCAAACAAACTTAGCTGGGTTGGGGTACTGAACACCTTGACTCAAGTGCATGGTATCATTTGGTGCTCTGCTTCAAACAGTACAATGCATTATGCATCTGGCACTTGGCAGAATATGATACGTAGGTGAGTAATGCAACTCCACCCCCATTTACTGGGGAGTAAACTCCTCTGAAATAACTGGGACATGCTTCTGAGTAGACATATATAGGATTGCACTGTTGGAATGTATTTAACCATGCTGTTTTACTACCCATGAAATGCTCTGAATGGCTTCGCAGCATGAGAAATACAAAATATAATAAAAAAGCAAGCCTACGTCCTATGAATATTGCCATAAATAGTTTCGAAGCTGCAATCTAAAATATGTTGCAAAACTCCAGCAGCAGTAAAATTATGTTCAAGAGATGGGGAACAGTGTCAAGATGGTTAAAGGCTGAAAGGGTCATGAAAGCAACTCCTTAAATTCAATACTCCCTCAGCAATGTTGTAACTACCCAGAGCATCCATAGTCACATAATAGTTGCACTACTTTAAATATAAGCCCGCCTTAGGGAAATGTTGGCCAACTATAAATACCCCCCACCAGTTTTCAGAAATAAGATCAAACAATGTCCCAATGATCCACCAACTCCTTACAACTCCTAAGTATGTCAAGAGCTTTTATTTACCTCACTTAGAAGCTAGCCACTTTTCACCTAGAAATCACCAACATTTCTCTTTCTCCTTCACGCACATACTTAAATTATTACCAAAATAAAGCAAAACAGAAATATAAAAATTCAAATATGTCCTCAGTCATTCTGAAGCAGTAAATGCACAGCAGCAATGGACTGACATCAACTTGGTCCGTGAAGCAGTCAGGACTGTAAGGAGTCTCTTTTATCAAGCACATTCCACCCTCAGTGAAAATCCAGACTTATACCTGTTATTTCACCGTAACACTACAGTTATCCACTGGACAATGGGCCAGGTTACTGCAATGCTTAAAAGCCCTTGAGATGAATATGTGTCTCCAGGCACAAGCATATACACAGACAGCAAAATATAATCTACTTAGTTACACTCTGTGATTGAGGAAAAGAAAACCATGAGCAATTCATTGTTAATGGAAAATCCACCCAATTTGCCAGATTAATTTAACCTTCTAGGACTTGAAAACATGTCCAGGGGGTTAACAGGCAAAATCTGCAAAACAGCAATACCTTTATTGGGCCAACCAAAAATGAAACAGCCTAGATTATTTCTGTAGTGAAGTTTAAATTTTTTTGGTTGGATTTTACAACTCTTTGATTCTCAGAGCCCACATGGCCAAAGAGGAGTGACTTCTGCCTACTTGGATATCCTTCCAGACTATCTTAACTGACAACAACAAAACCAACATCTTGACAAAATGTAGGCCTGTGACTCTACTAATGTCATTTTTTTTCTTCTGTATGATTTTTCACACCTTTGCCTGATGAAGAAACCAGTGATGCTTTGAAAGCTTGCCTTCTGGGACTGTTTTCACTTCATCCTCCTCCTTGAAACTGCTGAAAAAGTCTGGGCTACAATATTCAGGCAATCCCTAACTAGAAATTATATTTTTTGTTAAGTCACCTAACTAAGCAAGATTACCTGTGGGCCTTGAGGATTCGTTGTGCAATGGCATCACCGATCCGGTTAGAAACAACTTTGTCATCGGCGCAGCTGATAAAAAACTGGTTCTACAATGTGGGGAAAGGCAAGAAAAAGTACCTGAAAACATTCAATTTTAGCAAAACTGATAATCACTGAAAGCTATCTAAGATAGTAACACCTGTCAAGACAACAGATTTCCAACTGGGAATTTTGAGATTCTTTTGAGTATCATCTCATTAGCAGTGATGGAAAGAATACTCAAAAATATCTCAAAAATGGTCATAATACATCAATTACAAATACATTAATTAATCTGTAGGCAAAATTTTCTGTATCTTTCTGGGGAGGGGGTCCACAGCTTTCAAACAGATTCTTTAAGGAGACTATGACCCCCCCCATAAGAACCACCAGTGTAAGCTATCAGTGAATCTCAGAATGAATCTGAGTTCAGAAATGTTACTTTTTAGACCACAGCTCCTAGAATCCCATAGCTACTATAGGCAGTGGCCATACTCACTGTGAGATTCTGGAACCAGCACCCCCCTCAAAAAAAAAAAAAGAGTGAATTTCCCAATCTCTGGAATTAATACCAAAATCCTTAGCGACACACAAATGTTCATCAGCAAATAATTCAGTGTGGAATAGATTTCTCAGGGGAAGGAAGTTTGATAACCCATGTGCAGAATAAGAACATATTACACACAAGTCCCACTTGAAATCATTTGTACCTAAATACTCAACTATTCACTTTCCTATTTTCCCTCAATAGGTCTTCACTTTCTTTGGATTTCATTCAGAGGACTGATTTACTCAGTGCTTCCCAGAGATGTAAATTTAACACATCATGAGTAACAGTTTCTTAATGACAGACAGTTTGACTCCTAATTTTGGGGAAAAGGCAGGATGTAAATGAATAAGATGACGACCATGACAACGATAGACCCTCATTCATTAGTATAGTGCATTGCCATTGATCATCATCACCATCACCGTCATCAACATCATTGGCAATGAACTATACTAATGAATGAGGGTCCATATTTGTAGAGGAAATCATTGACTTGGGTGCCTCCTATTCCTTTTAGGGCTCCCAGACATCATATATTAGCTTGTGATTCAGTAGGTGTAAGCAATGTTGCTGGTTCTTCTTTTGCCAGTGCTTGATCAAAAACATGACTCCTCTTAAAAATGACAAATAGCTGTAGATGAAAAGCTGGTGTTATCATTCAAGGCCAACATTTAAAAAAACCAAAACACTGGGAAGTCTCTCTCTCTCTCTCTCTCTCCTTCTTTTTTTAAAACTAAGCTGTAAATTCATTAAAGATTAAGTTAATGGCACTGAACAGATTCAACAAAAATAATACAGACGATAATTATTCCCCCAGCTTACCAGCATAAGTATTTGCAAGGGCCTGACACAAGGAAACATCCAGTACCTCCTTACACAGTAATTTTGCCCCATCTGAGCAATGGAAACTGGACTGTTCAGAGGTGCAGCTTTGTTCGCTTGAGACAACAATTGGCTGTGGGGCTGTTCTCAAGTGTCATCCAGCTGACACTGTACAGTCAGGGAAAAAGAAGCAACCTTCACCCTTGTTCAGGCTGCTCCTTCTTTCCTTCCTGCGCAACAGCAACAGTGCCTGTTTGCAGCTGAACTGCCAATCAGCTGGGAGAGGGGGAGCAGAGCTCCAGACAGGAGAGGTCCAGTTCCCAGTGCTCAGCTAAGGAAGAAGGAGAAGTCTTTGCCCCCTGGTCTATCAATGTAAGTCTGTGGCAGAGCTCTACACTTTGCCAGTGATGCAACAGGCTCTTGGTCCTGGTCTCTTGTTACTTTCTCCATCCTGGCCACATGTCCCATCAAGGTGACCGCTACTTGCCTCTATATATATGTAGTGTTTGCTGTTCTCTATCACACTGACATAAGCAGCATGGATGGATTCCTCGTGATACTTGATCCCAGCAGACCAATCAGAAGCAGAGCGGAGGACCTAAAAAGGAAAGTAGTAGCTATTTAAAAAATTTCTTAAACATTTATGTACAAATTGAGTTTTTATTATCATTCCAATTGCATAGTCTTGTCGCACAAAATGAAATACATTCTGCTATGTCAATTCCAAATTCTAAGGGGAATTTTTAATTCTAACATCTGCATCTGATTCTTTTTTCAAAAAAAAAAAGTCATTACTATAGCTAGCGGTACTACATTTAAATACTGAAAATAATTCCCCAACTGCTTCCACCTCATAGCAACCACTATTGTTTCCACCACACAAACAGAAAACCAAAACTGACAGAGCAGCAAACTGCCTTACAGAGAACCAAGACACTGATGTGTCCAGTTTGTACTCTCTCCTTGAGGGGTGCAGAATACTCCACATGTTGTTGGACAGCAACTCCCGTAAGTGCTCACCATGGGCTAGGGCTGATGGAAGCTCCAGTCCAGTGTCTGGAGGTCCACTCATTCCCCACCTCTGCCTTGTGGTAACTGTTTGTGGTTTTCTTGGGATTCAGCCAAACCTCTTTCATAGCCCCACCTGGAGACACTGGGGATTTTGCATGCAATGCACTCAGCAATGTCCCCTCCCCTAAAAGTCTATAGGTCAATATCCCCTCAGAACACTCCCAGAATATCACCAGCAGCATCGTCTTTCCCCAGCCTCTTCTGAAGGAAGATGGCAGCCTGCTTTGGGCTCTAGTGATTTCTGCTAGGATAATAAGAACTGCTTCTAAGCAATTCGTTGTTGTTGTTTTTGTTGTTGTGTGCATTCAAGTCATTTCCAACTTATGGCAACACTTATCATGGGACTTCCTTGAAAAGATTGATTTGAAGGGTTTGCCATTGTCTTCCTCCGAGTGTTACTTGTCCAAGGTCACCCAAAGGGTTTCCATGGCTTAGCATGGAATTGAATCCCAATCTCCTGGTGTCTTACTCCGGCACTCAAACTGCTATACTGGCTCTTTTAAGTAATACATTTTTTTAAAAAAAGAACTACCAGTCCCATAGCTTCAGTGATCACCTTGCATGCCATCTTAACTTCTCGAGAATACAAATAATTGCACTCCACTTCCTCAAAACTGTCAGAACCCCCCTACAATTTACTGAATTTAAAATTCAGGATGTAGCTGCTTTTACAGAAAGCTCCATGCCTCAGTTCAGAAGTCTGAATTGGCTTCCTGGCACAAGTGGAGTGATTCAACCATGAGGGAAGTCTTCCTAATCTTGTGCCCAACATATGACCATACTAGCTGGTCTACAGAGTTGTAGTCTAGCTTCCATGGCTAAACTGAAAAGGAAGGAACACATTTTGGAGATAGCAGGTTAGGAAAGGCTGTACATGAGCATTATGCCATCTCTAAACATGCACTGGGATGCACTGGGATGGAACAAGATTCTCCAGTAGCTACAGCCTATAGTGCTTCCATTGGAAGCTGCCTTGACTTTTAACAGAAAAAGAAAATAATAATAAATAAAATGGAAAATGAAAAAGTAACTTGTGGGATATCACCAGAGATGAGCACAGTTTGATTCCAAAATATTAAAACTCTTCTAACAAGACAGGGGTTGGAAACTTTCAACTGGCACAAATGTAAGTCTTTAAACAAGTCTTCTCGTTTAAATATAATTCAGTATAATGAGAATTACACTGCTCCAGAATTTTCTGCTGCCAGATAGAATACTGCCCCTGAAGAAGACCACTGAAATATAAATGTATATACATAGGCCATAACACCTTAGGCTTGTTTCTAAATAATAATAATAACCATCATCATCATCCACTGAGCACTTGGAGATGTATCTCCCCTTTCCCCTGTGTCAGTGTTAAATGATCAGGCAGAAATATAATTTGAACCATTTGAAACTGCAGCGTGTTTGTCTTTGGGTCCAGCACAGAAACTACTTGACCTTCTAGCAAGACACTTCTTCTCAAGTATCGGTAGCTGGGACCATCAACAACCTCAGTACATCAAAAGAAAAAAATTCTGTAATTCCAGCGAAGATTCTATCAATTGTTTTCATTTTATATGTGATGGCTGATAAACATCATTCAGTTTGAGGTGAAGTTTCTCTACTCTGAAATAAATTCTGTCTAGCTGGGAAACTCATTTGATGAAAGCGCCAGCTGCCAGCTCATAAAGGTTGGGGAAGATGGATCATTTTCAATCTCACAGCATCACACGGAGATGCAATCAATCCACATGCACAGTCTCCCACCTGAAACTTCTTTGCGGTCTTTCCACTGAACAGTTGCTATGCACAGACATGGTACGCTGCCTTCAAATGATTTATTTCCCACAGCGGTGTCCTCCAGGCCATGGGACAAAAGGTACTAAAGCAGTGGTTTTCAATCTTGAATGCCATTATGTGGCTGGACTTCAGCACCCAGAAGCCTTATATAGCATGGCAATGATCAAGAATTATGGGAGTCAAAGTCCAACAAACCTGTGGACTCAAGCTTGGGAACCACTGCAGATGAGGAGAGGGCCATGTCTACATCTTCACACAAATATTAAAACCCATATACATAGAAAACAAACATAATGTTATTGATCTCTAGCTTTACATATCCTGGGAATTATTCTTTTTTTAAAAGGAAGAATATGCATTTGGATGAGACTACCATAGAAGTGTATAGCCCAGATAGTTCTTATCCTAAATTACACTTGTTAGTCAATGCAAAGAAGTGTGTGTAATATTTCAACTGCAACCTTGTTGGGATATGTGTATCTTATCTTCCCTTGCTCCTTCTAGTCAAGCAGGGTTCTGATGAACGATAAAACCTAAGGGACCTCCTTGACTGTAAGTGTTAATGTATAAGTTATCAGGTTGATGGTAATCAGGGCTTTCAGTAGCCAATCTCCAGTGCCTTAACTTCTATGCAATTAATACTCTTGGTTGCTCAAAAAGAGTAGGCTCAGTAAGACAAAGGTATCCTCTAGATCTGGCTTGTATACTGCACTGTCAAGTGACCCTACAACTTTAAAATAGTCAGCTAATTTCACAAGCCAATAAAGATGCCCCAGGTCCTATAAAACTTTGCCTTTAAGGCTGCAACTCAGTTATAGTAGCTTAATGTGCTAAGTCATGGTACAGATTTTCTGGCCTTATGTCTGACATTGGGAGGAGCAGCAGTAAGATCAAGAATGGATTTACTGCCCCATGCAGTTAAATGAATGAAAACACTGCTCACTGTTGGAAGGCAAGGTTATCAGTCATATTCTTCTTTACACTCTGGTATTGTAATACTGTAGAACCAAAATAGACTTGAAAAATTATGTCCTTAACAGTCTGCTTCATCTATTTAAAATTATTAATGAGTGGACAGCTTACACTCTGGCCAACAGCCTCCTTAACACAACACTTGTTACCATTCACATATAGCTGAATGTTATTCACTAACTGCTTCTTTTTTAAAAAAGGTATTTTGACTGAATGGAAATCAGGAAAAAGAAACCTAGTATACTAGACGCAGTTTGGAAACACTGCCATTTGGCAACTCTCAGATAGCTGCACTGCCCAGGGCAATTAAGAGATGGAACAAATGCAATTTGCAAGGGATAATTTCCTAGACAAATCCAGCCCACAAAATGTTTAGGAGCAGTCTGTGGTTTCCTCAAATGCCTTTGGCTATTTGCATTCTTCAGCCTATTTAATGGTGAGTTTAGTTTGCCACGGGAGCACAGTGAAGAGTTTTCTGCAGACTTTTGTTTCTTAACATGCATAATTAGAGTCCAATGTCACTCCAGCTTATCACTCTGATTGGTTTGTATGTCAAATGTATGGGCATTCACTCTCCAAATTAGTTGAGTGTAACACCTTTTGCCATGATGTTTGTTCTTGTTATATGCTTTGAACACTGACTTATGGCACCCTATTATAGGGTTTTTCAGCAAGATCTACTCAGAGAAGGTTTGCCACAGTCTTCCTCTAAGGCTAAGAGAATGTGATTTGTCCAGGGTCAATCAGTGAGGCTTCCATGGTTGAAGGACTGTCTCCCACAGTCCTAGTCTAACACTCAAAGCACTACACCACTCATAGAATCTTAAGAGTTTGAAGTGGCCAGTAAGGTCATCTACTTCAAATCTTTGCCATGCAGGAATAGACAACTAAAGGACTACTGCAACCTCTGTCTAAAGATCTCCAAAGATGGAGAGTCTACATCCTTTTAAGAAAATCTTTTCCAGTGTCAAACTGCTCTTACCTTATAAAAAAAGGTAGAATATCTCTGTGTTATTTCAATACATTGCTTTTTGTTCTAGTCTCTGGAGCAGCAGAAAACAAACTGGCTCCATCTTCTACATGACATTCTTCCAGATATTTAAAGATGGCTATCATGTCACCTCTCAGGCCCTTTTCGCACAGCATTTTCCACGCAAAAGGGCCCCTCGAGTGTTGCGTAAATGTGAGGAGCGGTCCTCATGATGCACTCACATTTGTGCAACACTCCAGGGCCTGGCAGGCACCACTCGTGCACTTTTTCATTTTCGGCTTTAAGGCCCTTTCCGCAACTCACCTTTTATCGGTGCTGGGGTGCGGTGCTTGTGTGAGCAGCCTCCGGAGAGAGGCTCTCACGCGCGGGGTCCTTCGGCTCCACACGAGCTTCCTGCTCGCGCGAGAGCCCCACCTCTTCCTTTCGCAGTGCAGCCTGGGACCTTCCCAGCCTGCACTGGACAGGAAGCATGACCAGCCTGGCTCCCAAGGCTCCGCACGCAAGGTAAGTGTGCGCGGGGCCCCGGAGCAATGCACGACCTTGCACCATTTTCGGCTTGAAGCCAAAAATGAAAAAATGCATGAGTGGTCCCTGCCAAGCCCTGGAGCGTCACACAAATGTGAGTGCATCATGTAGACCGCTCCTCACACGTGCACGACACTCGAGGGGCCCTTTTGCATCGAATATGCTGTGCGAAAAGGGCCTAAGCTGAAAAGGGTGCACGGTCGCGCATTGCTCCCAGGCCCCGTGCGCACTTACCTTGTGTGCGGAGCCTCGAGAGCCGGGCAGGTCGCACTTCCTGTCTCAGTGCAGCCTGGGAAGGTCCCAGACTGCACTGCAAAAGGAAGAGGCGGGGCTCTCACGCAAGCAGGAAGCTTGTGTGGAGCTGAAGAAACCTGGATTTGAGTGTCTCTCCCAAGAGGCTGCTTGCGCGAGCTCTGCACTCCAGCGCCGAGAAAAGGTAAATGTATCCAGCTCCCTAAGTCATTCCTCATAAGGCTTGGTTTACAGAACTTTCATCATTTTGGTCACCCTTCTCGAGACCCATTCCAGCTTGTGGCTCTTTTCATGAAGTCACCCAGGACCCACTGGTTTTGGCAGGAGATGGTGCAGACTACATTGATTCAGGGGAGGGAAAAACTCTTTGAAGTTGATCCTCCTTTAGATTAAACATTTTGAGTCTAGGCCTCTGGCCACAGAAGATCGTTTATGCAAAAGATGCTGCAGTCAAGTCCTGGTAGAGTCGTGGGTAATCATAAAGTCTGGAAACTGCCTATGAATTCCAATAGTGCCTATCTCAAATATTTAGAATCAAATTATTGGCAAAAAACCAAAACACAGTGACTGTAGTATTTTCAAAGATTCTCCAAAGATGAATAACTTAGTCTGTGATCTGAAACACATTTATTGGGAAATAAACCCCACTGAACACAACAGGACTTGATTCTGAGTAAATGTGTTATTCTTTTTAAAACAGAGTCTAATGTTCTCTAGCCTTTTAATCAAAATTCGCTAGGGCCAAAGCAGCAAGGTGGCAGGGTGGGGGAGAAAAGAGGCTATCTTTCACAGCATCCCAATAATATGTCAGGATTTAGTGCTATCTATTAAAAGAAAGTGACATTTGATGTAGTGGTTTATGGCAGTTTCAATTTAAGGCATGTTTTACGAGGCTTCTCATGAGAGAAGTCTAAAAACTAACCTCACAGTAGTGGGGTGGTAATAAATTTTATATGTCAAACACCAATCTTACCTGCACTTTGGCACATACAGCCTCAGGGACTTGGTACTTCAGCTCATCAGCTGTTCGCTGAGATTTCGGCAACAGGAAAGGATAGGACAGGGATCTATATTTGGGTTTCATGATCTTAGAGATAAAACAAAAAAAATTGAAGTAGATAAAAGTATATTTTCAGACCTGTGCATACCCAATTTTAATATCACTTTGAGGTTGAAATTCTGGACATATCTTCATGGACAGAGGTGAGCCGTCATTCTGAGTGAACATAGATAGGACTGTACTCCATATTTCTGAACTGTATTTTAGGTGTATTTACTGCATAATACAGAAAATGACATTACTCCTACATTCTAAACTGTGATTAATCTCTCAGTGTTGATGTTTGCTTGATTCAGCTGGAACTACTGGAATAAATTTTCACAGTTTACAAATTATAGTTTGAACTGTTTTGTGCCAAAGTGATTTTCCTGTTTACGCAGTTTGAAATACAGTCACTACTTCACTGCATGTTTCTCTATTAAATGTGAAAGAAACATTGGAATTTACCACCACAAAAGCCTAGGATTTGAGTAAACATTGAATTCAAGATTATACATGGTGAATTTGAACTTGGTGATTTGTTGTCAGCTATCGTTTTTTTAAAAAAATGCTCCAAATTTCTTCTCTTTTAGAAAGGAAACTCTTATATGTTTATTTCCAGTCATATATTTTTGCCTTTCCCCCTCTTTTTTCTTCCTTTTTGACATTTCACTATCTTGTACTATTCTACAGATTGAAAGGGTGTACATCCCATTTTCAGACAAACCTGCTGACCATAATTCCTCTTGCCTATTTTGAGTGTGATGCATATATATGTCTCAAAGTTTGGTGAATTTTTCCCCAAGGTCATTTTTGCAATCTGTATCAATTACGTACATAGAACAAAAGTGCAGCGATATGTTGGTTCTGCAAAACACTTCTTATGAGGAAAGGCAAATCAGAATTCCTAATGACAGATTTTCAGGCTTCACCAGTTTCACCAAAAGTTAAGACATTGAAGAGGTGTTTTATTCTGTACTTGTGTGTGGAATCTTGGACCGGATCTGCACAGGCAACAGAATAAGAGGGTAGAGTGGATTGCATAAACACAACTCCCTGTGCAGAAAAAAAACCTACACCTACCTTTGTGAAATTCCAACGCTGAATGAAGTGCCGAGCTACATCCCGTGCAGCTTTACCATGCACCACTGAGGCAATGTCGTGCCATGGCATCCTTGGCATAGTGTAGCGATCAATGAAATCTATATAGTCAGAAAAGGAACTATACATCATTTAATAATAATAAGTAATATCAGTTGCTACATGGACTTCCCATAGACAGATGCTTCCTTTAGGCATCTGATAGGGCAGTGTGGGAAGTGAATGCTGGATTGCATAGGCCTTTGTTTGTGTTTCAAACTTCTCATTTTCTCACACTGGCATGTTGCACAGAAACATAAGCCTAGTTCAGATGTAGCGGAAAATTACAATTTCCGCCAATCTTAATGAGCCTCAGTGCCATCTGGCTAAGATCTATTTGATCACTGGTTCTGCCACCATACTTGCACTGACATTTGGTGAGTTGAATCATAGAGTTGGAAGGGATTCCAAGAGCCATGTAATCTAAAAGCCTGCCATAAAGGATGGCTGTCCTTTCTTTCCTGGCTCTGCAATGGCATCCAGGCAGCTTCTCCAGTCCAGCTCTGTCCCTCACACTGATTGGCCACAGGGCATCATTCAACTGTAGGTGCATAGCTGAGAAAGCAGGTGCAACTTTGTTTGTCCTGTGGCTAGACACTGCTCCTTCTTCTCTGGTTGTGCAATTGCAACTGGGCACACCCTAGGGATAATCAATGGCTGTGGGGAAGGAGCTCCACAGGAGGCCACTGCCATGCAGCCAAGGCAGAGGAACTGCAGAAGGAAGTACTGAATACCTCCTTTCACAATGTCCCAAAAGCATGTATCATTGTCACCAACAGGATTTTGGCCTCTGGCTTTCATACCATCAAAGATACTACAGTTAGCCCTCCATATCTACCAATTCTGCATCCACAGATTCAACCAACCAAAGCTTCAAGATATTCAGAAACAAACAAACAAACAAACAAACAAAAATCCCAAAAAACAAACTTTGATTTTGTCATTTTATATGAGGGACAACATTTTATTATACCATTGTACATAATGGAACTTGGGCATCCACAAATTTTGGTATTCACAGGTGTGGGAGGGGGGAACCCTAGGTTTGTGTGTGGGGGGTCCAAACCCTAGATGTGGGGTAGAACCAAACCCTAGCAGATACTGAGGGCCCACTGTACAAGCTTTCATTTCCAATTTAAAAATTACTAAGATTTTCCATGACATCTGAACTTAGGGAATGGCTTGTGCTTCCAGATGGATGGCTTTTGCACCATCCATCAAAAAGTATTGTACATGCATGCCATATTTATTTATTTATTCATTCATTCATTTAGTTAATTAGTTAGTTATGAAAATATTTATATCCCACCCTTTGCCTTAGAAACTCAGGGCTGCACTTTGCATGTTTAAGAACATAGGAGTTGCTCCTGTGGTATAATCCAGGAGGAAGCCACCAAGGTGCCAAAAACCAGAGGTCACTAATGTTGGGGATTTCCCTGACCACAGACAAAAAGAATGCAGGATGTCATAATCAGAGGAAAGAATACATACCAGCAAAGGGTTTATCAAGCTGAACCCAGTCTTTGAAGACAAAGTTGCAATAATCCTTTCCATGCCAAAATCGGGTTTCACCAAGAAGCTCCCCAACACCTGTCTTCAAACTGCGGATTGAACCTTTATCTGTCCCAAATAGTAAAAAACACACAAATTTTGAGCATTTCTTGTTAACAGGTTCTTTCAACATAGCACAGATAATGTTAGCACTGAGCCAGAAACATTTTAGCATTTGACTTAAACTAGCTCCTGGATAAAATTATACTGCAGCCATATACTTACCTCTTCTGTTGTATTCTTTTAATTTCTTGCCATGGTTTGGGGCAGAGCACTTGCTCTCCATGTAGGTCCTCAGTTCAATCCAGGGTGGGGAAAGGCCCCGAATCCCAAGGGCCAATGCAAGTCAATGTAAACTGAGATGGTCACCATTGTTAAGTCCAAAGCTCAATCCTACCCCCAGCTATATACTTCTCTTTGATGAAATTGGAACTGATCTGACGTCCATTTCTGTTTTTTTTAAGGGTTTTTAATTAAAACAAGCTACAGGAGGTGGCCCAGTTCTTGGAGGTATTTGGAAGCATGACTTTAAGCTATACCTTTCTGATGCAGGTGGGGTAGGCTCAAAAATGTGGATGGAATTTACCTTTAGTATATGTATTTTCCACTTCAGTACAGATAATACTAAGTTAGATGGACCAACAGTCCACTCACTCACTCCCTATAAGGCAGATTCCTATACCAAAAAATGTATTTACCATTATGGAACCTAAATACCTACTGGTCTGCATTTATGAGAACCATCATGGTATACTGGCTTGAGTGCTAGGTTAAGATTCCAGGAGACCAGGGTTTGAATTCCCACTTGGCCATGGAAACCCATTGAGTGACCTTGGGCAAGTCACATTTTTCCAACCTCAGAGGAATGCTAGCAAGAAAACCCCATGATAGGGTTGCTGTAAGTCAAAAAAAAATGACCTCAGTGCACACTTCATCATCAACAACAAATTTTATTTATCATTAGGGGGTTTCTGTTGTTGATAACTAGCAAAGGCACAAAGAAGCAAGCAAGTCAGTTCTAAGCCTGACTCACTCTATATACATTAAAGGACAGCATTACTGAATCATGTTACAGGATACCTGTATGTATGGATGCTGTTAACAATTATTGTATAATATATCTAACATGTTTATAGTGTGTGGATATAAAATCTAATATATATAAATGAGAGCCAGTGTAGTGTAGTGATCTGAGCATTGGACTACAACCTTGGAGACCAGGGTTTGATTCTCCACTTGGCTATGGAAATCCACTGGATGACTTTGGTTGCATCACACACTCAGCCTCAGAAAGCCCTGTGATGGGTTTGCCTTAGAGTTGCTGTAAGTCAGAAACAACTTGAAGGCATGCAACAACAACAAAACCAACAACAAATATATATAAATAGAGTGGGTTTTTATATTTATTTTACTATGCTGCTTTAGTTTTTGAATCTTAATGTACTAATTTTACTTGTGTGCATTTTGTCTGTCCTGTCTATCTGTCTATGGTATTTCTATGCCACACCAAAATGTATTTCTCTGTATGACATGTTTTAACATTCTTTAGATTGTCTTGGGAATCCTCTGGCTCTGAGCGGCAGCACAGAAATATTGATAACTCTTTTGATATGGATATATATTGATATATTGATATGTGTACTGATATATTGATATTGATAATATTGATAATTAATCCTTGGAACATTTTCTTTCTCACTCCATCACTTCTCACTCTAAAACACAGACAATAAAGAAAATAAATGCAGCAATCTTTCCTTCTGAAGTATTCAGGCTGTGCCAGTGCCTAGGTCTGAGTCATGCCCATCACTTCTCATCTTATCCCATAAAATAGCTGCAATTCCCACCTATATGACAACAATAACTCACTCACTTGACTCGCTGTCTACACTGCTCACGCTGTCTGCATGATGTAGGCCATGCCGGTGGAGCTGCTTGTAGATACTGAACCTGGCAAATTTCCTAGTTCTTCCTATTCCTTTCATTCTTGAAGGATCTGGTGGGTCATCGTAGTTTCCATATACTGACAGATTCACTGCAGGCTCTATTGGAGGCCCAGTGGTTGATGGGTTGGTTGTTTCAGCTGAAGGCTGAGGACAGAAAAGGGACAGATGAGAGTCAATCTAAACAGGAAGGGAAAAGAAAAGAACATTGAATAGTAGAATTGCTGAGATGGAAGGGCATGCAAGGGCCATCTATTCCTGGAGTGGGTAACTGGGGAAGCCTGGGGGGCTGCACTAGCTCTTGGCAGATGTTGGAGGGCTGCACTCACCCCTTGCACTGACCCATAAAAATGTTCAATCTTTTGTGCCCCAAGATGTCCCTGAACACCCTATAGGGGACATGGAGGCATTTACACGTTTTGGGGCCTTTTAAAAACAAAAGTAAGCAACAAGAGTAACTTCTTGTTCATTTTCTGTTTTTTAAAAAAGGACTCTCCTGCAGCTTAATTGTCTCAACTCCCCTCCAAACATGGTGGTCTCAGACACCCTGTGGAGGGCATTTTGGAACCATATATATATAGAGAGAGAGAGAGAGCGAGAGAGAGAGAGTGAGTGCGTACAAAATTTTGCATTTTTAACCCCTGGTGAGCTCAGGGGGCCTCCAGACTTAGTGAAAATGTCCTCTCCACTCCTTAGAGGTCATTTTAGGGAATGTTGGAACAAAAAAAATGGCCTATGGAGGCCCCAAAAATGGTCCAGGGGACACATGTTGCCTGCAGGCCATACTTGCCCATCCCTGATCTACTCCAGTGCTCTGGCTTGTAGAAATACACAATCAAACCATTTCTGAAAGATGGTCATCCAACCTCAGCTTAAAAATTCCAAAAGAAGGAAAGTCCACCACTTCCAAAGCAGTCTGCCCCACTTGTGAATAGCTGTTGTAGTCAAGAGGTTCGTCCTAATGTTTAAGTGGAATCTCTTTTCTTGTACTGAAACAGTTCTGTGATGTTAGCACCTTCCAAATGCATGTGGAAGAAACAAAGTATGAAAAACTTCCTCCCATAGAAAGCTAGTGTAGAAGAAAAAAAGTTTTCTTTATTTGCATTCTGAGGCGGTATAGGCTCATGAGGATTATACCATTATGCTGTTCCTGAAAAGGTGAAGGAACTAAGGTGGGCACACAAAATGAAACAAAAGCATAACGTAGTCACAACCCATTCCAAGTACTTTGGTACTGACATTTCCAAGCAGTTGCATATCCAAATTATGTCCCATGAATTCACTCATGCATGCTTCTCAGCTGGTGGCCTGCGTGCAGGAATGATTCATCTACAAATCACAATGGAGCTGATGGTTTAGTGTCACATCAAAACACAATGCTCTTCCCAAGGGATGCAACTCAGATATTTAGCTGCAAATCACTAATGCTTTGATACAAACTAAGCTGAGATGGAAGACAACAAGGATCTTAAAGACTCATGGAGTTGGAAGGAACTTCAAGGACCCTTTTATCCAACCCCCTGGCAGGGCAGCAGTATCTTGTTTTTCTATTACTTATGGCAGGCTCTTACAACCTGGAACTCCCCAAATATATTGCCCTGAAACTCTCATTCTCAGCCAGCACTGAGGAAAATCACAACATTCAGACAAGTTCATGCACATGCAAATAGGGGCAAATGCTACATTCATATTCCCTGGAATCAGCTTGGAGGTGGAAACTATCTCAGATTGTTCACATATTAATTCATTCCATGTCCAACAGCTTGGACTGCAAAAATCATACTTACAGAGAGATTTGTTGAAGACTCAGACTTGGTAGCTGTCATCCGTTTTGCACTGCCCACATCAGTCAGTCGATGTTCGTTGTCATCCCATCTGCCATAAGCCAAGTCAATGCCTCCGACAAAAGCAATGGACTGGTCAATGATCACCAACTTCTCATGGTGAGCCCACAGGTACACAGTAGATGACACATGATCTGGGTGCCTCATTACCTTCATAAGAGGAAAACGAGGTGCATTATCAGTAAAGACTTTAATGGGCTTATAGGACAAATCATAATTTGAATCTTGTATTTAACCATTTGCCTGGCTGTCATTGATGACCAGAAGTGAAGGGTATACTATAGGGCTATAAATCTGTGTTTATTGTAAAAGTTTAAGAAGAAAAATTTCCAGACTTTTCCTTTCCTTTGGGAGAAATTAAGAGAAGTTTGGAACATTTTAAATTATTTCATTTCATTTACTGTAAGACCCAAGGCAAGAGCCAGTGTGGTGCAGCGGTTGGACGATGACTCTGGAGACCAGGGTTTGAATTCCCACTCAGCCATGGAAAGCTACTTGCCTAAGTCACATTCTCTCAGCCTCAGATGAAGGGAAAGATAAATCCCTATTGAATATATCTTACGAAGAAAATTCCATGATAGGTTTGCCTTAGAGTCATTGTAAGTCAGAAAAAACTTCAAGGCACACAATAACAAAAACAACAACAACCAAGGCATCTTTCAATAAGGCCAATCATTATCATCATCAACAACAACACTGGGGGTTTCCTGTTCAGCCCCATGGCTATTAAGCTGTGGAGTGGCATAGGGTTCCATCTTATCCCCCATGCTGTTCATTATCTACATGCAACTGCTGGGGGAGATCATAAGGAAAATCTGGGGTAGGGTGCCATTAGTATGCAGATGGCATGCATCTGTACTTCTTGTTGTTGGACTCAGCTGGAGCTGAGCAAATGCTGGACCAGTGCCTGGATGCTATAATGGGCTGAATGAGGGCCAATAAACTGAAGCTTAATCCTGGTAAGACTGAGGCTCTGTGGACTGGTGGTTCTCAGGTCCAGGATTTGGGTAAGTGTCCTGCCCTAGATGGGGTTGTATTCCTCCTGACGCAGAAGGTGCATAGTTAGGGAGTACACTATGATTTATTTTTGTCACTGAAGGCCTAAGTAAATTCCATGGCTCAAACTGCCTGGAAGAAGCTCAGAGCAGACCACCAGTTGTGGCATCTCCTGGTCAGGGATAACTTAGCCACAGTAGCCCATCCACTGGTAACTTCCTAATTAAACTACCGCAATGCACTGTACATGGGGCTGCCCGTGAAGACAACTCTGCAACTGCAGCTGGTGCATCATATAAAATCCATACAACACCTTTAATGGAATTATATTGGCTGTCAATACATTTCCAATCTAAATTCAAGGTGTGATAATGATATTTAAAGCCCTAAATGGCTTGGGACCTTGAGACTTGACAGAATGGTTCTCCATACATGCATCTGCTCAAGATTTAAGATCTGTTGGAGGGGCCGTCCTCTGTGTCTCATCTGTTAGGGCAATATACTGTGCAAGGACATGGGAGAGGGCCTTCTTTGTTGTGGCACCCCAGTTGTGGAACACCCACCCCTTGGGAGTGCAACTGGCACAACCACTGCTGCTGCTTATGCTGCCAAGTAAAAGCATAATTGTTCATGAAAGCTTCTGGAGCCTAATTGGTCCCTCCCATACACATACTTTTTAATCCATTTAAAACTATTTAAAACTATTTTAACACTTTTAATCTGAGGAACATTTAATATGTTTTTAATTTTTAACATTATTATAATTATTTATACTATTTTAAATTGTTAGACTCATTTTACCTGAACATTGTCCTGATATCCGTGGAAAAAGGGTGAGATACAACTATTTCAACAACAAACAACAATGATGAATTTGTTGCATTGGTTGTTTTACATTAAATATAATCAAAGAAGAAAGAAGGAAGGGAAGGGAAGGGAAGGGAGGGGAGGAAACAGAAAGCAGAGAGAAAGAAAGAAAGAAAGAAAGAAAGAAAGAAAGAAAGAAAGGAAGGAAGGAAGGAAGGAAGGAAGGAAGGAAGGAAGGAAGAAAGAAAGATAGATTATGAATATTATATTCCTAGGTGTTACGCTTACCTACACACTCTAGGTTTATCCTGCACACATTTATACTTATACCTATGCCTTACCTTAAAAAGAGATCAGCAAGCATGCCTACTAAAATGCTATAAGTACCTTGATGTTGGGATGCAAATGCATTAGAGTACGCTTGGTGTACTCGCTGTTGATGCCAAGAGCAAGCTCCACCTCTTTGTAAAGCATGACAAAGATTTTCACTCCTTGTTGCTGTCAAGAAATAAAGCACAATTCAAATTGCATACACACAACTACTAGGGCAAAGCAAGGTGGTTTATGTTCCTTTCAGAATGCACTTTCCTTATATGAGGAGCAATATTTCTGCAATTTTACTAAAAGGGAAAAAAACCTGAGGCCTGTCTACATTAAACAAAATAACACAGTGTTAATTCTTGTCCTTATTTTGCTTCCACTGGCGTAGTGGAGTGGTTTGGATGCTGGACTAGGATCTTGGAGGGTGGGTCATTTCCACACTAGACCTCAAAGGCCCCTCCCTAAACTCCAAACCCCAGGATTCCATAGGATGTTGAAAGTGGAATAATAGCACTATAATTGTCTAGTGTGCAAATGGCTCAGAGTTCAAATTCCCACAAAGCCATAGAAATCCATAGAGTGACCTTGGGTAAGTCATACTTCTCCAGCCTCAGAGGAGGGCAAAGGCAAATCCTCCCTGAATAAATCTTGCCAAGAAAACCTTGTGACAGGTTCACTTCCAATGTCTCATAGGAAGAAGAAGGATAGCATGTGTATCCTTTACACCAACAGCCATATGAATTCTTGAGCACTGAGGTCATGGAACTGCCTGTTGCATGAGTTCATTTTCTGTGCTCATGCAAGGAAGCCACTGTGCTGAGGCTGGGCACTGTAAAAGAACCAGCAGACATACTGATTATGTACTGACAGCTCCACCTCCACATGAACCGATACTTGATGCCAGCACTGACACTCTGCCTGGATTACAGGCTTCCCTCACTTATCTGACAGGTTAGGGACCAGAGCACTGTTAGAAAACAGAATTGGTTGAAAAAGTAGAACGCATATACCATACTATAGGAAGCATGAAGGACTTATGAAGGCTCACTTGAGACCAACCACACACACCGCTTGCAAACTCTCAACCGGCTTAGTGTCCCCCTCTTCTCAGCTCCCTTTGCAAGCAACGCACATGTACAAGTGGTGCCAAGCGAGCCCCTCTAGGCAAGAAGAACTGATGAAAGAGCAGAATCCTTGTTGAATTAATGGAACTTGTCCTTAATTAGGAAACATCAAAAAAAGTGAATCAGATAATGTGGAGTCAAAAAGTGAGGGCTTCCTGTATGTAAAACTATGCTGGTTGATATTTTTACTTTATTATTTTTATATAATTTATAGCCTGCCTTTCTCTCAAAATTGGGACTCAAGGTGGCATACAGATTAAGAAGAACAACGTGGCTAAAAACATACCAAAATGAATATTAAAATGGAATTAAACCGATCAATCTCAGGGGATGGGGGAGCTGGCATCATCATTGCTGCTAACTGCAAAATTTTAGCACTTTGGTCCTGTGAGCCTTGGCTCCACTACAACTACAATGGCCGTTATCACAGCCATGCCAATTCTAAGCTCTCATGTAAGAGAGCCCATTCCAGCTTGGAAGTTTTACTGTTTGGGACTAGAATGCCCAATATCTCCCAGCCAGAATGTGCCACTGATAGTATCAGAATTCTTCAAGCTTTGCTGGCATTGAATTGAACCTTGAGCTGATAGTTCTACCAGTCTTCACCTCTGCTCCACAGATTTGAACAGACGTTGACAACAACTTAAAGCTTCTTTTGCAGTCTTGACAGCTAGAAACTTGCATTTGCATTTAAAAAACAAACAAACTGAATACTGAGATTCCACAACGCTGGATTGTAGGCCCAACAGCAACTGCCCACCCCTATCCCCTGCTGGAAGACTTTATTTTAATACTTCCAAAATGCAATCGAACACTTTAAAACATTAGCAATTCCTTCTGCTGGATGTCTTACGATATTAAATGTATTGAGCTTTTCAATGAGTGACATTTTATTTTCAAGGCGCAATTTTTAGTGTATTGGCAGGAAAGATTAAAGTTGAGGGAGAAGTTGGAGAAGTTACAGAGGCATGGAATAGACTGATGCTCCTCCAGTTCTGTGAATTTCACAATTAACAAAGGTCATATCTCTCCCCCATCCCTCACCAACTCTCTAGCAACTGTAAGTGCTTTCTGCAGACAATTAGCACTCTGTTATGCCAGACTGCTAGATACCGGCAACCCTGACATCAACAGTGTTGGTCAGTGCTATTCCAAACAGTCTGCAAGTGTGGCATAAACTCCATGATTGTAGCTCAACCTCATTCTCACCTTGACAACAGGTACCTCTTCTATAACTCCTTCCTGTTTTGTTGCTGAGTTCTTGATCAGGGAATCTTAACATTTCATTGTGAAAATATCACTATGACCAAGAAAAAGAATCTCATATAGGAGGGGCCAATTTTTGTGCATCTGGAGGCTGCATTGGCCCTCAAGGAGACCTTGGAGGGTTGTACCCAGTGCTGCATTTCCTAAGTAGGAAAATTGTATCCAAGATGCCTCCAAAACGCACTCAAGAAGGTGTGGAGGTCAATTTCACCACATTCCTCCTAGGGCTATTTTAAGCTGACAAGACACTCTTCATAGAACAGGAAGTGACTTGGGAGTCAATTTCTGAGTCACTTCCTTCCACATTATCCACTCCTCCTGTCTATATAAATATACAAGGCTGTCTTCTCATACACAGTTCCTAATGAAAAACATTTTGATAGTCTTTGGTAACAGAGCCCAGATATTCCTAGCAACATTGCTCAACATACCAGATTTTCTAAAACAAAATCCCTTTTTAAAATACAAGGAAAAGTCATAGCTGTGGCTTAGATATCCTGGGAAAGCAAAGTAAGCTTTTATTAATTTTGGACAAACTCTCCCTTTCATTCCATCTCTTCTCAGTTTCAGCAAGACTTCTCCCTCTGCTTCTTCATATAAACTGCTTCTGATTCTCATTCTCCCTCTCCTTCTTTCTCTCTGTGTATATAGCAGCTTTCCTCCATTTGGTGCCCTTTAGATGTTTTGGAATTCTGATCCCTCCCCCCTCCCCCTCCCTCCCTCCCTCCATCACAGCTAATGTTCAGATATGCTATGAGTTATGGTCCAAAAGACTGGAGTGCTCCAAGTTGGGAAAGGCTAGCATATAGTCATGATGGTTATGAAAGTTTGCCTCTCCATACCAGTAGTTCATAAGAAGGAAGATGCAATCACACTGAAGTCCTTTGGTTCATTTCCAATAGGCATCTGGGTAGCCAGTGTGGGAACAGAATATTGAACTAGAAAAGCCTTTGGTTTGATCCAGGATGGCCTTTCTTATGTTCATGTGTGCCTGAAGGTTAGAAACAGCTGCATTTCCCATTCAGGTCTAAAGTACAGCACAAACTGTAAGAAAGGCCAACTTTGTTCACCTTTTTTGACCCATAAGAACTTGGGCAGGCAATTGAACTTCACTGGCAAAGACCTTTCAGGCTGCTGATGATCGAAAGATCCCATTAAAAGTAGCTTTCACCAAAAACTCAATAACATGGTCCAGCCAACAGAACAATGAGGTATGGACGCAGCCAAATGATATTCTCTCGTAATTAGATCTCTATCTCCTCAGAGTAGATCGATGCCTACCATTAGCAATGTAATGAGAGTCCATTTTGAATGCAGACACATATAATAAATCATGCCACAAGGGGATGGTATCTTTCTGAAAGATCCACTTTCACTGCCCCCGCAATTGCTCTTTGCATCATTCACAGCAGAGCAAAGTCTGTGGCCTAGAATACAGCTGCTACTAGATAGGATCAGTCTATCCCCTCCATTTTGTTATGAAAAGGGATTGGGTTTATTTGAGTGGCTATGTTGATTACTTGAAAAGTTTCACGGGCTGGAACCTTGACAGGGTAATTTGCAGCCAAGGAACACCTCTGTAAGCAGGACTCCTGTTCTCTGACCTTTGTCATTCCCTCCTCTTTCTCCAAAGGGGAGAGAGAAAAAGAATTAATGCAGAGGAGGGAGCAAGCAAACAGTAAAAGTTGGGGCAGTGGGCACACTCAATGTGGGACAAAGTGACTTTAAATCAGGCCAGCCTATTTGGTCAAGGGGAGCTTGCATTTTGAACCACCCACGCTTTAAGTATTCTTACCCCATAGTTATTCTTATCACAGCATAGGCAAGAATAATGTTGTTGGCACTGTCTCCCCGAATATTTTCCTTGTAAACAAACAAACAAACAAACAAACAAACAAACAAACTGCCAAACCAAACCAAAACAAAACAAAACTAAAACCAAACAAACCAAAACAGGAGAACTGCAACTCCAGAAGTCTCTGGGGAGTTGTTTTTCTCCCACAGCAACAGAGCAGGCCTGACTTACCACTTGTTTTAGCATGCACACACACACAGACACAGACACACACAGTTTAACAAGAGCAGCAGCAACAACAACAGAAGTGACCTTCTAGGTACTTCTGGGTTTGCTAGAAAGAGCAAGTACAGCCTGCTAGAAGTCCAGAGGTGACAGGAAATGCCTCCTGGACCTTCTTGCTACACAGGGAATACTGTTACTCAGCATAAACTCTCAGGATTGAAGTTATACTTCCAGTTAAGAATAAAATTGAAAAACAGTATGGTATAGAGGAGATAGAGTTATGTTGTAGTGGAGAGCAGCAGTCTGAGATTTGGGAGATTCAGTGTAGTACAGAAGTGAGGTACGATGCTGGAACCAGGGGCTCCCATATCTCCATGATGGGCTGCATCAACATATTACTTCTGGAGCTTTTTCACTCTAGACCAGGCATGTCAAACTCAATTTCATCTTGGGCCACATCAGCATTATGGTTCCCCTCAAAGGGTCGGTTGTATCTGTAAGATTATATAAATGTATCTACTCTTTTATCATATTAAATAATTGCCTCTGTGCCTCTTTCTGCTCCCCCTTACCCTGTGGCTTTTTCTGCCTCCCTGTCCCTTTCTGTACCTGGTGAGCTGGATCCCTACATTGTGGGCCCCCAGCTGCTGGTATTCTGAAGAGGGGCTCAGCAGCCAGCACTCACAATTTCCCTCTACTTCTGACTGCTCTTCTGTCCAACTCTTGTGAGCCACGTGGAACATTGCCATGGTAACCTGCGGCAACACTCTGATGGTGAGACTTGGACAGAGGAACAGTCAGAAGTAGAAGTAGATCATGATTGCTGGTTGCTGGGCCCCTCTTCAGAATACCTGCAGCCGGGGGCCCGCAATGTGGGGGTTGGTCTCACCAGGTGAGGGGAGTGCCACTGCTGAAGGAGAGGTATAAGGGGCACATGAAATGGACTGGCAGACTGGATTTGGCATGTGGGCCTCGTGTTTGACACACGGACCCTAGACAATTATAATGTCATAATTCCACTGTAACTGCTGGGGATTTGTAGTTTAGGTTTGAGGAGGCACTGGAGCTCTCTAGAAGACGACTCTTAAGTACTCTTCCCTAAACTGCAAATCCCAGGATTGCATAAGAGAGAACCATGGCAGTCAAAGTGGAATGATAGTGCTATAACGTCTAGTGTGAAAGGGTTCCAGGTCTCAGTTTTGGCTGCTTTTTGGCCATTTGGAGGTGAATGGGTGGTTTTCAGTGGTCAGTGTGTGTACAATAAGATAAAGCACCATATTTTGGGGTGGTTCTGAGGAGAAAAATTGCCCTCTCATTAAAAAAAAAGATGCTGTGGGGTCCCAGGGGGTCTGTGGCATCCCAAAGGGTTTTAAGAGATGCAAAAATGAGCCAGGGGCTACATACAACTTATGGTCCACAATTTCTCCATGCCTGATGTGGTGATTGTAATCCAAGAATCCTACTTCAGCCTGCAATTCTACAAGTGGGGTCACACAGGTGATCCATTTGCGAACATACAGGGACAGTCCTGGCCTAGTTTACAGCATTTTGTAATGATTGGAGAACAGGGCACACTTACAGCTTTCCTTCTCAAAATGCAGTCTAATCTCCAACGATTTCCTTCCACCACTGGACGCTTCATGAATATTTCTGGACTCAGCCTGAAAAACAGAAAACATGAAAAGATAAGTGCACTTGCTTTGAATATAACTTAGACACATGAGCATGCCCTTATGGGAGAGAGGCTGGTGGCCAAGGAAGAACTATGGTCTGACTCAGCATAAGGCAGCTCCATAACAAAGAGAAAGCAGGCCCTTTCACAACAATGGGCTGTAGGTCAGCAACAAGATCATATGCTCTGGAGGAAAGAAATCCCAGGGTTTGCTACTGGCATCTCCAAGGAGAACTGAGAATGAAACTCTAGCTGTGCAGCTAGAGCTGATGAGAGTTGTATTCCAACAATGGATAAGATCTTACATCAGGGAGATGCAGAATTTATTTATTTATTGCATTTATATGCCGGCTTTCTCCCAGTGTGGGACCCAATGTGGTGTTAACATTATGCTTATAGAATTCTGTTTTGGTTGCATTACACCATCTAGTTATGGAACGGCAACACTGCACGATGAATGTGCATTCTGCTTTGATTTGCAATGCACAACCAGGTGTAATTATGCAGTTAATGCATGATGTGCAACATGCAATGCCCGAAATGTGCAGTGATGCACAATGACACCACATGCCTAACTGTTTTCCTAATCTTCAGCTGAAAATGGCCATTACGTAACAGCCAAAAATGTCCATCTTGCTCTGTAAGGGAACTTACTTATGCATATGAAACCAAAAGCATGCCAGTTGTCACGCAGGCCACATGTTCCTCAGACAAATAGGGGCAAATTTTGAAGGACCTGCATTCATCGGGCCACTCCTGGTAGCTATGGTCCCAGAAAAATGTGTTAAATTACAGGTAGTAACTGATCCACATCAACAAACTTAGCTCCTTTCACACCACCAAGAGTGCATCTTTTATAAAGCTAAAGTTTTTTAACTGTCCTTTCTAGACCAAACTATCTCACCATAGGTCAAAACAAGGTATCACTGTTGGAAAAATACACACACTTCTGCTGCTGTGAGAATTACATCTGACTTTGGAGGGAACAGAGATTCCTGGGGAAGCTGGTGGCAGATATAGCCATCTGTTCTGCTAATCCAAGCACTCTAGTGCTTTGATCTTAGGAGCCCTGGCTTCACTATACCACTGCAACCAGTCCTGGACTATGTGGTTGATTAGAAATAGACTAGAAGGCCAGGAGCAGCCTACCTATTGCCCATTCATGGCTTTTGAGGTCTTTCAGGCAAGGCTATTACTGTAGGATCACCTGGCTTCATTCAAAAATTTTTACCAGGCAGCTAATCATGTTCCACACATCATCATTTTCCATTTGTGACCACTTTTCCCATCTTTTTCCTTACTACACATAACACACACACTGTTGAGGAGGATAAAACAAAATGGCTGCATAATGCCTTTGACTGGCAGTGCTATCAGTCCAACCCAGCTGAGGCATCCATGGTTAACTAACATCTGCAAAGACAATGCACATATTTGGGTGTGTGGTGTGTATTTAAGAGAGATCTCCTTCTAATGATTTGTTTTCTATTCACTGTTTCTAACAAAGCTACAGTATACATAGTAGCCAAATTCTGTGACCTAGTCAAACATCTATTGTCTGTGCAGTGAGAACATGGAACAATTTGTCACTCAAGTACAAAACAGAACAGGAGACAAGCTGCACTTGTGGGAGACCATACTATCCAAAAGAATTACTATGGAGCTGAACTAATATGGAACCATTCTATCTTTTCCCACCTGTGGATTAGACTCCAGGTAAGGAGAGCCAGTGTAGTGTAGTGGTTTGAGCATTGGACTATGGATCCTAGAGACTAGAGTTTGATTTCCCACTTGCCCATGGAAACCCACTTGGTGACCTTGGGTAGATCATACACTCCCAGCTTCAGAAAAGCCTGTGATAGGTTAACCTTATGGTCACCATAACTAGGAAACAACTTGAAGGCACATAACATAATCAAGTGAGCTTAGAACAGCAGTCTTAGGAGCTTAGGATAGCAAATCAGTCCTGGCCCATCTCTATGGGTGAAGAGAACCAACATGCCAATTTTAAGAGGTGGTTCTCCTTGTCTTATCTACTTTGTCTTTTTTGTCCAGACATCAGTCTTTCAGTTCCACCTGAACTGAGAGTCCAGTTCATAAACACTGTGGTTGTCTGCAGCGGTGGTTAAATTATGAAAGAAAAGTGAGCTAAGCAGGTCAGAACCCTAGAATCCACTGACCCCAGTCTCAGCTCGCTACCAATTTTAAGCAAATTTTGATCAAGTGTTGGCCATTCCCTGCTTGTTAGCCTGCTGGAAACAATGAGTAAAATCACTGTCAGAAAGAAGTACAGGGTTACAAAGGAAGTTGTGTAATATGGCATCTCCTTGTCAAAACAGGGGAAAACATACTGCATGTCATTCTTTCCATTGTCCAGACAGACCACTTCAACCCTGTGTGTGCGTATGCCTTCAAGTTGCCTGTTGATTTTTGGTAACTCCATGAATTTCATATGGTTTTCTAAGGCAAAGAATACTAAGAAATGGTTTTCCCAGTCCCTTCCTCTGACACGTATTTCCGCACTACACTATTATAGTGCTATTATTCCACTTTCAACATCCTATGGAATCCTGGGGTTTGCAGTTTAGGGAGGAACATTTAGACTTCTCAGCCAGAGAGCTCTTTGGCCTTAGTAAACTACACACCTCAGAATTCCACAGGACGTTGAAAGTGGAATAATAGCACTATAAAAGTATAGTGTGGAAATGGCCATAGCCTACAGCAGCTGGCATTTGTTGGCCGTCTCTCACCTATGTATTAACCAGAGCTGACTCCACTTACCTTCCAAGATCAGATTTAGTAAGACTATTAGTCCATCTAACCACATATCATCAGCTTTGACCAGGAGTGACTCTAGGGTCTCAAGCAGGATTCATTCTTCATCCTAGCTGGAGATCTCTGGTGATTTCTCACCAAAATATGAACCAGTTCGACTTAACTCCAAAATCCAAAAAGATCAGGTGTGCTCATGGTGCTATGCTAGCTCTCTCTGTCCCCTCTCCAATTAGGGGTTAGAAAAGTTTCTTTTTTGGGATTACAGCTCTCAGACTTCCTCAACTAGAATGCCAGTGTTGATGCAGTGCTTGAGGGGATTGTAATCACAAAAGTAGCTTTTCACAAAAGTAATCTTTCCAAGTTCTGGACTAATTTCAAGATGATTTTTTTAAAAATGCCTCAATTCCTTTCACTGGGCTGCTATAGTATACAGAGAAGTGAGTAAGAGAATATTTTTTAAAAAAACATGGGAAGGATAGATACCCAGGGTGAAAACTAGCATTCACTTTACAGAAACTTCTGCCTATTTAAAGAAAAAATGGTTGGTTCTGCTTTGTTTCCCCAGCCAAGTGTCCTGAAAAGGCCTTTTTAGCAAAAATAAAATAAAATTAAAAAATTAAAAATCCCACAACAACAAACCCTCTCTCTATGAGATATTTGTTTCTGTTGCCAAACCATCTGCTCCCGCTGTTAAGTTTCCATGCTGAATAGGGCCCTGAACAGTGCAGCCTTGTCATAAAATGTTCTGTGAGGTATCTGGGGAGAAAAGAGGAATATGATCATGCAAATTAAATACAAACCACCAATCTGTGATGAAAATCTCTTCTTTGGCAGCTTCCATGGCATTTGCAACGTCTTCAAAGTACCCCTTTGCATTCACGTACCTAGAAGCAATGACAATATTTCAATTCAGTGTCATTCATCTTATTAATTAGCATCTTGAGCTCCATAGTGTTAATTTTTTAAAAAAAGAATATACAGGTCAAAATTGACATCAGGGTTGTATAGTATAAATCTCCATCTATAGAGTTATGGATTATGCGATATTTGTGCTAAATGTATTCAAAGAGATAGCCACATTAATCTCTTTTAGCATAAAAAAAAGACACACAGTGTGCCCATCATATATGCAGGGGTTCCATTCTAGGAAGCCCTGCATAAAACAAAAAAATGCAAATGTCGCATCCCGTTATAGAATCATAGAATCATAGAAATGTAGAGTTGGAAGAGACCACAAGGGCCATCCAGTCCAACCCCCTGCCATGCAGGAAAACCCTCAAAGCACTCCCGACAAGTGGCCATCCAGCCTCCGCTTAAAAACCTCCAAAGAAGGAGACTCCACCACACTCTGTGGCAGCACATTCCACTGTCGGACAGCCCTGACTGTCAGGAAATTCCTCCTGAGGTTCAGGCGGAATCTCCCCTCCTGCAGCTTGCATCCATTGCTCCTTGTCCTGGTCTCAAGAGCAGGAGAAAACAAGCCCACTCCCTCCTCGACATGACACCCCTTCAAATATTTAAACATGGCTATCATGTCCCCTCTCAACCTTCTCTTCTGCAGACTAAACATACCCAGCTCTCTAAGTCTGTCCTCATAGGGCATGGCTTCCAGGCCCCTAACCATTTTGGTTGCCCTCCTCTGGACGTGCTCCAGCTTATCCATATCCTTCTTGAATTGGGGTGCCCAGAACTGGACACAGTATTCAAGATGAGGTCTAACCAATGCAGAATAAAGTGGTACCAATACCTCCCTCGATCTAGACACCATACTCCTATTGATGCAACCAAGAATTGCGTTGGCCTTCTTGGCTGCCGCATCACACTGCTGACTCATATTCAGCTTGTGGTCTATGAAGACTCCTAAATCCCTTTCACACGTACTGTTAGCCAGCCACGTGTCCCCCATCCTATATTTCTGCATACCATTTTTTCTGCCTAAGTGTAGGACCTTACATTTCTCTCTGTTGAAATTCATTTTGTTAGCCTTGGCCCAGCTCTCCAATCTGTCCAGGTCCTTTTGAATTTTGATCCTGTCATCAGACGTATTAGCAACCCCTCCCAATTTGGTGTCATCTGCAAATTTGATCAGCGTGCCCTCTATTCCTTCATCCAAGTCATTAATGAAGATATTGAACAGCACCGGGCCCAGGACAGAACCCTGTGGCACCCCGCTAGTCACTTCTCTCCAGGATGAGAATCTGCCATTGGAGACCACCCTTTGGGTACAGTCAGTCAAGCAGTTACAAATCCACCTGTCAGTAGCCCTGTCCAGTCCACATCTTACTAGCTTCTTTGCAAGAATGTCATGGGGAACTTTGTCAAAGGCCTTACTGAAATCAAGATATACTATGTCCACAGCATTCCCTTCATCTATCAAGCAAGTAACTCTATCATAAAAAGAGATAAGATTAGTCTGGCATGACCTATTTTTGAGAAATCCATGTTGACTTTTTGTAATTACGGCATTGTTTTCTAAGTAATTAGAAACTGACTGTTTGATGGTCCACTCCAGGATCTTTCCAGGTACTGATGTCAGGCTGACTGGGCGATAATTATTTGGGTCCTCTTTTTTTCCCTTCTTGAAGATGGGGACAACATTTGCCCTCCTCCAGTCTGCCGGAACTTCTCCGGTCCGCCAAGAGTTTTCAAAGATCATACCAAGAGGTTCCGCAATGACCTCTGCTAGTTCTTTTAAAATCCTAGGATGCAATTCATCTGGCCCTGGAGACTTGAATTCATCCAGTGTGGCCAGGTATTCCTGTACTACCTCTCTATCTATTCTGTGCTGCATTTCCCCCACTTCCTCACCTGCTCCCCAACCGCCAGGTTGAGTGTTTTTATCCTTTTGGGAAAAAACTGAGGTGAAGAAGGTGTTGAGGAGTTCTGCCTTTTTTCTTCCTCCTGTTATTAATTCACCATCTTCCTTGCGCAGTGACCCTATCGTCTCCTTCTTTTTCCTTTCGCTGCGGACGTATTTAAAAAAGCCCTTTTTATTGTTTTTAATGTCTCTGGCCAGCCTAAGTTCGTTCTGTGCTTTAGCTTTTCTGACCTTCTCCCTACATCTCCTGGCTACTTGCTTATAATCTTCTTTGGTGATTTCCCCCTTCTTCCATTTCCTGTACATGTTTTTCTTAATACTTAGCTCAGCTGAGAGCTCTTTAGTCAACCATTCCAGTTTGTTCAGATGCCTTCCATTTTTCCTCCTTAATGGCACAGTTTTAGCCTGTGCCTTCAGTACCTCCCTTTTAAAGAACTCCCATGCCTCCTGAACTCCTTTCTCATTGACTATTCTTGACCATGGGATTTCAGCCAGTTATAGCCAATGAATGCAACGTGAATGCACCCATGGCAGCACAGGCATATGCCCGTCACATCCATTGCTTATAATGGGACACAACACAATAGCAACTGGCCTATTCCAGTACCTGTACCTTTTCCCCACAGTCCCCCATCACATCACAACACATTGTTTGACCTCACATTCATCCATGCAGAGGTCACACCAGAAGAGTATACACTGCAATGAATCTAATGAAGTGGACTGTGTCTGCAAAAGTTCATGCTAGATTTTTCATGTTCCCAGTTAGTCAGTTCCCAATCAGCTACTGGATTCCCTTCTGTGAAATGGCCACTTTCCACAACTGAATGCACAACCCAGTGAACAACCTTATCTGCATCACCAAATGCAAACTTTTGCAAAGATTTTTAAAAATGGTTGGCTCTGCAACCCACTTTTCCATTTCTACAACCTTGAACTCAATAGAGATATTCTGGATCAGACAAAAATGTCCAACTGGTTTTTAGGGGAACTTAAACATGCTCAAGGCAGCAGGAGGAGTTTGCTTCTTCAAATATGAATCAATATGAAACAGTATGAGAACATATGAGGAGCTGTGGTGGATCTGATGTGGGATTTATCTAGTCCAGAATTCTCATTTCACAGTGGCCAACTGTGGCTGTAGAAGCTGACTAGAAGGGCATGAATGCAATGGCATTCTCTGCTATTCTCCAACTTATATAAATACGGATGTTCTTCTGGCACTAGAAATATCCATTACTAGTGTATTTATCCGGCTCTGCCCGGGGTTTTTATTTTCTTAAGAATTCACCAAACTGTTTTCTCGATTTCCTGTAACTTTCCTCCATATTTCCCAATGCAACCAGCATTCACTTACACACACAGTTTGGGTTCCTGAGGGAGTATCCTGTTCTCCTCCTTGCTGCTAGGCCTTGTGTCCATAGCAACCAACCTATTTCTGTACTTGTAAATTTTCCCCATATTTCCAAGTCCAGTCTTTATTCAGAGTTGTTAACATTCAGAGGTTGAGTTCCTGAGGGAATACACTGTCCTCCTCCTTGCTGCTAGGCCTTGTCTCCATAGCAATCAGCCTATTGCAGTACCTATAACTTATATCCATATTCCCCACTCCAATCTGTATTCACAGTTGTTAACATACAGAGGTTGGGTTCCTGTGGGAATACACTATCCTTCTCCTTGCTGCTAGGCATCATCTCCATAGCAACTGGCCTATTCCAGTACCTGTACCTTTTCCCTGTAGTCTTCCATCCAATCTGTGTTGCCTGGTGATGTTAATGTACTGGCTTTTTTTTACTTTCTGTTGAATTTGTGCAATGGCTTTATGTTTTTCTGGAAGCATTTTGTGTTTTGAATTTCAGCTTTAAGATTTCCCACATATGGAACCCATACAATCTAATGTCTGAGGCGAGAAGACCCTGGAATTATGGCCATTTCTGCACTACACTGTTATAGTGCTATTATTCCACTTTCAACAACCTGTGGAATTCTGGGGTTTGTAGTTTACTGAGGCCAAAGACATCTCTGGCTGAGAATTCTTAAAGGCCCCTCCTTAAACTACAAATTCATGGATTCCACAGGATGTTGATAGTGGAATAATAGCATTACAACAATATAGTGTGGAAATGGGTTATGTTATGCATGTCACTTTAATTTTTCTCATGTATGCCTCCTAAATGTTTTCTAGCATCCTTATTGATGGTAGGCCTCATCTCCATAGCAACTGGCCTGATGCCCAAGAGCTCTCTGGCTGAGAATTCTAAAGGCCCCTCCCTAACCTGCCAACCCCAGGATTCCACAGAATCTTTATAGCCATCCAATCATATGAGATCTCACCTCACACAGCCAATCATATGAGGTCTTTGCCTGCCTGATGCAGACAAACAGGCAATCTCACAGACAGACAGACTTGGGCCATTTCCGCACGAATCCGGCCCCTCCCGAAACTGCAAACCCCAGGATTCCATAGGAGGTTGAAAGTGGAATCATCGCGCTATAACAGATTTGTGCGGAAATGGCTTTTGACTTTTATATAGTAGATGAGTGGAGTTACAGGATCATAAACAAGCTTGGAGACCAAGATTCCCACTTCTTCCATGGTAAAGTTCCTGTGTCATTAACAGGTACACAGTAAGCAGAACTTCAACAGCCTTTTTGTCACTGAATCTTTAGCTACCAGAGCAGTGTCCCATCCAATATTACCATTTTGCTAAGATGTTCTCTTGGACAGCTGCATAAGAACCAAATCGATGGTGCTGGAGAAAGTTCTTGCCATTTTTCTGAATGAATGCTTCTATTCCTTGACCCCACCACAGAGCATGTCTATAGCTGTTGCATTTCAAAATCAGTGACCTAGGAGATAAAAAAAGGGGTGTAGTATAATGGAGGGGAAAGGAAGAGGGAAAAGACACAACCAAATTCACCATAATTTTGAATGAACAGAAGCCTTGGTCTTTTTACGCTGATTATTATCAATGTGCATAGTTTTGTTTGAGAAACTTGTTTCAGTACCTGGAGTTATGGACACAGAGGATATACAAGCACTGATCCCAAACTACAAAAAACAGAGGTTGGCACACAGCCAGTGGCAATGTTGTTTCCTTTCACCCATAAATACCAGGATGTTGAATGCGATTACACTATACTAGCTCTTACCAAAGAGTTCCAAAGCTAGAGACTACAAGCATGGCTGGGGGATTCTGGGAATTGTAGTCCAAAAAGTCACATTCCAAGTGCTGCATATGACATCCATATCTGTAAGGTCTAGTAACTATGAAACACTTTGCAAAATACAAATGCTAAGTAAATAATGAGGAATACCCACACAAAGCAAGGTCTGTAAAATTCTCACCTGGAGAGATTGTCTATTCGAAGCCCATATTTTGTTTCCGTCTCCTTCTTACCAATCTTTATGCTGAATTCTTTATCTACCAATAGGACAAATGAAATGGCTCCACTATCTGGCTTCACGTACAGCAGAAAAGAATCCTTTACCACTAACCACCTAGGAAAGAGATTCAACAAATGTGTATTCAGTAGAGCTCCAGTTAATCAGCACATTATTTACTTATTTATTTAGAATAGTTTTGGATAGTTCCTCTGCTGAAGAGTGTTCAAGATAATGTACAAAAAAAAAAAAGAAAAAAAGTTACATAAAGTACAAGATGCTGGGCACCTTTTGGTACAATAATGATAAACCAGACATCATGTTTTGTTTTTCTTGTGTAAAGTGTCCACAGTGCAATGTTTGCTATCATCACAAATACAGACTTCTGTCCAGGCTCGTATGTCCAAAATAGTTGATCCAATAAACAGTAAGCAGATGTTCTTCATTTTTGTGTAACATAAACTTCCTGTGGCATTATCACCTTGTCTATGAATGGTTGCCATTAACTTAGCAATTTTAGTCAATCCATGCAATTTTATGGCCATTTCTTTCCAAGCTGATGGATTTTTTTTACCCAATGCCTGATCTGCACAGTTTCTGTAGAAATCAGGAAATTCCAAGTCAATCATTTACCAATATTTGGGGTGCCACCTTCAGTTACATTCAGGAATACCAGGGAAGAACTGAAACAAAAAGGAGAATCCAGAATATGCTGTATTGCGAGGGCATCCATGATTTTTAGTGAGTTGAGGTGGTAAATATCTGTTCTGAGGTTTAATCTGAATGTTGCCCTCCAAAGTGACAAACTTATTGGTGAGAGTAAGATTCATCCCTTGGATGGATCCTGTAAATTCCAGACTAAATGACATAGCAGTTTCATTTTATCATTGATATCTGAGCCACCAACTGCTGTTAATTTTTTAATGCAATTACAGGCATACAGGCAGTTAACAAAGCCACTGATAAAGAAGCACCTTTTTATAAAGTCTTTTTGCAGTACCCCAACCCAAACCAGCCCAATCTCTTATTTTTCTTATCTTCTGGAAGCCCCCTGCCCCAGTATTGTCCAGACCTGACAGAATGGTAAAGAAAGAATGAGAAAGACAGACTTTAACTGTTGGGTCCCAGCAGTGTGTCTGCAGTAAACAATGGAATAAAACTTGGCCTGAGAAAGAATGAGATTCTATTCTAGATGATCCTGCTGTAGCTGCGTTTGCTTACCTACAACACGCAAGGCAAACAACTGCCACCAGAATCATTTACTGAGCATGCGTGAAGGGCAAAACAGACAGAAAAGGCGAAAGCAGATTAGCCTGTCTCACCAGCTATTCTGACATGTTGAAAAAGAATAGATGTATAAGTTTCGCCACCAAAATGGAAATCATAAGAAAAGTGGAGACTGTTGAAAGAAAGAAAAAAATCCTGGATTGCATCCTGGGAAAAGTTTTTAAGTGGTTTTAAACAATTTAAAATGTTTTTGTTTATTTATGCAAGAGTTCCCTGACCTGGTTGTTTCATTTCGCATGCACATAGTAAAAACTGAATAAAAAGTCCGGAATAAAAACTTGGCTGAAACATGTTGAACTGCTCTTCTTTTTCGTGGTGGTGTCCCTATTATTTCCATGTTATTTCTACCTCTGGCACCAGCGTTTCTGTTACAGAAGCTGAACAACACATCTACTTTTTCATGGAGGTATACTTGTACATTGGAAAACCAGAAGTGGTAGGTGCCATCAAAGAAGAGGTTTTCTTCAGAAAGCATTCAGCCCTCACAGTAGTAAAGCTAAGAATGGGGCTGACATCCAGGGACTTGAAGCCCAGGAGGCCCTCAACTGACCTCCTGAGTGACAATTGATGTGAACAGAGGGTCTTCTCACACTACACAAACCCAACACTATGATTCTACTTTAACTGCCATAGCAATATCCTATGGATTCCTAGGGGTTGTAGTTTAAAGAAGCAGTAACCCCCCCCAACTGCAAATCCAGGATTCCACAGAATAGAACAGTGGCAGTTAAAGTGGAATTGTGGTCCTATATTTATGTCACTACACTACACAAATATAGCACTACAATTCCATTTTAACTGCCACTGTTCCATTCTATAGAATCCCGAGGCAAATACTTCTGGAGTCAGCAGGAAGCCTTGTTCACAAAGACTGACCCTCTTGGGTATTTCAAAAATGGAGGGGGCAATTGTCAGGCATTTACACAACTACAGACATCCATGGTATTCTTTTATTTTGAATACAAAATAATTTACAAGCAAAATAAAATCTGGCAGACCCCCTCTGACAAATGTTGCAAGATGAGCTGCTCTGCATTACTGTGGCCATTTCCGCACTACACTCTTATAGCGCGATTATTCCACTTTCAACATTCTACGGAATCCTGGGGTTTGCAGTTGCGGGAGGGGCTGGCCTGTGTCATAGCCACTCTTATTCCAGCTGCCTTCCCATCATTCCATCCATTGGTTCTGTAATGGTATGTTCCTCATTCATTGCCACAACTCTGAGTGGTTCTGGCTTGAGGCCATATCAAGTTCGGTGATGATGGTGGGGAGACAGGGCTTGCATGCCCATCTTCTCCATTAAACAAGTACCTTTCAGGGATCTTGGGAATGACACAGAGAGGCAGTTGGATCTGATGTGACAAGGGGAATCACAAAGTGACTTGAGCCTACGTGGGATTCTACTTCCTGTTATTCCACAGTCTTTCCTGTTCTATCAACCAGGCTGGGGGTTAAGAGTGGAGTCATCAGTTGGCAAGATCGGTTCCACAGATGGATGGATCAGCCACCTGGTGCTGAGCCAAACCTCTTGAGCCATAACTTAAGAAACTTGTGGCCTGTTGTATTCAAGCGATGCCTGTCCTGCCTTCTACTGTCCATGCTCCATTCACCCCTGGTACGAGGCCCACAGATACCAAAAGCAGGGCTGAACATTTGATACCAGACTATTTGAAAGTTTGTATCTTCTTATGGACCAGTGTAATGGTTTGAATGCTGGACTACAATTGTGGAGAATAGGATTTGAATCCCTGCTTGGCCAATGATACTCACTGGGTGACCTTGGGCAAGTCACGCTCTCTCAGCCCCAGAGAAAAGCAAAGGTAACCCCCCTTCAGAACAAATATTGCACACACAAAAAAGTAGGTTCACCTTAGGTTTACCGCAGGTTGGAAATACAGCAAGAATGTTAACTGGGGTAGGTTACTATTTCTGGGCACAGTTCAAACTGCTGCTTATGACCAATAAAGCCCAATATGGCTCATGTTCAAGCCATCTGGCAGACCATATCTCCCTGTATGGGCCTTCCCTGGCCCCAAGATCATCACGAGAGGTCCCTCTCAATTCCACTACTGATAAAACCCACAGTCAGCAGGGACAGAAGATAGGACCTTATCCAGTGGCTGCCCCTAGACTCTGGAACTCCCTTCTCAAGGAAGGCAGAACGGCTCCCCTCGGCTGCCTTTCCATCAGTAGATAAGGACTTTTTCATTCCAACAAGCATTTAAGACAGAAAATTTTTCAAGAATGAGCTGAGGGTGCTATAGTGTTTTAAACTGAAGCTTTTATTGCATGTTATCTCTGTAAAGTGTAGTTTGAAATACTTTTAGGAATGTGAAAACTTTAATTTCATCTTACTGTTTACTTTTTGTATACTTTCAGCTGTATTGTTCTTTTTAAAATAATAAGTCCCTTTGGGTGAAAAGTGAGATATTACTTTAACAACAACAACAACAACAACAACAACAGGGCCCCAGGCTAAATGAAGCTCCTGGAGTGATGAGCCAGCAGAATAATAAGTCAGAGCAAACTCCACCCAGACAAGTGAGTCTCCTAACCTGGAAAACTATAAGGGCTGCTAGGTCAGGCTGGGACACTAACAGTATTCACTGTCTGTCTGACTCACGAAACCCAGTTTCCAACACATAGTACCTCTTACTCAATGACAGCTTATGGTCTAGCCTACAAGAAAGGCAATACACTCAAGTGAGTTTTCCTGATGGTTTATTTATAAAAGTTCACTTGCTAATTCCATTAAACTTCATAGAAAGAATACTGAGGCTTTGGTTTTGACAATATTCAATTGCCTAGCAACACGGTCCAGACACAGACTTTTTTTTTCTCCTATGCAGTGTTTTGTATGCTCAGCATAGACTTCAAAGCACTGTGGGATGAAAAAAGAGGAGAATTCCTTTTCACTTTAAACCTATTTATACCGTTTGGGTATGTGGCAATGTAATATAAGTTTTGCAAAACCTTGTTCTTGGAATAAATGTATTCGTCAGGTTGCAATGCTTCCCTGTCATAGTATTGTATGGGCACGGGTAGAAGGGAGCTTGGTTGCATGTATATGCTTATGTTACATATTGCATATTGTATATTTTGCTGAATGCTATGCTTGCTGTCAAGTATAAGAGTTTACCTGCAAAGAGGGCAAAAGCAGGAAAAGAAGAGTGAAGTGTGTTATGAGAACGGTGTTGCTGACATAACAGTGTGGACTAAGGGAGCGAGTCAACAACTGCTCAAGGTTGAGGAAGTCTGGAGAAAGCACCAGTTTGGGAAAAGGAGAGCAAAAATGTCCTAACAAATGAAAGCCTAGCATGTGCAAATTTGTAATAGATTGCTTATAAGAAAATGTAAGGTTGCTGTACAATTCAGTTCTGGCAACTTCTGTGGAAGTGTGCAGTTATTACCCACGACTATCTTTTGAATAAACTACTGTTAACTGCAGAATGTGTTTGGAGCAAGGGGTTATCCTGTACATGACAGCATTTGAGGTAGAGAAGTAGGTATTATTCTACTATTCTCACCACTTGCCTATCTAGATCACTTCTAAGTTATACTCCAGATCATTTAATGAGGACTAGCAACATCTTAACACTTTCCTTTAGCCACTTCCCTATGATTACTATCGAAGGTAATTTTTCCCCACATGGAGATCTAGATCCCTCGAAATGTGAATGCAAATTTAGGTGGCATCAGAGCCATTCTACATATTCTTGTCCAAGGATGGGGCCAGGCAAAAAATGGGTCTTCATACCCAGCGTTCCAGAAAGTGCAAAAATGCAACTGAGATCATCAGGAATACTATCTGCTCAGTGGAAACAGTGAGTTTAGTGTAATTTGAACTCTTGTCTTGTCTTTAATAGTTAATATGTTTTAGGGGGTTTAGATGGGTTGGTGGGTGGGGAGGATGGGTTATGTTTTAATTGCTTTTAATGTATTTATATACTGTTGTAGTGCCGCCTCGATCTGTTGGGAGAGGTGGGATATAAATAAATAAATAAATATTATTATTATTATTATTATTATTATTATTCCAGGACAAGGTCTCTGCATCATATTTGCCTTGCCAACTGAAATGATTTTTTGTGAAGTGTTTCAAGACAAGTCTAGTGTTTCTCAACAAGGACAACAAAGCAGGGGAACATGGTTCACATCTACTAAGCTGGTATTAAAGGCCGCATCACATCAGGCTGTAGTACATAAAGAAAGGCATTTACAAAAAAGGAGGAGGAGGACAAAGAGGAAACAGATTCATGACAACCGGGCAGCTGAAAGAAGAGTGTTACATAAAGCAGAATCCTGTGCATGTCTAGTCTAAACCCTGCAACTTGAACTGAATGGGATTGATGGCCTAATAGATTTGCTTAAATGGAAACAGCAGCAGCTCATGTTGGGGTGGCTTCCAGGTTGGGATAGCAATGAATCAATTTTGAATTCTGGTCTGGTTTAGAAACAAAAGCTATCCAAAATGGTGAACTGTACTTCCAAATAGGTTCAGTACTTTGGACAGCTTCATTAAGGCTTGGACTAAAATTGACAGAGGATTCACACATGCTACCAGTCACCTCTGGGCTGAAGTGTACATGAGTAAAAAGCAGGTGGCAGCAAAGAGGCAATGAATATACTGCGCTGGAAGAATGAGGAAGCTAGTCATATCTCCAAACCAGATTTAAGCAGTTAATTTTCTGAACTTTTTGAAAAATGAGAACAAAAAATAATTTAAAAAGTCTTTGTATTAACATAATGTATTAATCAGCTAAGCATTGCTGACTTAACACTGATTATGTTGTTTGTAATGCTACAGCTGAACATATATCAGGTAACTATTTTATCCCTTTCTGCTATATCGTATCAATTTTATTATAGAGCAAGTGTGGGGATCACGTGACTCTCCAGATATTGGACTGCAACTACCAGCATAACTGACCATTAGTTATGCTGTTTGGGTCCGCTGGGTGTTGCAATCCAACTTCATCTGGAAAGCTGCATAACTCCCACCTCTGTTACACAGCCTGACCATTCAGTAGAGGGATAGTTTGCTTTATAGTGCACTTCCTATTTCGAACCACTGTCTGGAGATGCAATATGGTGTTTCTGTAACAATGCAGAAATTAGCCATTTAGCAAAATGGAAAAGAGCAGAACAGGATAGCAGCAAAACCTGGTCAATAAAGCAGGATGAAATGCAAACGAAAAAATGTTGCCAGATGGAAAACTGTTACAGAGCTAAATACAAATGGGAATTTGCATTCAATTTAATATACTTCCGTTTGTCTCCAGAGTCACATTCCTATTTCAGAAATGATATGGGAGTAATATTATTGATCTTGCCCCAGTGAAGACCTCCTGTTGAATACACACAAGGCAGCTGTTGCAGATCATGAATTATTTGTAGAACCTCCACTTAAAAAAGCAACAGCCAGCTTTGCTGTCAATACATTCAGTATAAAGCTGTGAGAAGAATTCTGAATGAAAGGTTGAGAAAGGGAATGTCCCCAAAGATACCTTTTAGACCATCGGTAGCAGAGTCTTCCTTGCCCGCAACAATTCAGACCAGGTATTCTGTGACCTCCAGACCTTTTCATGATCATGCCCTCTCTGAATGTAAAGGGAGGGAGAAAGAAAATATTGCTTTAGTAAGCTCTTGGAAAACAGGTAGGAAGCTGTCATGGAAATACAGGGGCTCAAGACCTGTTTGCTATTGAACACTTTAAAGCCAAATCTTGGCCATGCAAGAATTGATCTTCAGTTCATCCTCATTTTGTATACACAGCTCCAAAGGCAACAAAAATGCAACCCTTTAAAACACTGGCGGGAAGCAGGCTGCCCTTTGGATGTAGAGGGACTGGAACTCCCAGCATTTACCTTTGGCTCTGCTAGCAAGGATTGTTGACGCTTCCACAATTCAACAGCAACTAGAAGGCTGCAACATGCGCACCAGTTGCCCACCTGGGATTTATTTACTCAGGTAAATTTGCATAGAATGACACTGTTAGCCTGAACAGCACAGACAGCCTTGGAGCAGAACATCCTATGCAATTTCCCTTCAGTTTTTGCATTTCAAATTAAAATCCCAATATGGGGATGCATTGCAAAACAGTAAATTGGCTTAAACTGATACATACCTAGAAGATCAAGCAAATCAGCAAAAGAGAAACTGGAAAGCAACAATCTAAAGCACATTTAGCAGGCAGCAGGACTCCCTGAACTCCATTAAGCTCACTTTGCAGCCAACATGCTTAAGTCAGAGCTGCCTGTAGGTAGGCCAACAGGTGCTACCTGCTTAAGATAAAGGCCTTCTGTGTGCTTGGCTGAATCCCCCTCTCTCTTGAGCTTCTGAAGATCTTTCTAAAACTGTGGTCCTTCTTAATGTCTTATGGAATTTTTGTTTTCATTTTATCCTGTTTATCCTTTCTGTGCCTAGAGTAATGACAAAATCTGCAAGAATCAGCTGCTGCTGTTTTTCACAGCATGGATATAAATGTTGCCATCTATTAAGTGCTGTAAATCAAGATGCTGTTAAAGGCAGACCAGCAGGGCTTGGCTGAATAAAGTTGGTAGTTGTACTTTCTTTTTCAGCAAGTAGGCTTTGGTCTGTGCCACAAAGCATGGCCATTTTGTCTCCAACCTCTGCCAGTTTCTCCCCCTGCAGACTTCTCTCTGGTTACTAGTTCTGAGAGCACTATGTGCTTTCTGCTCCATACCAGCCTCAAGAACCTGGATTGCTTTGTTGGACTGACCTCCATCCATTCTTCTCATCAAAGATTTCACCATGCCCTTCAATTCAAAGCAGAGTTGGTCTTCCAGATGTTGTTGCACTGCAACTAATATCTGGTCTAGGGCCCATAGCTAATGAGAAGGGATGACAGGGGCAGAGCCTGGGAAAGCTACCTTTTGGATGAAGGGATTCTGGGACTTGAAGTCCAAAGGATAATTTTTCTGAGTTCTAGATGGGAACTGTAGTCTGGGAGCATCTGGAAAGTCACCAGTTGCCCACTACTCATGTGGAATTCAATTTTGTTGTAGGAATATGGTTCCTCTTCCTAATGCAAAACGTTAAGCTTACATCACACTGCAGAAGAACAGTATTTCCTCAACGCCATTTCCTCACTAGACTTTTATAGCACTATTATTCCACACTCAATATCCTATGGAATCCTCGAACATCCCTCCCTAAACTGCAAAGCCCAGGATTTCATAGGAAGTTGAAAGTGAAATAATAGCACTGTAATAGTCTAGCGCAGAAATGGCCCAACACTTGGAAATACTAAAATGAAAGGTGATTTATAAATGTTAAAAATAAGTTAGATGCTCCAGGATTTAAACTTTCCCCGAAGGGTCTTCATTACAAAATGTTTACTTACATGCCCTTTGGTCCTAGATCATGGATAAACGACAGCTGACTTACACCAATGAATTCCATCTAGAAAGGAAAGAAGGAAGGAAGGAAGGAAGGAAGGAAACAAATAAATAAATAAAATGTGAATGCAGGAATCCAGGAAACGGTCCATGTTTAATTCACTAAATGGCTTCTGCAGTGTATATGTACAGAGATGCACCTGCACTTCAGCCATGATTCTTTTTACTAGTAAGTATAAAAGAGACTCCTTATACTTGCTACACATGTCTGTATGTCTCATTCAGACACATCCTCCCCAATGTATAATCAGCACTGACCTACAAATTTTAGCTTTGTCATGAATGATGAATCTGGCACATCCTCCTATTATTGTTAAGTGCTGATTGCAGCCAAGGGTAGTCAATATTGGCAGTGCCAATCATGCCCTCTAGATGGACCATGGTTCCAGCTAGTGTACCACTTTTCCTATGAGTGCCAGAGTTTTCTTAACCACTGGTTATCTGATAATTTTAACTAGAGAAAGGGACTAGACCTTTTAAGTGAGAAGCATACCTCTGAGCAATGTTTCTTTTCCACTAAAAATGGGCAGTGCTTGTGCATGTGCGCTACACCTATCATTTTCCATTTGGCACAAAAGCCTCATGTAAAAGAAAGCTTAATTATAACTAGTCCCTAAAATTCAGTGTAAGCTTTATTCCATCAACTAGTATTAGTAGCCATCTTACTGATGTGCCATACAGAAGCTTGGAAGAATTTTGGACTACAACTCAAGATTAGGGTTGCCAGGACTGGACTACCCCAGGCCTGAGATTTCAGCACCAAAACCTGAATCCCATGGATGATTCTTTGTGACGTCACGGGTGGCAGGCCCTGGTTATGTCCTCAACCATAATACCTTAAGCATCTATCACAGCTGCACAGGTTATGGCATTCAAAACAAAATTGCCAAGTCTAGGAAAACACACACACACATACACACTTTTTGAGATACATCTTCCACTCTGAGATTCCTCCCCCTTTACATATCCTAACCAAGATCCTTCAGCCAGCATGGTAACTGGCTATACTGGCCAAGAAATTCCTTTGGGTCTAAAAGTATAACCTCTCAAGCTTTGCATCAAATTTGATTCGCTGCCTTTCTGTTGGGATACAGAAGAATAAGCAGTTTGAGAAGTGCCGAATACATCACCTTCTCTCAGAGGATGATGCAGAAAAAAGTGTTGGCTGTTTCGTAATCCTTGTTTACCTGAATTAAGCTGTCTGCGTAATAACAGTTTGAGGCTTGTACCTTTCATTGTGATCTCAAAGTCAAGATGACCACTTCACCACATCTCTCTCGCTTTCTCTCCCCCCAACACTTTCAAACCAAAGTGTTGTACAAAACAAGAAGTCAAAGACAGACCATGTCAGGTATCTTATAGAGTGTGTGTGTGTGTGTGTGTGTGTGTGTGTGTGTAATAGCAGATCACAGAAGGGGATTTACTAACAAATAACATATGTACTAACTAAATAGTCCCCTCCCCAAACCAGATGAAATGTCCCTGGGTGGTCGTGGCTCTCTGTAAAACAGAGCTCTCTTGGGAGTGTTGGCTGAGAGGCAGGATGCACAATCCAAAAGGCAGGGGAATGCCAGCAGAGAGGCAGCTGTACCTCTCCCAACACTGAGATACAAATGGAGCCAATACTCCCTAGGAGTATACTTCCTAGGAGTCCACTGACTGAGGGCACTGATGCTTTTTCTCCCAGTAGGATGTTTGTTCTCCCAGTGAGAAAAATGAAAGTTACAAAGGGAATCTCTGGGCCATCTCTCATCAGTGAACACATATGAGAAGAGGTTTCTCTGTAAAGAGGAGAATGAACAAGCAGAGGGGGATTTCTGGAGGAGGGTTTAAGAGAAGGGAGGTGTCTCCTTCCAATCTTCATCAGGCTGGATTCTAGCCATCTACAGATAGGATTAGAACTGCAAGGTCACTCAAAAAGTGAGTACCCCCTGAATTATTCCCAGGTTTCCATAGCAGCCAAGGACACAGCTACACTCACTCCATGAGGTGGCTGCTATGGCCACATTGACACATGCCTTAGTAACATCTCATCTGGATCAATGTAACTCTACACTCTATAAGAGGCTGCCTCTGAAAACACTTTGGAAACTTTAACTGATCAAAAATGCCAAAGCCAGATTATTGAGTAGAAAGTATACAGTAGAAAGTATACAGCTCCTGTCTGACAACAGCTTCACTGGCCTGTTTCTGGGTAGGAACCAAAGCACTGGTTATGACCTATAAAGCTGTATATGACTGGAATCCAGGCTATTAAAAAAAAAGTCTCCCAGACTTTCAGGTTTATTTTGGGGGGAGGTATACCTTTATCTTAGTTCTGGCACCATCAGAAGCATTGTTGGCTAGGGCTGTGGAACTCCTTTATAAAAGGAAGCTAGACGGGCTCCCTCCTTGCCATCCATCCCCTCAGGTAGGCTTTTGATGACTGAGAACTGGATGCTTATTTGTTGGATACTACACTATTATATCTACAACTTTATCATCATCATTGTTATTAACTGTCATCAAGTTGACTTTGACTTATGGTGATACCATGAATTAGAGACCTTCAAGTCACCCTGTTATCAGCAGCCCTGCTCAGATCTTGTAAACGCAGGGCTGTAACTTCCTTGCGTGGTTATCTTAACTGATACTTAATTGATCCCTTTAAACTGTGTTTAACTTCACTTTGTTTTAATATTATAACTTATTTTAATTTTGTGTCAATATTATCCTGAAAGCAGGATATAAACCAAATAAAGAAATAACAAACTTAAATTAAAGCCTGTACTCTTCCATCAAGGATATCAAACTAATGGGATAGCAACATTTTCTACATCCTCATTTGAAATTTTACACTCTCCCAGCTGTCCTCAAGGAAGATTGATGTCCCACTCAGTTTTCTCAGCAATCTGGGTCAAGAATAGTCCGGCTATGAAATAGTGGAATGTGAAGTTTTCAGTATCAGTGTCTATTGTTGTATCAAAAGGGAAGCATTGGCTGAAGCGGAGTGAACAGTGTGGAATGAACTGTGAACAGCCAAGTGACAGGTGTTAGCTGGAGATAAATCCAACAGATCTTTTGTGCCTGTAGACTACGCAGTTCAGATTCTTTTGAGGCAGAACTGAGAGACGATTAGATATGACCTAGCATCAGCAACAAGCATCATCTTGTGGCTGCTGTTCATTACAAGATTCAGTGAAATAGGAAATAAACAAGATAGCTTGGTTAATACAATAATATACTACAGTTAGAATCCAAAACAGCAGCAAAAACCAATATCCCAGTTCTGGCTGTGCACCCAAAGAGACTTTAATCTTTTTTTTACAAAAACAAGAGCACACATTTGCTATGGACCGTGGTAAATTTCTTTTTAAAGCAAAATGCACACACGCACGCACGCACGCACACACATTTTTAAGTCTAAAAATGAAGCAATTAAAACACACAAATCATAACACTATAGAAAGAGCTGACAGTAACAGTTACAAATGAAACAGGGGAGTATAAAAAAGTCGTCAACCATGTATAGCCCCTAACATTATGATATCTTTTTTTAAAAAAAAATTCCTCCAACTTTATTTGAAGAGCAAAATGCATGATTTTCTTTTTAACGGTAAGACATCTGGTAACACGCACAAGCACCAGGTCTACCAAATTTCTTGGACTCATAATAACAAGGATCAGCAACCAGAGTCCTATCATACTGGATGAGGATATCTGTTATCTCGTTCTTGAAAACTTCATCTCCACATTTCTGGTAATAAGCCACCAATGCTTTGGAAATGGATTGCCAAATTGCATACATCTGCACTACATGACCCCCACCTTTCACACAACTCTGATGTTAACTCCTGCAATATGCTCCTTGCCCAAAAGAAGAACTGGTTCAAGCAGGGTGTACTGCAAAGTTCTGGGCTCAATCATTTCCAGAGGCCTGCCATTCACCTTAATAAGGCCTTTTGCCTCTTTTGCACTGAGCTACTGCCGTAGCAGTTCTCTTCTTGCCAAAAACCTGCATGCTCTGGAAGGGTCCCTTGGCCAGCATGGCACCCTACTCATGGCCATTATAATCTACAATTGCAATACAGAACTGTTGTATTTTGTAGAAAATATGGGTTTGAGCATTCTGCATAGTAAGTCAGTTTTGATGCTGTGAAGAGTTTACCTTTCTTCATGCATAACAAACAAAGGGAGGTGAGGTATATAGGTGGATGCAAAGATTAAGGCTGAGTCACTCTCCCTGCACTTACATATTGGTATAAATACTTGAAAAGGAAACCTTGCCCATGAGCAGCTGCAGGTATCCCATCTGCATGGAACCCCTTTGCACTGCACAAGGTACTCATGCTTGGTGCTCTTTTCAGATGCTTGGGCCAGTGAGAGTGATGGTGATGTCTATCGCTACATGTCAGGAGAAGCAGAAGTGGTACATCCTTGTTCCTTGCATTCACACATGGGCCCCTGTTTCTTGTTTGTCATGTTCTTCACATGCAAGTCATAAAAATGGTACAAAAATGTTTTTTTGTTTTTGTTTAAAAAAACCTTACAGGACACATACACGATCTCATTCATCTTCTTTTGCTCTTTTGACCCCTAGTCAAATTTCTAGCATTGAAAAAAATAGAAAGGAAAGGACCACAGCTTAACAACAGAGCGTGTGGTTTGCATGCTGAAGATCTCACATTCAGTCTTTGCAATTTCCATAGAAAAGAATTAGGTAGCAGATCATGGGGCGGGGGGACTGAAGCAAACACACGATGCAGTTTTGCTTCCCATTTGTAACTTTATATCTGAGGTCATTTCTGCACTACACAGTTATAATGCTATTATTCCACTTTCAACATCCTGTGGAATTCTGGGGTTTGTAGTTTACTGAAGCCAAAGAGCTCTCTGGCTGAGAATTCTAAATGCCCTCCCTAACCTGCAAACCCTAGGATTCCACAGGATGTTGAAAGTGGAATAACAGCACTGTAACAGCATAGTGTGGAAATGGCCTAAGACACAGGCTTAAGAAGTCCCTGACAACTTTCTGCCAGCCCTCTTTAGATACTGTCGCTACTGCTGTGATGTCACAGAATGTTCATAAGCATTCTAATGGTGACTGGTTGACAGTCAGTCTGGATTCTTTGAGGAAGTCTCATAAAGAGAAGAACGGGTGCTTCTTGGAAAGACTGATAGAAAGGAGGGGACTGCAGATAGTTTGGGAATAGCAATAAATTTCATACAGTCCCAAGGAACAGGTAGAACTGTGCACTTTTGAGCTCTCCCTGACCCCACTTCCAGAATGTAAGCTAGAAAAAGATTATGGAAACAGGACTGTTGAAAAGTACATATTCACATGGCCTAGGGGTACCATGTCCATTACACGAAGAGTGTAGACAAATGAGAAAAAACAGATTTAAAATAATGTACCAAATGGCTTGGGACCTCCGTACTTGAAGGAGCGTTTCATCTTACGTATGCCTGACCAAGAACTCAGCTCTAGGGGTGGGTTTCCAACAAGTGTCCCACCAGTGAAGTCTATACACTGTGAGGATGTGAAGGCCTTCTCAGCTGTTTGCCAAAAAATGTATATGCACATGGTTTTAAACTTTTTGAACTGTTTTAATTTGTTAATATGTTTAATATGTTTTATTGTACTTAAGTTATTTTATTGTTTTACAATTGTTTTAATCAGCTTATATTAATTTTACTTATATGTCACCATGAGATCTTGCCACTTAGGACAGACTATAAATATTTTAATAATAAATAAACAAACAAACAAACAAACAATCTATTGGGAAAGATTTTCTTCTCATCCTAAGAGTTACTTACAATAAATGAGGATTATATGATAACTTGAAAGCTAACTTAACCCTAATTGAGAGATGATGAATAAAAGTGAGTGAGCAAGTGTGTTTTCATCACCCTTTGTATGCAAGTGCTGGAAGGGCAAAGTTGGCCTGGTTCAGGGATACAGAGACCCCTAAACTTTGGCCTTGAAAAGAATTCTTCCAAGTGCTTTAATTTTTCTCTGCTAGCAAAAACACAGCTTGGAAACACTCTTGGAATATCACTCCTATAAATCTTCAGCCAGCACAGACACTGAACATTCTGGGTTGGTGACTCTAGGAGGTATGGTCCAAAAAGTATTTTTTTTCTACCATCTGAAAGAAGTTAACTCTGTTAAGTTATACAAGAGAGAAAAAATCTACAGTGTCTAAGCCTCTAAGGGCATTGGCAGATGGAAACAGGGAAATGTGCGTGTATGGCAGCACACTCAAAAGAAGTATTTTACACACTCTGCTATGTACTTTAATCTTCTCCAATGACTCAACATTTATGGGTGCCAAGTTGGCATAATATCACTTTCATGAACAGAAGGTAATTATATTATTACACATGCATGCTAATCTAAGCCTACACTTACTGCAGACACACTACAGTAAATTATTTAAGAACCTAAGAGAGGTCCTGCTAGATCAGAACAAGGATTCATCTAGGCCAGAGTGGGCAGCTCTGAGTCTTGGGGGCCAATTTTCTGCCTCAAGACCCTCAGGGGGACAAAAAGACTGTCAAAAATGCCCCCCCAAACCAGACAAAGCTGGACATAGAAGATGACTTCTGGTTTTGAAAAACAGAAACTTTTTGATACGGGACAGGGCCTGAAATCAATTTAAAATGGGCCTTTTGCACTGCACGTTTATAGTGCTATGATTCCACTTCAACTTCCGTGGCAACATTCTATAGAATCCTGAGTTTTTCAGTTTAAGGAGGGATGTTTAGAATTCTCAGCCAGACAGTTCTAGTGCCTCACCAGACTATCAGTCCCAGGATCCCAGAGCACGGAATCATGGCAGTTAAAGTGGAATCATAGTGCTGTAAGTGTGTAGTGCAAAAGAGTCCAAGGTGAACCGACACTCCTGCAGGGTTCCAAGAGCGGCAATGCTAGCTTTTTCCCTGGTCAGAAAAAAGGGCAGTGTGGGGAGTCTGGATGGACTGAGGGCCACAAAAACAACCTGGGGGGCAGCATGCAATCCCATTGCCACACTTTGCTCACCTCTGATTTAGACACACTCCTGTCTTGAATAAGCAATCGCAAAGAATGAAAATAAATGAGCTTTCCCATTGTTGCCCAGCATTAACCATGTTTCGACCCATACGATCAGGGTGCTCCAGAAGTGTTGCATCACAATTCCCAAGCAACCCTCACTTCCAAACAACTATGCTGGAGAGGACTGACTTATGAAGTCTGATTCAGAGATATGTTGCTTTTAAGGATGGACGTTTCATTCAGCAGTCATAATAGCCACTGATAAGCCTCTCCTTCATGAATTGGTCTAATTGGCACTCAGTAAATTATACAGTTTAAAGGGTAAACTGCTTATCTAATTCTTTCTCATGTTTCCTCCCACCGTAACTTCTGTGACTGTCTCTGAATCATGTCAAAGGGTGAAGCAGAGTTTGCCCGAATCATGTCCTTAGTTGACCCCAATGGCCAAGGAACCGTCTCCTTCCAATCTTTCATTGATTTCATGACCAAATCAATTAAATGGTTTAAGTGGTTAAGGGTCTGGTTGAGGATCATAGGTATGTTTAACCTGGAAAAGAGAAGCCATATTTCAAATATCTGAGAGGCTGTCATGTGAAAGACAGCACAAATATGGTTTTTCCTTCTCCAGAAAGCAGAACCAGATGCAACAAACCCAAATTATACAAAAGGATTTTGGAAAGGAAGAATAGGAATACATTAGGGAGAACTTCTTGAAAATAACAACTATTCTACAGTGGAATGAACTAGCTCAGAAGGTTGTGGACTCTACTTCATTGGAGGTTTTGAAATCAAAATTGTATGGCCATCTGTCAGGCATTTAGCTGCTGATTCCTGTAGTGGCAAGGGTGGACGACATTACTTTTGAGTTAACTTCTAACATTACTATTCTATGATTCTACAAGCATTCTATAATCTGGTGGCACTCCAAGTTCTGTGGTTGTTGTGACCTTGGAAAAACATCACCCAATTTAGCAAGAAAAATAAAAATAAAGAAAAAGTCAGACGATACTGTGTTTTTACTTACTGTTCCATGATAGTTTCTATACAGGGGCATTTTTAAGAGATTTGTCAAGTAATCTTCCAGTTGTTTCTGCAAAGCAAACAGAATAAATTGGGAAAAGAAGCTGAAATCTTATGTGCTTGCTTGGGCTATTATTCGACCATTCAGAACCAGGAAAAACAACAACAGCACTGCAATCAATGATATTAACAATAAATAAGCCTGTGTTTCAAGAACGGGGAGCCCAAGAGTTTCATTTCATTTCAAATATGTTCTTCAGGAAGCATTCCAATGGTGGCCAAGGCTAAAAGCAAAAGGGTGAGTCAAAAAATACTACCATATTTTAGCTGAAAGTTCTTATTGGTTGCTAAACCTTATGACAGGAATTTCTATTTGAACTAGTAGTTTCAGTGCAGTAGTTGTTTGCCGTACAGAGAAGAAGGCAAGAGCGGAAGAAGAAAATGAAGGGGAAAAATTATAGCCAACCCTGAGCAAAAGAACAGGCAAAGACGGAAGGAGAAATCCACAGGTAGGGAAGGATTAGTACCTTGACACTTGCAGAAAAGTGAATGGAATAAAGTACAGAGAGTTTGGGAAATGGTGCTGTTTTGCAACTGTCTAGTAGGGAATATCAACAAAGAACTTAATCCTGTAAATTGGCCAACTAGGATGGGAGCTGCAAAAGATGTCAAAAATACGCACAGGTCAATATACAAGCTCATCTTTTCATAAACGGAATTTCTAGGGACACAGGCCAATGAACTGCTACACCTAAGAAAGCAGTTTTGTACAGACTCAGACAGCAATGCTTTGTAACTGAATCAGTTCACACATTCAGCTATAAATTGTCAAGCACTGACTAATCATAAATATGAACGTATGAAAGTGTCTGTGATCCTCAAGGTAATGGCAAAAAGCTGCCTTAAGGGCCAATGGGACATTTCTTCCAATGCAAATAAACAGTTGTGAAGGGCCTGCTCTGGACTGAGACCACACCAGGAAGTAAAAAGTTAAAAACCACTCTCTCCAATTCACCGGCATGCCAGGGCCCCAGTATGAATCAATCTTCCTACGCCTTGCCCTTGTCTTTCAAAAAGCCATTCATGCAACTCATAATTGAAAGAACTGCAACTGGTAATTGTCTAGTCAGGCTTTGTGTACCAAGCTTACTGAGGCTTACTAAACCAGGCTTCGATCACCCAAGTCAATAATAATAAGTTGTAGATGATCAATGAGAGGAAGGATGCTCACTCTTCTGCTGGAGAGGTGCTCTTCTCTAACCATGTTCTCAGAGGTACGTGGTAAGCTTGGCATTTGCCTTGCTTCTCCCCTTTTGACAGTCTGCCTTCGGACTGTGTGTCTGAAAAAGATAACATTCAGATTGTGGGGTGGGGTCTTTCAAACACAAAAGCATAAGGGAAGGCAAGGACATCTTCCAATACAAAATTACCTTATTGTTAGAAACCCTCCCACTATAGCAGAGATCAACAGAAGCCACACGTGCACATGTTAAGGTAAGCTGTGAATACAGCTTGGACTTTCTTTCTCCAATCCATTAGAACAGTGGTTCTCAACCTGTGGGCCCCCAGATGTTTGTGGACTTCAGCTCCCAGAAGCCCCAGCCACTATGGTCAATGCTCAGGGCTTCTGGGAGCTGAAGTCAAAAAACATCTGGGGACCCACAGGTTGAGAACCACTGCATTAGAAAGTGCCGGAGGAGAGTTACAATTCATTCTTATCAGATGTTATCTTCATAATAATCCTGTAACTTTAATCTCAGATACAGCAGTCTTCTCAGTGGTGGTTCCATGGTGTGTGGGGGTATCCTTTTCAGGTTCAGCATCTTGGATAGCCCCTTTAAAGTCCAGACTCAACGACAAAGTAGATTCAGCACTCCACTGACATAGAAGCCACCAGATGCCACCAGGTTTCCCTAAAGGTACTAGTGATAATACTTTGAATTATAGTGTTCCTGAAATTATTCTCTGCATGCTTTCCACAGAGAGCCAGTGTGACTGAGCACTGGGTTATGACACTGGAGACCAGGGTTCTCATTCAGCCATGGAAATCCCACCAGTTGACCTTGGGAAAGTCACGTTCAGTCTCAGAGAAAGACAAAAGTAAAGCCCTCTCTGAACAAATCTTATCAAGAAAACCTCATGATGGGTCACCATAATTGGAAACAACTTGAAGGAACACAGGAACAATTCCCATCCTTACTCACTTGCTGATTTCCTCCCTTTCTGGGGCAACTGGTTTCAGACCTTGGAAGTAATGCATATCCTCCAAGAACCACAAAGATCAACCAGCACATAACACTCTTGTGATTAAGCAACTGTCATCATACTGACGTGGATCTTTCAGTAAAAAGATTCATGACAGCTTATCAAACACCATACATTTTCAATTTATAGTTTGCCTCCATATGTTTCCAAAAACCTTTCAACCTGCCTCCATATGTTTGCAAATTCAGTTCCATCGAGCCACTTCTTGACCTTCTGAGATTTCAGCAAGCATTCCCACACACTTTTCAAACATTATGTTCTCAGCCATAAAGGCTAGATATAAGTTTGGTTTTCAAAAAACCCAAAAGCAGTGTATTGCAATGACCAGAGTGCTGCAGAGATCCAGGTTCAAATTCAAGTTCAGCCAAAAAGTTCACTGGGTGACCTTGGGCCAATCACTATTTCTCTCAGTCCTCATTTCCTCAAAGATTGTTGTGAAAATTAAAATAAATAAAGTGTGTGTGTGTGTGTGTGTGTGTGTGTGTTATATTGCTGCAAGAAGAAATATGAACATTCTCAGAAAGCTGCATTTGGTGCCAATCACGACATTCTGTTCTCTCACACATCAACAATGTATTACTTATGGATATGACCACCTGAAGAGCCAGAGTGGTAACTAGGATTCTGGGAGGCCACAATTTGAATCCCCTCTGAACCCTAGAAACCCACTGAGTGATCTTGGGCAAATCACATTTCAGCTTAAGAGGAAGGCAATGGCAAATCACCTCTGAATAAAGCTTTCTGCATGCCAGAGGACTGGACTAGACAGCCCTCATAGCACCTTCCAATTCTAAGATTCTATGATTGCCAAGAAAACCCTGGGATTCGGCCGTCATCAGTTGGAATCAACTTCAGGGCACACAACACCAACAACGAGCACATTCAGCAAACAAATTCATTCCTCTCAATAAAACCATTGTTTGGAATTCTTGATGCAGCTACCTTCTTGTAGGGATGGGAATCCGTATAAAAGCTTTATATCTAAGCAGCTCCCTGTGGAATTCTTGAAAGTGCTTGAATTTTCTTTTCACTTGCCATGTAAACTCCCCATGAGTCAATTCAATGGTGTAAACGTGTGGACTTGGTACCTTTCAGAAGGAAACAAAACATCAACAATTCAAAGGAGGCGCAATCAAAGATAGTGTTTTCAACAATATTCTTTCCTGGCTTAATGGTTGTAACAAATACACTGTAAAACAAATTAATTAGTGTCTTTCCAGCAGGGCAGTTAATTAATGAACTAAAATAAATAGGACAGCTTCCTAATATAGATAACATTTCAGCATATTCAAGGAAGGCAGCAATTTAGCCTAAGTGCAAGAAACAAATATATTGGGTGGAAAATAAAATTAAATGGATTCCTCAAAGCAAGAGAAGCAAGAAGACAGATTTACTATCAGCACAAAATCACCTTGTTACCGGGAACAAGACAGCCACTAAAATGAAAAAAGTGTGCCACTTGCTTTCCTCAAGCAAGATAGTCTGCAAAGGGCTTGGAAGTGGGAGTAAATTTAACCTTGGCTGACTATTTGGAAGGAAGAGCCAGCATGGTATAGTGATTTCAGCACTGGACTATGGGCCTTTCTGCACTACATAACTATTGCACAATAATTCCACTTTAACTACCATTGGTCTGTTCTATGGAATCATCTGATTTACAATTTAGGGAGGGATATCAGAATTCTCAGCCAGAGAGCTCCAGTACCTCCCAAGACTACAAACCCGAGGATTCCATAGGAGGCAGCCATGGTATTTAAAGTGGGATCATAGTGCAATAGTTACATAGTGTGGAAAGGCCTTATGACTTTGAAGATTAGAGTTCGAGTCTGTGCTCTGTCATGGAAACTCATCGGGTAATCTTGCACAAGTCACAATCTCTCAGTCTCAGAAGAAGACAAAGATAAACCTCCTTAGAACAAACCTTGCCAAGAAGATTCCAAGACAGGTTCATCTGGAGGTTGCCATAAGTCAGAAATGACTTGAAGGCAAACAACAACAACAAATTTGGGAGGAGTTGTAACTTCATATTGGAGTATTTAGAAAATCAACCTGGCAGAATACCTGCTACGTGAGAATGCTGAATGCTTTGAGAAGTCAAAGCAGACTGTAAGGAGTTCAAAGGACCATGATCTGACATATTATAATAGGAATTCAGGAATTTCTTTTGGAGTACACCTCCCAGACTCCCCTGACCACATGGCTCTCCACATAACTAATGTTCCCAAGATCTGATTATAAGGATCATCTTGTAGCCTTAAGTGTGCAGAAGACAACCCATCTGGTGTGCCAGATGTTTCCCTATTGCTCCTTTCATTCTGTTAAAAACCATCAGTACTGTGAATCTGTAGATCAGCCCTTTGTTTTCACAGGTTTTTCCTTCTCTAATGAGATACTCTAAAAATACACCCTAGGTCCATGCTGATGTGCTCCTTCCCTCCTATAGCTGAAACAGTAGACTAAGAGCCAAACCAGATGAGAAGCTAGGAGATCTACAATAAAGTCTCTTTCTAAATTTTCACAAATAACAGTTGTTGGGGAAGGAGGTATCCTCAGTGGGGACTGTGATGCTGGTTGAGATGGGCTCATTCTTTCCAAATCTTAGAAAAGTTATTCTTTTAGACTACAACTCTGAGAATCCCCCTGCCAGCATGACTACTTTGCATACTGTCTGGAGTTTTTTGGAAGTTTGCTTCTGAAAAAGGTAACTTTTCCAAGTTCGCTCTGTGCCAGTTTCCTAATGGCAATTCATGAGCCCAGCAGCCATTTGCCCTTAGGAAAGAATTATTTATGCAGCCTGTAAAAAGTTAATTGGGGAAATAGCAGCTTGATGTTCATGTGAAAGATTTTCACTGGAAAATTGCCCAAGGAGACAATGAAAAAGCATCTCCTAGTCCCTCTCCCCCTGCCAATCATCAGCATCTCATTCAGTTTTGCCCTGTATATTTCTAGGAAAATTATTGATCTAATCCAGAAGCTAAATCCACTTTAGATGTTCCAATATACATGAATATGGCTGCCTGTACAGGGTTCTTCAATCACCTAGAAACATACATTTTAGAACTTTGGTAGCAGAACAGACTGCCTTAGGAATATTGTGGACTCTCCTTCTTTGGAGATGTTTAAACAGCAGGTGGGTGAGCATGTTTCAGGCATGCTTCAGTTGTGTATTCTTGTCTGGCAGGGGTTGGACTAGATGGCCCTTGAGATCCCTTCCAACTCTATGATTCTAAGATCTGACCTTTGTAGTTGAAGTAAAACGCTCCACTTCCAAAACCCGCACTCGAATTGGACATCCAGTCAGGTAGGTCTGTATGTTAGCCTCTTTAAATCCTTTAGTGTTGTAAATGGCAGAGAACGGAATGCCCACTGCAAAAGAGGAGAAAGCATCTGTAATTATATTTCTTCACATTTGTTTTTAAGGTGCAACTTGGAACAAGGCAGGCGGAAAGTTAATGTGAAATGAAATGTTAAAATGTAACAGCCCATTATGATTTTCTTAATCAGGGTCTTCATGTGTTTAGCAACTCCCTTAAAATAAATGAAACATTCCAACTATTAGTATATATGTCACCTCCTTTTTACATAGGAGTCCAGATGACAAATTCTCTTCTTTTAAAAGTGGCTGAACAGATAGTGGCTAGCGTTCTGTATTAGAATCACAGATTCATAACCTACAGCTGCAGATCTGTAATTGCTTCATATTCACTAACACAACAATGTCATGATCGTGACACTATTGCCATGATTATAAATGCCTTCCCCAAATTGATTTTGTCAGGCAACAGCTGCACTGAGTGATGGAGGTCTGCTCAGCTGGCAACTGAGATGTAGGAGAATGATGTTTCCACTTCCTTCCTGTTGGCGAGCAAAGCTGTGACAATCAGAAGCAGGACCCCTGTCACAATTCCTTGTCGCAGCCTAGATTACTGGTGGGAAGAGGCTGAAAATTTCATCCTTCTGTGCCCTGATTGCCAGTTGGATCTTCATCTCTTGGTGTAACTGCTACCTGGTAAAGTTGGTTTTGGGTGGGAGACCAGAAGATGGTACCAAATTACATATACGTAGCTAAGTAGGCAATGTAGAATATGGACCAATGTCAGTACAAGTGAAAGGAGGAAGAGCTGACCCAATTCAATATCCTCTCTTAACCAGTTATCATAACAAAAAAGTTTTATTCCTCCACATCATGCCCAACATCAAATTCATCCATCTTTTAAGTAGATATGTCAGGTACTCAGTTTGGAACTGTATGGGTACAAGTCACTTACTCACTGAGCATAATTTGGCCTCTCTCCTGTTTCACTTCCATGCATTTCAGTCTCCTGGGATCACATTTTGTTCCTGAATCCCTAGCCACCAAATCTACAACACAGACATTTTATGACGAGCACCATTTCTGCATTAGACAAAGTGCTATTATTCCATTTTCAACATCCTATGGAATCCTGGGGTTTGCAGTTCAGGGAGGGGCCTTTGAGGAGGCCCCTCTCTAAACTACAAACTCCAGGATTCCATAGGATGTTGAAAGTGGAATAATAGCATTATAACAGTCTAGTACAGAAATGGCCATTGTCACTGAAGAATTCTAAACAATTTCCTTAAGTTTCAGTCATCTGTTGTGTACAGGTTGTTGTTGCTGTTTTGAATTCTGTAGTCAATCTTTAATACACATGTCAAATGAGGACTTGGAAAAGCTACTTTTTTGGTACTTTGGCTCCCACAATCCTCCAGCTAGCCTGGCCAGTAGTGAAAAAAGGTAGTTTTTCTCTGCTCTGCATTAATCTCTCCCCCACTAGTAAAGATTCAACTGTGTATGTTAATGAAAACTTTGTTAAGGAAAGAAAATACACTCTGAAATGTTTACTGCCGTACAAATATGCTGATAAATCTGAAATTCAACTCTGTTTATCAAACAATTGGAACCTAGGTTGCTTGGTAATGCAGTTTGCTTTATTTACTGTGCTATATTTGCTCCATTCCTCCCTCATAAATTCTGGCAAATTGTTTGGGAGATTCTTGGAAACCAGTGAAAATTAGGGAGCTACAAAAAAGACAAGAACAAATGACATTTCATGTATGTGATTTTTTTGGGTTATACATTTAGAAAGTTCTAAGTTTGTGAACTGAAGAAACAGGGGATAAAATAATGTAACCAGCAGTACAGAGGAGATGGATAGCCTAGCACAGGAATAAATTCTCATTATGTACAAATTGGAGTTAATATATTTTTTCTAACTAGAGAATTTATTATTTGCTGACAAGCACATTCCTGGGTTCTGCCAAGTTTATATGTAGCCAGTTTACACACAGTTTAGACACAGCCAAGTCTTATCTATTTGGCCAAAGTACTGTGAACAACATTGCTCATAAGGTACCAGATGATGGTCATAGAGAGCAGTAGCAGCTGGTACGCTCCATATCAGTGAGGCAGTAAATCCATTCCAAGTTTTACCTAGATTTTAAGGAGGTATTCAAGGTATGAGATCTGTTAAGGATTGGGTTCAGTACAATGGAGCGCTCCTTTACAACCTGGATTAAAACGTGGAGTGGATTCTATACCCACTGACATGGGAGCTGCCACTAATATGGAGTGAGGCAGAACAGGATGTGCTCCAGAAAAACATTCCATGAGGTATGAATGGCTGTTTACAGGGCACCTGGTTCTGAATTAACACCATTGCATGCAGTGGTGCTATTGGCTGGGTCTCTTTACACAGTAATGTGCATTCCATTACCTTACTTACTTGTGGTAGGCCAGCAATGTAAGGTTTGAACAAGTCACTTTTTTGGATTACCGCTCCCAAAATTCCTTAGAAGCTGCAGTCTAAAATGTAACTGTTCCAAGCTTTTGTTCTTGCAGGCGTCTCTTAGGTATCAGAGTTCAGCATCCTGAGAATCTAGACTGCCATTTCTTGCGTTTTTAAAAAGCAAAGATTAAGCCCTTACACTTGAGTACGGTATACACAGAATGGACCAAAGCCTGATAAAATCTGAGATGCAAGATAGAAAGTTGTATAATACTTCCAAGTGTTTATGGGAGAGGAATTTAACGACTTTCTATTTGCTTTCCTCATAGTGAGGACAACCTGAGTTGGTTTGACTCCAGGGTTAACAAAAGGAGCAAATTCCAAAAGAGAAAACTTTAAAATTTGAAGAAAATTAGCTTTTCAAAGAATATGTGGCTTTAACTTTTAGCAGGTAAGAGAAGGAAGGAATGCTATGGTAACTGGGTCTCAGACTATACAGGTGTAAGAAATAGGGAAATACTAAGATAATATGAATGGATAAGAAGATACACAGAAGACTGAAGATCCATCTCACAGCCATTATAAGATCCATCTCACAGCCACTCAGCATATTATTCCATCTTTTGAGTTTCCCCCAGGTAACAATCGTATGTTGATTTCCCTCTGCTTTCATAAGGACTGGTAACTTGCTTTTTAAAAATGAATCCTGAGATTCCAAGAGGCCTTATTTCATATCCTTGTGACACCAACTCACCTGGTCCTTTTGGGTCATGGAGCACATCCGTGTCCACCTCTTCTCCTTCGAAGTGGAGCTCCCTCGTGTCAAGGCTTTCGATTATGTTGCTCATGTCGTCAGCTATTTTCCTCAATGCCGAGGTGTTCACCTTCTTTTCATTGCTTAGAGACATCGTAAACATTCACATTCACAAGCAGGGGGCTGTTTGAAAGAAGATATGTGAATGGAGCATGGTTGATATACCACTTATAGCCTACTACAGAAATAATATATTTTATTTAACATATTCTTTACCAGCTTTTCTCGCATTGCTTTCCCAAGGTGGTTCAAAGAAGAAGAATGTTAAAGAATAACATATACAATACAGTTTACTAAAATCACATAAAACATTCAAAACAGCCATTATGGTTAAATCACAGGATAAAAGATGGCCTTACAGTCAAAGACTCATCAGGCCAAGGAATCTGTCTGCATTGTGGAGGAAAACAAAACACAGGTAAAACATGACAGATGTGGACTTCTGGGAGCTATAATACAAAAAATAACCTCCTTATGCTCTAGCGCCTGTGTCTCAACTTCCGTTACTCTCTGCATATGAGGGGATTTGTGCAAGGTCTTCTCATATAAGCCTGCCATGCAGACATAGGCTTGCAAACCTTTTCCTCTTCATTTGAGATAGAAAGACAATGTAAATTGAACCTAAATGGGGGTCGAGGGCTCTGAGTGAGAGGTAAACTGTCACATTTGCTGCTAGTTTGGGGCATTTGGTGTCAATTTGGGGAGAAAAATTGCCTTGAAATCAGTTTGTTGGTTTTTCAAATCGAGGTGCGTCAAAGGTTCAAGGGACTTCAGGGGCTGAACCTTGGGTCCCCAAGGCCTGCATTAAATCTGTGGGCTGCTCTTTACCCACCCCACACATATGATGGAGACAGAACATCACATGGCTCTAGAGTTGCCAGAGTAAAAACTGGAGATGCCTCTTGTGCCTTTAATGACAGTATAGGAGAGAGAATTTGTTGCTTATCTCGTCCTGTGATGAGCAACACCTCCTGAAACTCCTTCTTCTACACAGCCATTAATGGGGTGTCTAGTTTTCACTCTGGCAACCCTACGTGGTTCAAGCTCTGCCTCACGCTCTGTTTTGCATGCTGAGGTGCTGATAAGGTAGAAATGAAAAGTGTGTTCTATAAAAGACCAGCTGCTTGTAGCATTCATATTTTTTGTTGTTTTAAATTAACTTATTTACTTTTGAGAAATGGTGAAATGAAGAATTATTTGTTAAAAAGATTTCAGCTGGGGCAATAACTAGATTGGAGGCCTTCGCACTCTGAACTGTGAATAACTACTGCTAAGAAGCCAATTCCAAGATCAGAATAATCCCAGTAATCATACCACCCATGTGTACAAAAGTACTAAAAACAGTGTCTGTACTGATCTGTAATGATAGGAAAGCCCAAGAGGCCTAAATAGCATTCCACTTGACATAACATCCTCCTTAAAATTCTTTCCCAGAATCCCATTCTATGGCAAACAGACGGTGACTGACTCCTCAGCAAGTGGAAAAGATGTTAAAACATTTCTCCAAAGCTAAGGAACTGGAAAGCCCCTCAAACAACCCAGCACAGGGCTGGTCCTCCCATTAGGACAAGAATGGGCAAGTATGGCCCACAATCCACATGCAACCCTAAAGCCCCCACAAAGCGCAAACAATTTAGGTTCAGCAGAGGCCTTTTGCTGAAACAGGAAATCAGCCATTTTCTGTTGCTAAAAACAAAGGGCTTCTTACAATCCTAAAATGGCCCAGGGAGCCAAAAACATGGAGAAAATGCACCTCACACTGCCTAGACAGCGGCCTCAGATCTCATCCTGGGACAAACGCATGGTATAAGTATAACAATCAAACAAACAAATTTAGAGGCACACTTTTAATTTTTCTTTCAGTGGGAAGCAGGGGAGGATTGTAACTCTCTAACTTCTCCTTGTGGGCTAATGCAGTCTCCTAGCCGCTCACAGTGGCCCACTCTTGCATTAGCCAGTCACCTTAGTTCAGTGGTTCTCAACCTATGGGTCCCCAGATGTTTGTGGACTTCAGCTCCCAGAAGCCCCAGCCACTATGGTCAATGCTCAGGGCTTCTGGGAGCTGAAGTCCAAAAACATCTGGGGACCCACAGGTTGAGAACCACTGCCTTAGTTGGTAGGTGATAAGCACTGGGAAGTGATGGCAAGTTGTTGGGAAGATGGCTTTGAGTGTACAGTGCATCCTGCTGCTCCCAGTGAAGGGTGTTGTATCCATCAGCACTGCTGATATAATATATCCTGCAATATCTCACAGATGAAAGAAAGCCAGGACATGTGTGGCCAAGCAACTTCAGAGTGTAGTCAATATGGCAGAAGCTATTACTGAGGAAGTGAAGAGAGGTTGCAGCAGTTTGCTTTCCCCCAAGGCTACCGGGAAGGACAAGATTCCAACCACTCCTCTCCTTTTCTGCCTGCTGGTTGAGTGCAAATTACTTTTGCACTTTAAATTCAGTTTTCAGAACTTCAAGAAATTCAGAAATTCAAGCCAAGAAAAAAGTGGAAAAGTGGAAGGAGGATAAAGAAACTGGGACATTTTAAAAGTAGCTGAAAAAGTGGGAGAGACTGTCCCTGCCAAATGTGGACAGTTAGAGGGTATGATGTAATATTCAACTGCCCATCCAACTAGCTTCTGCATAAAGAAGTGTGCACATGTGTGCCAACTTGCCCCTTTCCCTGCAGACAGAGATAAGTCTTTGTTGGCCTTTGCTCAGAATTCACTTACTCTTCATAGAACAACACAGACTAGCCTTATATTTTTGGACCAGCTGCTAAAAGTAAAGAATCTTCCCTTTCCCATCTAAATCCTTGCACATGTTTTGGCTTTCCTCATTGTCACCAGCTATTGATCAAGCTATCTGGGACTGATGGAAGTTGTAATACAAAACATCTCGAGGTTGCCAAGTTAGGGGAAGGATATCTGCTCCATCACAGATGTCAATTTTTCTTTTTCTTTTCTTAAATGGCAGTAGAGTGAAGGGTAGGAAAACGAGAGTTCCCTCTGCAATATGGTACATGTTGTAACTTTAAAAAAATTAAAAATAAATCATCTCTCATTCCCATTATTGATCCCTTCTCCTCTTGCTGACAACCTTGTTCATGCTATATAAAATTTAAAAGCCTTGAATCTGTATAAATGTTTAATAAACAACAAAGTCCTTTGTCATTTTGGGAAGTAGCACTTCTGCCTAATTAGGAATTGTTTCTCTTTAAAATATTCAGAAGCAGCAATGCAATCCTTTCTCCTGCCAACACTGCTGAGTATTTTAAAAGGATATACTCTGGGGGAAAAAAAGACACACAATGTACTCTACAGAGCAGACCAAATACTTGTGTATTTTGCATTTGGACACAAAATGCAAAGTGTGAACAATAATAAATCAAGATTAATATCTTGGGAAGGGCCTGGCTCCTCAAGTGTCTTCCATTGCATAGCCAAATACTGTTCCATTTTCTATATCATCTACTTAGTTACCCACATGTAACTAAGTAACTTCTGGCCTGAGCCTTCCCCAATCTATGTTATCAGGCATCAGACACAGGGCCTTTCTGCACTACACTGTTATAGTACTTTTATTCCACTTTCAACATCCTGTGGAATCCTAGGGTTTGCAGTTTAGAGAGGGGCATTTAGAATTCTCAGCCAGAGAGCTCTTTGGCCTCAGTAAACTACAAACCCTAGAATTCCACAGCTTGTTGAAGGGGAATAATAACATTACAATAGTATAGTGTGGAAAGGCCCACACTGAGAGAAGGAGGTGTGCTGTGCTGGAGATTAGGGTATAGGGGGATGACACTTCCATCTCACTTCCACTGGTGAATGAGGCTTCAGGCCAGTGCAAAGCAGTCTTGCTTCTGATTGCAACAGCCTTGCTTGCTGCAGCGATGGGAATGGAAATGCCATCCGTATGCACCCTCATCACCAAGCAGAACAGATCTCCTCTTGAGGTAGCTGATGTCTGGTAAAGTAGATTTGGAAGGATATTTATGACTGCGGCAACAGTGCCAGAATGTTGTTTATGCTGGAATAGTGAATACAAAGCAGTTGCAGATCCATAACTCTAATTTATGAATCTATAGTATGCCAACCACTACAGAACTTTATAATTCAAGTATATCTTTTGTGAAATGTATCAAAAACCATGTAATTTTCCCTGTGTGTGGTTCTTGCCTTTGGAATAATATCTGATTTCCAATTTGTGTGCATCATTTCTCCTAATGCCAGGCTGGCTAGTCGTAAATTTCATTTGCATGATTGAATGAATGAATGAATGAATGAATGAATGAATGAATGAATGAATGCTAGATCCAGCATGTCAGTTATTGTGCGACCAAATATAACATTTGTTTAACTTACTCCCAGAGTGCCAGTTGCTTGGCAGCTAAATCAGTGTCATCCACGCAGATGAGAGAAGGCATTGCAGGCTTAGGGGGTCCCCAAGACTTATGAAGGAAGTACCTAGAAATGGGGCAAAGCAACTAAGAAGGGGAAGGAGCCCCAAACCACCCCCTGAGGACTAAGCAGCATGGAAAACTGATCAACAGTGGGGTAAGAATGGAATTCCTTCCAGGAACACTCTTGTGCTGATACACTGTAGCACAGACATATTGAACATATTATACATATATAAAATAAGTAAAATAGTAACAATAAGATGAGAGAATCCTTCACATATGCTGCTTAAGATCATTTCTAGACAGGTGGGAAACAAAGATGATAAATACATTCCAGAGGCAGCATGTACAGTGAAGTGTGTGTCAGTAGTAACAGTTCCAGCAATTGGATACCACTTTGAAAGTCATGGCTCTATTCTACTCTGTGGAAATGCAGAATTAGTACGTTGGTGAGATAATTACAATTCACTGCTAGAGAGCTTTAGCACACTTCTTTAGATTCCTTAGCAGAGATTGCTAAGCACCTCACCTAACTAAAAATCTGAGGATTCCGTTAATTGGATGATAGCAGTTGAAGTAGTTTAAAAGTCTGTGACTATGCAGTGTTGATACCAGTGATGTTGACTTGAGTCAGTTGACTCAGATTCAGGTCAGACCTAAGTGACTTCACGTGCTTGACTTGGCCTCGACTCAGCAGTATATGATGCATTGACTCGACTCAACTTGAGACTTGTATATTTTTGGTGACTGACTTGCTGTCCTTGGCTCAGTAACATAACATATTCATCCAGAAACCTTACAACTCTGAACAATGTTTCCATCTCTTTTTGCCTACTGGTCACATGGCAATCTGTCTCAAGCCCAAAATGTGGGCACATTTTTCAGAGGGGAAAAGCAAACGAGTTAGGCAATGGGCTTGATGCAGGCTTGAGGTCTGCTCAGCAGCCTGTCTGCACAGCATATTGGAGGAGCCTTCTAAAACTTCTGCTAAGAGCAGAAGGCAAGACTCATCCCCAGAGTGCAGGACGTGTTTCTCAGAAGAGAACAGTAAATGTGTTAGGCAATGGGCTTGAAGCGGAAGGATCCTTCCTTCTAAAGCTTTTGAAACTTCGGTAATGGAAAGTAAGAAGGATCTATTTCCCACTTCTGAAGCTGCAGAATCTTTTATGCCTATTGGCACAAAACCCCCCAGCTTTTGTGGTTGGGGTAAGGGGATATAAGAAGCATCTTATTCCCTACTTCCGAAGCTACAGATGGCAAAATCACAAATGTGGAGAGCCAACTCTGCCTAAATGGTTAAGACTGACTTTATTCAACTCTGTCTGGAAATTCTGGAGTATTTGTTGGTTGGGGTATGAAGTTGGCTTCCAGATTTGAGACTTGACTTGAGACTTGACTTCAAAGTATCTTCAAGGACTTGAGACTTGAGGTAAAAGACTTAAATACATCACTAGTTGATACACCCATGGCTGAGTACAGAGTTCCCTGTCCTCCCTCCCAGCTGGGATGGCCGAGAGTTTGCAGTCACAAGGGACAATGACATGATGAAATCTTAAATAATGTTAAACTGTTGTAATTTCCAAACTTTTCTCAACAAGGAACTCTGAGAACTGTAGCGGGGGAGGAGTGGGAAAGAGAGTAATTCTTGGAAAATGAGAACTCCTTTAGAAGGGCAAATTGCCACATGGGAACGTAGGGTTAATTAAAGAAAATTCTTCAGCAAATAACAAAGTAATCAGTTCAATATATAAATATTTGTCATGTTCTGTTTCCCAGAAATTGGGGACAGTGTATTTTGACCACAACCTAAGTCAGAGGCTTCCACAAATGCTATTTTTAGACTCTCAGAGTTTTGATTTACAATTTTTTTTCTTCTAACATGTTAGCTGTATCAGCAGATGTAGTTATGACAACAGATATTGTATCTATGTCTTCTGATGTGACCCCCCTTGAATCTACTGTGGAAGCCAGGCGGTGCCACCAACACAGAAATTTCCAAGGCCTTGGAGAGCAGAGTGGTGAGTGAAGAAGCGTCCACCCCCTCCTGGCAGTGAGGCACTGTGTGACAGATAGCTGCAGAGACGCTGAGGGTGCCTGTAGCAAAGTGTCTTGCTCCTGGGAAAGGGGTGGATGTGTGTCTTCATTCACCACCCTTTTTTCCAGTGCTTCAGAGAACTCTGTGTTGATGGTCCTGCCTGGATTTTAAGGTGTGTTCAGGGGGCATTCTCAGTCATTGCAGTAGTACAATGATGACAGACATGAATTCCAATACAGTCAGCCCCCACATTTGTGGGTTTCACTTTTGCAGATTTGATTATTCACGGATTATTTGCTGTCACCTCTGCCTCCTCCCTATGGCATTTTTAATAGGGATTGCAAGCCTCATGAGACTGAGAAACTGTGAACAAGGCTTGTAAGTCCCTATTAAAAATTGTGGGGGGCCCGCAGTGGAGGTGGCAGTAAGCCCCACCAGCCACCCACTTCTGCCTTGTGAAGGAACCCTGATGCCTCAAAGAAATACATAGTGGATTGAATAAGGTGATCATACTTTTTTTTGTGTTAAATATGGTTTGGGAGGGCCTAGAGTTACTCACTTTTTTCCACTTTCAGGGAGGTCCTGTGCCCCTAATCCTAGCAAATGTGGATGGATGACTACAGTGCCACAAGTATGGTTTACAACATTATAAATACTCAACAGGATGCCAGCCAACATTTCCCAGGCCAATTGCCAATTGCAACCAGAGTAGACCCAGTTCAATCAACAGTAATTAAGTAAGTCAACCTTCATGTCAGTTCCACTAATTCAGCGTGTTTACTCTATTTCAGACCAGCAATTAGACTGAAGCTTAACCACCTTACAAACTTCATAATGCATACAAAGAATTGTGTTGTGTTTACCCCATCCTCAGTATATAGTAAGAGATTCTTATCTGCATGTCTGCAAAGAATGAACATATGAAGGCCACTACTCTCAGCCTATGTTTTTGGGCCAAACACAAGGACGGAATGGGCCTTGTGCATACACAACTTCAACACAATCAGGACACTGGTACAACAGGAATTCTTGAAACAATAGTCCAAAAAATCAACTTTTACAGGCTTTGAATGAAGGTCAGAGTAATATCCATGTGCAGATGTGGGAACTCTGAGAGTGAAGCACTAATCTGCTACAGCTTATTGATCTCTGATTTGCTAACATCTATTTCACAACCAAAACCAAATGCTGAAGAATCAGTCAGACTGTAGGATCCAGTTCAGATGGGAAAAAAGAGAAGAAACTCTCACTGGCATCTTGGTGGTACCCTAGTGATTCTTTGGCCACCTCTATTTACATCAATATAATTGTGTGAGGAAAGGCAGGCCTCCTGTTGGCTTCCCCACATTGATTGACATCTTGGATGGTTTTAAAAGGAGATTAGATAAATTAATGGAGGTTTTGACAATTGATTATTATTACACAGGATGGCTATGGATCACCTCTGATATCTGAGGTAGTGTGCTTATACATGTCATTTGCTGGCAAACATTAGAGAACTATGTAATTGCATTCATGTTCTGCTCATGGACTTCCTATAGGCACCTGGTTGGCCAGACAGAACACTGCACTAGATAGACTAAACATGCCCAGCTCCCTAAGCCGTTCCTCATAGCCATGCCCTATGAGTAACAGGGAGCTGAGTATGTTTAGTCTGCAGAAGAGAAGGTTAAGAGAGGGCATGATAGCCATGTTTAAATATTTGAAGGGATGTTGTGTTGAGGAGGGAGCGGGCTTGTTTTCCACTGCTCCAGAGACTAAGACAGGGAGGAATGGATTCAAGCTGCAGGAAAGGAGATTCCACCTGAACCTCAGGAAAAACTTCCTGATAGTCAGAGCTGTCCAGCAGTGGAATATGTTGCCTTGGAGTGTGGTGGAGTCTACTTCCTTGGAGGTTTTTATGCAGTGGTTGGATGGTGATCTGTTGGGATTGCTTTGATGTGTGTTCCTGCGTAGCAGGGGGTTGGACTGGATGGCCCCTATGGTCTCTTCCAACTCTATGATTCTATGACCTTTGATGTGATCCAGCAGGTCATTTCTCATGTTTTGCCCCAATTTTGCAGGTCTTACTTTTTGTCTGAAGGTCTGAAATCAACTGTATGAGCTGACGTAGTTATGTAGACTCTCCTTGAAAAGCCAGCACAGTAATTTTAAGTGGTTGGTGAAATTTTATCCTTCAGGTATTTTAGATTCACACAGTTTCTTCAGTCAATATGGCCAATATTTATGAATTCTAAGAGGTGAAATCCAAAAGACACGGAAGACCAAAGACGTGAACTGGGAGATGCTACCCATATATCTCCTTCCTGATCTTGTGAGCAAAAGAAGAGGCATTTCCATTTTCAGTTGCCACCTTTAATATCCAGGGGTTGGCTGATAAGCAAGCATTCAAAAGGAGCAACTTTCTCAATCACAACAATCTCTGTACCTGCAGATTTTCTGTTTTTCCTGTAGACAGTAAAGCCTAAGTAGTCTGTCAGTCTTAAAATGGTACATCTACACTATAGTTAAAGCAGTTTGATACCAATTTAACTTTCATGGTTCTGGCCTACAGAATCCTGGGATTTATACTTCAGTGAGGTGCTTAAAATTATTACCCAAAGAGCTCCAGGCCATTCCCTGAGACTACAGCATGAAAACACTCTACCAGAGAAGTCTTAAGTACCTCACCAAACTACAAATCCCATGATGCAGCCATGGCAATTAAAGTAAGCTCAAACTGCTGTAACTGTGTTGTGCAGAGATACTCATAGTCACCAAAGGCCTGCACTCGCATTGTGGCTTATATTCTTTAAACAGAAGGATAGATAGGGTCACTGCACAGGGTCACTATTATATCATTGTAAAGGCACATTCCTGAGATCTGTGAAATGTAAATTCTGGTTCTGACAAATAATGTCTCAGATAAGAGATCCAGTCTTAGCATGAACTTACATAATCTTCCCTGCCCCAGGGAAGAAAAGCCAAGTAATAAGCAAAGCCGGCTGGAACATGACTAACTGAAGCAACCTATATTTTAATGTCAGGAATATCCCAGCAAACTGACAATCAATAGTTCATCTGTCTAAGCAATTCTCATAATTGCCTTTAAAAACCGTTTTCCTTCTGCTAAAGAAAAACAGAGAACTAGTTTAAAAGTTCTTTAAACAAGATTCAACTGCCAGTCCCATCAGTTTCTTTTTCGAAATTGAGAAGGGAGGACATCTTGTCCTTTGCTTTGGGCTGTTACCCCAAAAGGTGAGTGACTCGGAGGTCCTCTCACAATACCAATACCTCCATGGAAAAGGTGGGGAAATATAACTCAAAAGGGGGGCTGCAAGAAGTGGGGTAACTTTATGAGACCTTTTCACCTGTGTATACCAGTACTAACTGTAGGATACCAGTTGGAAATCAAAAAGAGTATCTTTATTGGGGGAAATTCACAGACATGCAAGCAATCAATCAGTCTCAAAACCACAAAAGGCTAGCAGAGAAAAAGAGAGAGAAAGGTTGGATAGTGAGAGTTGGGGTATAGTAGCCAATAATTACTTTTCCAGAAGCTGACGAGGATTGAAGCAGGATTTCTCAGACTGGGGCAAGTCTGAAGACAGTACAATGAACTGAAATCTGGGGGCCCTCATGCAGCGTAACATGTCACATGTGTTCAAGAAGTTGAGCCAGGGTTTAAATACTCTTTTTCTGCCCTGAGGGAAATGTGTGAATCGCTCTCTGGTAGAGCAGACAAAGGGGTCTGGAAGGTTCTGATTGCCTTTGTGGCGGGTGACAAAGCATTGAAGGAAATCACGATAGCCTCTTAATGAATGGAGAGGTGAGGGGGCAAAAGCATGGTTTCTGCGGCAAAGAGGTAACAGGAGGTCAGCTTTGGGTGCTCCTTCTAACAGCTTTGTTTGCTATTGTCTCTTGGGATCAGTTGCTTTATAGAACCATCTAAAATGCATCAGGTTAAGTTTTCCTCCTAAACTTATGATTTAGCCATGCTGAGGCCCTTTGTCCTAGTTGAAGGAAGCTTCTAATTAGAGTCCTTTTAATTTCTACGCAGCTTTCAGTTGTAAGCACAAGGTTTATATTTGCTTCGTGCCTATTAAACAATATTTATAGCTAATCATACCGTATCACAGATTGGGGGCGTTTGGCATGGTAACAAGGCTGCAAAGTATCTTGAGCAAGTCAAATCACATAGGTTGCTCCCCTAAAACTCTTCACATGATAACAGTGTGTGAAAGTAAATACAACTGCCCCTACCCATATTCACCCACATAGCACTGTTATGTGGAATAACCTTGCAAGGAAACGTGGTCAAGCTTGGTTATATTATCTCACTTGATTTTGTTTTTTTGTTTTTTTTTGCAAAAGCGCTTCCTCAAGTGGTCAAAGACTTCTGTTACATAACTCTTGGTAGTCCTCACTTTCTTTAACATGTTCTGTTTTGTGACTGCACATTGGCATGCAAGTATGTGATTAATTTGCAATAATTTTTGCTGAGGCGGATATATTTCAGGAAACCATACTGTGGTTGAGAAAACAAATTAAGTGTAGAGAATAAAAACTTCCTGTAATGTCTAGTTTGACCCTAAGTGCTAGGAGAAACAAAAATCTTGAACCACTGCCAAAAATATTCTAAACACATGATCTGGCCTTCTGTTAGCATGTTACAAAGTTGTAACTTTACAAAATTACAACTCACTCATAAATCTCTTCTGATAATTCTCATAACTCTCTTCCGATCACCAGCAATCAAAAATCTCCCCTCCCAATCCACTTTGGAAGTAGCATGGGCCTGCCCCACCCCCCAACATGGCAATTTCTGAGTTGTTGGAAAGTGATTGGATCAGTGGCGATACATCCTGCTATTTTCCTCTAGCCTGACATGTTCCAAGGATAACATCTGCAGGGGCTGCCTGCGGATCCATGGAGGTCCCTGCCAGTGCCTGCTGCAGCATCTCCAAACAAATATTGGATGTGTCACCACTGACCCTTTTGCTCTCCAACAACCTGGCAATGGCAGCGTTGCAGGGGCTGCATGACTTACAAGGTGGGTTTTGGGGAACAGCATTGGGAGAAGCAGCTACAGGGATTTAGCTATATGAGACATGTACATCTCTTGATGCAAGATCTCAGGCATTATCTACTCTGACTCTCTGGTACAATTGGGACATACACCTTACCCAGTCAATATGGAAGTGATTTTCATTAACTGTGGAGCCTGGAGTGATCCTATTCAGGGTACTCAATTCAGTTTTCCTTCTCTTCTTTCCCTGAACAATCATTCAACATTTCATGGCCATGGAACATTTCTAGTTATTACTGGGCTGAATAGGAGTTTCCCCAGTCCTTTGGTTTTTTAAAACACAACACACACACATCTTAGTACTTCTGAAAAGCATGAGGATCCCTCCCAAATTACTGACATTTTCCTCCAGCATGTGGATGGCACTGTTTTTGCTACCTAAAGAAACATGCTCAAGAAAACAATCACTATCATTTTACATGATATTACTTTTATTTGCTATCTCAAAGCCATTAGGAAGGCTGAGTTATTTTAGAGCTTTAGAAAAGTTACTTTTTTGGAGTCTAACTTTCAGAATCCCCCAGCGAGCATGGCTAGTGGGGAAATTCTGAGTGTTATAATCCCCAGAAAGTAATTTTTCCAGACTCTGGAAACTGTACTACATTGAACTAAAGTCTTCCACTAATGCCAGAAATTCAAGTAATCTTAGATATTTATTTAATCTTCAACTCAAATACCCTCCCCTCTTCTAAACACATAATAGATTTCCTAGGCATCCTTTTAAGAATTTTGCTGATTCTTATTTTGAAGGAGCAGTTTTAAGGACTGTTGGTAAACTGCCCATACTAGTTGGCAGTAATTACTGTAAACATTCCAAATGGGTTTGAAACTGAGCACATTCAGCCATGGCTTTCATACTCAATGAGCACCATGTGTAAATAATTAAAATAAATTAAATTTATACTCACTATTTGCACTGCAGATAAAAGGCTATGATGCTACTTGATGAGAAGGCTACTGGCTTCAATGGGAAAAGGACTGAGGCCATAAAATCAGGCCTTATGTTTTGTCTCAAAGATAATGGGGTAGATGCAATGTGGTATGGTACAGTGGTGAACAAACCTTATCATATCTGCCTTGGGCTTTTTTTTTTTTTTTTTAAATAGAACCCTGAGATAATCAATCAGGGCCTAATGCACTTAAGAATTAAATCATTTTGAGCTCAGATACCTGTTCTGAGTACAAATGAATTCACAAAAAAATTCTTTCAAGGTAACTCCAAGCTTTCTATCTTTCACTTATGTGGTTTAGGACTGAAAGAAAGAAATCATTTTCTTGCTGCTGTTATTATCCAATTTGACCAGAGAAATCTCTTGCTGCTCTACTAGTAGATCCAGATCTACTTTCTGCCCAACATAATCTAATGCATAATCTAACTAGACATGGAAATGAATATCTGGGTTCAAACTCCTGGTGCTTTGCTTTGAAGTTTATAGAATGCTCAGGGCAAATTTCAGGTTACAGTTCTAGGCATACTTGTATGGGAGCAGGTCTCATTAAACACAATGTACTTCTGATAGAATATACATCAAGTGGTGCTATGGTGAATAGCATAAGCACACAGTGTCAGCTCTGGCCATTAAGATTCTGAGTGGTGTGGAACCAGGTTATTTAATGCTGATTTTCTCAAGCTTTGACTCTAACGTTTTGGACTTCGGCTCCCGGAATAGCTGACCATTGCTGGCCAGGGTTCACTTTGCTGGTCAGGGCTCCTGAAAGCTGAAGTCTACCACATTTGGAGACCAAAGGTTGAGAACCACTGATTTAAAGGACTTCCTACATCTATATCAACCTGCCAGGGCACTAAGATCAATGTCAGAAACATCGTTTTTTGGCTACATCTGTTAGGAGGCTGAACACTAGGAGCAGCTTTTCTTTTTCAAAGTTTGGATTGATTTTCAAACAGCTATGTAGCAAGCAATATACTTGGATACAATTCAGGCATATGTATTAAAAAGATCAGTCTCACCCAGATGTTAACCGTATTGTTACACATTAATCTGTCAGCTTTCTTAATACTTATCCAAATAAGTCTTTGCATAAAGTTCTTTGCATAGGGGAAAGATATTCCTCCAGCTTGTTTCTGTTTGTGTAAGTAATAAATTTGGGCCACATATCATAAAAAGGATCAGTGCTCAGCTGTCATTGCTGTGCTTCAATCCACTTAGTTAATTTTTTTCAGCAAAGCTACTTCCTGCAATCTTTCTGATTACTTCTCATCAAGAGCTAGCAGACCCTTCCTGGTACTGGCCCCTGCCTTATAGAATTCCTTCCCAAGGAATGACTTTTGATCATTTCAGTTAGGGTGCACCAAGACTGATTAAAGAGACCAGAAAGTCCCAAATTTTATTCCTGTTCTTTCTGATTTTATTCTGGAGATCTATACACGTTATAGAAGATACATACAGATGCGCAGAGCGGGACATGCTGGCTGGGGGATTCTGGGAACTGTAATTCAAACAGGGTTTTTTCCTCCCCAAAAAACTGATAAGAACAATAAGGGCCGTCCATAGGGTTGGCCTTCAGTCTCTAGTTTTTGTGAGTCCTCTCCAAATGGGAGATGCTGGTGCAAGTTCTCCAGTTTTGGAGGGCTCAGCTCTGGCCAAAAGGGAAGGGCTGTGTGCAAATCTCCAGCTCAGCTTGGTAGAATTTGCAAGGTTTAAGTGATTTGTTGTTGCATTTTGCAAAGACTCTCCAACAGTGCTATATACAGTAGAATCTCAGTTATCCGACCTTCGTTCATCCGACATTCCGGATTATCCGACGTCACAGCTGCCTGGGGGCGTGGCTGTAGGCATTTCCACACCCCAAGACATGCCCCCAGACACACCCCAGACACACCCCAGACACGCCCCAAAATGGCGGCCGCCACGGGCCTCCGGATTATCCGACATTTTCGGGTATCCAACAATCAGCCCGCCCGTTTATGTCAGATAACTGAGACTCTACTGTATTTACAAAAGACACATCCAGACAGATTAATAAGACTACAAAGTCCCAGATTTTATTCCTGTGCTTTCTGATTTTATTTTGGAGACCCATACACGTTTTGTTTATCCCAAAACATTTTCTGTCAGCTTTTTTATACCAGAGCTTTTTTATACCAGATTGGCTTATTTTAACCCAGTATAAAATCAGAAAGAACAGGAACAGAGTCTGAGATTTTTCAGTCAGTCTGGATATGTCCTTACAGAATGCAGAAAGGCTTTAAAAACCATCTGTGTGTGTGCGGGGGAGATGCGTTTGAGAAATATGATGGAATCTTTCTTCCCAGTAGGCTCAGGCAACAGCAAACTTCAGCAGCCTCTACTCACTGGTATCTTTTTACTCATTAACAACTTTTATCCTCTTAACCACACTCTGATGTTGCTTCGCCACATACAGCCCAGTCTTGATCTGTGAAATGTTGTAATAAGGGTGTAAAGACCTCAAAGTGTTGAATCTTTCAACTAGACAAATAAACACAGGATGAATTAAGTTTGCAAGCTTTGCTTGGGCCTATTATCATAGTCACAAGTTCTGCAGAGACAGAACTGTCTGGTAATTTTATTACAGGAAATTTGTTTCCATGTAAATCTGGATTAGTGGTGAGTGCTATCTCTATACACGCTATGAATGCCTGCTGTATAAACAATATGCCTCGTGCAGAAAGCGAGGATTAAAAAACCTGGAAATAATAAACATCTTCAGCAAAAGAAGATGAAATTTGCAGTCCTACACAAACTTACCAGGAAGCAAAACCTACAGAAATTTGTGTGGCTTGCTTCTGATTAGGACTGTGACAATGTAATCCTATGTGCATCTACTCAAAAGTATGTCCTGCTGTGCTCAGTGAGACTTGCTCCCAGGTAAGAGTGCATGGCTGAATTTAAACACAATAACCAGAAGGCAATGAAATTTACATTAGAGTAGACTCACCTAGGACTGTATTGCAAGTTGGTAAAATAACTTTCAATAAACACACCTTGTTAGCAACAATCTGGGACTCTTTCACACTGTAAAATTATAGCACTACGATGCTACTTGAACTGGTGTGGCTACATCCTGTGGAATTGTGAAGGTTGTAGTTTGGTGAGGCACTAGATCTCTGTAGCTCACACTTCTAAATACCCCTCTGGAAACTCCAAATCCCAGAAATTTCACAGGACAGAACCGTGGTGGTTAAAGTGGAATCATAGTGTTATAATTGTGTAGTGTGCAAGGCCATCAAGTCAAGTAACTTTGGGATAGGGATTTTAGGTAGAATAAGAGACAGGGCTCTCCCTTTAACGGTTGTATAAAAGAGGCATTTTCAGCAGGTAGATCTTGTGTGACAAGCAACACCTGTTGAAATTCACTCATCTGCACAGCCTTTAAAGGAAAAAAACAACAACCCTGTCTCTTCTATCAGCTCTATTCTAAGCACAATTCAGCCAAAGAACAATAATTTTTGCGAAGGATGAAGGTATGCTTAAATATTTCCATTACACTAAAGAAACGGAAAGCATTACATTTTAGGTGCATTGGGTTCCCATATTGGAAGAAGGGAGGATATAATTCAGCAGCAACAGCAGCAACAGTAAGAGCAGCAGCAAAAACAACAATAATTGTTCCTTACTCTTTTATTTTAAATCCTGTGGTTCTTAATATTGATTTACTAATTACAGAATAATTACAACAGTAGTTTCTATAATATGAGCAGAAAGACTAAGCACAATGCAAGGCACTTTATGTAGGGATAACATTGGAGGCATTTCATAATATAGGCCATTTCCGCACTAGACTGTTATAGTGCTATTATTCCACTTTCAATGTTCTATGGAATCCTGGGGTTTGCAGTTTAGGGAGGGGCATTTAGAATACCTCTGTAAACTGCAAATCCCAGGATTCCATAGGATGTTGAAAGTGGAATAAAAGTACTATAACAGTCTAGTACGGAAATGCCATAAATATGAACTGGGCAAATTCACATTTTGAATTGGGTAATTAAGTATGCTGGTGACATGGCTGGTTTTTCCCCCCAACAGATCAACAAAGATATTATGAAATGGTTGATACATTAAATTATTCTGTTGGGCACACCTTGTTGTAAAGAAATGTGGGAAACACACTCCTTGAAAAGTTTGTTGTAGAGGCACTATATAAATATCTCCAATCTTTCTCCCAAGGTTGGACACAACCTTGCTCTTCAGCAACCTGCTGGCTGGTCTACCAGAAGCAGGTATTGACAGCAGTGAAGTTAATAACTTACTAATTCAAACACAAGGCAAGTTCATCAGGCAAGTAGATATTTGGCTGTGCCAGGTACAAGGTGGAACAATGGATAAACAAAGATGGTTCTCATTTCTTTTTTCCCCTCCTGTTGTGAATTCATCCCTGAACTCATCTGAGGTTTATTTATTGAAGGGTTATTCATACGTAGCCTTGTCAGGGAAGATTAATGCAAACTTATGATAAAGCAGACAAACCTAAGATTGGTAAAGATTTTGTTAACTTTGACCAGGCCCTCTGTGTTGACACAGGAGTGGGCCTGCGCGTAGAATGACTGGACTCGATGATCAATTGACCAAGTAGATGCCAACTCTATACAGAGTTCTTTGAAACAAAGAACCAGAGGCACTGAAATAGAAAGTCCAAGCGGGAAACTGCAACAAAACATTGCAGTGGGGAGTACTCTATTTCAGGTTCCAGCCAGCCAGTCCTTTAAAGATATTCCATTCCATTCACCCTTCCAATGACTCCCATTAACTGTTGTTTTACTCCAACAGTAGGTCATTACTAAAAGTTCACCAGACGTGTTCAGCTGTCACTGGGGTTTAAGGTCCAACTCAGCAAGTTCCCCATCTTGGCATTCCCTCAAGACTTTGATATCACTAGCACAGAGATGTGACACACACCCCCTTTATGACATTTGAAGAGAGCCTGCGATATTCCTCATGGACTTCTTGCTACTACATAGAATGCCCAGCAAAATAAGATACATCAGCACTTTTCTTGCACTTATTTATGTTTTCAGTCTAGTCCCTATCTGAGCCACCTATAGTGTTCCCATGTGTGCCGTTTTCTACAGGGCATCCCAAATCCACACCTGAAAGTGGGCACCAGCTGGCTCCCACCAGACTGAACGTCAAGCATTTAGTATGTATGCAGCAATCAGGCCTTACATATCTAATGGCCTGTGTCCATTTCCTGGCATTATGGCTGGCATAGATCAGCTGTCCTTCCTTTCTGTCCAGTTAGGCTGATGCCTAACAGTAGTTTTCCTCTCATGATGGCTAGCCTGTCATGATGAGATCTGAATGGGTTTGAGGGGGTACTGTGAGGTTTAAAATCTTATAGGGAACCCTGAGATCTCATGGTAGGTTCTCCTTGCACAAGAGTTCTGTATTTCTTTTCAGAAATCTTGGCCATCCTAGCCACTGGGAGTGGCAGGTCAACACCAAACAGACCATTCTTTTGAAAATGCTACATAGAGGCACAAGACAGAAAAGTACGCAGAAAAGCAACAGAACAGAAACAGTTAACAGAAAAATAGGACAAATCAGAGAAGGAAAAGAAATGGAAAGAAAAGAAGAGGGAAAGATTTGTGCCAATCTGGATTTTAAATGAGTCTGTGACCTTAATAAAAAGTGTTCACTATGTTCTTCACGCTTATTCCCATACCTGGTACATATTTATGTCCCCAAATAAACATGTTTTGGGCACCAATAAACCCTGAGGGAAAAACTTAAATTATAAGAGAAGGAATACATATATTAGTTGCATATCCATTTGCAAAACCACAACTTTCAGAAGTTTCATAAGCTCTTCAACTGCCTGAAAAGCAAATAAGCACTCTCGCAAAAAAAAAAAAAAAATGCTCACAGAAAGACTAAAGAAAATATAATTAAAGTAGAAACACACTGAAGTATTAAAACAGAATTACATTGAAAACATAGTTTTAAAGAATTAAAACAAAAATTAAGAGAGATTAATGAGGGGGGAAATGAAACATTCACACAATAAAAAGGCCCTTGGTTGGCAACTGGTTAGTAGCCCAAAGATGCAAAAACATAGGTGCATGTGTCCCTTCATTCAATGAAATTAGACTCTGGGTATCAAGTTGGTAGCTGGACATCTAAATGACCCATCCCTCTCTATTCCATCTTAGTTTGTTTGCAAACAAGAAGAAATTAGCAAGGGGGAAGGGTAAGAATATAAAAGGGTATTGAGTTCATAAATTTGAGATGAAATTTGTGAACCCAATGGTAACATCATTCCAGATGTTTACAGATTAGTGTGCACCATGTGGACCGGACTCCGCTACATGATGAAGCTAACTCTTTTGATATATTTCTGTCCCTATTTGTCAGCAGTGGTTTAGCAGTACATTTTGAGGTACATTCTACATACCATGATACTACTAGTGTATCTTGTTCAAACACACTGTCTTCAGTGATAAAATTAGTTTCCTCTCTGCACTGTTTGTGTGGTCTCATCAATGGAGTTAATTAACTGTTATATTAGCTTGCTTTCCACTTATTTTTAAAAGGAAAGTGGAGGTTATCTCAGATTCTTCTGGCCTGAGCAAGAGAAGAGAACATCATTTCTCTTTTGCTGTGTCATAATATACTGAAAACCATCATGGGACACTTTTGGTTTAACAGATTACACTGGCTGAGAACAAGAACCCCAAGACAATCAAAAACAGCAAAAATAAGTGCAGTTTTTTTAAAAAAGCCTTGCTGGGACATATGTTTGTCCTTGATTTTTAAAAATTTGTTAATAATCAAATTTGTAGCTTTTATCTGAAATCTGGTGGCTTTATCTTTTTCTCTCAATGAGTCCTACCAAAGAAAAAACATCTACAGCCTTTACTTTTGTCCAGTGAGTAGCACAGCCCACTTTGTATATCAGAAACAGCACTATGAGTATAGCAGACAACTGATAATATCCTAGAATATCTACCTTGTACAGCTAATTCTGTATGGATTCTGCCCCAAAACATGACTCTTGCAGATTACAATGGCCCATCATGCACGAGGTTAAGGCAATCCTACATACTTAAAAACTCAGCAACCACACATTCATGCAGCTTTCATTTCTCTCATCATATGTCTCAGGCTAGCTCAGTGGTTCTTAGCTTTTTCAGGGGATCATGAACTGGATGAAACTTTCAGACTCCTCCCCATAAAAAATGTGCTTATATGCAATTTTCAAAGGAAGAGGAAGGAAACCGAAGGTGAGAAAGTTGCACCTGGTTTATGGATCCCTTGAAACCCATCCACAGGCCGCCTAGGGGTCCATGGATCCCAGATGGCGCACCGCGGGATAGCTGATTTGTAACAACCTGATACATCTGTTAATGTACTGTTAATGCAGTGATGTTGTGTAAGTGATTTGACATACGTGACTAAATATTTTACAGTCCCCTTCAGAACAAAATGCAAAAATTTACAGCACTGCTGAGTCTGCCCCAATTCACATCCATGACCTTCAACTAAATGGTCTATAGTCCTCCCCTCCTCCAACCTCACTGCAGTTACCATGACTTCCTTTTGCAACCAGCAACCAGCAACTTCTTGGCAAGGTTTCTCTGTAAATGCTCTAACATTCCTACTCTTCAGCAATTGCTGTTATGGGGACAGCACTGGACATGACCTGGGAGGACACAATGCAACTGGTTCTACATTTGTTCTGCCTCAGTGAAACTTGTGATTTTTCAGGACTTGGAAAAAACAGCACATTCAGTAACAGACCTCTGTGCTCTTTTCTCTGCCAGCCTTCCAATTCAATCACAGGAAAAAATCCTAATTTATATTGTGGTGGCAAGTCAATGTTTGATGACTTTGTAAAGTACAGCAGGAGGTTCATCTGATTCAAATGCGTTTCAATACATACATTCTCTACATAAAGAAAGCAAGGATGTTAAGGAAAATGATTTTCATCCAGCTTCCTCCACCCCACATGCTATTCCCATCCTTTGTGTGTTTGTGTGTGTGTGAGAGAGATAGGACTCACAGCCTGATGTCATAAGCTTCTATTCTTATTCTGAATAAGCACAAATTTTGCAGTCTCTGTTTTTTATCTTGTGAAAAGCTTGATCTTTTTTGCATATGAAAAACAGCACTAAACACAGATGTCTTAAACAAAAATTATTTATTAAAACCTCTGAAATAAAGAAACATAACATCTGAAATAAAGAGATATAACATTTTGAGCATGAAATTGTAATTGTCCAAGATTGCTAACACTAGTCCATCTGAAGCTGTGCTGAATCCAAACACAGGCCATTTCTGCACTAGACTGTTATAGCGCTATTATTCCACTTTCAACATCCTATGGAATCCTGGGGTTTGCAGTTTTGGGAGGGGCTGGCCAGCCCCTCCCGAAACGGCAAACCCCAGGATTCCATAGGATGTTGAAAGTGGAATAATAGCGCTATAACAGTCTAGTGCGGAAATGGCCACAGCCTCAGCCTAGAGGGTGACAGCTGGCCTAACTTTGTGCTGGCATTGTGGCTGTGTCTCTGGGCTGGGGCATGGAGGCCCCAAAGCCTGGTCTGGAGATTTGATCCCACTTTGACATGATCTGGCAAAATAGGACCATCAATACTTCTATGTAGTTAAGCCTCCCCAGAAATTATCAAACAAAAGTGCACTAAACTATCCGACACTAAGAAATACTTAAGACTGCTCTTGTCAGTGAACCCTCCCACAAACAAGAAAGACTGCCTGCAATCTATCCTATGTGTTCTTACAGAGGAGTAAACTACACTGAGCACATGGAAGGCACTTTTATGTATATACTGTGCTTGTTAAAGAGTCTTTATATTTCATTGTGGTTGAATGATGATGGGACAAGTAATTTGCTCTCTCCCTGCAAGTATTTGCAGGTAAGCAACATTTGTAACAATCTGCCTGCTCATCTTGAGCTCTCCCATCTTAAAATCGCAGCCTGGGCTGGTGGAGATATGGATCTGGTGTAACTTGGCTCCTCCTTTAATCCACTCCTTCTCCATCCTCCCACTTTTTTATTCTTCCGATGGCTGAGCTCAGCTGGCAGAGCAGTTGTTCTCTGAGATAGCCAGCAGCAGTAAGTTATCCTAATGTTATCCTAGGATATAACATTATCCTAGGGTATCCTAATGTAAGGGTAGGCAGAATGCCAGTTTAGCCAACATAACAGGCACCTGCCTATTCCTAACTCCCTATAACCAACACATTTTTGAGTTAGGATTGCATTGCCCACTCAATACACTCAGGATTGTCCTGACCTTTGAGAAGAGATACAGACACTTCAATTTCTCCCATGAGGCCTACATTCTTCCCATGGTACTAAGGCCTACACAACAGCTTCAGCATACTGTGCCACATTATCCTACTTGCTAGCTCTTGCGTTCCTCTGTTCCTTTTCCCAAGCTGTCTTCCTTCTCTTGCCTCTTTCTCCTTGAGTTGCAACTGCTGCTCTTACTTCTACTGCTCAGGTCTTGGTTTTGCTGGAGTTATTCTACAGTTCACAAAAGTGTCAAGTCTGATGTTTGTAAGTAATCCAAGAAGTTAAGCTCAAATGTTAGTAATACTTCAAATTAATCTGTAGAAAAAGAAAGCTGATTTTTTTTTTTTTTGGTTATGCAAAAAGCCATCCCTTGCCTGTCCTTCAGTAAACTTCAATGGGACATCTTCACCAAACTTTCATTTTTGTCTTTCAACACAATCATCTCTATCACAGTGTTTCCAGTTTCTACATATGGGCGTGAAAGCTGGACAGTGAAGAAAGCCAACAGTAAATTCATGTGAAGTGTAGTGCTGGAGGAGAGTTCTACAGATACCATGGACCGCTAAAAAGACAAATGAAGGGGTTTGAGAATCCATCAACCCTGGATTCTCACTAAAAGCTGAAGTGACTAAAGTGAAGTTATCATAGTTTGAACATATCATGAAGTGTCTAGAGAAGAAAGTATATTTAAACTTGATTAAGCAGATGTCTAGAGAAGAAAGCCCCCCACCTCTGTAGATCAGTGGTTCTTAACCTTTTTTTTTAACCATGTACCCCCAAAACTTAAGATTTAAAACCCTGATGTGCATCAAATATTTATTTAAAGTTGCTCTTCAAGGATCTTCAAATTTGGAGAGAAGGGAGAAATAAGTAAATGCACATACTCCTATTATAAGATTTTTCTTGGAATTATTCCACACAAATTTGTCTTTCTTCCTTTCTTTCTACTTTAACTGTTAAAGCTCATAACATTTCTTCAAGCTTTTGCGGACCCCCTGTGAGGACCCCCTTATAGATCCACAGACCCCAGGTTGAGAACCATTGCTCTAAACAATTGGTTTCACTGCCAAACTGCTCTTACTGTCAAGAAGTTCCTTCTAATGTTCAATGAATTCGTCCCCCGACGCCCAAGCAAAGCAGTGGCGGGGGGCGGCCTTTGCCGCCCTTGCGCGAAGAGACCTCTGGGGAGGGGGGCGGGGCGCATCGCCGTTTTTAGGGCCGCCCCGCCTCCTCCCTCGGCCTCTTTGTCCGGCAGGCGACGAGAGAGGGCGACGCTGGCAGGCTCTCCATCTTGACCGCGTGGTGGAGTGAGGCCTGCCGGCCACGTGGCAAGCCTGAGCGTCGGCAGCCGGCCTCTCCATCTTGGTTCAGGCAGCGGAGGGGGACTCAGTTGGCGCGACGCTGCGGTGCTCCCTCGGGTTCTGCCTTCGGCGACGGGGAGGGGAAGAGGGCCGCGGAGGCGAGGGCTCAGCTGAAGCGGCGGTCGCCTCAGCGGCCACCCTGGTAAAAGGCGAGGGTGCGGGGTGGCCTGCATCCGAGGGCCCCATCTTCCCCTTATTGTTCCTTTCGGTTTCTCTAATTGACGGTTTAGGGTTTGGGACGTAGTTGCAGGGAGGAAGCGGTTGCGCTTGGATAGGCCTCTTCCTCTCCAACTAGTTAGATTGGGGGCGACAAGGCCTCCCGGGTATGGGGAGGGTGCTCCCTATTTATATTTTGGAGGCCCAGCTCGCAGGGAAGACTTCTTTTTGGTTGCTTCGCTGAACGTTACAGTTGGGTTGAGAGAGTGTGACTATTAGTGAAATTTGGCGCATGCCCCTTCCCTTCCTGGTGAGTGGTTGTAGGGGGAGAGGGCTGAGACAGTGGGCCCATATTGGGGAATAAACATTAAATAAATAAATAAATAAAAATAAAATAAAAAAATTATAAAAAATAAATAAATAAATAAATTTTTAGAAAGCTTTATCGCAAGGGGGAAGTTGTTGTGTTTGAATATGGCTTCTGCACAACCGGCAACATCCAAGGGGAAGCAGCCTGCAGGGAAGGCCAAGACAACCAAAGGGGCTGGGGGAGCGAAAGGGGCCACGCCAGCCAAGAGGCGCAAGCCGGCTAAACCTGCGGCTGCCCCATTAGTGGCTTCTTCCTCCTGGAGGAAGAAGGGGGGGCATATACATCGGCCATTTCTAAGAAGCTTCAGACCAAGGGGAAAAGGCAATTTGCAGTGATGGGAGGAGGCAGTGACGAGCAGTTGGTTGTCATGCCAGTGGGCACTATTAACCGCATGTTGGCGCGACTAGATGCCCTTGAGAAGAGGCAATCGGGAGAAAACAGCAGCCAATCGTTGTCGGAGGGGCAGAGTCAGGCTTCTTCTTCATTGCAACAAGGAGGCGGGGCGGCCGGACCCTCAGGGAATTCAGCGGCAGCAGGAGAAGTACAGGGTGAGTATAATAGCCCGGGGGATAACGGTGCGCCTGTGTCTTGGCCTTGGAACCTAGCCACACCATCAGGTAACACGGGAGGGGCCCAGCCTGCTGGCATTTCCAGGCCATTGGCTTTTCCTCTCCAGCCTCACAGGGCGAGGCAGAATCGCCCTCCCAGCCGCATTCAAGGGCGGTAGAAAATTCTCACGTGACCCCGGGACTCGTTCAGGGTAGGGATTATGGGACACAGGAGAAAGACAAGGGCACCAGCTTTGGAAGAAGGATGGCTGGGGGAAGAAGGACGGCTGGGGGTGCTGGACGAACACCTCGCTGTGGCCACTATTGAGAAAATACTGAAGGGAGAATATGTGGATTTGTTCACCCTTTTATATCGTGAAGTAGACAAAAAAGAGAAGGAGGATTTGGATGCTGGGGAGAAAGAAAAATTGAAACATCGTAGGATTGAGAAGAACTGGTCTAATTGGTTTATAGGATACATGATTTACATGGATGTGGTAATTAAGGCCCAGCCTTCCAGGGGGCACTCTATGTTAGTGTATTTGAATACCATTTATCGGGCTCATACAGAGTTTTCAGGGAATGGCTGGCTGCATTACGATGAGAAGTTTAGGCTGAGAGCAGCACGACAGCCAAGCCTACGCTGGGACGAAATCATAACCGAACTATGGATGCAGACGCTGACCTCAGCGCGTCCAGTGTACGGTGAGCGAGCCCAATCAGGACACCTGGTGCAGTCTAGTAGTCTGTCCCCCCCCCAAGGCCCAGGGGTCTCAAGAACAGCAACAGCATCCACAGCTATGGTCTTGTGCCCATCGTCCCTGCAAATACAAGCACATATGTGGGATCTGCTGGGGCCCCCACCCCGCTCGCTTCTGCAATAAGGGGAGAGGGGGAGGAACGGGCTTCAAGGAGGGAGCCAATAAACGGGGGCCAGGGAATCAACTGGCTGTTTACAAAGGGCCCCAGTCCAATTAAATTGGAAAGGCTGCAAGCATGGCTCCAATTTTATCCGGACCAAGCAGCAGCACAATACTTGAAGGAGGGATTTACTGAAGGTTTCAGGATCCCAAGTACGGGTCCTCATAAGTTTTTTATGGCTAATAATCTTAGATCTGTGGTAGGTAATGAGCATGTAGTTAGAGAAAAAATTAGTAAAGAGGTTTCGGAGGGCAGGGTGTTGGGCCCCTTTGATCAGCCTCCTACTCCTAATGTTAGGATTTCCCCACTGGGTGTACTCCCCAAGAAAGCCCCGGGTGAATTTCGGCTAATCTACCATTTGTCTTATCCCAAAGGTGAATCCGTTAATGATGCCATTCCAGCAGAGTTATGTTCAGTCAGGTATACTTCATTTGATACAGCAGTGCGGGTAGTGCGCAGGCATGGTGTTGGGGCTGAGTTGGCTAAATCTGACATCAAGTCAGCCTTTCGCCTGCTACCCGTTCATCCCTCTGATTTCGAGCTACTAGGATTCGCCTTTGAGGGTAAATTTTATGTTGATCGCTCCCTCCCAATGGGATGTTCAGTATCGTGTTCTGCCTTCGAAAAGTTCAGCACCTTTTTAGAATGGGTCATCAAAAGAAAATCTGGCCTTTTGGGCATTGTGCATTACTTAGACGATTTCTTATTTATCGGACAGGCCAGTTCTGGGCAGTGTGCATTCTTGTTAGCACAATTCACATCGCTCATGGGGGAGCTGGGTGTGCCATTGGCACATGAGAAAACTGAAGGTCCTTCACAGCAGCTTACATTTTTAGGCATTGAGTTGGATACAGTGAACCAGACATGTAAATTACCACTTCCCAAGGTTCAAGATTTGAGATCGAGGGTGTCATCATTTCTAGACAGGCGCAAGGCCACCCTTAGGGAGCTTCAGGAGCTCCTGGGACACTTAATTTCTCGTGCAGGGTGGTGGCACCTGGCAGGGCATTTCTTAGGCGTCTGTGTGATGCCACCAAGGGCGCCACCAAACCGCATCACAGGATTAGGGTCACAAGGGAGATGAAATTGGATCTAGAGGTATGGCAGGAGTTCTTGGCAGGCTTTAATGGGGTCTCCTTTTGGCGGGATGAAATCAAGGTTAGGGACGCACTACAGGTATCATCAGACGCAGCAGGATCTGTGGGTTTTGGAGTCTTTTTCAGGGGCAGATGGTGTGCGCAGAGATGGCCTGAGAGCTGGGTGGAAGCGGGCATCACAGCTGACCTTACATTTTTGGAATTCTTTCCAATATTGGTGGCAGTTTACATCTGGGTGCGGGAGTTGGCAAACGCCTCTGTCCACTTTTGGTGTGACAATCAATCTACTGTCAGAGTGATTAATTCCCTTTCTTCCAGATCACAACGCGTTATGCGTCTGGTTCAGGCTTTTACACTTCAATGTCTCCGCTTTAATATAGTCTTTACAGCTGTACATGTGGCTGGCGTGGATAATTCCTTGGCTGACTCTCTCTCCCGTATGCAGATGGACCGTTTCAGGGAACTTGCACCAGAAGCTGCAGTTCGTCCAGAGCCGATGCCCTCCCACCTGTGGAAGCTTGGCGGGGTGAGGTAACACAGATGATTGGTATGTCAATTGCACCGAGCACCAGAAAGAGTTATAATAGAGCTTTTAGGGAGTTTAACAGTTTTCGTGAATCCAAGGGATTATCTGATGCTTGGCCACTCCCGGTGGACCATGTTTTGCAGTTTTGTGTGGCTCTCAAGCAAGCGAACTTATCTCCACAATCCATTAGATCTCGCATTTCAGCACTGGCCTTTTTCTCTAAGGCGAGAGGTCTCCCTGATCCAACCGGTGATTTTAGGATACGTAAATTTGTGGAGGGATGGCACCGGTCGAAAGGGGCGACTCGTGATAGCAGACAGCCACTCTCCCCAGACATCTTGAGAGGTCTGAGTGGTGCTTGGAGGGTTTTGTGTGCTTCGGCATATGAGGCTCTCTTGTTTCATTCGGCGGCTCTCACAGCATTCTTTGGGGCATTAAGGGTGAGCGAGCTGGTTGTTCAGAGTAGAGGGGACAGGTCGGGCAGGGCCCTGGAGTGGCGGGACCTGTACTGCGGCGAGCAGTATTTGCGTCTGCACATTAGGAGATCAAAGACAGACCAGGCCAGGAGGGGCAATGTGATAACTTTACAGGAATGCTCTGATCCGACGTTGTGCCCTGTCAGGGCACTGAGAGCTATACGGCCAGCCGGGGGACCCATGCGGGGCCACTGTTTTGTCATGCCGATGCGACTCCGCTCACCAAGTATCAGTTTTGGGCTGTGACAAAGAAAGCCTTGTCACATCTGGGTCTGCACGGAGCCAATTTTGGCACGCATTCTTTTCGTATTGGTGCAGCCTCCACTGCAGCTTTGATGGGCATGAAGGCCGAGGACATCCGGAGGATGGGGAGATGGAAATCCTCGGCATACCAGCGGTATGTAAGGCCCATCCACCTGCCCTAATGTTTCTGGTTCTTTTCAGAGCGACCTGCTTCAAGGAGGAAGCGAGTGCTGATTTGTGGTCACAGTTTCGTCTTTTGGGCTGAACGGCGAGCTCGAGAGGGCCAATTGGGGCCGAATTTGGGATTGGGCGAGCGAGCCTCGATTCAATGGCTTGGCAAGAGAGGCCTTTGCTGGCACGGTTTGTTACCTGAGTTGTTTAAGGGGGGCTGTTTGCCTCCGCCTGACGTGTTGGTCATTCACCTTGGGGGCAATGACCTTGGACTTTTGAAAGGAAAGGCGCTGATTATACAAGCCATTCATGATATGCGACACATTCAACACACATGGCCTCGCACTTGCGTTGCTTGGTCGGCTCTGATTCAAAGGAGGGTATGGCGTGGGGGAGGTGACCCACGGCCTTTAGAGTTTGCACGTAGACGAGTGAACAAAGAAATTTACAAAGCTATGAAACAGGGCTTGGGTTATTTTATTCCACACCATGACATCGTTTTCGATAAGCCAGAGTTGTATAGACATGACGGGGTCCACCTGTCACCTGCAGGTAATGATATCTTTTTGCGGGATTTGCAGGTGGGCATTGAAGCCATCCTGGAGGTGGGTTGGGGGGATAAGGACTAAGCAGACGCTTGACCTTATCCATGGCCGGTAGGGGGGGTCAATGGTGTCGGTGAGTACCTATGGCACCATTTGGTGTAGGATAAACGCTATCCTTGAGGAGGGCTCAGGACTGGCCCTCACTGGCGTGAGCCCGAGGGGTGGCGGTTCGGGGCTCACCTCCCAGACAGGGGCCGGCCAAGGTCTTAACGCAGCTTCAGCGGTTGGCTTTGGGGCCCGGTATCTCGCTATACGGACTATGGAAGATGGTCGGGGCTGACTCTTACCATAGTTCACACAGGCCTTGACCCCCCGTCTTAGGTCAGAAGTTCAAGTTCAAGTTCAAGTTCAAGTTCACCTCATAATTATGTTAATTAGGCATATTAATAAATTGCCCTAGTTCAACCCAAGCCCTGTGTGTGGTCTCTTCATTTCGCGGGTTGGGCAGCAATTTGTCCCCCGACGCCCAAGCAAAGCAGTGGCGGGGGGGGGCGGCCTTTGCCGCCCTCGCGCGAGAAGAGAGCTCTGGGGAGGGGGGCGGGGCACATCGCCGTTTTTAGGGCCACCCCGCCTCCTCCCTCGGCCTCTTTGTCCGGCAGGCGACGACCCACCCTCCCGCCCTGTGGTTCAGTGTAAGACAGCTGGTCGCTTCGGGGCCGGGTAGGAATTTTTCCCCGGTTAAAGGGGTTTTTTCGCCTACCCTACACTGCGCCGAGGGATTGGGTAATTGGCTGTACAGGGTGGTGTCACATTTGGTTAACTAGGAATTTTCAGACATATTGAGCTCTTCAGGCCGGTAGGGGGGGTCAATGGTGTCGGTGAGTACCTATGGCACCATTTGGTGTAGGATAAACGCTATCCTTGAGGAGGGCTCAGGACTGGCCCTCACTGGCGTGAGCCCGGGAGGTGGCGGTTCGGGGCTCACCTCCCAGACAGGGGCCGGCCAAGGTCTTAACGCAGCTTCAGCGGTTGGCTTTGGGGCCCGGTATCTCGCTATACGGACTATGGAAGATGGTCGGGAGCTGACTCTTGCCATAGTTCACACAGGCCTTGACCCCCCGTCTTAGGTCAGAAGTTCAAGTTCAAGTTCACCTCATAATTATGTTAATTAGGCATATTAATAAATTGCCCTAGTTCAACCCAAGCCCTGTGTGTGGTCTCTTCATTTCGCGGGTTGGGTGGCAAACTCTACTCTCCTGTAACTTAAAAGCATTAGACCTAGTCCTATACTTTCAGGAAGCAGAGAACAAATCCACTGCTGTCTTTCTATAACAGATATTTGAGGTATTTTTTTAAAAAGGGATGGTGGTAGGAAAAAAAACAGCATCTATTAAACTCTTCCAAGGTTGGCCCATTGTGGTAATTTACACCAACAGTCTTGGAACTAAACTGATTGAAAATTCATCCTGGGAAGAAACAGAATGACAATCTTTCAGTCAGTACAATCGGATAAGATTGGCTGCGGTTAGAAAATACAACCTGGGCATTTTCAGCAAAGGTCACAAATATTAAGCATAACTCAGATGGTTGTCACGAGCCTCTCTGCCTGTTAGGCAAACCCCACTTCCCCTAAAGCGTAATGGTTTAAATACACTGGATAATTCCAGTCTTAACAGCTACTGAGAAAAGAATGCAGCTCAAAGTTGATTCAAGGGAACTCACAAAGAAATGTACAGTATTTTCTCATCAGACGTAATGACTAATGATGATTTCATAGACAGGTTTTGTTAGTTTACGGCCCCACGCTGTTTGCTTACCGACTTGGGTCACTGAATTCTTTTGCTTCCATAGAATTCTCACAGGCACATACTTCTGCATATCTGAGATAACAATTGTGCAGTTCTTCCTACTATTAATTATTCTGTATCCTGGTTAATCAACATCTGGGAACTGAGATAGTAAGCTTCAACAACTTCAGGTTGGGATCCAGCATGCTTTGTGGGAATAATATTGACATTTTTTAACTACCTATTTGTACAAGGCTGCTACTGCTACTTTGACATTCCTCTCATTAGGTTACAATCCTGTTTTTAGTTGAAGATCATAGATAGTTCTTTTCAAACATTTTGAGCTCACCCCATTTCTAAACTGTGGAGTCCCTCTGCTTAATCAAGCACGAGTCTTTTTATTCCATGGAGGAGTATGCAGAAACCTTCATAGTATCTTGATGGATCTGTGGATGTATGACTAATGCATTTATCTAAGGGAGATGGAAATGAGACCTGAGCTGATCTGAACTGTAAAGAAGACCTTCTTTATTGCCACTGTGACAAGCTGTCAGGATGGGAGGAAGACTGGAACTTCTCTGCAACTCTCCGGAGGCCTTGGATGTTACAGAATCCATCCCTGGCAAGCTGCTTTAACAGTGATAAAGGCCAGCAGAACCTTTCTTCAGCTAAGCTGTGGAGAGGTCCCATTTTATCCTACCTGGACATGCTGGGCTGGAAAATATAAGCATGTTGGCCCTGCACATCCACTTCCAGGACTACACAGATATTGTTTCTGTCATCTTCTACCTCCTCTATATGGTAGGGCACACTAAGTCAGGGCCCACTAGGCATTGCTGCTTCAGTTGTACATGATTAGAGTTGGGGAAAGCATTTGCTACATTTATTGCCAAAACTAATCAATAAGGGTTAAAACGAGGGGTCCGTCCACATTACAGAATTATAGCAGTATTATGCCACTTAACTCCCATGGTTCTATCCTATGGAATCCTAGGATTGGCAGTTTTGGGAAGAGGATTTAGAATGTTTATCCAGAATGATCCAGTGTCTCACCAACTGCAAACTTCAGTGTTCCATGGGATAGAACCATAGCAGTTTAAGTGAAATAATAGAGTTAAAATTCTGCAGTGTGACCGAGCCCAGGAGCCTGCTACAGATGAGATTAGCAGTGTGATCCCCTGGATGATAATCACTATGTATTACTTTGGGGGATAATGACAGAGAAGTACCATTGTTTTGGAAAAAATAAGGATTAAATAAATGAAACAAATGAGATTACTTGTTACTTCAAAATGTTATTCTGAACGGATCGTTTTGGGTCAAGGAAAGCTACACCAATATGTGATCACTGCAGCAAGACTGACATATGTGCAGAAATGGAAAGACTCAGCAATACCAACCACAGCCAAACAGATGGACTTTACCAATTTTGTTTTAATTCCAGATGGGTCTTTAGAAAGATGCTTTGAAGAGTGCCAACCCCTTATAGACTGTTTGAGGAAAGATAAAGATGATTGTATTGTTGCTGGATTTGATTATTAGCAGTTTAGTGATAATAGAAAAAAGTGTGCAGTCTAGTAGGAGAATTAGCGAGGTTGAGATAAGGTTGTTATATAGAAGCGTTGATAAGCAGATTGGAAGTACTTCTTCTTTTTGTTTCTCTGTATTTAATCATATTTTGTCATTTTAGTTATAGACAATATTGTTTATTCTTTTTCATCTTTGTTGTTACTTTCTTAACACTTAAGTTTAAAAAACTGAATGGAATGTTTTGGGTAACTTTTTGAGTGGACCCCCTCCCCCCATTAAAATGATGTATTAGTGATATGCTACTAACAAGTACTGGAGAGAAAGAATTCTCGGCCCATTGCAGGCATGTTTGGTGTGGCCATGGGAGACACATGGGGCCACTGTTGCTTCCGGTGGGAGGGGATTCCACAGTCTGCGAGCAGCCTTTTTAATGGCTGCTCCCTGACTGTGGAATCCCCTCCCACCAGAAGCAACGTTGGCCCCTCTCTGTTAACTTTCTGCCAGCAAGTAAGGGCCCTTCTGTTTACCCAGGCCTTTGAGTGTTAACTATCTGATGCAGAATGTCTTCTAAATAGGCTGTATTGTATTGTATTCCTATCATTATTGGTATTTCTTATATTTATATCAATATTATTTATATTTTTAAACTGCTTTCAATTCATGTTTTTAATACGATGCTTTGTTCCTTTGAAGAATTATATTATGCATTGTTTTAACTGTATGTTAACTCATTTTGTGAGCCCCGTACGGTGAGAAAAGAGGATATAAACTTCAAATATAAAGGAATAAATGTTTTCTTACTTATGGATAATGAGCCCTTTCTTTCAAAAGTAAAAATGTCATGATAGCTTTTCAAATAAAGTTGCCAGCCTCTGGAAGTGACAGAGGAAATGGAAGAACCAGATGCTGGCTTTCATCCTTAAATACATTTGTTTTAAAAGATGCCAAGCTGTTTCCAAGTTTCCAGGTGTCAAACACCCCTGTACAATCCTCATGCAAACAGCTTGGTCAGTCTATTTTCTAAATACAAATTTTCCCTTTTCTAATTACTAGTTATCATATCATGTAATTATGGGACTCTTCTTGGTGGCAATTCCTGACTCATCTGGGAACAACTATTTAGGGATTCTGTCAATTTTCTCCAATTATCCTTCTAAAATTTTTGTCTCCATTTCTCTTGCCCTTAACAACAGCTCCATAGTTGTATCACTGTCCCTGCTCCCATCCTGTATTTCTGAGCTAAATGTATTAAAGGTTAATTATAGACAACCAAAGGGTGCTGTCTGTTGGCTTTATATATGCAAACGAAATGGCACATCCTTGGGTTGCAATAGAAATACAGTCATCCCTCCACATTTACTAGGGTTAGGGGCACAGGACCCCCATGAAAGTGAAAAAACCGTGAATAACTCTAGGCCCTCCCAAATCATATTTAACACACACAAAAAAGTATGATAACCATATTCAACCCACCCTAGATTCCTTTGAGGCATTAGAGTTCCTTCATAAGGTAGAAATGGGTGGCTGGGGGCTTCCTGCCCCTCCACTGCTGCCCAACACCATTTTTAATAGGGACTTACAAGCCTTGTTTGCAGTTTCTCAGTCTCACAAGGCTTGCAGTCCCTATTAAAAATGGCACAAGAAGGCAGCAGAGGGACAGCAAATAATCCATGAATAATCAAATCTGCAAAAGTGAAACCCGCAAATGTGGAGGGCTGACTATATTCAAAATTTCTATCAACCTGGCTATCACCATATATGCAAGACTTAAATTAGTATCATCCTCACCCTGCAGGCTGCTGGTGATGCTGACTGGGGATGATGACTTTAGTAGTCTGACACAACCGAAAAGAACCAGGCTGGGGAGAGCTGAGATATTTGCTCTTTCCAGATGAGTTGTTCCCTTTTCCTCAATCTGTGGGTCTACGTACATAAATCATTCTTTCTTCAAGGAGATTACTCCCAAGAAAATAAAATGAGGCTATGCCCTATAAACATTTATAACATGGAGAAAGAAAGGATTTACAAGATAATCTTACTTTCTTAAAACAATATTTTGCAGATAGAGATCAACAGCTAACTTTCTGGGGAAAATGAGAAACAGAGTAGTAGCAGTTTCAGTCACTGTTGCATTATAGTAATTGCTCGTTAACAGTGGTCCAATAACAACCAATCATAGAGTTTGATAGGATCACAACATACCCTCCATGTTGTATAGCAGGGGTGGGCAGCATGTAACCCTCAGGGAACTTTTTTTAGGCTTTCGATGCTTCAAGAATCCCATACTTTCCAACTTTTCACAGATGAAAACTGGAATGTGTGTCGGCAAGCAACTTCAGAGGATGGCCAAGATGGCAAAGAATTACAAATGAGAGAGAATACACAAGTTAGGAGAGGCTGCAGTAGTCCGCTTTTGCCTGAGCCTACTGGGAAAGAGAAGATTCCACCCTCTTCTCTTCTCTTTGTACTTTGAACTCAGTTTACAGCAAGTGAAGTAAGCTGAGGACAGAGGGGGAAATGGGGAGGGCAAAGAGAGAAAAACCAGGACATTTTAAAAGCAGTTGAAAAAATGGGATGACAGAGAATTAACTGGGGTTGTCCCTACTAAATTGGGACAGCAAAAGGGAAGGACTCCCTGGACAGCCCATGTTACGGGTCCTCAAAAAAAGTGAATTGCCTGTGTTGATAACCTTCAGGAGTAGCAATTCATCTTTTCAAAAAGTTTCAGCCTTTCCTCCACCCCCACCCCACTTGCTATCTAACACAGAAGATAGCCTGTTTTTCAAAACCAGTTTGAGGGTTTGGCATTTTTTCAACCTGTGTATCTCTCTGAGAGCTGCAGGGTCAGCAAAATGTCTCATACATCAGACTTGTTGTGGCAAGCTTAAAAACCTCATATATGTATTAGACATGCACTGGCAAGCCCCCAAACCCCATCCGTGTATATATATACTGCGAGGTCATGGAGTTGCATGGAGTTGGAAAATGGTTGATTTATTGATTGTAGAATAGAGTATCAGGTAAGGAGCTGCTGGGAGTGGGGAGATAATGACATGTTGGAGTGAATCTTGATTGGTGGAATATTTGAGGAGATTTGCATACAGCTGGTGAGTAACGGTTGGGTTTTGTATTAGTTAGGCAGTAGAGATTAGAGAGGGGTATGGTTGGTCTGAGGCCATTTCCATACTACACTGTTATAGTGCTATTATTCCAGTTTCAACATCCTGTGGAATTCTGGGCTTTGTAGTTTACTGAGGCCAAAGAGCTCTCTGGCTGAGAATTCTAAATGCCCGTTCCTAAACTGCAAAACCCAGGATTCCACAGGATGTTGAAAGTGGAATAATAGCACTATAACAGTGTAGTGCAGAAATGGCCTGAGTGAAAGCGTGTGGAAGATTCAGGGTTAAGAGTCAGTCAGGTTAAAGAATAAATGTGTGGCTTTTTAAAGGTCTGAATTAGCCAAAGAGGAGAGTGTCTGGGAGATAGTATGTGGTGTTTTCCTTGTAACAAGCATTTAACCTGCTGTGATATGTTTAACTTCTGCAAATAAAGAATTGCGTTTGTTTTTATACTCCAGGAACACCACCTAACTGAAAGCTATTCAGAGAAGGTATCTGTGCTGGAAGCGTTGAATATAGAGTAGTAGTGTCCACTGGGGATAAAGTTGTCTAAATCCCCATATAAACTTTGAGGGCATTTAGACGGTCCTCACAATTGGTATCACACAAGAGGGACAGGTGAAAGTCTTTACATGTGTGGCAGAGGTGGAGATTGGCAAAGGCAGTAACTGCAGTGAGTACTGTGGAAGTCCTCCCATTTAATGGAATAAGGGCTGGAAAACTCAAAGCACGCACGCACGCATTCCTGTGTAATCCTTGTGTGAATGATTGGTTTGATCCTGTGGATGGGGAAACCCTAAAAGAGGGGATGTTCTTATTAGCTGAGTCCAGAAGGAGGGGGAGCAGCAGAGGAGAGGAGCTGCAGTTGCCACAAATGATGATTAGGCCCTGTTCATTTTCAATAGAATAGTGGGATCAACTATATATCTAGGTGGGGACAAAAGAGTACATTCTTTAAAATGGAAATTCTGCTATACACTTGCACCTATGCTGTATTTTTTTACTTTGGGTTCTGTGATCTGTTTCCAAGGCTGCTTGCTGAACTACTGAGCAGCACATGCAGAACATTTCTATAATCAAGCCCTGCACTGGCACTTTATTGGATGCATGGAACTTTTGGGACACTGGGTATCTGTTCAATTTAATATATTATTTGTTGTCTTCTTGTTTTAAATATCTATCTGTATCTATATCTATATATTGCTGCTGTGTGCCTTCATGAAATTTTCAATTTATGCATCCCTAAGGTGGACCTATCACAGGCTTTCTTGGCAAGATTTGTTCAGAGGGGGGTTTGCCATTGCCTTCTTCTGAGGCTGAGAGAGTGTGATGTGTCCAAGGTCACCCAGTAGGTTTCTGTGGCTACGCAGGGATTCAAACCCTGGTCTACCAGAGTCCTAGTTCAACACTGTAACTGCTACACTACACTGTCTCTTCTGTCTGCCAGTCTGTCTGTCTATCGATCTATCTAAAGACTTAAGTTGTGTAAATGTCTGCAATATTTATTTATGATTGCCCCCACAGAACCTGGAAGAGGGAGGCATACATACATATTGTAAATTATTTTGGAGACCTGTGTGTTTGAAAATGTGAGATTCCATCTAAATAAGTAACTGATATCACTTTGTCTCCCAAGCAAACTTTTTTTTAGTTTGGAACGGAGATTTTCTATATTTCTTTTAGGATGCTTCTGCATTAGAAAGAACAAATATTGCAAGTGAGCAGTATAAACTGCTGTGGGTATGTGTGCTCATGTACCAGTGGGTTCAGTAGCAACCACTCTGTAGCAACTTCTCCAAACAACAAGTGGAACTCTAGCAAAGACCATGCTCATCTTGCCATAAAAAACTCACCTTCTCATTTCTGCACACCAGACCTCTTTTAATGGAAAAGGAAAGGAGCAGAGAGGCCAAATTTTCCGTTAGTTCCCAGAGTTCCATTCATATACAACAAAGATTTTATAAAGCACAAGCCTGTTTTTTTGTTTGCAAGTTCACAGATTAACCACAAACACATACAGGAAACTTATTCAGCCTCAAGGACACAATATCCTGTTTGGGAGACACAATAAATTGGCTTCCCCATCTTCACCTCCCCTCTAACAGTACTTAGATTTTATATCCCTGTCACCTCAAGTCAAATCTGATCATCGTACCACAGAAGAGCAAAGAAAGTATAACTCTGGTTTGGCAGGAGTCTGAACTGGGAAACCACGGTTTATTATTAGGAGCAACCAAAAATCAAATCCCATACCATTGCTAACCACTGTGGAATAATTTTGATTTAAAAGTATTTTAATTAATAAGGAACAGGGTTTTTTAAAAATGATTCTGCAAGCCATTATTTCTGCTATGAAAAAGCATAACGTGGTTAACTTTATTAATAGGATTTTTTTCCAGTCTAAATATATGTCCTCATAATGAAGTCTCACTGAATTTGATGAGGCTCTCTGGCAAGTGTTCTTAAGACTGCTGCCTAATAAAAACAATATGGAACATATTTATTCAGAAGTAAAGCTGATCAGTTTAGTAAGGGTTCCCAAGCCTGATTAAATGTGTATAGGACTGCAGTTTAACCTCTATTGATTTAAATGAAGGTGGATCACACCCTGAGAACTGTACAAGATAATATATTTCTGGTTACAGTTTAACAGAGTCTGGGAACAGATAAGCCTGCCTTCATTCTCTGGAGTGAAGATGAGAGAAGTAAATAGTATACTGTAGAGGGAAGAGAGAATAATCTACACACATTTGATCTCCTCGTTAGTTTAATCAAGAAGTCCAAAGCAGCAATGTTTTAATTAGGTATAATTTGCAATAATGAGTTTTCCTTGGCTATCATAACTATGTGACTCTTTTTAAAAAGTACCTTTTTTAAAAAATCATTGCATGTTTCTAATTATCTTAATGCACAGAGAGCATAATGCCAGGCCCTGCCTGAAGTTTTTGTATGTCAGGCAGAATGCTATTCTGGGCTTTTTAACACGCGGGGTAGGCAGATAAAATAACCACCTGCCAAATCAGATTTCTGCGTTATATTTCAAGTACTCCAAGATGAATGACAGCACTGGAATTCTATCTGGCACTCTACTCCAATTGCATTAGCTTGGCTTAGGCAGAGCCAGCTTAATCAGACGTAAAATGCTTCACATAGTAAGAACGCAATGAGGTCAGGGAATCAAATTTTGTTTTTAGTACACTTCTTCAAGTCAAAGAGGAGAGAAGACTGTTTGAACCTACAAAGATGAAAGAAAGATACAAGTTGTTCACGAAGGTCTGAAGTCCCCTGCTTGCATGGAAGTCACTGGGTTGCTTACGGCTGACGGAGCTCTTCTAGAGAAGACAGATCCTTCCATAGCTATCAGGGCTAATGTCTATGATGGCGGGGGGGGGGTCCCAAATTTTCTCATCCCCAACCTGTCAAGGCTGCCACTGAAAAAATAGCCACCTTGGATTCATCACCCCCCACCAGCAAGAATTAAAGGACCATTTTTAACTTTAGTGACAGCAACAGCACAATGAAATGTTTTTGTGCAAAAAACTATTTTGTTCAAAAAAGTAGTTTGCACAAAAAAAATATGTATCTTGCACAAAAAACCTCTTTGTGTAGTTTTGCTTCATCCCACCCCAAATAGCCTGAAATGTGAAAAATCATTCAGAACTCATTTTATAATCTCTCCTCTATGGGAGCAATTTTGAAAATTTCCCCTTCTGCACACAAGAAGGAAATACGCAAATATGTACACCCTTTGTGTGTGTCTGCTAAAATATTCACTTCATATAATCCAAATTGTAATCCAAATTCTCCCCCTAAAAGAGCAAAATTTTGAACTACTTCTAAATTATGCAAATCACACACCACCTTTATGGTGCACAATGGATGTCTTCTGTGTACAAGTACTTTAAACAATTTATCCTGGTTTTGCAATGCATATGAAATTAAGAATTATACCAGCTCCTGAAGCCTAGAATGCCTGACACTCTGGCTCCTGAAATTTCAGCAGGTATGACTCATATTCTTTTTGACATAGCCTTTAGAACCATAAAGTCTTTTTCTTTTAAAATGAAATCAGAGATTTTCACGAAGCTCCAATCTGGTGCCTCAAAAAATATTCTGGTCCCACAGAATATATGCATCCTCAGCACAGCTTCTCTAATCCTTGTGGATGGCATGTCAGCCTATGTGTGGAGGTCTGACATGTTTTGGCTCTGGGCCTTTCTGCACTACACTGTTACAGTACTATTGTTCCACTTTCAACATCCTATGGAATCCTGGGGTTTGTAGTTTAGGGAGCGGCATTTAGAATTCTCAGCCAGAGAGCTCTTTGGCCTCAGTAAACTACAAAGCCCAGAAATCCACAGGTTGTTGAAAGTGGAATAATAGCACTGTAACAGTGCAGTGCGGAAAGGCGCTCTGTTTCCACAAGGTCTGAGAAGAAGCAAGGCAAAGGAGACAAGGCAAGACATGGTTACAACTGAGCTTGTCTTTAGATGTGCTCTGGGGGGTCTCAAAGCAGAGGTATTTCCATTCAATAAAAAAATAGGGTGGTGTTAGGAGAACCTGTTATTTTGCTTCCTCATCCTTGTGGTTACAGTCTGTGCATATTGTTCCAGCTCTTTGTAAGAAAAAGAGGGATCTCAATAAAGACACGTGTCTTTTATGTAACAGTGCATGTGTGTAAACTGATTCTTCTCTGTAACATAGTGAGTTGATCCTCAGTTAAATTCCCAAGTTTTCTTAGATCCCTGCCCTACATGCTCTGGTGGACTCATTTTCATCAATATTCAAAAGGATAGAAATCTTGGAACAAGAGAGGTTGGCAGTCAAGAATGGCCTGCTTGTGTCCTGTGAATGCACTCAACACTTGTCCTGAATTCTACCAGCTTCTGCCAGTATATCTATAGGTTGGCAAAAACATACCAGCCTTAGAGTGCTGGGTCAAGACTATTCCAAGCCCTGCAATTCCAGGGCAAAAAATTGAGGCCTGAGGACATCCTCTCATCATGTCACAGGGGCAGGCCCTGGTGGTATTACAATGTTGATATGACAAGGAATAGCCTCTGGGGATGTCCAAAAGGAAGCTACCTTAAGCATCTATCACAACTGCACAGAAAATGCCATTCAAATTTAAATAAAAACAAAAACCAAGTATAACAAATGAGAGCCAGTGGGTGGCAGTGGTTTGGGTGTTGGACTAAGATGCCAGAGGACCAGGGTTCAAACCTCTGCTGAACCATGGAAAGCCAAGGCGGGTAGGCAAGTCACACTCTCTCAGCCTCAGAGGAAGGCAATAGCAAACCTTGTGATAGATGAAGGTTGCCACAACTGAGAAACAACTTGAAGGCATACATACATCAACAACAATAAAAAAAGAAGAAGAAAAATACATGCACTTTTCAAGGCAGCACTTTTGCACCAAGAGTCCTGCCTATTGTTCTGAGGATTGGAAAAAAAGAGCCAACCAAGTCCAGAGAGCTGGGATCCCTATATCAGCCCATACCCATGCTGGAAGTTTTAGGCCCAATTGTAATTCAGTTCCAAAAGTGAAACCATCCTGTTGGCAGTTAGGATTTCATCCAGACCATCAGCTGCAATAGAATCTGGCAATATCCTTTATTATTACAGCTTTCTGACAAAGAAAATATAAAAATTACAAAACATGTAATTTCAACTCTGGCCAAAGGATTGAGAGGGAGCTGAATTTATTGATAAGGCTAACCTTCATGTTACAAAATTGATCTCAAAAAAGTAATAAGCCATTCTTCCGAATTCTTCCCATTAATAATTTTGTCAGTGAAAAAAAAAAGAGTCACCTAGGCATTTTTGTATGTATTAAAATTGATTAATTTTAGCTGAGAGGTTCAGTTTCAGGAAACATTTTTAGACTGTGACTTCTGTCTTTGTACAAACAGTCTGAAGAAGATGGAAATGACTTTGAGGACACAAAATTCTAAATATCAGAATGTCATCAAGTCTGAAAATGAAAATGAAAAGTTACCATTTCAAATATTCATCAGTACTATCTGTTCCAATGTGGGCGATTGTGAAAGAAAAAGTACTCCCAATGTAAGAGAAGAGATGAAAAGAAATTATTTCTTAAATACCTCAGTAGACAAACAGAAAAGCACATTTGAAATATATAAATAGTACAATGCATTTGAAAAACTTATATCCTGCTAATTAGTATTAACATAGGCTTTCTTGGTAGCAAAGAAAAATAAATGATAAAACATAGAAAGAACAAAGCCTGCTAAAACAACCAATATTAGAGCCATACCAGATGTGCATATTTTCTGAAGTGTGGTTTGTAGCAGCTGAGGTGGTGGAAGTCATGAAATGGTTAATCCCCTGAACCAGGCTACTCTGATCAAATCTGGAGCCTATTACAGTTGGTTTAATTAGATATACAGCCTTACATAATATGCTGGACTTTTATTTGATGGTGTTCTTGTTATTTAATCATTTATGCTTTCAACTGGTTTCAATTCTGTGATGCTTTAATTGATTTTTAAATTTTGCAAGCTGTAAGTTAATATTCACTGTTAACTGAATAGAGAAAACAAGAGAAACTTGGGGCAATATGGTATCCATTTATCCAGTATGTATATGCAAATACAGAAATAATATAACCACCAGGTGAAGTTACCCATCTTTGGCAAGACATCTTTTGAAACAGTGATGAGAACAAGATACAGGGGAAAAGAAGATTTGAAAAAGAAAAGGATTGGTTTTATCATGAACTGATAGTTTTATCACGAGCTGTGTACACTGCATGTAAAGAAATTAACACCACAATGTTTCTGTTGTTTTACTGTGTTTTTGCTGTCTGATTTATTTTGTAATGTCATAGTTTATTGCTATTTATTGTTTGTTGGATTAGTACAAAATGAAATAAAAATTACTGAAAAAAACTTTTGTATACTGTGAATTTCTAACTGTTTGTTTTCACTGAAGTAAGCCACACTGAGCCCCAAAGCAGGATATAATAAATATGATAATGATGATGGTGATGGTGATGATGATGATGATGGGCAAAATATTACAATATGTTAAGCTTTGCCCAAGTGATGTAGGATACTAGCCTTAATGTTTACAGTCAGTGACAAGAATGTTTCCCTAAGAGGTGGGAGACATTGAGGTCCACCCACATGCTAGGATCTCCTTAGAATTTGGGAGAATCATAGCTCAAAGGAGGCCTGCAAGAGGAGGGTAATGGCAGGATCTTTTCACTTATGTATACCAGTACTAACTGTTGATAGGACTCTATAGTTTAAAATTAAAGCAAGTATTTTATTTGGATTGACAAACACACAAGAAATCAGACACTCTCAAGAACCATAAAAAACTATCAGAAAGTGAGGTGTGAAAGACTGTAGACAGAGAGATTGGGCTGAAGAGGGTGATAGTTACCAGTCCTAAAGAAGAAGATTAAAGTGGAGGTGCTCAGATAGCGGCTGAGGGTAGCACGGATGAACAGCAGACTGGGCATTATATATTACGTACAATGTGCTACAAGTGACCAAGTTGAAGGTAGGGTTTTTATACCCTATTTTCTGCCCTGAAGGGAGTGCCTTGGCAAAGTCATAACGGCTTTCCCACAGAGCTGACAAAGGAGTCCAGAATGGGTTGATTGCCTTACTGTGGAGTGACAAAACATTGATGGGAGTCATGACAATCTCTTAATGTCTGGACTAGTAGGGGGTACAGGGAAGGTCGCCATAGGGCAAGATCAAGGGATGGTCCCTGATTGGGCAGTTCACCTTCCATTGTATTTGGGAGTGCACTGAGCCTGAGGCATTGAAAGGATTAGCATAAACCCATTAGCATCAAGGTTTCCCACTGAATCCTCTCTGAACTTACAACCTGACCAAGTGTTAAGTCAGCTTGACCTGGCAACATGCTTTCTGGTCAGCATGCCCTCTACCACGCTTTTCAGCCATAACTATGTCCCATTATGAAAACGGCATATCCCACAGAACGGGAGGTGTAGGATACAGTAACAAAAGTGATATATAAAAATTATTCACAAGGCTGCCCTAAAACATTTTGTTGCCTGAGGTAGAGCACCAAATTATGTCCCATCCCAAAGTGCATAGTCTCCTTGGCCAGTCAAGTTATCTTGGCATTCTAAGTGCCTCTTGTCCTTCTTGGAGATAAAAATAACTATTTTCTTTAATGGTAGGGCTGACTATGGCTGGTAACATCCACCAGATTTAGAAGAATCTTTTGCCAATAAGAAGGATTTAATTCAGTGTTTAAAGCAGTGCTGCTCAAAGTAGTGGTCTGTGGACTGATGTTGATCGCAACGCACTGACTCCCAGTGCCTGGTAATTTTCCAGGAAAGAAACAATTGTAGCTATTGGGCACAAATATGGTGCTAGATCTGGCACACTGAGGGGTGGGGAAGAATAAAAGCCAACTGTCCACATTAGGTAGCCTGAGAAGCATCAGTCTGAAGGATTCCCTCCAACAGGCTCTGCTCCCCATCTCCAACATTTGCGCCTCAGACAGCAGGAAAAACGAGGCTTACAGACTGCAATTAGTTTAAAAACAGCCCTCCAAATAGTTGCAACCGCACTAATTGTTTTAGTAGTCTTGGAGCCAGCCTCAAACGTACTTCAATATTTATTAAGTGCTGGTTGTGCTGCAGTCTGGGATTGCTTTTTTTTTAAATTAAATAGCAGTTTTTAAAGGACCTTTTTTCAATGAATTAAAAATACAATATTTTCAATCTCATGGGTATACAATTGGGGGTGGGAGGAATACAAAGCATTAATTTTAATCTCTTTTGTTTTGATACCATTAGATCCTAAAGCAGTACAGGCAGTCCTTCATATCCATGGAATCTGCATCCATGACCTCAAGTAACCACAACACAAAAATATTCCCTCCTCAAAAAAAAAATCAAAAAAAAAATCCAAAAAGCAAGTTTTGATATTGCCATTTTATATAAGGGATGCCATTTTACTGTGCCACTGTACATAATGGGACTTGAATATCTACTTACTTCAGTATCCAAAGGTGGGGAGGGAGCTGGAACCAGACCCTAGAGTATACTATATATGCTTCCTGTACCTCCAATTGCCATCCTATGAAATAAGACTTCCTGTGCAACTGATTGTCCAGAAGCTCTAATTTGCTTTTACCCATGCCACAATCCCTAGTATCACTTAATTTTACTGTCAAAGCTATTTTGTTAGCAACCTCATTGCTTCTACTTTAGGGTTCTCATCATCTCTAGGTAGACCTTTGGTCCTATCTAGCAATGCTACTTTTATCTTCTTGCATTTCATTTCATTTAGTTTTTTCCACCCCACCTTTCTTCCAATGTGGGACCTATTCCTTGTACTCCTGACATTCTATTCCATTTGCCCAATTCTTCTGTCACCACTTCCAGTTCCTTTCTCTCCTTTTCAGCTCCTCTGGCTTTTGCAAAGAAGAACATAAAAAGAGTCCCATCGTAACAGATCACAGGTTCACCTGGTCCACCATCCTCCTTCCCACAGTGGGCAGACTGATTCCTGTGGAAAGTCCACAAATGCAACAAGAAGCCAATTGCTCTGTCCCATTATTGCTACCCCATCATGACTCCAACACAGCTGCCTAGTCAAGCCAAACCTTTCATCCCTACTCTAGACCTGTGCTGTAGTGCTCTCCCTTCTCAATTCAAGCTCATGGCAACACTCTTTTGTGAATCTACTGGCTATAATAATCACTGAAGCTTTTATCCAGTAAACTTTTGTATATTTTCAGTCTGCAGCTGGTGAGCTTCTAAGTCTGGTAGTTTTTGGATTTGAAAGAATAACACGTCTGGATCTGGTAGACAAATTTGTATGCAGGTTCATATACAAATGCATTGATTTTTTTCAGCTGTGCCCATCAGTTCCTTTCAAGGGGTTTCATGACATATGTGGAACAGTTGCATACATTATTGTGTTTCATGGCCAGAATGCTCCTAGGGATAAAAGCATGGTTTGGATTCTCATTAGCAACATGCTCAAAGTATCATATAACATTGTGAAAAAGGAATAGCTTCCACTTAATAGCCAAATAACTAGACAAGCATATCATTTTATCCCCATGGTTACATGTTACTTATACTACATAAATCATTAGAACTTATCTAACACCCATATCCTGGGTGGTGCATAATTCTAGGTTACTGGACCTGACTTGTTAGAACACACAAATTGCCTAAGTCATACTCATTTCCGTTGGGTTCAGCTCGGAAGTAAGTTCAGAACTACATATTCTGGAAAAGGCAGGGCAGAGCTTAGAAATAATCAGCTAAACATTAATTTGTTGCCCTAATTTGTTTTTTCAAAAAATTAAATATTTAATATTTTAATTGTTAAATGCTGACAGTGTTGTCTTTTAAGTACAGTGGTCCCTCCACTTTCATGAGAGTTTGGGGAACAGAATCCTTGTGAAAGTGGAAAAAATGTAACTAACTCCTCCCTCCCATTCTCTTTGGGGCTCCCTTGTTCCCATTCTCATGCAAAAGGGAAGGGAATGGAGATGCAGGAAGGCTCAACTGTAGTGAAGGGTCAACTATATGTGACACCAACATGCTCTGAGTTTCTCTGCTTCAGCAAGTGGCCAACAATGAAGAAAGCAGATAAACTCAAAATGTGCTGGCATTACTTCACATATTTTGTGTGATGTTATCAGAAGAGATAGGAGGAAGAAAAGCCAGGACACAGTTTCCAGCAGTAACTGAGGATCTCCTGAATAGTTTGACTTCAGTGCACAGCCAATTGTGGCTGGAAATTCTGCACATTTTAACACCAAGAGAATGAAAGGCTGAGATAACTCAACACAACCATGGCTTATCTGAATGAACGAAAGGAAGAGAAAAGTTTGTTTGTTCTTTCTACACCCATCTTGTCCTTTCATCTTCCCTTTCCCTCACACCCAAGAACAGGAGACTTCCAGGGTTTATTTAATAATAGTTTCCTGATGACATCTGCAGAAGGAAACTTCAACTTATTCCCCACTGTAAAACAGAACCAGAAATCAGATCCACACTGCTTTTAAAAATTAAATTATCTGAGTTTTGTGTGTGTGTGTTCAAGTAAGATAAAGTGAATTGTAAGATTTGATTTTATTCAAGGATCATTGTAATATATATAGCATGATACATTTTCATCTTACAAAATAAATCAATTTCTGTATATTTTTCTCTTCATAAATAGCTGTGTAAAATTTGTTCTTTGAATATTTTTCTTCTCTTGTACAGTATTCCTATATCCTGCCAGTTTCTGACCTACATTTTTTTGTTCTGTGTCAGAATTATTGAAGTTTAGCAAAATGGAATTCTGAAATATACAGAGTTTAATGACTTTGGAAACCAATTAAGAAAATCAGCATTTATAATATTTCTCAACTATTAAAAAGGATGTATGTTGTACATATTTCAGGAGATTGTTTATGTCATATTATCATTTTATGTGATCTTGATCATATCTGTTGGAAATGTAACACAGTTTATAAGTATCAATCAATACATTTTGGTTCCTTCTACTTTTATTGGTAACACAGTTTACAGCACCTGAAACTGTACTAAATATTTCCTGTATCTTTCTTTAATCCTGGTAGCTTTCTAATAAAATGCCACTTTGTTGGGTGTGGTACTGAACCACAACAAATCTCTCGGGCTCAACCCAATTACTTTTTATTTCCCTGCACCTAGTGAGAGAACTTGACATCAGCATGTGTTGTCATGGAAATGATTAAGCTAACAAATGTTAACTTATATAATTACAAAAGCATGCAATAAGATTTTTCCAAAGCTATCTATAGGGCCCATGAGGAATGCAAAAGAGGGTACAGAGGAAAGAAAGTGAATGAAAAAAATACAGATTGGAATCCTTATTCTTGCATTAAGTTCTCCAGCAGAGAAGCCACTGGAGATATTTGTCTGACAGAAACATCCCCATTCAGTTCAGTTACAGAAATGGAGTTAAGTACGTAGTGCTGCTGCTGTACAGATACACACTGTGAACATACTTTGTATGCACTGATGTGCATTGTGCATTGCGGCATATTGTGCCCTGAGCAGTGATGTGTCTGCACATTTGGTTGGACATTTGGAATCATGGTTCAGTTACACAATACTGCTATTCAGCACAGTTAATGCATATCTCCACATGTGGAAATTTATGTTATGTAAACCTGATCTTGACCATAAAGTCAGACCACTGTTCCATAATTTACTCTGACTGGCAGCGGATCACAAAAGATTCAGGCCAGAGTCTTTGGCAGTCCCACTATCCAGGGCATCTGTAGGCAGAGTTGGCAGGGACTGAATCTGGATTCTCAGTTACACAAAGCAGAAAGATCTCATATTGACTCTTGAGAACAAAGTGGCATTGGTAGCTGGGAACACCTTTTACCAGCTTCATCTGGTTTGTCCGCTACAGGCTTTTCTGGGTAAAGATAAACTCTTGCTATAACAACCTATGTGCTAATAACATCCAATCAACATTATATAGGAGACTGATCTTGGAAATGATTCAGAAGCTCTGACTAGGGCCTCTTTGATAACCATTTTAACTGCCATGGCTTCACCCTACAGTATCGTGAGATTTGTACATTTCAAATGAGGTACTTCAAATTCTCTGACAAAGCACTCTAGTACCTGATCAAATGACAGATCTCAGGATTCTGTAGGATGTAGCTGAGCCATGGCAGTTAGTTGTATTAATGTGCTGCAATGGTATAGGAGCCAAGCACACAAAAAATTTGGTCTGTTTAATTTTTTATAGAGACCACTCCACTGTGTTTATGTATACCATTCTGTTTGGATTCATACAGTGGCATACAGAAGCCACAGTTTATAACTAAAAAAAAAAGATACCAACAAGAAAAGCACATTCTCTACTAGTGTTACATAACCACTCTCTTAATTAAAGAAAAAGGAAAACCCTTTCTATAGCCAGGCATGGAATCTAATCAGAGCACTAAGACTGCTGAATCCCAAACATTGTCTTTTATCATGTGCTCTGCCTACCTCTTTTCCAAGCTACCTGTTAAAAGCATGAAGTCAAAGCTCCAAAAGGAGGGCTGATCTCTGTGACCCTCGAACTGGAGGAAATGACAAGAACTAGAAGTGTAGACTTTTTACACGCAGTGCATGAACTTTGATATATGGATCTGATAATTTATTATTTATCAGTTTTATTGCACTTTTAAACCATCCCCTAATCAAAGTTCTCTGGACAGTGTACAGTCTGCTACAACAGAATAAACAGTGACTAAAGAAGCAGAGTATCAAATAAAGGTATTTGTAGATATTTGATAAACTGCAATATAATATAATAACAAAGACATTAACTGTTTGCAGCTTATCTGGATCATAACGTTTTATGTAACTGAATACCAAAGTCAGGATCATCCATGCAATCACATTTCACTATCAGAAATACTGACATGCCAAGTAAGACAAGAAAAGAACAGAATAATAATAATGTCTTTGAGGTAACATGGTTCCTATTTATTTCTTATGTAAATCAAACTAACAAGGAAAGAAGCCATATTCCACTGAACCACAGGTCTATCTGGAAAGGATTAGTCCAATAGAACAAATAATTGCAAAGGAATTCACCATGAAAACTTATGTCATCTCCTATGTAACAATTCCCAATGTTTTTGTTTTATTGTTTTACCTTTTTCATGTTCATCTTTGTTTTTTTTAAGTGAAGAAAATGGCCACCACTGCTGAAAAAACATTATTTCTGATTTCTGTGTATGATTGTGAAAGCTGAGCAGTCAAAAAAGCTGACAGGAAAAAATCAACTTATTTGAAATTTGGTGCTGGAAAAGAGTTCTGTGAATACCCTGGACAGCCACAAAGACAAACAAATGGGTCCAAGAGCAGATTAATCATTTTATTAGTGAATATATATAACTTTAACGTAAGAACTATAAATAGCATATATCAAATCCCAAGCATGCACTTGCAAAGCAAAATAACAAGGTAGTGAGTAAATAAAATAGAGAGAGCAAATCTCATTTTTAGGATAACCTTAAAACATATTTTGAAAGAAAAGAAGAACACACCAGAGGAGACCAAAAATATGTCTAACCTTTAAATCATAGACAAGTGATCACTAACATATCACAAACATTTGCATACCATGCGTGGAATACAACTAATTTCTAATAGAAAGAAAAGAAAACTAGCTTCAAGCCTGTCATGATTCCCTCTCCACATAAATATTAATTGGCTCCTTATACTGGTGGTGGCCCGCAAGTGCTCAGTATAAATGTCTCGAGACCATCTAATGGTATCTGATACAATAATTTGTGTGTGAGTTTAGCATAGTGCTTTCCCACCCAACAGACTCTCAGTACAGGTTTGTTTGCCAGATCCCAGCCTGCCAGAGCTCCAACAGGCAATGCATGGATGGATACCCTCTACCCCCTTTGCCTCAGTACATCAGTCAGATGGGAGTATTTCTGGTGTTTATGTTCTCGAGCATTCCTCATGGCTGGTTTTTTACTATATTTGATCTTAGCCAAAAGGAACTCTCCCAAGAAGCTTCCAAGAAGCTAGTGACTAAGCTGAAACTGTCATGCTTTGGATATATCATGAGAAAACAAGGCTCATTAGAAAAGACACTAATGCTTGGTAAAGTGGGAGGCAGTAGTAAAAGAGGAAGGCCATGTTACAGGTAGATTGACTCAATCAAGGAAGGCATGGCTCCGCGGTTGCAAAACCTGAGTAGGGTAGCTGATGACTAGGGCTCTTGCTACTCTCATTCATAGGGTGGCCGTAAGCTGAAGTTGAATTGATGGCAGTTAACAACAATATACACCAGACATTCCCAAGGGGGCCCTGGCTCATTTGAAGAGATTTTCAGACTGAAAAGAAGGGGAGCCCTAAGGGTTTATGTGGGCCCTGGTAACTGAACCCAAGCAGCAACCTTAACTGGTGTCAACAGTGTCCCTCTGATTTATATCTTTCTAACACACTGTTTGACAGTTTTCTTGACAAAATCCAAGAGCAGAATTGATATCATGACAAGAGATGACTGTCTAATTTGGAGCCCAATATCATCAAAACTTGCAGAAAAGCACGAAGCTCAAGGATAGATGTTTAATTTCATAATGTGTTTTTTAAAGTTCTGTTTGGTATTTCAGAATGTTCAAGTGTTCTTGGTATTCAATAACAAATTATTTCCTGTCTATCTGTTTATGTTGTGTCCCCATTTGACAGGGAGGCCATGTAACCTGAGAAGAGCTCCTAAGGAGCTATGGCCAAAAAACAGTTAAGAATGGTTGATATACAAAACACAATCTTACAAGACACTCTCAGTCATAGACTCCTAGAATCATAGAGTTGGAAGAGACCACAGAGGCCACCCCTGCTATGCAGGAACACATTGATTGCTACTTGCTAGGATGTTGGTTACCTAAAGAAAAGATTAATAGTATGGTCCTAAGCTGTCAGCACTAGGAAATCCAAGGGACCTTCATTGGACAGCCATATCTGATCACAGTGAATGAAGAAGCAATTGCACCTGGAGGCCCATAGATAATTCATTCAGGGACATACATAGCTAAGAAAGACTTTGAACTCACATCTCCCTCCCCTAAAACCACACCGTGCTGACTACTGCAAGGGGAGAGAAATGCTTTTTTTGGATTGCAGCTTCCATCATGCCTAGGTAGCATAGACCATGTAGAAGGGTTGTGTCAGATGTAGTGCAGTAACACAGAGAGCCATATACTTCCCATTTCTAAATTGCTGATTTCTTTTTGAATATGCTCCATATATTATGTCTAAAACAAGCACAATCCTCATTTCTGTTTGCTTTCTTATCACACATATAGTCAGCACAACTGGAGATTTTTTTTTAAAAAATTGATATACCATATTTTGAAAATGCTTGAGAATTGTTATTTTGGAAAGGATCCTTAAGGTCATTTAGAGTGACCATGCCTTGCTTAGTTTTACATACAGCTGTTTTTTCATCATATGATTGCTCTCAGAAGAACCACGGCTGAGTGTGCATTTTCCAGAAGGCCCCGAGGTTTCCTTTACAAATTAATGTAACTTTTAAGTGAAAAAGCATTGGGAAGGTTGAAAGTATAGTCACATGTTGCTGTCAGTAGTCTAAGCATGAAAATTATGGCATCAAGCATCAGTCAGAAAGAACACTGCAATAACAAAGTGACTCATTAAACTCTGCAGGTGCAACCTCGGAATACTGGAGAGAGAAAGGTTAAGGTGTGGTACTTTTCTGGTAGTGCTTCATTTATCTTTTATACATAAATCAAAAATAATAATTGGAAAAAAATCCCAATGACTGAGGTTTTGTTTTGTTTTTTGCATTCTGAATGGCCATCTCATAAAAGACATCAGAACTGTACAACTTCTACTTTTTACTTTCAAAGGTGCTGGGTTGTTGGTTTTTGTTTTTGTTTTTTTCCAGGGGAGCCAAATGGAATGGAATGTTTTAGCTCGGTGGTTTCTGATAGAACTCCTGGGGAACCCCATCCAAACTCCATATTGTAGTGATATCTTTATTAGGCCAACCAAAAGGCACAAAATACATCACACTAACATTTGAATTATGATGTGACAATAGTTAAAAAAAAAGAGCATATAGAGGAAGGAAAGCGGTAGAGTCTCATTTACATTTTGCTTTGAGATGGTATAGAGAGAGAGTATGTGTAAATAAAAAGGTCAAACCACACACCCACACCTGTGGCCATGGTAAATAAGGCAGTAAAAAGAAAGGCAATAAAAATTTCTTTTTATTCTTCTTCACTGGAAATGACAACTGGTCTGCTGTCTAGTGCCTGTAAGAGTAGATAAACTTTTCTCAAAAAGCAGGCAGTAATTTAGGGGGGAAATTACTTTTATGGAGCTATAACTTCCAGAAAATTCTGTTGACTCTAGGTGTTATGGCCCCCAAAGTAACATTTCCAAGCTCTGGACTTCCTGTGTATGATTGTTGGGTACATTCTAGACAAAGATATCCTCTTGCTGTAAACTGCCATTGACTTTGACTTATGGCAACTCTGTGAATGAGAGACATCCAGGTCATCCTATCATCAGTAGACCAGATCATGGCCATGGCTTCCTTGGTTGAATCTATCCATCTGTAATGCGGTCTTCCTCTTTTCCTACTGTCTTCTACCTTACCAAGCATTATTGTTTTCCTAGTGAATCATCTCATGTTACTTCCAAAGTACAGCAGTCTCAATTTAGTCAATTTAGCTTCCAGAGTTGATTTGCTCTTGTTGTCGTTGTGTTCCTTCAAGTGATTTCTGACTTATGGAAAGCCTAAGGTGAACCTATCATGAGGCTTTTGGGGGCTGAGAGTGTGGGACATGCCTTTTACCCAGTGGCTTCCCATGGCCAAGTGGGGAATTGAATCTTGGTCTCCAAGGTTGTAGTCCAAAACTCAAACCACTAAATCACACTGGTTCTCTTAGATTTGCTCTAGAAGCCATTTATTTGTCTTTTTAGCAGTCCTCAGTATCCCCAAAAATCCCAAGACAGATTCAATTTAGTTGCAAAGAACTGGAAGGTTCACAACAACAAAAAGAACTCATAGAACTCTTCTCCAGCATAACATTTCAAAAGAGTTGATCTTCCTACCAGTTTTCTTCACAAAGGATGCCCTCTACAACAGTGCCACTCAAAGTGGGGGTTTCTGGACTAGTGTTGCTCACCCAGCTATTGGCTGTTGGTTCCTGGTTTGGTTTTGCCAAAGGACACAGATTTGGTGCTGGTCCCTGGCACACTGGGGAAAAAATTGCCAGTCCTCCACATCAGATAGCCTGAGAAGTACTGCTGTACAAGAAATCTCAAGATGTCAGGAAGCTACCTTTTGCCAGGTCAGAGTTGATTTCTACTTGGGCCTGTATCATCTACTGTAACTGAGAACAACTCTCCAGGGTCCTTCTATATATTGGAACTCTGTGATAACCATTCCTAGTTTGTGTCTAACTAGGCTACCATTACTGTGATATGTGGACATCACCCAAGGTTTTTTTCCCAAGCTCTAGAGCTGAAAGCTCCTTAGCTGCTTGCAGAACTTAAAGAGAATTTTTATAATTCCTGGAGATTTAATCTTGAGAATGCTCACACTGGGTTCAGCAACTGAGCCTTCTTTTGTCTGCTAAGATTTCCCATGGCAATAGAAGTCTGTATGGAATATACATTTCCCACACCTGGGAAATGACAGAAAAGGCAATGGATGAAGATTGGGTGGGGAAGATAGCAGGGGACACATCCTATCCTGCAACAGTCAGTCCTAGGCACAGGAGAACTATCCTCAGAACCAGCATATAATGCAGGGATAGGGAACATCCAATCCATAGGCTGGCTGTAGTTTATCAGTGGTTTCCTATTAGTAATCAGAGGCTGTGCAAAGTCTGGTAAGTTGCATTTAATTGAGCTGTGTTATATAGCCTAAGAAGCTGTTGCATACAACTAATCTGTGCTGTTCAACTAAGGCAGCAGTTTCATGAAAATGCACTGTGTTTTATAGTTCCATGGAACTAACTTTTGATTCACAATCTGGGAAGCTATTGCATGGAACTGGGCTGTACTTTACTGCTTAGAGAAGCCATTATGATGAGGCTCCTTCTTGTATAGACAGACAGAACGAAGAAATTCTTTGCATGCCTGGAATATGTTCACTGAACCTTACTTCTGAGTACATACATATGGAACTCAGCTGTCCATTGCATGCTGAGTGTGAAAATGTTTAACTTGGAAAGTATGAAGAAGTTGAAACTGATCTGCAACTATGTGGAATTATGGGAGTTGTTAACCTAAAAAATAACATTCTCAAACTCTTCTGCAAATTCTTTGCTTGCAGGTAAAGCTCTCAACAAGGCTCAAAAGTTACATACTCAGGCTATCAGTCGATGTCCAGACTCTCAAATACACATTCTTCCCAAACTTAGTGTCCAGATCCCTATGGCTGTGGACTAACTCTGTGACCTTGTGTGTGCAATGAGCTTGCTCTGACACTAAGCTCTAAGAAAGAACTACAGCACTGCTGTTGCTGGACTAATAATGGTATGTGGTCAAACAAACATCAGGCTTATCTTATCTGCCCAGAGTTTCTTTTGGGAGATAGACAAAAATGTCAGAGTACTCTTCACTGTTTAGAAATGGGGCGAAACATTTATATGATTTGAAGAGAAAACAGAGTAGAAATGGGCTCCTTTCCAACAATCTGTTTCTGTTCCTTCTTTTTATGGTATGCTAGCTTCACAACAGCTTCTTCTGAGTTTCACTTCAAAACTCAGTGGGTCAAGCTCTTTTGTTGTCCGCTGAATCTTTTGCTGCTGTTTACAGAGGATGGATGTAACTTTTGAAAATGCATATCATATACCCCAAAGGCAGGTTTGCCCTCTTATCTGTTGATAACACTATTTTCCTGCAGACTTCCTTGCTTGTTCTGCAACCAGTATTATGGAACTGAAAGGCTATGAAAGAAACTGCACTTTCAGATTTATTTTACAGATTTTATTTATTTATTTCATCCCTCCTCAAATTAGCGAAGAGCTTCATGTGTATTTTGATTCTTTCCTTATCCTCAGAACACATCTGTGATGTAGGTTAGACTGAGAAGAAATGTGGCTGGCTCCAAGTTATACAGTGATTTTTTATGGCTCAGTGGAGATTTTGAAACCTAATATCCTTAGACTTAGCCAAATCTGGGTAGCCAACCACTCTCAACAGAACTTTCCCATATTATGACCTATTGTGCCAAGACAGAGAACCCAGACAACATGTTATGGATGAGCTAGAATAGCCACAACTTTAATACAATAAATATGAGCAGATATGGTCACATATACTGTATTTGCTGGCATACAAGATGCACCGGTGTATGAGACGCACCCATATTTGCCAGTGTATAAGATACACTGGCGTATAAGATACCACATTTTCAAACAGTATGTTTTGGGATAAAAATTGAATCTTATACACCAGCAAATAGAGTACTTCCTCTTATCATAGAGTGCGTAGGAAAAAAGGGGGGAGGATACTGGACTCCATGGTTTCCAGACCAACAGATGCTCAACCAGGACATTAAGAAACAGGTGTCTAGCATCCAGCAATGCTTGTTGCATTTTCCAATTGGTGGGGCATGGAAAACGGCCCATCCAAAGGGAGGCACTCTGTAGATGCCCAAACTGCTTCCACCAACCATCCAGCAGCCTCAGGGTTTCCCTCCTCCCAATTTAAAATGTGCCCAATGTCCCAATTCCTCCTTTCATACCCACCAGTTGTGCATAGCTGAGCAAGAAATCCATCCATGGTTTGCAAAGCTAAGATGACTAATCCTCTCACAAGACCCACATGAAGTGGGGAAACCTCAGGGAAGGGGGAAGAATCATGCTGCAACAACATGGAAAAATTCCTTCTCAGTCTCTGAAGCTGACCAGCCACAGCATGGGGATTCATAAGAAAGTGTGATGATATCAAGGGTAGGCAGGTGGATCATGCAGCAGGCCAGGTAAAAAATGGCCAACCACCATATAGGCATGCCAGGAATCCTGGGAAAGTATCACGAGATCTGAAGTCCTGCAAGATTTTGAATGAGATTCCTACAAGGCACTAGATTCTCCACAGTACCCCAAACAACTCAGCAGGAGCCCCAATATTCACTGTACATTTTCTTTGGTCATCTGATGTAACAGGGAAAATCTACCAGTCTCATAAGAATGTCCATTCTTTGCCTCCATTTATGTTTGGTTTATGTTTGTCAATTAGGCAGAAATAAGGCTTCAGTGCTCTCTTAGGATAAAAGAAACCAAATCCAACTAATGCTAGCTGAATTACTCCTCAAGGAAACAAGGACTGGGTAAAAACATAATTAGATTAGAATGCACTTGTCCACGGAGTGTTTGGAAATTTTCTGTTCTCACATGTACACCAAACACAAATACACTTGCGTGCCCAGGAGTCCGAAGAACATCCCCTCCCTCTTCCGTTGTTTAGGCAGATGGTTTCTTGTGCTTAGGGTACCTTTGAAATACAGCGAGAGTGGGTGAGTTGTCTCACAAATGAAGAGCAGTGCCTGAGATCTGATTATATAATTTTTCACTTATGTTGTTTCATCTGCTTTAATTGAGAGAAAACACCCACAACATTCTGGGGTGAGTGAGAAAGCGATCGTGAGCTTGGGAAGCGTCTAAACGCTAAACAATTTGAACAATATACTTATATAATTTGAATCCTGTGGGTAGAAAGTACAGCAGGCCAGGCCTTAGAAAAGTTACTTTTGGACTACAACTTCCAAAATCTGTAGAGCAGAATGTCCATTGGGGGATTCTGGGAGCTGTAGTCCAAAAAGTTACATTTCTAAGTTGCACTGGAGACATCCTCTCAACTGAATCTCTTGGCTTTCACTAGTAACAGGATCAGTGACCTGGATTGTTACGGTGAATTTCTATTCCTACTCCTGCCTATGCTCAAGGAACTCCAGGACTGGACATACTTGAGATAACATGTCACACAGGAAAGCAGAAACTCTCTCAACATGTATCCACACTGTAGCAGCTTTACAACACTAGAGCTGTACTTGGGAAATGGGGAAAAGATGGGATATAAATTATTTTATTTTATTTTATTTATTTATTTCATGATCTACTAAGTGTTACTGACCACCAGTGATTTGGATTCTATGCAACAATCTAAGAATCAGTGAGGTATTGTCAGATAATGTGGCTTAGTCCAGTAACACAATTACAAAAAGTGACACTACTTGGAACATATCACATTAACCAATGATACCTCACTGACTTCTAGATTCTTGACTAGAATCCAAATAACTGATGGCTAAAACACCAATCTATAACAACTGGTAGACTATGAAACCAAGACAGTATTGATATTTAAAATTTTCTGCTAGAGAGCTCTTGTACCCTACCCTGAATTACAGGAACTCCAGCAGAGAACTCCAAGTGCCCCACCAAACTATTAATCCCATTATTCCCTAGGATTTGATGGAGCTAGGCAGTTAAAGAGCTATCAGACTGTTGTAACTGTGCATTGTAGATACAACTTTACTCTCTCACTCCAAGTCCTAATTTAATTGCACAAGCACATATCCTTTGTTGTAGAAAGGGGCCTGGGCCAGCAACTCACTAGTCGCAGTTTGGTTTGTTCTGCTGTAACAGTGGTTCTGACTGTATCCAAGACACTTCATAATACAAAAATACACAGTGAAGGTAAAATAGGTTCAAACATAATCTACAACTTAACTCCAATCCCCTCCCCTTATAATAATGGGGCTACAGCCTAGAACCCTCTATTTCCTTGCATATCCTTTCATGATGGTAAAACCCTGCCCCACAAAAAACCCTACTAGCTCTGTACCTGGTATGTCACCCCTATAATAATTCTACAGAAGGAAGAGTTTCACCCTGTTTAGCTTCTCACATCGTAGCGCTGCAGTCATGAAAGAAAATGCTTCCGAGGAAAGGTTGGACTTGCCTTCTTTGGAGATCTACAAACAGAGGTTGAATGGCCATCTCTCAGGAGTGCTTTAGATGAGCATTCCTGCATGGCAAGGGATTGGACTGGATGGCCCTTCCAACTCTCTGATGCCTTCTTTGATGCATAGGAACAATGTATAAGAGCTGTGGCAAGTCCATCATTAGGGCCTACTCTGTTTTTAGTTTTAGACTGTTCTTAGTGGACACAAGAAACCCCAAAATAATCTCTCTATTTTTACTGCAATTTTAATCACTCCAATTCAAATTTAAATCATTTAATCAAAATGTCTCATTTTAAGTATTTTTGGTAGCAACAAGTGGATTTCCAGTGAAGCAGCTGTCAGAAAGAAGGCATTTAATACACTTCCACTCTCAAATGCTTTTCTCAACATCATAACTGTATTTGCAATGGGAGGAAAAACAACAGCTAAGGGGAGGGAATAATGGGAGAAAAGCAGAAGGCAGGGGAAGGGTGTAGCACATCCAACTCAGCCACTAGGTTTCTGCCAGAGAAACATAGGGTGATTTTTAAAGCAGAAGCAATGGCTGGGTTTTGAAGACATACAGTAATGGAATATACAGAGCATGAAATGCTTCTTTTAAATAGGAATCATTTTCATTACTCCTTGCATTTATTAATAAGTGACTTGTTATCATTATTCATTGCATTTTTTTTTTAAAAAGTAACTGCTATTTTGCTTTCATCCCACAGAAGGATGGGAACCTGGGAAAAGCAACTGGGTGAAAGAATAGTACAGTAAATGACTTTTTCTTGATACCAGCATCTCCATTGGAAATTCACTGATGTTTTTCTGAAAGGACTGTTGTTGTCCTTGGTTTACCCAAAAAATAAAGCAGCACTGCTAATGTTGTTACTAATACAATATTCTTTCTAAGCATTCAGAATATGTAAAAGAGGTGGAAAGGACTGATTTTCAAAACCATTTAAATCTAACTGCTGGACAACATACTACTACTGAACAGTGACTGCTGTAATTAATCAAATAACATGTTCCGATCAAACAGAAAATGCTTGAAATTGATCCTTCCCAGCATTCCTTACTTAAATTATTTAAAAGGTGATGTAGATAGAAAAGTCACCTTTTGAGTTCTCCTTTGCAAGCCAAGGAACAGAAGGCATTGGTGTTTCACACACATGTTAAGTTCCCCTTTAAAACAGTAGGCCATTTTGGTCAGATGCTAGAATGGCTGCACTGAATTCAAGGTTGTGCGAGTGGGGCTATGTATGTGGCACCATTGCTCTTGGATGAACAAGTGCATCGATCCACATCACACATTCTGTGTGGCTGCACATGACAAATTGTTCATTTCGTACATGTGGATTGTATATTGTGCACACAGAGGCACATGTCAATCTAGTTGCATACTTGGTTGTGCAGTCTTGCAATTCAGGAGTTGTCCACCATGTTCCCTCCACAAGGATAAGGTTATGCTTTATCTCCTCAATATAGGATCTCACCTAGCGTTGTCAAGTTTTCAAAACAACAATTAGGGGCAATCAACATTTCATGACAGGCAGGGCTAACTATCAGGAATCAGCTATTGAGTTTGTGATCTACCTAACCACCAAATGAAAGCACTGATTTCAGCTAACTTTGCCATGTATTTCTCTGTAAAATTAATGTATTATTCACATGCATAATTGCACTGTAGCCTTTATGAAGGGCCCACATCCCAAATACAGGATTTTTTCTGGCATCTTATTCAGTTTGTATAAAAGGAAAAGCTTTCCAGACCTCAAACAGGGGCCATCTCTTATAATAGAGGACAGTCCTTATAAGGGACTAACTTTCGACCTCTCTAATAAGGGATATCTGGGAACAGCCAAGATTTTATTCACATTCAACAGCAAGATTTTTCAGGAACCTAATACCTAGCCTTCTAACAAATCTCCCAACTGCCACAAAAACAATGAACAACTATAGTGAGAGTACATTATGAGTTATTCTAAGCCCCTTGGGGAGAAGTTTGACAGTCAAGAACGGTATGGGAACAGAAAGTAGGAAATGCCACAGAAAATAGGAAATACCACAGATGATATTAATAGCAAGAACAATGCAGCCAGCCATAACCCTGTCTCCGTTTCATGCTTGCTTTCTGACAAGGTCAGAAGGTCTGAGTCTTTGGGATCAGACTCATGAAGAAGCCAGAGCATTCTAGCAAAACCTTTCAATTATAATGTTAAAGAAGACAATAATGATGATGTATTTATACATCTAGTATAGTTGGTGCTCAAAAGAAGCACATATAATTACCAAATGCTTTCACAGCTTCATGCACATAAAATGTGTTAGAGGGGAAGAGTACATTAGTTTCAAAAGGAAAAGATGAAGTGAAACTCAGAAAGAAATAAAAAAGTCTTGGGAATTAAACAAGTGACTTCAAGAAAAATGAAAAGAGGGACAAATTAAGAAGAGTCAAGTTCAAGTGAAAGGCCTAATGAGGCTGACCAAATTGCTGAAACTCCAAACAGAATTTGGCTATCCAGGGACAATTTTGCACAGGATTTTGTGTGGGGGGAAGAAACCTCAATCACAATTGTGTATGAAAAGCAAACATTTGATTTACTTAACTGCCATGTTGCACATGGAAGCTACGTGAAAGCACTAGGCCTCAGTATAAACAGCACCATGCATGTGTAAAGTAGGGATGTAAAATTTTGTAAATTTTCTTGAGGTTGTCTGACAAAAATTGTCTGACAGAGGTTTGTGAAGTTGTCTGACAGCAGGTACATCTTGGACAGCAGGCAGCCCAGGCACAAAACCCAAGCGGCCACTATTGTTTTCACCTTTATGGTGGCATGAAATTTTTAGAGTTTAAATTATAGTAATTATTTCAAAAAGAACCAATGTGGTGTATTTGTTTTAGTGTTGGAGTAGGACTCTGGGAGAACAGGGTTCAAATCTGCACTGAGCTATGGAAACCCAATTGGTGACCCTGGGGAAGTCAACTCTCTCAGCCTCTGTGGAAGGCAATGGAAAGTGCCTTGCCAAGAAAACCCCTTAGATTCACCTTAGGGTCAACATAAGTTGGAAATGACTTGAAAGCACACAACAAGAAATTGTTTCTAAATTCGGATCTAAATAAATATAATAAACATCTATATATATATATAAATAAATATATGCAAATGTTATGCATATCTGCACTGCCTTTTTGTGACACATTTCTTCTTGGAGTGGTCTATAAGTAGGCATCCTAGTTTTGGATAGCCTTCTAGTTTATTTAAACCAGGGCCAGACTGCAAACAGACCAACTCAAGAAATGAACTGGCCTAAATCCAACTGCTGGTTCCAACTGTACATCCACTAAATGAACAGAACTTAAATAAGTGCTGTCTTACTAGTCAGAAATTGATTTAATGGCTCTAATCTAGTTGTGAATAGAAATCAAATTCAGGCCAAGGTGTTTTAAGCGTACATGTGCAATATGTAAATACAACACATATTTTGCCAGTGCATCTAACACACAGGTGAACTTTTCAGGCCCTGAGATTGGCTAGAGTTCCCTGTGAAGCACACGCTAAATGGTCACATCCATATTTGATAGTAAGCCATGAGTCTTGGCTTATTAAATCATAAAAGGCATAATAGGCAAGGTGTAAGGGTTATCATTCTTATTTCACACCTGCCTCTATGCAAGCAGGCTGTAATGTAACGTATCCTCCCAGACCTATTCATTCATTGCTCCCAAACAAGCCAGCTTTGAAGCTGGTTTTTGCATCCTGGCTCATTGGGAAACAATTCACCACAGTGCCAGGTTTAGACTGGATAGGAAGCTTGGCTTAACTGCAGCTTCTTGGTTTGTTTACCCTTTTGTGTAAAGGAGGAAGTAAGTGGGCTGTATGCAATAGCATGTTGCTTGTGTTGTACAGATTGTAATTTAATAAGCTAGGCTACATAGGCTTGCTATGTTAAAGAAGCATGGCCATTGGCAAATCTAGGCATAGCTGCTGTGTAACTGGTGAAATGGCCTTGAGGCAAGCCATATATCCTGCAAATGAAAGAGAAGAAAAACATCATTAAGAAGTCTTTCAGTAACTTCTGTGTTCTGGGGAAAAATGCCTTATTGACCTCACAGAACCTGAAGAGAGTACATCCATTGAAACTCCCTGCTGTAGCAATTTTGCAAAGGCAGGTTCTTATATATCATTAACAGTACCTGCTCTGGAGATTTATATGAAGGCTCATTAACATTATGCTAAGACTGCTTGTCATGTTCTAAGCTGCCTGCAGTTCAGGGGAACTGAACCAAAATAGATAGGTATCATCTAAACCCAATTCAAAATATATATATCCTAAGATCAGGGGCAGGGAAGAGAGTGTGCATCAGTGCTTTTTTTTTTAATCCACCACATAGAAACTCAGCTCCCACACTATTTAAATATTCCAACAGTGCACTTAAAAAAATTAATCACAAACTGTATAAATTACTAGACAATGTTTTGCAGTTCTTACAAGCCAGCTTCCTCTGTGGTTCCATATGAGCCATTGTAATTGCACCAATAGATTTATACTGTAATTTTATTGTAAATTTAATTGTTTGGAAATTGCCCTGGGAATTGTATAAATCCTGTATGAATGAACGAGTAAGTGAATGCTTATGTTCCTGGAGGAAAGATTTAAATTTCCATATATTTATGCAGCACATATGTTTTCTTCATGCAGTGGTTTACAAAAACAACACAAGGACAATGTCCATACTGTCTGAAAGATAATAGCTGGAATCCATTGGTGACTTATCATTTAGGCCCTTTTCGCACCTTACCTGGTGCTGCTGGTGTCGTGCGGGGATCACACGAAAAGCCTTGTCCGGGAACACTCACGACCCCTCCACTTCCAGCTCCGTGCTGGCTAGAAAGAAGCATGAGCCCTTCCTTCCGCAGCACAGCTGGATACTTTCCCAGGCTGCCCTGGGAGAGGAAGCACAATGGCACATGTCCAGAGCCTCCACACGCAAGGTAAGTGCGTGTGGGGCACGGGAGGGACATGCGATCGCGCATTATTTTCAGCAATGAGCCGAAAATGATATAATGCGCAATCGCCCCCTAATGGCCTCGGGAGCGTCGCGCGATTGCGAGGACGTCATGTGGAATGGTCCTTGCAATCACACAACAGTCCCAAGGCCATTTTGCAACAAGACTGGTGTGCAAAAAGGGCCTAAGTCTCAGGCCATTTCCACACGGCATTGAGATCCTGCAATGTGGACACGATGGCAGCAGTCCACAGATCACGTTTTTGCATGACATCATCACAGTTCCGCTGCCAACCCATCCCCACCTGTCACAATTGTGGGATATTCGCTTAACAGAAAAAAAATCTGTTAAGCATCCATGATCGTGCAACCAGGAACCAGTAAGGTGCAGAAATGGCCTCAGTAGGCCTTCTCATTAGGCCTGCATATGTCCTATGGTTGTTGTGGAAGGAGGCATTAGTATTAGCTCTGCAAGTGTACAATCTCCCTTCCTCTTACATGGGCTCCACCCACACAGTTATTTAGTGTTCAGGGAAAGTGGAAGGCAGGCAGGCAGGCAGTGGCCAGCTGTGTTTCTGCAGCTGAACGCATGAACATAAGTGCATCCTTTTATAGGATCTGAAGAGAACCCAGAGTATATAAAGATAATTGGATCCTTGTGGACCTCTCAGGGGCCTTTTCTTCACAGAGACAGCTCTAGAAATACGGCCAGCCACTGTGTGTTCACCACTTTGATCTCCCTAACCATGAAATGGCCATGTAAATGAGAGACTAGAAGCAGAAAGGTAGACCGCACATCTCAGGAGGGGAAGAGAAGGAAGGGAAGCATGTCTGTTGGACCTTACGCCCCACCACTATGATGCAGGATCTCTGCCTGTATCCCTACCATCATATGAACCTGACTAAGTTTTGAGATCTTTGGTGAGGAGGAGGCTTTCTTTTCATGGTTGCCTGCTTTCTGTCACAGACACTTTGGATAAAGATATGAAAAACAGCCTCCTTGGCAGCTGTAGAACTCCCTTCAGGAGGAGGCTGGGCTCCTCTTGGCTTTCTTTCACCCATTAAGCAAAGGCTTTTGTCCACCAACTGGCAGCTGTGGAAGAGTTTTCTCTTGAGGGGTTTTTGTACTTTCCCCACTGTTTTTAAATGTACTGATTTCTTTTTAAATTCTTCTTGTAAGTTGCCTTAAGTTCCTGAACTGGGAGAAAGGCAAGATATTACATACAGACACCCATACTGTCAAGTTTGTAAGAAAGGATATCCCTGGTTAACAGGTGCTTTAGCACCAGCAACGTACTAGTTAACACCCTGTAAAAACATTTATGGGTTGCACAACCGATTTGCACAATTGTTCTACCCTCGGCACATCATGGTGGCTCTAGCCCAACTAATTTTGCACAGCCCCATCTATGGCATGCAGTGTAACACAGAGAGAGACATCGTAGGAAGTAAAAGTGGCATTCTGCACAGAAATGTCTTTTCTCAAGCCCCAGGCCTTCATCTGCTATTCCCCATCAGTGGTGCAACAGGTACATGTATTTTCTAATAGGATAGGGGAAGATTCTCACCGGGAAAATGTCATGGCAAAATGAATTAAACTTCTTCTACCTCTTTGCAAGACCACAGTTCTCCTGATAGGGATCCCCCTCCTCTATAGCTGCTTTTTAGAAAGCCAGAAACAGCCAATCAACAATTTCTATCATCTGTCCCTGTCTGGCTGTTGCCTAACACCATGCATGCCATTATTCTAGTTGTACAACAAAGGAGCTTACGTTCACGCTCATAAGAACAGCATATAAAAGATCCATGTTGGCCGATACTGACAGGGCTTTATAGCTCAGTGGTAATACACAGGGTTGGCAAGTCAAAGTTTGAAAGCCAATTCAGACGTGGCTCAAGGATGTTAGATAAAACAAGAGTGGGAAAGATGTATTGACCTGAAACTCCTCCAAGTCCCTTTGGCATACTTGGGCTGTTCTCATCTATCAAGAAAAATTCCAGGTTCACTTAGTCTAGCAAGAATCAAGAGCTAAACTTAAGCTAACTCTTGTACTTTTATCCTCTCCTCCAAAAGTACTCTCACTATCAGTAAACCAATAGCATGCAAGTAATTTAAGAAATGTACTATGTATTTTATGCGGAACTTGAAGAGTGAAGGTTGAGAAAAAATATCTCAGTGATAATGTTTTCTGAGCAATCCTAACATGCAATATTCTTCCTTTTTTCCCCTTAAAAAAAACAACCCCCCCCCCATTATCTAAGCCAGCTCCTAGCTGGGTCAATTAACTCTGGCTCAATTCCCAAATGGTTGATGCTCATAAGGTGGCATTCCTGAAAGGATCCCACAACATTTTTTTAAATCTAGTTCTCCCTTGAGGAAGAGCTAATGAAATTTAAATCACACCAAGTTTGCAGGTTTGTAATTATTACATCTTTACTAACAGAGTTATCTACAGGCAGTCTCATGTAACATGGATGAATCTGTCAGAAGAAACCACTGAGAACACAGGATCTTGGTCAGAAGTTTGCTCTCCAGATAGTTATAAGATCTAGCCCAGCATCATTTTTGCATGCACACACACATTTACACACAGCAGGTTTACACAGGAACCGGTTCTGGATCATCTTCTCAAGAATTACGCTAATGTACCAGGTATGCTTACAAGTCAGGTACATAGAAATGCTGATTTATCTGAAAGAATTCTTAGCATATCCACGCCGAATCTACATCTAGCCCTAAGGAGACATATACTCTCATGTTCAACATTTATTTCAGAGGTGGGCGAAGTGCAACCTTCTCAAGGTTCTTTGCACAGTTCTTGAGCTCCTCATATCCCCTGGACTCCCCTTTTTTGTCTATTTTTTTTTTTTAATGAAGATCCTGCCCTAGAAGCTGCCAAGGGGGATACTATATTGCTGGCGGTGGGAGGTGCAATGTTTTTAACATTTAAAATGCCTATTAAAAAAACCCAAACAAACCAGAAGTGGACTACTAGACATTTCTTGTTTTGTTTTGTTTTTTGGCAGCCTATGTGGCCCCTGAAGGGCAGAGAATTGCCTCCTGATCAGTTGTAGTTTGCACAGCCTGATTTGCACATTCAGATCAGAAAGCTCCTACAGGGAAGGCACTAGCTACAAACTCAACAGACACTAGCTTGTTGAAAAAACTTGAAGTCTGATTAACACAGCCTGTGGACACCACTGACCTAACTCATGTAAGGTAACAGCAGCCAATTCCCCGCCACTGCCTACTATATAATTCCAATGCCTAGTGTACTTCCTCAGTTTTGGTAATTTTATTTGCCTTTCCCCCATCCAACCAGATGCATTGGGTGGATTACAGTTCTTCCTGGCACCCAGTTTCAACCTCACAATACACTAGGTAAAGATGGCCAACCGGAGGTAATGACAGGACAAAAGGTCACCCAGTTAGTTTCATGACTGAAGAAATTTCAACTTGAGACTCCTAATCCAACACTATGATCACGGTAACCTAGTGTCTCATACTAAGAGAAGCCACCAGGCTGTCGCTCAGTAGCCACCTTGGCCAATCACTGCTCATTCTTTCCCACATACTTGTGATCCCTTCACACACTGAAATAACTTGCTGGCACTCGGAACCTTCAGTGGGTGACTACATGTTCTTTTGCACCGGATGAGTAGCTTCTTGATACACACAAGTGAATCCTAACAATTACTGAAAAACTGCTATCAAACCGTACATTCTTGCTGGATATTATGCACTCCAGTATTATTACCTCTGATAGCTACTGCTCACTGACAAAAATTTCTGTGGGACTCAAACACTTGTAAACTTCAAGCCACCCATGTTAAACACAGTAAAAGCTATTCATCTTTATGTGATCACTGTCTCTGAAAAATACAGAGAGGTGGCTAATCCATGCACTGGGCTGTATTTCCCAGTTTACACCACCTATTATGTAATCTCTTAACAGCCAATCATTTGCAAAAAGACTAAGAGCTCTATTTCTTTCTTGTTTTTCTTAAACTACAGGGTGTGCAGCCCATGTGAGTGAAACCAAATAAAAAATCAAGTAGAAAACCATCAAAAAACACAACTGCAAATAGTTAAGAGACAGATTGCAAAAAAGTGAAAGAGATATTTTAGCAAGAAACTTCAGTTGCTAATGCCTGAACAACGAGATCACGCTATCCTTTATTGTTAAAAGCAATCACTTTCTTTCCTTAAACACCTTAAATGTATTTCCCAGCTTTTAGCACATGGAAAGCTGAAGCTCTGGCAGCTTCCTGTCCTTGGCTGTGCGTTAGCGTGACAACAAGTAGAAACCAGTAACATGATGTTTGGCACCTACTAGTAGAAGTTTGAAGTTTACTAACCTTGTGCCCCCAGGGAGAAAGGTGCCCCATTGTGTTGTCATTTTGCCCCTTTTCCAACAAGCAACTCTCCTTCCGTGTTAAGTTAAATGTCCAGTGCCCAGGGATACAAGATTACGCACAGAGGGACTCTTCATATGCCGGAAAAGCAGTCTCTTGCTAAGTGCTGCAGCTCAAGTATCTCTGAGCCGATTCCAGAGAGCAGTTTAAGGGAAAATCCAGCCCACAAGAGCGTTCAGCCTATGAAGTAGCTAATCAAGGGAAAACCACTCCCTTTGTGTCAAGGAGCATGTTAGAATGAAAGGGAAGGAGGAAGAGAGAGAGACACAGACAGAGAGAGAGAGAAAATATGAGCTAATTCAGCTTTCCATGTTTCTGTAAACCTTCTCAGAAAGCTGAGAGGGAAAAATGAAATGGAACAGATGATTATTCCCCTTGCAATTTTTAATTATCTTTTGCTGCCTAATATCCTTCAGTGACCACCAATACAATACAATGAGTACCTAATAATCTAGGTACAACCCATCATTCCTATAAGGTCCTTATATGTAGCACAGATGACAACAATTCTGCTGTGAATAAAGATTTCCCTTATTATTTATTTGATTTATATTTCTACCTTTTGCCCAAGAATAAGGGCCAAGGCAACTTACAATTAAACAAAAATGAGACAAGTAAGACATGAATAAAAGCATAGAAAAATTAAAAACACATCAGTAAAATAGCATTTACCAAGTTCAAAGCCCCTATCACAGTGAAAAAAGCTGATTATTTAGTGATGCATTTATCTATGTGCATACTTCTATACACACACATCCTGTGTTATTGGAAGAATGCTACCTGTGATCAACTTTTTCTATAAAAGCTTAATTTTTTCTTCTTCTCAGGGAACAACAGCTTGTTATTCTTCTTAGAAAAAAGCAGTCAATCATTACACCTTCCTTTTGGTCTATGTGGGAGCCAATGACATTGCAGGGCACAGCCTCCAAGAGATCACAAAGGATTATGATGCTCTGAGTAGGAAGCTGAAGGACCTTAATGTTTAGGTTGTCATTTCTTCTCCCAGTTGAAGGACAAGGTCCAGGAAGGGAGATAAAAATGATGGAGGTGAACAATGAGATTCACAGATAGTGCCGCCCGGAACAGTTTGGCTTCTTGGACCATGGTCCACAATTTCATGAAGATGGACTTCTGGCAAGCGATGGACTGCACCTCATAGCAGTTGGCAGGAATGTTTTTTCTGAGTCTCACAAACCTAAATAGGAGAGCTTTAAACTGAGTTATGGGAGGGAGGGAGACAGTATTCTTGAGGACAAGAGTTCATCAAGTACCAGAGATAATAGTCCAAATTTTATAGGGACCACTGGGCAAACAGTACAGGAGCCCAACAGTGGGAGAGAAAGATAAATAAGCAGCTGAGGGGAGTGACCCATGGTCTTAGATACTTCTACACTAATTCATGAAGCATGGGAAATAAACAAGATGAACTTAACCTTGTAGCATAGCAAAGTAAATATGATATGACTGAAACCTGGTGGGATGAGTCTCATGATTGGAATGTAGCAATAGATGTCTATAACCTATTTCAGAGAAATAGACCAAACAGGAAAGAAGGAGGAATAGCACTACATGTCAGGGACGTTTACACCTGTGAAGAGATCCATGACTTAAATATTAGAAGCCAGGTTGAGAGCATTTGGGTAAAAATTAAGGAAGAAACAACAGTGATATCATTGTGGGAGGTCTACCACAGATCCCCAAGCCAGACTGAAGACTAGGATGATGCCTTCTAGGAACAGGTGAGCAAACATTCAGAAAGTAGAGATAAAGTAGTTATGAGAGATTTCAACTACCCTGATATTTGTTGGACTTCAAATTCTGCTAAGACTATCAGGTCCAACAAATTCTTCCCTTGCCCTGCAGACAGTTTAATTGTCCAGAAGGTGGAAGAGGGAACAAAGGGAACAGTTATTTTAGATCTGATCCTAACCAACAATGATAAGCTGGTTAATGGGATGGAGGTGGCAAGACCCTTAGGTGGAAGTAACCATATTATACAGTGGAAAAGGGAAATCAGAAAGCTGATTTCAGTAAACTTAGGTAAATACCAGGAGTGATCCCATGGCCAGGAATACTAAAGAGAAGTGAGTTCATGATGGACGGGAACTTCTTAAAGGTGAGATACTGAAGGCACAATTTGGATCAATTCCAATGAGAAAGAAAAACAATAGATATCTAAAGAATGTGGGATAGATATCTAAAGAACTTTCAACTGAGCTAAGATTTAAAAGGGACATACAGAAGAAATGGAAAAATGGAGAAATCAACAAAGAGGAATTCAAACAAGTAGCCAGCAACTGTAGGGAGAAGTTAGAAAAGCTGAAGTGCAGAATGAGTTCAGGCTTGCTAGCGAGTTTAAAAACAGTAAGAAGGACTTTTTATGGTTACGTTCATAGCAAAAGGAAGAACAATTATCACTCAGTCAGCCTGACCGAACTCAAAGGGTGCTCACCAATGGCTCTTCAAGAGAGAAACAACTAATGGGGTGCCACAGGGTTTTGTCCTGGGCCTAGTGCTATTCAACATTTTTATCAGTGATTTTGATGAGTGAATAGAGGGCATTCTTATCAAACTTGCAGATGACACCAAATTAGGAGAGGTAGCTAACAGCCCAGAGGATAGGATCAGAATTCAAAATTACCTTAATAGATTAGAGAACTGGGACAAAACTAACAAAATTAATTTCAACAGGGGGAAGTGTAAGTTACTACACTGGGGCAGAAAAAATGAAATGTCCACAGATATAAGATGGATGAAACATGGCTTGATGAGAGTACATGTGAAAAGGATCTAGGAGTATTAGTAGACCATAAGGTGAACATGAGTCAACAGTGTGATGCAGCAGCTAAAAAAGCCAATGCAAGTCTGGGCTGCATCACTAGAAGTATAATGTCTAGGTCAAGAGAAGTGATAGTACCACTCTATTCTGCTTTGGTCAGACCCCACCTGGAATACTGTGTCCAGTTCGGGGCACCACAGTTCAGGAAGGACGTTGACAAGCTGGAACATATCTGGAGGAGGGTGACCAAAATGGCAGAACCCATGCGCTATGAGGGGCGACTTAGAAAAATGGGTATGTTTAGCCTGGAGAAGGGAAGGTTAAGAGTTCACGTGATAACTATGTTTAAATATTTGAAGGGATGTTATAATGGCAGATAGAGCAAGGTTGTTTTCTGTTGCTCCAGAGACTAAGACATGGAGCAATGGCTTCAAACATCAGAAAAAGGATTGCATCTAAACATTAAGACTTTACTGAAGGTAAGAGAAGTTCAACAGTAAAATATGCTGCCTCTAACTGTGGTGGAGCCTCCTTCTTTGGAGGTTTTCAAACAGAGACTAGATGGCCATTCTAAGCTTCATTTCAGATTTGAAGCGGAGGTGTAGAGTTTTAAAAAGAGTGAGAAAAGTAGAACAGCTGATAATAGTTATGATAGTTATATTTTCCAAATAAAAATCTTCTGGCCCATTAAATTTCCTGACATGACAGGAGAGAAGGAGCTTTGATTAGCTACAGGAAGATGGGTAGAGGTGTAGAAAAAGAAACTATCTTATCTCCTGCTGCAGTAGGAAATTTAAAAGTGCAAGAATCTTCTTCTGTGTTTTATCTGGTCACCTCAATTGCCACATGCAAGTTGTATTATTTAATAGTTTGTTTTTAAAAAACGGTTCTTAGAGTCATGAGTTTTTCTTGGGGTTTTTTTGGTAGTTTGCTTCAAATGTAACAAACTTTGGCTGAATTTCTGCAAGACAGAGCAGCGTAAATGTTCTGCGGACAGAACTATGTTATATCTCTCTTCTCAACCCACCTTGAAGTAATTGTTTAGCCACTACAGCCCTCCTCCCATGGTGATGCAATGGCTGGTGAAGAGTGGGGAGAATGGAGGTGCATTTGGCCGTGTTCCCATAATCAAACATGGACTGATGACTACATCTGCTGAGATCTGCCAGAGATTCTGTCTCTTCTCTGATCTGCCTAGCTCTCCATCAGCTACTCAATAGCCATAGAGAGTCTGCAGGGAGGCTCTGGTTGCTGCAGAGGTAAGAAGAGAATACAATAGGTCTCACATATCCTTGAGGAATACATTCCCAGACTTAACAGGAGTGACGAAAAACATGGATAATACAGCATTCTATATTTTTCCTCCCAGGCTAAGAAAGGTGGTGATGAAAGGAGACAGCTGTATCACCTGGCTCCTCCTTCTTTTTTCCCTTTCATCCTGGTGGGACATGACAAGCAGCCCCCTCTCTGGGAGCCAAATCTGGTGGGTGGCCTGGCTGCTTGGAGCTGTGTGCCTCTCTTTGTGAAAGAAGGAGTATCTCCTTCCCTGGCCAAAAGAGGTGCTGGAGGGAGCTATGCCGGGCTTCTCATGCTTCTCTCAGCCAAGGAAAGAGTGTCCATCTGCTTCCTTGGCCAAGAGAGGTTCAGAAAGCCCTGCTATGCCTTGCTGTGCACCGCTCTCTGCTCAGCTAAGCAGAACAAGGACCCTGACCCACGGTGGCAGCCATGGTCCTGGAGTGGATTATGAGTAAGTGAAACTGGTTATGGGGGATCTATTATACCAATCTCTGAAATGACCATAAAAAGACATAGGCAGATGTATGTTGGACTTCATTGCTCTTGCATGCCTTCAAGTTATTTCCAATCTATGGCAAACCTATAATGGGGCTTTCTTTGGAAGATTTCTCCGGAGAAGGCTTGCCATTGCTTTCCTCTGAGGATAAGAAAGTGTGACTTGCCCAAAGTCAACCACTGAGTTTCTATGGTCAAGAGGATTTGAACCCTGCCCCCCGGGAGTCCTAGTCCAACACACAAACCACTATAGTACACTTGCTCTCATGTTGGACTTGCACTTCCATATGCCACTAATAGGATGCCAGAAATTGTTCCCTACAATTAGCTCAGGCCAGCATACAACAGCTTTCTGTCTTGCTGTTTCATCCTCATAAAAACCATATGAGGTGAGACAGGCTAAAAGAATGACTGGGACTCACATAAGATCAGCCAGTGAATTTTATGGTTCGACAATGACTAGCATAGTATTTGTGGCTGTACTCTATTGTTGTTCTAACAGTGTACAGCAGAACTGGACTTCCCCTCTTCAGTTTTCTACTATCTATAAATTTCTACATAGTTAAATTAGGTTGCCAGATGAAATACAGGACAAAACTTCTGTACCTTTATTCATTGTGAAGGAGTTTCAGCAGATGTTGCTTGACATATATGCCTTAGCAACAAAGCTTAATACTACCAGCACTGCAGATCTTAGCTAACTAAAATATTATGCATTCAGATGAGAGGTAGAACCCTATATTTCTCTGAAGCAGGAACATTTTTATAAATGTCATACATGGAGATAATATTTACTTTATCCAGATGTGCATGGGTAAAATTAATCAGACACAAGCAAACTGTCTTAAACGTGTGGAAAACATCTGCCTGTTTATACTATTTACAAGCCAAGCGGAAAAATGACAGCATTTCTGTGGGCAGGGATAGCAGGCTATGAAATAGCAAAAGTTCCAAAACCTCACACATCCCATTAACGTTACCCCACAAAATGCCCTTTTATATATGCTGCTTTGTATATATGCAATGACTAATTCTAGACACACCTGCCTGACCACACTGGGGCTTAAATCTCAAAAACAAGCAAAGGTCCATACCCACAAAAGTTACATTGGTGGATAAATGCATACTTTGGATTTGCTAATGGCATCACTTTTCCTTGGTAGTGGGACTGCATGCTCCTGTGTGGTAAGAGGTGAAGCTGACAGCAGCAGTGCTGATGATAGGGTCTCCCATGTCAGCCAGGTTGTTGCTGAGGAACTAGACTTAAAGTGCCAAACAGCTACTGGGCAGCAGAAGTACTGGTAGAGAATTTCTCAGTGACAACAGCAGCTGCACCTTAGCTAACACTTGTTAGTACTATGCTAAAGAAGGCATGGTAAACCTCTTTTGGATGTCTTTCACCACAGCACAAAACAAAACAATGGTGAGACAACCCAAAATGTAACGAGATAATGCCAGAAGATTAAACTCTCAGGTCAGATGGCATTCAACAAGCTACTATGGTAGAGCAGAGGACAACTATGAGTAGCCCTGTGGCTAATGATGCAACTGGACTCAAGCAAAAAGGACATTCAGTTGTTGATGTGCTCAGTGGTAAAAGGCAAGTCTGAAGCTGCACAACACATATTATAGGAACATTGAATGTGAGAAGCATGAATCAGGGGAAGCTAGAGATAGCAGAACAAGAAAAGGAATGTATCAACATTGCAGTATTTGGGGTCAGTGAGCTAGAGTGGACAGGAAAGGGATGTTTTGAGTCAGGTAACTGGACAATGTTTTCCTCAGGAAATGAAAACCTAAGAAGAAATGGAGTAGCATTAATACTGAGCAAAGATGTTGAAAAGCAATCAAAGGATATAATGCAAATTGAAATTGATCACACACTAAAATAGGACTTCTTGTTAATCATAGATGATTGGAATGCAAAAGTAGGAAACAGAACAGAATCAAAGATTGTAGGAGAACTTGGCCTAGTAGCAAGAAATGAAGCAGAAGAGCAACTGATTAAATTATGCAAGGCCTACAGTTTGTTCACTGCAAACACAATCATCAAGTAAACAAAGAAGCAAATGTATATGTGGACATCACCTGATGCTCAATCATATAGGAAATCAAATAGGCTCATCAGAGGTTCTGAACCATTTCATTACCAGGGACCTCCTTTAAATATATTTTGTTGCTGTGCCCCTCCCAAACTTAACTCAAGATTTAAAGCCCTAAAGTGCATCAAATATTTATTTAAAATTACTGATCAAGGGTCTTCAGATTGCAAGAGAAGGGAGACATACACACTTCCCTGAGAGGTGCTGGAGGGGAAGGGAAAACTTTTCTCCTGCTTCTTCCTGCCAGTTTAAAGTTGGAGTGGATTGAACAGCAATGCACAGGCCTAGCCAGCCAGCCATCCAGCCAGCATTTGCCCTTCTCTCTTTTTCACACTCCTCTCTTTTCCAGCCTTCCAATCTATCAGAAACACTTCAGCACCCCCCAACTCTGAGTGGGATCCTCAACACAGCATGGCAGCCAACTCTGAAAAAGGATAGCAGGGAGGAATGGGGCCAAATGAGAAGAGGGGAAACTGATGCAGCAGGTATCATTCCCTGGCAAGACACTGGAAGTTGAAGTGAAGGATCACTGTTGGCAAAATAAGCTGCCACTTGATCCACTTATGAATGAAAATGAGGAGGTGTGCTCAGGATCTTTTATAGAGGAGTTGCTTTAAGCCTCCTTTTTTGCCTTTAACCTCTGTTTTAGTCTTTTCTCCCCTTTTCTCCCCCTCCCTCCTTTGTCTATCTCAGTCTCTTCTCATCCTGGTAAAGAAGCAAAATGGGGTATTTAAGTAATTCTGATAGTACACTGGACTGCTCTCTACAGGAAAGGAGTGGAGGAGAATGAGAGAAGAAGGGCAACTCTGACTGGTTGGCTGGCTGTCAATTCCACTGTTACTCAGCTGCTCACCACAGTGGAGCAGCCATGTGATGGGCAACATGCAGGCCCAGCCAGCCAGGCTGATTCCTTTCACTTTGGTTCATATCAGGTCACCACTCCATTATGGTGGAGAAGACAGGCTGAGCAGCGTTCAAGACTTTCGCAGACATCCTGTGACAGCATCGCAGACCCCCAGGGTCCATGGACCCCAGGTTAATAACCACTGAGTTACCTCATTGGAAGTAGAAGATGCAGAAGTTCTATTCTCTCTGCTAAAACAAGACCAGGAGCAGATTGTGGCACAAGCAATGAGTTGCTGATATCTGAGACTAATGAAAAAAGGAACTATCTGTAGCCAAAAAGAAAGAGAAGTCTCAACAGATAACAGATGAAACCATTCAATCAGTTAAGGACAAACAAGAAGCAAAAGCAACAGGTGACAGAAAAAGAGGTAGAACCCTGAATACAACTGTTCACTAACTTGTGTGCAGAAACAAAGAGAACTATGATAATAATCAATGCAGAGAAATAGAAGATGACAATAAGAAAGGAAGAATCTCATCCACAAGATCACAGAAACCAAGAAGAAATTTAAGCCAAAAGTGGAGATGCTCTAGGACAGTGGTTCTCAACCTGTGGGTCCCCAGATGTTCGTGGACTTCAGCTCCCAGAAGCCTCAGCCACTATGGTCAATGCTTAGGGCTTCTGGGAGCTGAAGTCCATGAACATCTGGGGACCCACAGGTTGAGAACCACTGCTCTAGGATCATCCAGGAACTCCTGTAGGTCCTCTGGAAATCCTGAAGAATGCTGGCATTGTTGTATTTGGCTACCAGAACGTGGCTCGACAATCATCAGCTGCCCTCTGCTGTCTCCTGACCAGTACGTGGCACAAGAAAATGGTCAGTCTCTGGGTGGGGGAAGACTTAAATCATTAGCAAACCAATTTTCTTCCTGCTATAAGAACATCTTTAAAAACTGTAGTTTTCAAAGAAATTGTTGTGGTGGAAAACATTGAATAAATTGGTTCCTTCTACAGGAGTGAAATCAGTTAAAAATTACATTCTATCTTTTAAAGCACTGATATCACTACAAAGGAATAACTAACATCAAAATGAGGCTCCTGAGTAAATATGCATAGGGTCAGTCTATAGACTGTAGACCCTTCTGCTATCTCATAGTTATCTCAAAGCATGGATGAAAGATGTGCCATTCAAAACCTCAACCAGATTTGTTCAGAAGTCTCTTTGATGTCAAGGGAACTGCCTTCCAAATAATTATGTTGAGAATCACAAGTCCAGTCCAGACAAAGACTCACTCACTATCTATTTATTTCATACAAGAGGGGGGGAAAGTACAATTCCTACTGGGAGATTTATTCATGTTCTGGTGCTTACTTTGTTACTTGACCCATGAACTGTCTTTGGGTGACAAAGGGAAGAGTTTTTATTATTCCTTCTTGGCAATCTTCTTTTTAAAGATTCAGTGTCATTTACATGGGGCCAAAATACCCCAAAGGCACCAGATCCCATCTGAGCTTAGAAACTAAGTAAGATCAGCCCTGTTTAGTAGCTGGATGGGAGACCACCAACAAATACCAGGTGTTATAGAGGAAGGAACTAGCAAAACCATATCTGAGTACTGCTTGCCTAAGAAAACCCTATGAAAATTCCTTGGGTTGCCATAAGCTGACAAGCAACTTGAAGGCACGTACACATCGACATCATTAATGTAATAATTTTAGAAATAGCAAAGCTACAGAAGCTTTGGGGAAGCTTAGGGAGCTGAATATGTTTAGTGTGGAGAAGAGAAGGTTAAGAGGTGAGATGACAGCTATGTTTAAATATTTGAAAGGATGTTTTATGGAAGATGGAGCAAGGTTGTTTTCTGCTGTTCTAGAGACTAGGGCCCTTTCTGCACCTTGCCGGTGCTTCACACCATCGCATTAGGATCCAGGGAAAGCTTCTCTTGGGATGGGAGCTGGACAGGAGGAAGCGTGAAGGTTCCACTCCTCCCTTCCACAGAGCAGCCCAGCAATTTCCTAGGCTGCACTGAGGGAGGAAGCGCAGCCATTGTGCTTTCTACCATTCTGCATGACAGGTAAGTGTGGGAGGGAGGTGGGAAGACTGCGCAATTGCATGTCATTGATGAGAGAGACCTGTCAATGTAATTTGTGATTGTGATGGGTGGCCACGCGATCACGACAATGTCATGCAGAACCATTGTTGCGATCCCATGGCCATTGTGGCCCTGGTGGCGCAGTGGTTAAATGCCAGTACTGCAACCACAAGGTTGTGAGTTCGATCCTGCCAGGCTCCAAGGTTGACTCAGCCTTCCATCCTTTCGCAGGTCAGTAAAATGAGTACCCAGCTTGTTGGGGGCAATTAGCTAAAGTACATTGTAAACCGCTTAGATAACACTTAGTTGATAGGCAGTATAGAAATAAATGCTATTGCTATATATTGTGGGTTGGAAAGGGATGCGGAAAGGGCCTAGGACACAGAACAATGGCTTCAAAGTACAAGAAAAGAGATTCCACCTAAAATTTAAGATAAACTTCCTGACAGTAAGAGCAGTTTGACAGTGTTTCCTCCTTTGGAGGTTTTTAAACAGAGGCTCAATGGACATGATTGTGTATTCCTGTATGGTAGGAGGGTGGACTGGATGGCCCTTCTGGTCTCTTCCAACCCTATGATTCTACGAAATCAGTAGCTATGGGGCAATCGTTTACATTACAGATTGATCCCCAAACCTCCATAAATAGTCCTCAAATGCCCATCTCTGAGGGCTAAGACACCAAAAGCAGCTCAGAGCTGGTAGGAAGAGATATGAGGCCCTTTCACACTCCACAGTCATAGTGCTGTGATTCTGTTTTAAATGAGATGGTTCCATCCTATGGAATCTTGGTGTTTGTGGTCTGGTGAGGCAGACTAACATTTTTTTTTCTTGGGTGACCATGTATCCTACATTACATTACAGACAACAATCCATTCTTTGAAGGGCTTCTTGATTCAGGTTCAGTTTAAAGGAAAAGGGGAAGCAGGAGTCTCAAAGTTGTCCACCAAAAATTGATGATTTTTTAAAAATGACTTTTAAATTTAAATAACTGGGGACAGAAAAGAAAAGGGGGAAAGAAATGCACACATTATGAACTTGTTTTCCTATTATGGCCCATATTTAAAAATATTTGGAGCTGAAGTCCATAGAATACATGTTCATATGCAGCTACAGCAACAAGATCTTCTGAACACTTATTATGATACTAATGAAAAACTGTCCTTCCATAGTTAGCATCTGAACAGTAGACTAAGCAGGCACACCAGTTAAACTATCACAGTCTTCCTCACTATGGTTAGATTTATTGCATTTATATTTCACCAGTGGGAACCATGCAGACCTCTACATGTTGTTGGACTGCAAATCCCATCACCCCTAGTCAGCATAGCTAGGAGAGAGGCATGGTGGGGGATTCAGTCCAACAACATCTGTGGGGGGCATATGATTCTCACCCAGTTCTATGTAAATTGCCGTTATTATTTTTAAATGTTTAAATTTACATACAAATTAGCATATACAAATCTTCTGCCTTTGTTTTAAATGGTGTATTTCCGCTCTCCTGCTTTTTTTAAAGATCCATTAAGTGACCACTCTATTTGCTCCCAGGACTGTAAGGAGAAGAAATTGACTTAAAAGTGAAACTACCTCTGGAACCAGCCGGTGTCTCACTTTTTTTGCTTACACAAAATCCCTGGATGCCACCTAGTGGCTACATTCTTGCTCTTACTCCACAGCCACATACTATAGCAATGGGATGGAAGTTTCAATTTTCTGCTGAATTATGAAACTCAGGAAGCAGCTGTGGAAAATCACCAACACTCATACGATTGTTGTGAGCAAGGTTCAGTTGCAAAGGAAATGAATTTGCAGCTTTCCTGAGAAATAATGTGGCATGCAATTGCTTCTCTATTAATTAAATAAATGTTTAATAGGTATCACACCTTATTAACAGAGAAAGCGTACTGGTGCACTGACTTAACAAAAGTGAGATCAATAAGCCCATGGAGTTTCGGAAATCACTGCCTCAACAACTAACCCATATCCTTATTGCCAAACCGTTCACATCATGAATGCTGAACATAGTCTAAATAGTTGTTGAATAATCAAAACATGTTGTATACTCTACAAGCCCTCCATATCCACAAAATTTATATGCAATAAAAGTAAACCTGGTCTCTCAGCTAAGTGCACAGCTCTTTTCACTCTCTCACACAAACACTTCTTTCATGATGTCTAGGAATTTGGGGAACTGTAGTCTTTAAAAAAAAGTAATCTTTCGAATCTATGAGGTTGGACAATTTGTCTGCCTGTTTGGTCCAATAATGCTTTCTGACATTAGCTATTTGAGACGTGTCTCACCTGTTACCTTTTTGGTGATCCTTTTCACTCAGGAATGACAAACATGTGGCTGCGCAGATGTTGTCGAGCTACAACTCCCATGATGCCTCACCACTGTGTGGAATCAACAATATTTAGAGGGATACAGTTTCCCACAGCTCTGTTTGAATTAGGTAGGGCAGGGATAGAGAACCGAGGGTGTTCTAATATAGCCACAGATTGTATTTTATCACATGGGCAAGCTTGCTTAGAGCCTTTAGAATGCTCCAAAGGGGAGCCTATGGGGGAAATGATATAAGTTCCAGGTTTGTCTGTTAAAGACTTTGTCATGGCAGTCAGAGATCATCTGAGGACCAACAGGAAGAGCAGAACTGATAAGATCTAAACAGAGCTTTGGGAGCTAGAAATGTGAAAGAGTTCAGGAAATTCATGTTTGACTTAATTGTTACATAAAACATCTTCACTGGTTCTTATTTTCTAAAACTGTCTCTGACAGTTTTCTTTAAGAATTGAATGAAAGAACTGGTCATGTTCTACTGTACTAAACTCAGCTGAACACAGCTACTTGCCCAGAATAGCAGCCACCTTGAGGCCCAAGTATCAGACCCAGGGAGAGATTACTGTTGTGTGCCTTCAAGTCATTTCTGACTTATGGAGATCCTAAGATGAATCCATCACAAGGTTTTCTTGGCAAGATTTATTCAGAGGAGGTGTGCCTTTGCCTTTTTCTGAAAGGGTATGGGTTTCCATGGCTGAGTGGGGATTCAAACCCTGGTCTCCAGAGTCATAGTTCAGCATTCAAACTACTACACAACGCTGGATCCTGAGGGTAAAAGAGGAAGGTGAGTGGTAGGAACCCAAGTGCTGGAACTAAAAGGCAAACCTGGATAAGGGATCCATCAAACATTGTTCCCCCAATAAGCTCTTGCATTAATTTTTTCTGGACACATACAATGTGGATCTCAAATCGTGCTTCTGAAGGTAGATAAGGCAAATCAGACAGTTCCACCTGTGTTGCCATGTCACATAATCTTCAATGCAGGTGTGTTGCAGTAGGTGTGGCTGAATCATCATGAAATCAAAGAATGATAAATGAAAGAAAATAGGTTCACACAGAACAAGAGCTAGACAATACAGCAAACACACCTTCTTATGATATGTGTCTTCTACCCCAGCCCTAATAGGTATAATAGATATTCATAGCATGGAGCTCCATCACACTGTAAAGCTTTGTGGCCACACAATGACTACTAGACATGATGATTATGGATTACTTACAGCACCACATCAAAAATGTTTATGTGTGTGTGTACATGCACATATACAGAAAAGAAGCAGCAGCAGCAACGTCACATTTCTAGACGTGATTTCCCATATCAAGTAAGATGTGCTTCTTTGGTTTAATGAAGTTGTGTACTTGGCTTTAATAAAAAAGTGGAAGTGAACTTTTGGCTGCTTCTGTTTTTGCTTTTGTTTCAAATGAGGGAAATCATTTGCATGATGATGTGGCCCATAGCACATCCCAAGAAAACTGGCCCTTACCTCCACTGAATCTGCCCACTCTGGCTTGCAGTACGTAAGGTCACATGATCCTGAACACTACTGCAAAAAAGTCCTTTTTGTGGCCTTCCTATAGATCAGGGAGTTGCTTATAGGAAGGGAGCAGGACATGGGACCAGTTAGGCTTTTGGTCTGATCTAGTATGGCTCTTCTTAAGCTGTTATACGCATTCCTTCCACCACCCTACCAGGAAATGAATCAGGAGACACACAACACTAGAATGGCACAACAAGTGCAACAGAATTTGAACTGCAGAACATGAAATATGTTCCTTGACTATTAGTTGGGTTTACAGAAGGGTAGATGGAAGACAGGCATGTGGGAAGATGAAAGATAATGCTGTAAGCCTAACAGAATCAGTCCTCCTCCTTTTTCATATTTACTGCTCCATGTCCTACGTACTGTGCCCAACCTGGAGGACGCCCCTTCAGAAAAGAAAGAAGATGGCCAAAATAAAAGGCCCCAGTCAGAGCCAGAGATGGTTAGCACTCCTGCTCTGGAACTATTAATAGCAGAATCTGGACCATCTTGTATAACTGCTGAAGGCCAAGAGATACTGAGGTCATTTCTGCACTACACTGTTATAGTGCCATTATTCTACTTTCAACATCCTGTGGAATTCTGGGATTTGTATTTTATTGAGGCCAAAGAGCTCTCTGGCTGAGAATTCTAAAGGCCCCTCCCTAAACTCCAAACTATAATAGTACTATAACAATGTAGTGCAGAAATGGCCTGAGCCACTTCCACACTCACTCACACCTTACTTTATTTACTCTAAAATAAGGTAAATTCATAATACTTGTAATATACCTTATCATAATCACTCCATAATACAAACCTACACAAACATGTAAAACAGCCAAACCCTGCCCAGGGATCTATCTTCTCATAATTTGATCATTGTCTGATCACCATTGCAATCCCTGTGGCAACCTACCCCAACCTGATGCTGTCTTGGGACCAGATTAAGTCCCCATTGAAAAACTGTTGCAACAGTTGGGATTGTTGAGCTCGGTGAGAGTGGAAAAAAGAGTAAAGGCAAACATGACAGAAGTGTATGAAATTACAAGTGCTGTGATAAAAATAGGGAGCTATTTCTCTCCCCACTCTCATAACACAAAAACTTGGGGTCATCCACTAAAGCTATCCAGAAGATCCAAGACAGATAAAAGGAAGCACTTCCTCACACAGTCACAATTAAACTGTGGAATTTACTGCTTTATGATGGATAAAGGCTTTGATGGTTTCAAAAGGGGATTTGTTCATGAATTAGAGGCCAGGGCCATCACTGTGACAGCCAGTGTGGAGGTAATGGTCTGACCATTGGACTAGGACTCTGGAGACCAGGCTTCAAATCTCTACTGAGACATGGAAACTTGCTGGGTGACCATGAGCAAGTCATACTTCTCCTCAGAGGAGGGCCATGGCAAATCTTGCCAAGAAAACCCCTACAACAGGTTCACCTTAGGGTCTCCATAAGTAAGAAATGACCTGAAGGTACACAAATGGCCACTAGCTATGATGGCTCCATAGGCACATCACCTCCAGTATCAGTGGCACTATGCCTCTCTGTATCAGTTGCCAGAGAATGTGGAGTGGAGAGTGCAGTCAGTCTCATGTCCTGCTGGTGGGTTTCCCTTGGACAACTGTTTGGCAGCTGTGTGAAAATAATCTTGGACTAGAGAGCCTTTGGTCTGATCCACCAGGACTTGCCTTACGTTTTTATATTAGAACACAATTCTGGTCATTCCTGGTCAGCATCTCTTGTTGGTTGGACTTCATGGAAGTTCCAGTCCAATACATTTGGAAAGTGCCAGATTAACAAAGGCTGCCCTGCGGGAACACAGATTCATTTCTGTGTTTTTCCCTTTCTGACTCTCTTTTTTTTAAAAAAAAAAAAAATGCAAACGTTTATATTATCCCTGTCCTGAAATCAGGAAAGCTGGAAACCTAAGTAAACAACTTAAGTAACACCTGTGAATAAACCTTCAAGAGTAACTAATTATATATTGTTGAATATTTACAGCTACATCTTTCTCCCGTCTCATCCTGGGAGTGGCATGCTAAACATAAAATTATTAACAAGGTACTTATTACTGAGAAAGCAGCAGATGGCAAGTAAAACAGCTAAATAGAAGGTGTCTGGATTCTTGTGTTCACCTCAAGTATGTAATTTCTCATTGGACTATAGAGCAAAACTTGGAGAAGTTCTTTAATTGGACTACAACTCCCAGAATCTCCCAGACAGCATGGCCAATACAATAACTTAAACACCAATAATTATAATAATTAGCTCCCTTGAAAAGATGCAGCTTACAAATCTCTGCTGAGCCACGAATCTCACTGGGTGGTTCAGATGGAGCATCCCCAAAATGTCTCTGTGTATAAAATCTTATATGCAATGGACAAAATCATGCCACCAATCCCCTTAATCAACTATGGATTTTTGGATTAACTGACTACACTTTTTGTGGACTTTCCTCCTGGATGCGGAGAATGAGAAGATACAACATTGCAAAAGGGGCTGTGTACGCTGTTTCCTCGCCACATAGGATGTGTTGGATCAGGGGACAGGTTGTTGATCAGGGGACAGCATAAGGCACTTCATTTGTTCAGAAATGTAATGCACGCCTGAAAAACAAATAAAGGATGTAAAGCCAGCTTTCCATACAATGCCTAGCCTAGATCAATATACTTAAGCCATTTAGGTGAGAGGTGAAATGGGAGTTGTTCCATCTATATTACAGAAGAAAAGCTTATTTTACTGCCATAAAGTAAAACAAAACTATTAGCATAGTATGAGGTCTAAAATGTTGATGTTTTCAATACAGCAGAACTGGACATTAGGCAAAGCGAATCTGTCACCTCAAGGTGGAAAATGCTGGGAGGTGGCAGCAAAGTGTTCAGAGGAGAGAGCTGTGTGAAAGCCAGCCTTCCCGTTACTATTACCAGCTACCTCCACATAGGATAGATGATGTTTTCCCATTACCAGTTAGTTTTTGTACAGGGAATGTAGGAAGACAGAAGCCATAGTCCTCTCTATCTCAGTTGAAAGATGTCTTGGGATGGCCCCACAATGCCAGACCAGGACTCAAAGATATGGTGCATCCTGCACCTTTCATGGGAGTTCATTTCTGGCTTCTTAAGAACAGGGTAATTAAAGTCAATGAGATCTGCAGATCTTCTTGCTACTGTATATTCCTGCGTGCCAGTGGTATTGTGAGGCATCTACCACACAGTTTCTTTCTAACGGTTTACCCCAACAGGTTCATGCATTGCAAAAGTCAGTGGTTTATCTCTACTAAATTACTGTAATGACGTGCAGTGTTAGATCTATGAGCTAGAGTACATGCTTGCAATGTTGCAACCACTACAGAGGAACTATGAAGGAAGTTCTCTCCTGACAATCAGAATTGGTTCCAATGAACCATGTGCAATGGACTGTGCACAGAATCTGCAGGCTCCAAGTGAACATATGAACAAAGCAACACACTTTGGAGGAGATTCTGCTGAGGTGGCTCTTCTGTGACCCCATATGGCCAATTTTCAGCCCAGTGGCTTTTTAGGAGGGCTTTTCAGGAAGGCACTAGATCCCATCTGATAGAGGAAGCTAAGCAGAGTCAGTCCTGGATGGGAGACCACCAATAAATATCAGGTGATGTAGGCCATATTTCAGAGAAAGGAACTGGCGAAACCACGTCTGAGTATTCCTTGTCAGAGAAAACCCTGTGAAATTCATGGAATCACCACAAGTTGACTGGCAACTTGAAGGCACCCATGCACCCATACAGCTTTTAGGGCTGAATCATGCTTTCTAACAAACCAGCATTCCTGCTGTGCTCACCCTTTCACCACTGGGCACTACCTGTCACTCAGAGGACAAGCACATATGCACACACATGTACATGTGCACCCACACAAACACGCACATTCCAGTGGTGCACTGGTAAATTTTGAAGTCTGAGAACTTATCATAATAACGCAAGTTTGGGGCCATCCAGATATTATTGGACTGCAACTCCCATTATCTCTAAAAGACCTGCTAGTGGCGAGGGGTAATGGGAATTGCAGTCCAACCACATCTGGAAAGTAGAAATTGCTCACTCTGCTAGACAACAGCAACAACAGTAACATGTTTCAGAGATTTTGCTTTCTGGGGGTTTTTTTGGGGGGGTGGCAGCGGCATTTATATTGCATTATTTGGAGTGAAGAGTGGATGCAGGATCTCAGCATGTCCCAAAAACAGGAATCAAAGCATTACCTCAACAGACCACATACGCATATTTTTCTCTGTGGTGGTTCTTCCTCTGTGGAAGACCTTCATCAAGGAGATAAGCATGGCCTCCTCTTTGCTAGCTTCCAGAACAGCCATTATACTTATTTTATTCCATTGAAAAGTTTTACCTGAAGTCACATAGATACAACCATGAAAAAGCAGATCTTGGAAAAGTTACTTTTTGGATTATAACTCCCCAAATCCCCCATGTCGGCATGTTGGCTGGGGGGATTCAGAGAGATGTCATCGACATCATTTTCCAAGCTCTGGAACAGGTAGATACTCTTTAGGAGATGCAACAACATTATGCCAGCTGTGACATCTGTAATCCCTAATATTATCTTTGCCAACATCTGCAGAATGGACAGAGCTTTCTATTGAATTCGGACATCCATCAAATTCACATGTGATACTGTCAACCTTGAACACAGCTAGAACCCAAACAAAAGTAGGTAGGCATAAGATAAAGCCACACTCATTTTTGAAAGAAATTACGTCCATGCTTCTCATCAAATTTTGTCACTTTCAATAGCACAGATTAGCAGGCAGCTCAGATGGACCTCAGACCAACAAATGCCATACTCCCCTTTGATGGGGAAATTCAGAAGATTTTTCAAGATGTGATTTGGTATTCAGTGAAGTGCCCACTCTCAGAGAATACAGGAAACCAGCAGAAACAGGGTGTATATATACAGTACGACCCCCATATCCACGGATTCATAATCTATGGATTCAGTTATCCGTGGTTGAAAACAACGGGCAGCGCGAGATCATGCTGCCCGCTGTTTTTCTGCCTCCAGCCGCAGGCGCAGGGCCCAATCCCTGTGGCACCCATCCGGAAAACAGTGGACAGCGTGAACCACTGTTTTCCTGCCTCCAGCTGCAAGCCCAGGGCCCAACTGCCATAGGTTTCAGTACTATCCGCAGATTCCCATATCCGCGGGGGTGGCTGGAACCAATCCCCTGCGGATACGGGGGCCGTACTGTAACTCTCTATTTCTCAAAATGGCAGTTCATTTTTCACCTGGCCATTGTGCTTCTCTGTGCTACAGTAATAAAGGAATGGTAATGATACAAATCAAATGATGCATCTCCAATGTAATTTAGCCATAAGGATTTTATTTTCCCAGAGAATATAAAATTCTTCTAGTCCAGGTGTTTATCTAAGAGACAGATTAAATTAGTGTGTCACTATTTGCTTAAACATGGGAACACCCATTTGCAGTTGACTAATCCACCCAGCGCACTTTCATCTTGTGAAATTGAAGGCAAAATCATACAACACATTTTGATTTAGTTCCTTCCCTAGTGGAAACTAGTGTTGTCACAAATGAACAATAAGGAAGTTTAGAACGTAATGTGTATTAAGCACAGCAAGGAGAAGAGATCTTCTGTTTGATATTTGCATTTTTAACACTTACAACTTGCTTTATAGAATACCATCTATAATATCTATAAATTGTTTTATAGAATAAAAGCTTTGAAGCCACAAAGCCTGCTCTGAGTCACAGCATTAAATAAAGCGTAGGAAGAGAGTGTAGAACTTAATTGGATTAGCTCTCCTAGGTGTGGACAGATTTTGGACTGCACCTAAAGGCTGCTGGTACAAAGAATCTATTTTTGAAAGTCTATGGTCTTGCCCTTATTTATTTGCCCCAGCAACTCTAGGCAAAACCTGAAGTCCATACAGAACTCAGTAATGCATAATCCAATAAAATCTGAAATTCCTTTCTATGCTTCATCTTTAGGGACAAATTGCAGCTGAATTAGTTTAAAACAACAACAATTAAAAGCAAAGAGAGGGTAGCAGTGTTCATTAAGGCAACAATGAACAGCAATGAAGGAAACACTGTAGTTCCAGTGAAAAGCTCTTTCGCTAATAATTAACAGCAATTTTTACACTATTACAAGTGGAAGTGATGCAGTTAGTATTGCTACCAGCCTGCACACCCCCTTGACTTGATACAGTTTAATTGGCAAAATATGATTAAATTGGCGAAACATATTAATTGGTACTGATATAAAATGGACCCTGATATGATTGTAATGCCAGGCTGGGCAGAGGAGTTACTGGCTGAACACATGTGCTGCAAAGTAGGTTAGAAGATCCCCTCTAGGCAAAGCCAAGGTCATTGTCAGACAATCACCAGGCAACTCCAGAGATAATAGGCTTGAGTTGAAGTTGTAATGTCTGTGCTGCCATACAATAATGATGAGAGGTTCTCGTCAAACAACTGATTGTTTCACTCCTCCTTCCTAGCATCTGGACGTTTCCTTTCATTGTCTCTTTACCTGTCCACTATTACAGAGCTATTATGACAGCCATTAACTCTTTGTCACTAAAACATTAATTCCCTCTGGACCCCATTGTCCAAGTTGCACCATCCATTGTTTGCCTGGCTAGAGAGCCATTCACACCCTTACCCGCCAGGCAGATTTTGAGTATAAGAACCCTCTGTTTTGGCCAGCCAGATGCAGTATCTTACTTGTTGAATGCCATATTGTTGCTCTGATTTCTGAATGAGTACTGCCTTTAGGTGCAAGTCTCAGCCACATCATTACCTTCTTTGGTGCTCTCTGGATCAGTAATTATTGCCCATTCCCTAAAACTCTGCTATCAGCAACTTGCCTCCATCATCCTTTGGTTAGCTCTTGTGTGAGTGCTTGGATCTTTTGCGTGCATGACTGAATTCTTTAATAAAACGTATTTTAGCTTATTTTGGAACCTCTGGCTGGTTCTTTCCTGTAGAAACCCTGTAAACATTGGTGGAATATCTTGTTAGGTTAATTAATTCCCCATTGTCACATGGAGGTACTAGCAGGACTCCAAGTCACTCACTTTTGGGGTAGCAGTATCACATCTGATTTTGCTTTCAGGCAAACTAGATAGTTTATTGTATGACATTTTTGTTGTTGTGTGCCTTCAAGTTGTTTCTGACTTATGGCAACCTTAAGGTGACCCCATCAGAGGGTTTTCTGGGGGCTTAAAATGTATGTCCAAGATCACCCAGTGGATTTCCATGGCTGAGTGGGGAATTGTAGCCCGGCACTCAAACTATTATACCACACTGGTTGTCGTGACATCTTACACTTTGTGTAAATTAATTGCAGGCACATGGGATGCTATTTGTACCTTGAATGTGGTGCATGGTAAAACTTAGCTATTCATCATATTTTGGAAAAGTGACCTTTTGGTGCTACAACTCCCAAAATCTCCCAACCAGCACATCTAATGCGCTGCTTTTCACTGCAAGTCACATTCCAACCTAATCCAATCCAAAATATTTATTACTATTAACATAGCAATGAATTTTGTTTGCATAGAGCACAGAGCATAATAGAATAAAAGCTTCATTGACATAAGTACAGATATAAAAGGTGTAAAGAAAGTATAAACAATTTTAAAACCATTTAAAATGTGTTATGAAATTTCCTAGCCTGTACCGTTTCAAGCAATCAAGCTTCCTTGTGATCTTGTGCCAGCTTATTCAAGGTTTTCCTTGTAATTTTCTTTGCTGCTATCATAAGCAGTGCAACATGATAAGATATATATGCCATCTAAACAAATAACAGGTAAATTACTGTATTCTGACTTGGCCAACTGCTACATTGTTTCACAAAATGTGACAAGAAACACTCTCGAGGACAAGCATACAACTCTTCTACACAGCTGTTGTCACAAGGTGTCCATTATAGGGATGGGAAAACACCTAGCTTCCAAGAAGATGGTTGGCGTCTGTTGAATTTTGGCAAAAGCTGTCCTCAAACGAGGAAGGGTAAGATGAAGCAGAGATCCCAGTTATACCTTTGAAATGTATTGTAATAAACAGCCCCTAGATTCCAGCAGTTATTCACATCCTGATCAGGGTCACATGCATTTTAAAATGTCAAGAGACTGAGTTGCGTTTTACAGAGAACCTCCCTATTTTTCAGTAACAACGGTAGATATTTTCTGTGCCTATCTGGCTTCGCCAACTGCTTGAAGTACAAAGTATCTAGATGAAAAAAATCACAGCATTGAAACTGAAGGAGTGCCTTATGTAGGCCTCCCTGAAGACTGAGAACTGCTGGAAGAACCTTTCTCTTTGGGAGAAACTAGCAGACTATCATTCTGTTGTTAACAACAACTCACAGTTCACACAAGAAGGACAGATAGTGATTCCTTCTCCTGCGGTTTCTCCCCAGGCTGTAGAATCCCCAGCCTCTCTAGAAGGAATTTCCATTTGCTCATCATGACACTCAGATCCCTACTCAAACTATCTGATTTGTGGTCATCATTGACTACCAGTGCTCATGGCTTTGAATTCGAAGATAATTGCTTTATAGTGGTGGCATTTGTTTAGCATACTAAGCTATAGTCTGTTAGACAAAATTTGTTGCCTTTTCCCCTCACTTGACCTACAGATAAGCAAACAAATCACCCTATTTCTGTTCTGTTTATCTTTCACTCCTTTTGTCAGATCCTGTTTCAGAGTGGGCAGCTAGGGAAACAACCCCGGGAAAACCCATGGCTGCACGTTTGGACATCACAGCAAGCCATATTTTAAACAAGCCATCATGGGCCATGGCTTCTAAATGTGGTTTGCAGCTGACTAACAAACCATAATTTGTTTGCAAGGATGGATTCAGACACAACAAGCCAGAGTTCAACAAACCACAATCTGACTTATGTGAGAACATGGCCATTAAGCCATTCCACCTTGGATGCTTCAGTACAACTAGTCTATTGTTGTTTACTTTGATTAGTATTTTTTCCCCTAAAGTCTCAAACTGAGATCTTTCCAAGGCCCATTACCTGAGCCTATTTTAATGAGACATGGCAGTGCCTGAACTTTGAGCCTTCTATATGCAAAACATGGACTCTATCACAGTTACACCCCTTTCACAATGGATATTGAAGTAGATCAGCTGTGAGTGAGGAAAAAACACAGAACAAATACACAAAGGTTTGGCAAGGTCTTAAGAGGTCAGTCCTGTTTGCACAACATCTCAGAATGTATTTCTTTGTTCCAAGATAAACCAAGCACTCTGAAGTCCACTGAGATATCTACAGTCTCTCCTGTAGTAAGGCAGCTGAAGGTGGAAAATGTATTCAGTACCATGATTCACACTGTGCCTGATGTTTAGGAATGGATACTGATGCTTATTGTAGCTAAGACAGTACTTCCCACTAACAAGACAGAATCAACAATAAGCTTGGTAAAGTCCTGGGCCATTTCTGCACTACACTCTTATAGTGTTATTATTTCACTTTCAACATTCTGTGGAATCCTGGGCTTTGCAGCTTCGGGAGGGGTCTTTAGAAGCCAGGAATAATAGCACTATAAGAATAATAGCACTATAAAAGTGTAGTGCAGAAATGGCCCTGAAATTTGCAAATCCCCCCTCCCCCAAGAAAAACAACTTAAGAAAAGATGCTGCATACTCAGTGGCTGCACAATGCTAACAGAAAGGAAAACAGAAGGGTGAATAAATCAGAGTATCTTGAAGAGAGGCCAGATTGATTACTGGGACAGTGAATAGGAGAATTTCAAGCTGCAACATTTTATTGCAGGGCCAGATTGATTGTTTCAAAAATCCGCCATCTTTTTAGCAATCTGTTGAGTTTGCTGTTAGCTTTCTTTTCTCTTCTCTTTTGTTTTGGAACAAGGCAAACTTTGGGTACAATCCAGCTAAGATTAGATACTTCCAACAGCCTGGGATTTTGTGTGTTTACTCAGAAGAAAGTTACAGCTAATTCAGCAGATTGTAACAGTGCACACACTTCCATCAAATTAAGCACAACTGACCTCAATGAGACTTCCTTTTGAGAAAACATGCACAGTGAGCCAGTATGGTATACTGTTTTGAGCATTTGACTAGGATTCTGGGATACCTAAGATTCGAATCCTCACTTGACCATGGAAACTCTCTGGGTACCTTGGGCAGGTCACACTCTCTCAGTCTCAGTAGAAGTCAATTGCAAACCCACTCTGAAAAAATCTTTCCAAGAAAACTCAATGAAAGGTCCACCCTGAGGTCACCATAAATCAGAAATAACTTGAAGGCACACAGCAAATATGTAAGACTCATACAATCCCACTGATTTTGATAAGAAAGATTTAAACACATGCCTAAGTCTCCAGAAGCAATCGATGTAAGTTAAAAGCCCTTGTGTGTCTGTATATATGCCTTCAAGTCACCTGTCAGTTTATGGCCATCCCATGAATTGCATAGTGTTTTCTTAGGCAAAGAATACTCATAATTGGTTTTGTCAGTTCCTTCCTCTGAAATACATCCTACAGCACCTGGTATTTGTTGGCAGTCTCTCATTCAAGTACTAACCAAGGCTGACTTGCTTAGCTTCCAGGATCAGACGGGATCTGGTCCCATGAAGCTGGCCCTCCTCCCTTGTGGGTTTGACTTTCACGAATTTGATTATTTGTAAATTTCTTCAGTTCCTGCCCCCTCCCACCTTGGGTGCTTCTTTTCTGGGGGAGCCTTCTCTCTCAGTGGCTCTAATCAAGCCACGCAGCCCTTTAAAACCTGCCTCTGGCCCTCCTCCTCCTCCACAAGTCACTGCTTGGCCAGCTAAGGATGGCTAGCAGCCCAATTTCTCAGCACCACAAACCCTCTCCTGATGGCCCCCCATGCCAAGGAAGGAGATGTGCAAGAGAGAGGAAGTTTAGGTTCATCATGCTGACACACCCTTTCCCTCTCCTTTCTCTGACCTGGTTTGAAACCTGGTTCTCCCCAGCATCCCTTGGCGTCCTTCTGTTACACACACACACACACACAGACCATTTTCATATTTGCAATTTTCCCACTTTTTCAAGGGCCCTGCACTCCAACCCTAGCAAATGTGAAGGGCCACCTGTACTTCCTGCTTTATTCAAACAATAGAGTTCAAGAATGACACTTAAGCCCAAACTCCACAGAAAGTGAATTGTATGACTCTATGAGCTCCATTGCAAGGATCCATTGATTTGGGGAAGATCATTCAGGCCAGAGAACAGGGAAAGGATTTCCATTACAGCTCCCCCACTTAGTTACCACTGTCCCCACACCACATACACATGCCACTACTTACTTTTTTTTTTAAGTGCATGTGAATAGCTTTCACCCAATAAAGGTTACTTCTACTTTGGCACTTATGAGTGATGTGGCAAAAGATAGTGGAAAGTCTCAGTGGGGCCACAGCACTTCAGCACATACATTGTACCATCATCCAACCCTCAACCTAATGCTGTACAGATACATTGCACTGTAACACCCAGTATTCCTAACCAGAATTCTAGGAATTCAAAGAGTCTGGAAAAGTAATATTCCCAAACTCTCAGACTACAATGTGCTAGATCTGTAAACTTGCCTAGGACAAAGCAATTTACTTTACTCCTGTGCTGCGGAAATGCAATGGTTTGAAATAAATGATTTTTCAGGAATACAGAAGAATCCTAAAGGACTAGCTCTTGAAATGAAATAGGCCCTTTCTGGGGAGCCACTGTACGTATTAATGAAATCTCAAAATTTCATAAGTCTTCTCAGTGGGGCTCCTCTGGAGTAAATCATGTGTCAACTGTAATTATGAGACTTCACAAAGATAAGAGATAAAGGTTGCAGTGGGGGAGAAGGAAGGGATCCTTGAGCCACAGACGATCTTCTCGCATACAAAATTACAAGAAATTAACGCTACTTCCTTGTCTTTTTTTAAAATAAAGATAGGGCTCCTAGACAGGCACAGAAGAATAGAGGAAGAAGTATTGCTGTTGTTAAAACATGACATAGATAAATGCTGTTTATCAAACTCTATCTGGGAGTAGCTGCAGCTTCCCCTAAATTTAGAAAAGTTACTTTTGAGACTTCCACTTGGACAGTCTCTGAGCAAGCTGGCCTGGCAAAGACAGTCTGGGAGTGGTTGTAAAGAAAGTAACTTCTCCAGGCGTCTCGCCATGCCACGTGAAATCACAGAGAAGGAAGGAAAAACAAGGTCCTGAAATACTTGGCCCAATGGACACGTTTAAGGCCGTTTCCGCAGTAGACTGTTATAGCGCTATTATTCCACTTTCAACGTCCTATGGAATCCTGGGGTTTGCAGTTTAGGGAGGGACCTTTGGGACCTTTGGGGCCCCTCCTTAAACTGCAAACCCCAGGATTCCACAGGATGTTCAAAGTGGAATAATAGCACTATAACAGTCTAGTGAGGAAATGACAGGAAAAGCAACAGGAGGAGAGGGAAGCAGAGCGCAGGTTGTGAAGGGGGGGAGATAAAAAAGTGTCCAGAAAGTTGTGAAACGATGCGGCTCAGCCCCTTCCAAGGAAAAACCTCTGGATCGCATCAAGAAGCTTTCGTCTACAGCTGGTACAACTACTCAAAAGCCCTTCCGATCCATGCATTTACTCTTCCTCTCCCCCGCGACAAACACGCAGCGATTACCTGAACTCGGCGCGCGTTTAAGTCCGTGGAAAGCGACCGCAGAGAAACAGCCCGGGAAGGCAGTTCTTCAGTCAAACGCTCGGGGCGGCAAGGGGAGGGTCTAGAGTTGGGCAAGGGCGGGGTCACGGTTATACCCGCTGGGAGAACCGGACTTGTCCTAGCGAGGGACGGATGTTGTTGCAACGTCACGTGTGTACGCCCAGGCACTCAGGAGTTGGGTTTCTGAAGGTACAGGGGAGGTAGAAAGTTTTGGAAACACTAGATCGAAGAATCTGCAAGTGACCCTGGCTCCCTGAGCCTTCTCCTCTCTCGGAAAGGCTCGTTGCTTTTCTGCCCAAACAATCAGCCATGCTGCCAAGGAGCTCCCCCGCAATCCGCCCTCCAAGCAGTCCCAGAAGGGACAATGGCCTATTGTCGATTTAGCCGGTGCGTATGTTGTTGTTCTGAAGTCCAAACAACAAGTCGCCTTCTGGGAAGGAAGAGCAAACAGGGCACAATGCACAGTTATCTCTGCTCTGGAGGAGATGGAGTCACATACACGCACAAAATAGCAGCTGGGCCCTTGTACGTGTTTCGTTGGAGGTGCAACCCAATTGCACTTGTTTCCGAGAAGACCTTCCAGTCCTCTAGGACATACCCAACTTCTACTGAGCTCCGTTCCATGCCATCCTGGTGGTCTTTCCTGGTAGGTGCCCACATTCCCTCCTCATCCGTCCACCCAGCCACTGAGTCCGAGAGCCTTCCTGTCATGCCTTTCTCTCCTAGCTCATACTCTCTAAGTTTCAAAGCTGAAAACCAGGACACGTGTGGCCAAGCATCATCAGAATGTGGTCAAGATGGCAAAAGTTATTAGTGAGGAAAAACAAGGCTGCAGCAGTTTGCCATTGCCTGAGCCTGCTGAGCCCCTTTCTCCTCTCTCCCTTACTGGGTCAACTGAATACAAACTACTTTTGTGCTTTGAACTCATTTCCCAGCAAGTGAAGGAAGCTGAGGACAAAGAGGGAAAAGGGAAAAACTGGGAAATTTTAAAAGCAGTTGAAAACTTGAGACAACAGAGGATTAATCAAGATTGTCTCTGCCAGTTTGGGACAACTGGAAAGTACCAGTGCACTCTCTTCAGGCATGATCTTCACACATAAGAATGTGAGGTCAGGCAAAGCATCACTCCCATTATGGTCAATGAATATACATTGCATCTGTTGACCACACTGAGATGGGACACTTGGGTTTTTTATTTTACCCAAGGGTTCCTGGAACACCTCTCCTGCTGGTGGAGAGGTGAATTCATTCTTAGTTTTAAAGGTACTAGCCAAGGTTCTGAACCTGTTCGGAGAGTCACATCAGGGCTAAAGTCCAGACGATATGCTGAAGTGGTTTGAGTGTTAGACTATGACTCTGGAGACTAGGGCTCGATTCCCCACTTGGCCATGGAAACCAAGTGGGTCGCACACTCTCAGCCCCAAACCCCCCATGATAGGTTTGCCTTAGGGCTGCTATTAGTCAGGAATGACTTGAAGTGGCAGAACAACAACAACAGCAAAGTCCAAATTAACATCTGATGTGGATTTATCACCCCAGTCATGTGGAAGCTGCCAGTTGCCACTGGAAGCTGCTGCATCCTAGGGGTCTTCATGGAAACCTCTTGTGCTCAGTGAACATGTGCGAGGAGGTCAGAATTGTATGCACTGACCACACCCCCAGTGTTAACATTCCCATTGTCCCAGCCCCTAATATTGAGAAAGAAGACTCATGCACAGGCAGAAAGACACCACATGGCCATAGGGAATGAGCAATCCTGGCATGTGGCTGTGATTCCACTTCTGCTTTATGCATTCATTTAACATGTGATGGCTTTAAATGAAAACTTCTACTGCCTAGAAACTGGTCAATCTAGCCCAGGTTCTCCGAGACTAGGGTCACTGTGGGAGACTGGGAACCACATCAGCTCCTCCCAGGAGACTTGGAAACCCTCACACTCCACTACCAAAAACTTTTTTAAAAAAATTGTCCTTCAAATGCCCCCACAACACCCTCTGGGAATGTGATGGGCATTTTGCTATGTTTTTAGTCCCCTCTTGGGCAATTTTAGCCCCATGAGAAGCCTTTTTTAAAAAAAACATCAACCACTAGAATTCGCTTCTTGTTTACTTCTGGTTTTACAAAAAGCCTCCTCAGGCAGGTGTAAAATGTGGCAAAAATGCCCCCATGCCCCATAAAGGGCATTTGGAAGCATTTTTTTTAAATCCTGAGAGGTCCCTGGAAGCCATAAAAATGACTTAGGCAAATACAAGTAATAGTCCTGCCCTTAGGCAAAGCAAGGTCTAAATCGAATTGGCTGTCTAGATTGGACTCATTGAATTAATACGATTTACATTATTGCTGTTGCCTTTACATTTGTTGTTGTTAACTGCCATCAAGTCAGCTTCAACTTACAGAAACTCTATGAATGATGACAGACCTCTAAGTCACCCTGTCATCAACAACCCTGTTCAGCTCACGGAAGGACAGCATTGTGATTTGCTTGATTTTGAGTCTATCCACTTCTAACATGGCCTTCCTCTTTTCCTACAGCCTTCTACTTTCCCGAGCTTTGTTGTCTTTTCTAGTGAGTTGTGTCTTCTCATGATATGGCCAAAGTAGGACAGTCTCAGCTGAGTTGTCTTGGTTTCTAGGGAGAGGTCAGCCTTGATTTGATTTGGCAGTCCACAGTATCTGCAGAACTCTCATTCAGCATTACATTTCAAATGAGTTGATTCTCTTCCCACCCTCTTTCTTCACTGTCCAACTTTCATAACCATACATAGAAATCAGAAATACGATGGCATGGACAATTCTAACTTTAGTATTCAATGATACATCTTTACACTTTAGGATCTTGTCTAGTTCCTTCATAGTTGCCCTTCTAAGTCCTAGTTTTCTTCTGATTTCTTGGCTGTAATCTTCCTTTTCTTTCATGACTGAGCCAAGATATGGGATATCTTTGAGTATTTCAATATCTTCAGTGTCTACTTTAAAGTCATATAAATGATCTGTGGTCATTATTTTTGTTTTCTCCATGTTCAGCTGCAAACCTACCTTTGCACTTTTTGCCTTGACTATCTTCAGTAGTTGTCCCAAGCTTTTGTTATTTTCTGCTGGTAGTATCATGTCATCTGCATATCTTAAACTGTTATGTTCCTTTTTCCAATTTTCATACCTCCTCCCTCCAAGTCTAATTCTGGTTTACTTATGATATGTTCATCTTACAAGTTAAACCGACAGAATGACCTATGATCTATATAATCCAAGGCTTTGCTATCATCTATAAAGCACAGCCTGATTTTCTTCTGAAATTCTGTGGTGCTCTCAATTATCCAACATACGTTTGCAATATGATCCATAGTGCCTCTTCCTTTTCTGAACCCAGCTTGGGCATTTCGCATTTCTTACTCCATATATGGTAAAAGTCTTTGCTGTAGAATGTTGAGCATCACTTTGCTTGCAAGGGAGATTAATGGTCCCGTTGTTACTGGAAGCTGTTCCCTTTCTTGGAGATTGGAATGTATATTGAACAATTCCAATCTGTGGGTTGTTCTTTTTTTTTCATATTTGTTGACATATTTTAGTTAAAATTTGAGTGGATTCTGTTGCTGTAGCTTGAAACAGCTCTATTGGTATGTCACCTGTTTCTCCCAAGCCCTTTGTGTGTGGCTTCCACTTCATTTTCTGAAACTGTGTTCATCTCCAAATGGTTTTTCCTTGAATGAATCTGTCCTTTCATCTGCATTATAATCATCCTTTCATCTGTTTTGTATAGTTCTTCAGTGTACTGTTTCTATCTTTTTTTTTATTTCATAGAACCATAGAGTTGGAAGAGATGACAGAGCCCACCAAGTCCAACCCCCTTTCTTGATCATGGAGTATATTCCCTTGCTGTTTGCAGAGCATTCCTGATCTTGGTTTAAATTTCCTTTTGATTTCTCAGATCTTGTAGAAAAGGTTTCTTGTTCTACCTTTTTTTGGTCATTGTCTACTTCTGTGCATTCATTGTTATAGTAGCTATCTTTGTCCCTGTGCAATTGCATTTAGGGCTCTGACCCTATACAGTGTTACCTTTCACTTTTACTTCTCATCTGTTCTTAACTGCTTGAAGAATTTCATCTGTTATCCAATGAGGATCTTCTTTCTTTTTGGCTTTCTTTTAGTGTCTTTTTGCATTCTGCATTGACAATGTCTTGGCTTCAGTCCAGAGGTCTTCTGGCTCCTGGTCAATGAGACTTAATAGAGCAAATCTTTTAATATTACTCCTCTACTCATACCCAGTAGCTCATCAAGTACCTTCCTTCCTGGGAGTCTCATCTTCTAGCACTATCTCTTGTTTCATTTTGGGTTGTCTCATCAAAGGGTTTTCAAAGTAAAAAGCTTCAGAGTAGTTTACCATTGCCATCTTCTGTGTGGAACTAATGTGTCAGCTATGATGCCACTGCCACTGTCTCTGAGAAATCCTCAGCAGTGTCATCCCTCCACTACTGCTGGTGCCCAGTAGCTGTTTGGCATATTTAGTTTGGTTCCTCAGCAAAAGTCTGTCTGACACTGGAGGCCCTGTCAGGAGCACTGCTACAGTCAATATGAGCTGCATATGAAGGAAGAAAACGGGACCTTGGGAATTTACTTTTTTCAGCTGGGGAATTCTATGGGTTATAATCCAAAAAACTAACTTCCCCAAGATCTCATTCTTCCCTAGCAGCTTTCAGATGGGTTTGTCACTTATGGAAGGAGCCCTTATCATTAATGTGAGGCTCTTGCCGACTTTGCATTCTATGGCTTTTCTGTGTTTTTCTTAAGGTGTATCCACAATGCACAATTATAGCAATCCAATTCCACTTTAACTGCCATTGCCGCATCATTTGGAATCCTGAGATTTGTAGTCTGTAATTCTCTTGTGTACTCCCTTGAACTACAATATGACAGCCCTCTGGTAGAGAATTCTAAGTATCTCATAAAACTACAAATCCCAGGATTCCATAGGATAGAACTGGGACTATTAAAGTGATATGAAACTGGTGTAATTGTGTAGTGTGGGTACCAACCTAAATCTCACTAGAGGGCCTTTCACACTACACAGTTTAGCCTGGCTCCTCAGCAAAGATCTGTCTGACATAGTCTCTTGTCTCGCAGGAGTGCACAATCCCACCAGCAGAGAAAGATAGTGCCATGGTGGAACAGCATTTAGATTTAGGCCTCAGACGGCTGCCTCACACAGCAGTTTTGAAGTGTCATGGAAGGGCAACAATTTATTCATCATTTTCCTTTTTATTATTGCATTTTTACTTCCAGGGTTAGGAAAAGGTTCTTGTGGGACTTTCTGTCTCATCTTATGATATTAGTTTGGTGTGAATTGGGATGGAGGGCATTCACTGCTCCCCCAGGGCAAAACATCTTGGGCAAGTCCTGCCCACTACCATCTGCTTTAATTGGCAGCATCTGTCCAAGGGAAGATGCCTCAGATTACTGACAAAACCTCTGAAATGATCCTAAATCTGCAATGCATCTGCTCACCACATTTCATGCCCCACAGCATTTTGAATATCTTCTTTGGAAGATGTTCTTTGTTGGTCACAGCAGCCTATTTAAGAAGGGAAGACAGGTCAGTGGTGACAGGTCTGACAGTAAGCAGCCGTAGCTGATGCTGTCCATCTTCCTAATCACAGTCTACAGGAAGCAGCACTTGAATGCAACTGGTGTGCCTGTCAGGATTACAACTTTTGTCAGAGGGAGAGAAGTGCTAGAGTGTGGGCCACCTGGAACACAAGTGACTCAACCGGTTTTGTGCAACAACAGGCAATTAGCAGGGTGCATGCTGGGCTTGTCCCCTGAGGTAGTTTTTGACTGTGCCTTTGTGAGAGACAAAGTACATCATACATGGGTCTGGTGTTTTCATTTCTTTCTTTCATGTAGCTAGACCAATCATTCCCTGCCCCTGCCTTTTAAAAAATTGACACTATAGACACAGAGGGCAACATTCTATGGAATCCTGGGATCATAGCATCATAGAGCTGGAAGAGACCACAATATCCATCGAGTCCAACCCCCTGCCATGCAGGAACACATACTCAAAGCACCCTGAGCAAATGGCCATCCAGTCTCTGTTTAAAAACCTTCAAAGAAGGTGACTCTGCCACACTCCAAGGCAGCATATTCCACTGTCGAATGGCTCTTATCATCAGGAAGTTCTTCCTGATGTTTAGGTGAAATTTCTTTTCATGTAATTTGAATCCATTGCTCCATGTCTAGTCTCTGGAGCAGGAGAAAACAAGCTTGCTCCATCTTCAACATGACATCCCTTCAAATATTCAAACACGGCTATCATGTCACCTCTTAACCTTCTTTTCATCAGGCTAGATGTACCCAGCTCCCTAAGCTGCTCCTCATAGGGCATGGTTTCCAGACCCATCACTATTTTGGTCACCCTCTCTGGACATGTTCCAGCTTGTCATCATCTTTCTTGAATTGTGGTGCCCAGAACTGGACACAGTATTCCAGATGAGGTCTAATCAAAGCAGAATAAAGTGGTATTATTAGTTCCCTTGATCCCGACACTGTACTTCTACTGATGCAGCCAAGAATCACATTGGCTTTTTTAGCTGCCACACCATGCTGTTGACTCATGTTCAGCTTGTGGTCCACTAAGACTCCTGGATCCTTTTCACACATACTGTTTTTAAGCCAGGTATTACCCGTCTTATATCTGTGCATTTCGTACTTTCTTCCTAAGTGTAGCACCCTACATTTCTCCCTGTTAAAATTCATTTTGTTAGTTTTGGTCCAGCTCTCTAATCTGTCAAGATCATTTTGAATTGTGATCCTGTCCGCTGAGGTATTAGCTATCCTTCCTAATTTGGAACATTTCCGCACAACACTCTTATAGCGCGATGATTCTACTTTCAACCTCCTATGGAATCCTGGGGTTTGCAGTTCCGGGAGGGGCCAGCCGGCCCCTCTCGGAACTGCAAACCCCAGGATTCCATAGGAGGTTGAAAGTGGAATCATCGCTCTATAAGAGTGTCGTGTGGAAATGTTCTTGGTGTCATCTGCAAATTTGATGAGCATGCCCTCTATTCCATCAGCCAAGTCATTGATAAAGATGTTGAATAGTACTGGGCCCAGGATAGAACCCTGTGGATTTGTAGTTTAGGAAGGGGTAGTAGAATCTCAGCCAGAGTGCTGTAGTGCCTCACCAAACTACAAATACCAGCACTCCATAGGATGAAGCCGGTCTAAATCCTATTAGGTAGTTCCAACCTGAATAGACCCATTGGATTGACTGGTGACTCAACAGGTAGGTAAATTCAAATGATTCAATAGCGCTACTCTAGTAGAAACTAACAATAGGATTCATGACAGTGAGTGGCAATAACATTGCCTATTAGGGTTGCCAGACCTCCGGCCCCGGCCTTGGGTTTCCAGTTTTTATGGCTCATCTCCAGGTAGGAGATGAGGGTACAGATTCTCCAGTTTTGCCAAGCTCAGCTCCAGTCAAGAGAAAGGTTGTGTACAAATCTCCAGCTCAGCTAAAAGGTGGGCAGCTATCAAATATCTGAGAGGTCTCAGTCCATCAGATTAAGAGGCTGATAGTGGGCTGTGGTTGATTTGCTGGGTCACACATTGCAAAGGACTCAACCAGTGTGAAAGCAGTAGATAGACTTGTATTTTTGAAAGATTTCCTGCATTGACAAGGGATTCTGCTGACCCTTCACTCAGGGGAACAGCAGTTTATCACAAGAAATTTGTTGTATCACTGTAGATGCTCATCTCTGTGAGAAGGAAGCCAAAGGAGTTTGCAGCAACCTCCATTTAGAAGTTGATAAGAACAACCCAGTCCCTTTTCACACACTATTTCTCATGCAAAAGGGCCTCTGGAGCATCGCACAATTGCACGGAGCGTTCCACATGATGTCCTCGCAATCGCACGACACTGCCGGGGCCAGTAGGTGGCAATCACGCAATATATCATTTTTGGCTTCTTGCTGAAAATGATGCTTGATTGCACATCGCTCTCGAGCCCCACACGCATTTACCTGGTGTGCGGAGCCTCCGCCACAAGTGCAGAGGCCCTCATGCTTCCTCCCCCAGCACAGCCTGGGAAAGTACCTGGCTGCGCTGCGGAAGGAAGAAGTGGAGTCCTCACGCTTCCTGCCAGCCAGCAGGGAGCTGCTGCGGAGCAGAAGCAGAGGGGATGCGAGTGCCTCTCGCAAGAGGCTGCTTGCGTGATCCCCGTGTGCCCACGCCAGAAACAGGTAAGCTGCGGAAAGGGCGTTAGCCATTAGACAGAGCAATGCAGTTACCTCAGGCAGTAGATTCTGGCAGGACTGTGATGGTAGTTCCAGTTCTTCAGCCATTTTCCTGAGAGGTACGGACCCATTGGCCTGTCCTGTACCCACTAAACCCAGCTTGCTTATTGTGTACTATCCCTTTAAGAGACTGGTCTAAAAAAAATCTCAGAGTTAGTAGACCATGCTAGTGTTCAGTTTGTGGAAGATGACAGGGCTGATGTTGGAGCCTTCAAGACCTTGTCAGAGGATATGATAATCCTGGGCCTACACGGAGTGTATCTTCACTACAAAATTACAGCAATACCACTTTAAATGTCATATTTCATCCAGTGAAATCCTCGGAATTGTAAGTTCCACTCTCCTCAACTATTATGCTAGAAATAGCTTGCCAAGAATTACAATAACCTCACTAAACTATAAATCCCAGGATTCTACAGGGTAGAACCACGATAGTTAAAGCAGAACTGAATTGTGTAGTGTAGATTCTCTGGTAGTTAAGTTTTCTTTCTTTCTTGGGTTAGAAATTACTCTCTGTTCCAGGAGATTTTTAATCATGGGTAGGCAACTGTGGCCCTCCAGATGTTGGCTGCAAATCCCTTCTGCCTTAACCTTTATAGCCAATGGGCAGGAATGCTGGGAGTTGCAGTCTAACAAAATCTGGAGAGCTGCGTTTTGTCTACCCTAGCAGATGAAGGAGGGGCACCATTTGCTTTTCCGTCTCAGGCAGCATAATTGGAGGCAGGATGCTGGCCTTGAATAAGTGAGTTGCAGAATCAGGAGAAGGCTCGGTATCCCAGCTGGAGCTGTGCGCTGTCCAGGTGGGCAGGAGTTCCTTTGCTTACCTGGGCAATCCATTCCCCTCCAGGCACCATGGCTATTGTATAACAAGGCCATTTGCACACTGCACTGTTATAGTGCTATTATTCCACTTTCAACATCCTGTGGAATCCTGGGGTTTGCAGTTTAGCAACTGGCATTTAGAATTCTCAGCCAGAGAGCTCTTTGGTCTCAGTAAATCACAAATCCCAGAATTCCACAGGATGATGAAAGTAGAATAATAGCACTATAACGGTGTCGTGCGGAAAGGCTGTAAAACAGAGTGACTTCACATCCTGGCTTTTCTTAGCTGCAAAGCTTAGAATCATTGAGAAAATCTCCCCTGTTCATAGTCTGTTGTGGCCCGGGCGAAAACCACATTGATAAAACAATCTGGGAATGTGCTTGTTTTGCCCAGCCTGTCTTGAGAAAATGGCAGTGGTAGAGGAGAAGTGTTAAAAATACACACATGCCCAAATGGGGACTCAGAAGTACTAGTTCAAATGCACACATCTAAAATGTCTCATTAAGGAAAAAAATCTATTAATTATTTGGAATAATGAAGAGGCCACCTGTCATAGGGGTTGACGCAGCAGGTGAGCAACAACAGCAGTTCCTGAATCCATTCCTCCTGAACCTCCTAGACATTCTCTTCTATTGCAGGACAGAGCTGTGTGTGCACACCTCCAACATGTTAAACATGAAAACTGAGACACACATGGCCAAGCAACATCAGAGCGTGCTCAAGATCACAAAAGTTATCTGTGAGGAAAAACACAAAAGCTAGCAGAGGTTGCAGCAGTTTGCTTTTGCCTTAGTCTACTAGGAAGGACATCATTCTACCTCCTCCTCAGCTCCCAGCTCCTGCACTGAGGTAACTCAGTTTGCACTTTGAACTCAGTTTGCAGCAACTGAAATAAGCTGAGGACAAAGGCAGAAAGTGCGAGGAGGAGGGAGAAACTGGAAAATTTTAAAGTAGCTGAAAAGTGGAATGACAGAGGAATAAGCAGGACTATCTTTGCCAAATATGGACAGTTGGAGGATATGTTTGTTCTTCACAGTGTGACCTGTACTCCCTTTACTAGGCTATTGCTGCTGGAAGATACTATCGCTACCCAGTTCCACTTCCAGTATTCAAGTAAAATTCAATTGGGGGTCCAGTTTGCTTCCCTAAGTGGAATGCCGGGTTGCCATCTCGCCCTTTGCCTCAGACAGTAGAATGCCTTGTTTAATGATATTTCCAGAGTACAGACCTCCCAAGTACATCAAAAGAGATTTGCATTAACACAGCAGTGTCTGGAATTCCTATGGAAGGTAATTAAACAAAGGAGAATTTCTGACAGTTTGTCAAATTCTGTTCAGATGACAGTGTGTCATGTAGATTTTTAGCTGTGCCTATTAAGACCAGACTCTCAAGACTGGGAAAAAGTCAGATATAAATAAGAAAAGGTAAGCTAAGGTGAAGTACATTATGCAACCAAAACCATTCTAACAGCCTATGAAAGAAGTACCTTGCCTACACTTCAGTCCCTAGAAAATGAAGAACCAGCAATACCAGTAGGCGGTGTGAAGTGTAGGCACTCGTGGTCCTCAAGCGAGTCGAAAAATCAGTCAGTAACTTTATTTCTAGCCTGCCTTTACCTGAACAATGGGACTCTAGGTAGCTAACAGAATTAAAAGAAATATAAGTGAAAACATACTAAAAATTAAAACAAGATTAAACTGACTATAGAATTAAAATCATACAAAACATTGATTTAAAAGCATAGATTAAAAACAATACAGCACTAAAAAAAGGAAACCATTATTTAAAACAAACAGTTCCCAAACAGCTGCTGGAATAGAAAGGCCATCATCTGACTATGAAAAGGCCGTGAGGAGGGAACCTGCCTGGCCTCCCTTGGAAGGGAATCCCAGTGTTTAGGAGCAGCCATGGAGAGCGACCTTTCTCATATTCTCACCAAATGTCGCTGTGAAGGCGGTGGGATTGACAAAAGCACCTTCCTTGATGATCTTGGAGTCTGGGTAGGCTCATATGATTCTGTAAGAGACGATAAAGTCCTTCAGATAGCCTGGACCCAGGTCGCAGAGGGCTGTAGGAATCTATCCCAAGCCTGGCTTTGCATAATCTGAATTAAATGGCAGATTTGGGGAAATCTCTGGGAGCAAAGCTTCTTCTTACACAGTGTCTTCTCACCACAGCAGCCACCTTTTTTCTTTTTCTTTTTTTAATTTTTTTATTGAAGAAAAGTAAGATAAAACAAATATAAAAATAACATAATATCCATTATCTACAATTATTTTCTATAAATATCCTTCATCATCTATTATCTTGAATTTGTTTTCTATGAATATATAATAAAAATCAACATCAGTTATATTTCTACTTCTCTTTTTCACTCCTCCTTGGAAAGTGTTTGTCTACCTGTAACCTACCTTTAACTTTACAGCCCTCTTCTTTGTCTTTGTGCTATGTGATCCTGTTTCTCTGTCATTTTATTAACTATTCATTGCATAGCCACTGGAAAATATTCCAAATTTCTGATATACATCCTCAGAGAAAAAAAGAAAAGAAAAAAAATCAGAAAAGAAAACTACTAGTAACTGCTGATTTTAATACTTCTAACTTAGATTTTGGATCATTTAGTTTATTCAATAATTGACTTGCCCCATTTCTGTGAGAGGAATCTTGTAACTGGCTCCCATTCTTCCATTATCTTATCAGATTTCCCTTTTATTTAAGATTTTTATCATCCACTGATCTAATGTAGGAATTTCATTATCCTTCCAGAGTTTAGCTAGGAGCAGTCTAGCCACGCTAATCAAATACAATATGATTCTCCAGTATTTCTCAGAATTATTGAATCTATGTGTCATGTTTAATAGAAATAGTTCCAGTAACAACAGGATCTGGATTTTAAATATCTCTGTTAGTGCTGTACATAACTGTACCCCAATTTCTTTAACCTTCTGGCAACTCCACCACATGTGGAGAAGGGTCCCAATTTTTTCTTTACACTTCCAAAATTTATTGTGATGTGTATTATACATATTATCTAGCCTGGCCAGTGTTAAATATCATTTATAGAAAATCTTCACATAATTTTCTTTAACATCTTGAGATAATGTAAATTTGTTAGTTAATTTCCAAGATGTTTCCCAATGTTCCATGTAAATTTCATGACCTAAGTTACTGGCCCAAGATATCATGGTATCTTTAATTATCTCATCCTCTAATTTATAGTTTAATAAAAATTTGTACAATTTTGATGTGATTAGAATCTCCAAATATAATCTTCTCTAGTTCATTGTGACTTTCAGTCAGGTTAAAGCCTTCTGATCTTCAGTCCATCTTGTATCTTTCAAAAAGTTGCCTATATGGGAACCATTGGAGATCAAGGCCCCTTTGGTTCAATTTTTCTCTTGTTCTTAACTGTGAGGTTTGTGGTTTATCTAGTTTGAGTAATTCCTTATATGTTAACCATTTTTCTTGAGAATTGACCCATCTCCCCCCACCTTCAAAAAAAAATCCTCTTGAGGTGATGTCCAGGATGGGATTTTATGATATAGCTTGTTCTTCATATAGATCTATATTTTCAGTAAGGATCCTCTTATAAAATGATTTGAAAAGTCCTTATCCACTTTTTTCTTGTTATACCAGATGTAGATGTGCCAGCCGATCTTATTATGCACTCCTTCCAAAGTTAATATTTTTTTATTCTGTAATTTGAGCCATTAGGATATCCAAGCAAGGCTGCTTGCATAGTAATGCAACTTAAGATCTGGTACGCTGCAACCACAATGTTCTTTACCTTTGGTTAAATTTTTCCAATTTATCCTTGTTTTTTTTTCTTCTCTTTTTCTTCTTGTCATCTGTGTAGCTGGAATGTGTTTAGCAGTATGGGCATTTGGAGGATGGTGAAAGAGGCCTGGCAAAACACAGGCTTCCAGTTTCAGGTTTCAGCACATATTTGCTGTTTAAAAACAAAGAAGGCAAAAAACAATAAAGCTTGAACTGGGAAAGAGTGGGATTCTGTCTAGCCAATCCTACTGTAGCTGTGTGTGGCTACTGAAAACTGGCAAGATAATTAACAGCTGCCTCCAGAATCCCTTAATAAGTATGCATGAAAAGAAAAACAAAGAGAAAGGGGCAAAGCAGATAAGCCTGCCTCATCAGCTACCCCCAAGATATTAAAGAAACATTGATCTCTAAATCTGGCCCCAAAAATTGCAATTGTAAGAAAAGTGGAGAATGATGAAAGAATAAAAATTATCCCTGGATACATTATAGAAGAGCCAGCGTGCTGTAGTGGTTTCAGCATTTCACTATAAGCCTTGAGACCAGGGTTTGATTCCCTGCTCGTCTGTCAGCGCGGGCGGAGGTCAAGCAGGGGCTGGACTGGAGCCGGGCACTAGCAGCGCTCGTGCAGTCCTTCGCAGAAGCGCTGCAGCACACAATCTGGGGGGAACTTAAAGCAGGCCTTAGCAGCAGGCGTCAACAGAAAACGATAATGGGTTACGCAAAGGGGTTACTTCACCAAACGCGGGGGTAGGGTCTTGGAGGAACCAGGCGGCAGGAAGCGGGCTCGGACGGGACTGGAACAAGGCACGGGCGGCAGACGTCCTGGAAGCTGACGGTTGTTGCTCCGTGCCTCTCCCAGCCCCGTGTCTGCCTAAAAAGGCCTCTAAGCCGGGCAGCGGCCAATCCAGCCCGAGCACGCGGCTGGGCTCACAGCTGCGCTGCAGCTGGGAGCTCCCCGCCCCCAGGTGTTTCTCCTGTAGCCGCCGGGATCGGCGGTTGGCCTCCTTGAGCCGCCACCGCCGCTGGAACGTTGGCGGCAGGGCGGCGGCCTCAGCCTCTTCCGAGGCAGCCTCGTGAGTAGGCGGTGCCCTGGGATCAGGCCCGGGGCCTGCCTCCTCCAGTGGGTCTCTGCCTGCCACGCCCAGCGGCACGGGAGCTGGGCCGGCGGCCTCCACAACGCCGGGACGATCCTTGGTGGTGGCGGCGGCCTCCGTCACGCCGGGGAGACCCCTGCCGGGATCAGCGTCCGCCGCAGCGTCCCGGCGATCCCCCCCGGCGGCGGAGCCCTCCGCGGCGGCTGCGTGGCCCCCGTCGTCGGCTGCGGCCTCCGGAGGGCCCGGACCCGCCTCCTCCTCCTCGGAGGTAACTGCGGCGTCGGCCTCTGCGGCGCCTGCCGGCACGGCCACACCCAAAGCCCTGACATCATCCATGGAAAGCCACTGTGTGGCTTTGGGCACATCACATGCTCCCAGCCCCAGAAAACCCTGTGATAGGGCTACCTTAGGGTCTCCATAAGTCAGAAATGACTTGAAAGCCGACAACAACAGCAACACATTCTAGAAGAAGATTTTTGATAGTCTCAAGAAAGTTTAGAAAATTTTTGCTTACCTATGCAAGGCTTGCCTGACCTTGTTGTTTCATTTCACATGTGCACATTGTTAGTTTTAACTGAAAATGTGGTGGTAGATATTGAATTTCTCTTTCTTTCTTTCTTTCTTTCTTTCTTTCTTTCTTTCTTTCTTTCTTTCTTTCTTTCTTTCTTTGTAGTTCAGGTATTATCTCCATTCTTTCCATGCCTTTTTTGCCTCGGGTACCAACTGTTCTGTTAAAGAAGTAGTAGCCACAAACACATGCTTTTTGTTAACTGAGGTATACCTGTAGTAAGATAGCAAAGTGTCATTATTGAGTTATATGTGTTTCCATGTATGCATAAAATACCATGGAAGAGGTATTTGTGTTTTTCTGACTCAGGCACTAAGATGTCTTGAGCTATTTTTGCTACAGAGTCTGTTCTTTTTTTCCCTTAAAAAAAACAGAAACACTAACACAGTACTATTATTGTGTTTCAAATATGAACAAAATGACTCATCCGTTGTTATGTATGGTAGAAGTCACTTCCGTTTTTTTGTTGCCATGGGGAACTCAGTGTCCTAGAAATTTGTCCTTTCTCCCACTCAGATGTGTGGGAGTCCAAAGCCCAGCAGGGACAAACCTTTAGCAAGTCATCATCAACCCCACTACTGATACTGCCCCCATTAAGGAATAAAAAACCACACTTACTCCATTTTTATAGCAATGAACCATCACATTAAAGGTGTCATCTCCCTCAATTTTTTTTAAAAAATTGTGTAATAAAACTTGAAGCACAGTTTAAATATTTGAATGAAAGCAAAATGTAAAACCTTCAGCTCAATGATGTTACTTAAATTTGTATGGAAGTGGGAGGGGAATGTTTTTCTATGTCAGTTTTATGGGTGCACATTTTATGAGTGCACATTCATGGCAAGAGATACAAGACAAGCATCACAGAAATGCAAAAATCACATGAACGTGTGGACACGTGAAAAGTAAAAAAAAAATCTCGAATCAAATACACTATATAGTGTATAAAATTTTGAAAGTTAATGCTGAATGAAAACCTGGGCCTTTTCCTCTCTAGACTGTTATAGTGCTGTTATTCCACTTGCAACATCCTATGGAATCCTGGGGTTTGCAGTTTAGGGAGTCAGCCCCTCTCGAAACTACCAGCCCCAGGATTCCATAGGATGTTGCAAGTGAAATAATAGCGCTATAACAGTCTGGTGTGGAAATGGCCCTGAATTGTATTTGCTGCAATTAGTAGAAAATCAACTGGAGAAGAGATATGGCAAGATGTTATGATACATGGGAACAGCTGCATGGCTATTATAGTTACAGAAATGGAAGAATATGGCAGAGGTGTATCTAGGGTGGGGCAAGTAGAGTACGTGCCCCAGGCGCCAATGCTGGGGACCACAAAAAGGCTGTGCGTGTAAAGGTTGGGGTGGGGATAGGGTTAAGAAGATAGGGGTGCATCTTCCATGCTTGTCCTAGGTGCTGTTTACACTAGGCATGCCTCTGGAACATGGAGATCCTAAATAAAGAGGACTGATTGATAAAACTGTTGGACTTAGCTGAAATGGACATATTGACAATACCAATACGAGAAAAATCAGTGGTGACTTTTACAAAAGATTGGGAACCTGTAAGATGCTTTTTGTAAGAAAAAGACTGTTCTAAGGCCATGTCCACACTAGACTGCTATAGTGCTATTATTCCACTTTCAACATCCTATGGAAGCCTTGGATTTGCAGTTGCAAACCCCAGGATTCCATAGGATGTTGAAAATGGAGTAATAGCACTATAACAGTCTAGTGCAGAAATGGCCTAAGACTACAGTTGGATTTGACAATTAATATTTTTGGAAAAGTAGCAGTTGAAGCATTTTAATGGTGCTGGTAGTTAGAGAAGTTGTTTAAATATGGAATGATCAATAGTCTGCATTAGGAAAGCTGGAAACTATATTTTTTTAAAACAATCTGTTTTAGATGTTTAATTAGTTTTTATTATGTTGTAGTTAGGATTTAGGATTTTCTCTTGTTTTATAGTAGCCACCAGACTTACCAGGCAGGAAGGTTGTGGCACAGGGCGGCTGGAGGAAGCCATATCATGCTGGCCATGCCAGTAACATGTCTTCCCTTCTCAGAAGGCTGTGCGCCCTACGTGGCCTGTTGGGAAGAGAGTTTTGGCAGTCAATGAATTCAAATGCATAGTTTGAATTAATTGGCTGGCAGAGTTGGGCCCAGCCAAAGCTGCCCAGATGGGCAGTTTTCCCTTTGGCTGGGCACCAGGGAATATATTGCTTGCAGCTCCCAGTCAGTTCATTGGTGAACATCGTCCACCTGTCTTCTCTGTTTGTGTTTCGGTTGGGGTGTTATGTGTGTCGGTTTCAGTGGTTGGCTGTGCTGTGCTGTGGGGCTGGCCTGATGGCAGTTGCTGCTGGTAGAATCATAGAAATTTAGAGTTGGAAGAGACCACACGGGCCATCCAGTCCAACCCCCTGCCGTGCAGGAACACCCTCAAAGCACTCCCAATAGATGCCCATCCAGCCTCTGCTTAAAAACTTCCAAAGAAGGAGATTCCACCACACTCCGAGGCAGCATATTCTACTGCAGGACAGCCCTGACTGTCAGGAAGTTCTTCCTGAGGTTCAGGTGGAATCTCCTTTCCTGCAGCTTGAATCCATTGCTCCTTGTCCTGGTCTCTGGAGCAGCAGAAAACAAGCCCTCTCCCTCCTCTATATGGCATCCATTCAGATATTTAAACATGGCTATCATGTCCCCTCTTAACCTTCTCTTCTGTAGACTAAACATACCCAGCTCTCTAAGTCTATCCTCATAGGGCATGGCTTCCAGGCCCCTCACCATTTTGGTTGCCCTCCTCTGGACTTGCTCCAGCTTGACCATGTCCTTCTTGAATTGGGGTGCCCAGAACTGGACACAGTATTCAAGATGAGGTCTAACCAAAGCATAGCAGAGTGGTACCAGTACCTCCCTCGATCTAGACACCATACTCCTATTGATGCAACCGAGAATTGCATTGGCTTTCTTGGCTGCCGCATCACACTGCTGACTCATGTTCAGCTTGTGATCTGGTGTAATGGCTGGGGGTGTTACTAGCAATTCGATTTATGTATTGTTTGTTAACTTGTCACAACAGGTGGTAGCATGGGTCCTGGATCTGGGATTGTGGTTACTGGGGTGTCCCTAGGCATCAGTATGGTATGGGGGTTCCCTTCTGGGGACTCAGGGGTGTGGGGCAGAAGTGGTTGTGCGAAGCAACAGCAGGGTGCAACTAGCCCACACTTCCTGGTGGCAGGGGAGGCCACCAGTGGATCTTATCCTTGGGGTGGGATGTTCTTGTCATCCCAGCTATTCTAGTGGTGGGCTGGAAGGTCGGGCACATCGGTCGACAGGCGGGTTGATTGATGCCCAGATACAGACCCGTGCATGCACTAACCTATCAGCAACTGTGGCCAATAAAGTTGTGGCCTTTTTCTTCCAGTTTTGGGTTTGTGCATTTTTCTTGGCTGAACCTCTCACCCTGTGCATGCAATCTTTTTCTTTTCTTTTTCTTTTTTGTTTTGCCTTATCCTTCATGTCAATTTGTTGTTTCTTTTGCATGTATGTATTTTGTACTTTTATTAAAATTTAGTAAAAAAAACTGAATGAAAAATTACTGATCATCTTAAAGGGTGTTAAAGAAGTAGAATCAAACTGTTAGGATATTGGTTGCAAGAGAAGAAGGAGGCAGGAGAGCATTTATCATAGATGAGTTGCTGTTGAGCGACACTTAGTGTCCCGTATGCGTATAGCAGCTGCTGCAAATTACGAAAGCCATGCCTTTCAAGATAAGAGGTCTGTGTGTGCATATCTGTGTGCGTGCGTGCACATGCATCTTCAGGTCATCTTCCATTAATTCTGTCCTCAGTTAAGATAAAATTGCAAAGCTGTAGCTTTTCATTTTGGTCCTAGGTGGATGTTTCATTCCAAGAGTTATCTACACTATGCGGGTATAGAACTTTGATAGTACTTTAAAACTGTTATAGCTCAATCCTACAGAATTCTGGGATTTGTAGTTTGACGAAGGACTTCAAATTCCCTGTTAGAGATTTTCAGCGCTGTAATTGAGGGTTACCGTATTTTGAGCTGCAAAAAAAAGAGAACACATTTACTGTCTGACGACTTTAAACCACAGATTGCTATGATGGCTCTCAATTTAAATACAAGCTGTGATAATTGTTACTAGATATATTCCTAACATTCATTGTATTTAAATAGCAACAGTTTTGCCTTCCCTTTCCTTCTCTTCCTCTTCTGACAGCCACCTCACCCACTTCCCCAAGCCACCCTGTTCCGTTGTCCTGGTGCAACCAGAGGCTCCTTCAGCTGCCTCACTTGGCTAGCTGGCCTGCACCTCTTGAAGTCTCTTTTCTTTTTCCCTCTCCTTTCTCCTCTCCTAGCAGAGTTTTCAATGGAACCAGTGAGGTGGTTTTAAGGAGGTAATGTTGGCAGGCAGAAGGCGGATATTTTAAAAGGCCTTGGACATTTATAAAATCCACTCAGGCAGAAATTTTAATTCTGAAAAAGAGGATATATCTGAGAAAAAGAGGGCATAGGGTAACCCTAGCTCTGGAGCTCTCTAGCAGAGATTATGGAGTACTTCACCAAACTGGAAACCCGATCTTTCCACAGAAGGGAGCCATGGCAGTTAAAGTGCTATGTTTGTGCAATGTGGATTCAACTTATAAAAGGGTCAAGATATTTGCCACCTGTGATAAACAGGGTTGCCAGGTCAGGACTATCCCAGGAGGATAGTTTCAGAAAGAAGACTGTAAACTGGACACATGACCACCCTACATAATTAGGTGAGTTCAGAAAGTCACAATTCTAGTATTTATCCCAGACTGGGCTATTGGTAGTGCTCTTGATTTGACTGAGCTTTCAGCAGAGAATGGTAGTCCTTTGTGATAATGCTGGCAAGCTAGAACTTCCCACAATGCATCGGAATAGGAGAAGGCATTCTGGTTCTCTTAAATTCTTAATTTTTTTTAATCACACCTGTTCTTTAGCTATGATGCTAATGAAATTTTTTATCACCCTTGTTCATTAGCTATGCTGAATATGACTATGATGGAAGTCAGAGTCCAAAACACTTGGCAGGTGCCATGTCACTAGAGCAATGCTGCCTTTGAACATTGCATCAATACAATTCCCATGTGCTAAGAATGCATCTGCTGGCTAAACCGGGGACTCTATGGTGCTTGCCAATTGCAGGACCAGACTGTTCCACTTCCAGTTTCCTTACCTCTCATTAATTATATATACTACACTCAGCTCTCCACATTTGCAGGTTTAAATTTCATGGATTTGATTATTTGCAAATGTCTTCAATCCCCACCCTCCCACCCTCAGGAGCTTCTTTTCTGGGGCAACCTTCCCTCTTGGTGGCTCCAATCAGGCCATGTAGTCCTTTAAAAACCTGCTTCTGGTTTTCTTCCTCTTCCACCAGCTATTGCCTAGCCAGCTAAGGATGGCTCACAGCTTCATTTCTCGGTAAACCCTCTCCCGATGCTCAACCTTACCCAATGAAAGAGATGGGTAAGAGAGGAAATATAAGGCTACCATGCCAACCCACCCCGTTTCCCTCTCCTTTCCTGACCTGGTTTGGACCCTGGGTGCCCAGTTTCCCCACCATGCCTCAGCAACCTTCCCAGAGACACACACACATTTTGATATTTATGATTTTTCCACTTTTGCGAGCATCCTGTACCCCTAAACCTAGCAAATGGGGAGGGCCAACTGTATATCCTAGCAGTGTAAGCCATAAGATTCCTGGTGCAGACTCCAGCACACAAGATAGTACACTGCTTACATACACACACACACACACACACACAGCAAACTTGGAAAAGTTACACGTTTGAATTATAGCACCCAGAGTCCCCCAGCTTCTTGGGATTCTGGGAGGCATAGTTCAAAAAGTCACTTTTCTGATCTTTTGTATTTTAACATACCCACAGCAGGGCATTGCCCCTTTATCAATGGATGTGCCAGGTTGCTTTAACATCTGCAAATAAAAAATGCAGTAGAAGTCAAAGCATGGTTCAGAGAGCAAAGCGTGGGTTATATCCTTCCCAGATCCCTCTGTGGAGGTCTTCCTCTGTCGAGACTCAGTCCTTTCTGTTTACGGAAACTTAGAAGGGAAATATCAAAGGTTAACCAGCCTAGTCACAAGGAAAGCATTAAAGTGGCGACTGAATCTGTGCTGCCAAAGCAGAGATTATAGCTCTTGGGTCCCATGATGCAAATGTACACATTGAATTAGTTGGGAAGTGCTAAGTCACATTAAGTTAATGGTGCTTCCCCTTCCTCTTCCCCTTCCCCCTCCTGCAACCACCACAACAGTAGGGGCATGAAATTGCATTTCCAATCTGTACATGATCTTTCTGCATCTTTAAAGGGGTCATGCACTCTGAGCATCTGGCGTGCCTCTTTGAGCATGTGTTGTCTTTTACATCAGAACTGCTCCTGATGGAGCCACCCAAAGTTATTGCTTTTGCATGGGTCACTTTTTAGTGTCTTGCTAATTGAAGAGAGAGAAGTTTAAAATTAATTTTGGAAAGAAGACAGCTTGCATGTGTGTGCATGTTGTAGATAATTGCAAGAGCCCACTAAATGCCATTTAATTAAGTCCAGGATGTTTGTATCATCCATTTCATTAAAACAGATGAAACAGTCCATGTTTTGATATCCTGTGGTGAGAAGAACCCACTAATAATGCAGCAGGAAAACAGAGTAATATGTGGCGGTTACATTCTGATTTTAATGTTTAATGAAGGCAAGAATTAAGATACCACTATATGAATTGCCCACAAAAATCTTGTCTTCTCTGTCTTGCAGGTACACTTTGAAATTAGTAATCATTGTTGTCATCGTCACCATCATCAGGATTTATTTATGTAGTACCATTGCTGTACCTGGTATTTTACAAGTAAAACAGCCCAAAACAGTGAGTCCTGCCAAACATATATAATCTAAAATATATGTGTATGCACACATGGACACACACACACACACACACAGAAGAAAGGAATAGTAAAAATATACAGTAAGCCTTCCACATTTGCAGGTTAGATTTTCATGGATTTGATTAGGCGCGACTTTCTTCAACTCCTGTCTCCCTACCTCGGGACATACCACTACATTCAAGCCACCCGGCCTTTTAAAAACCTGCCTCTGGTTCTTCTCCTCATCCACCAGTGGCTGCCAGGCCAGTTAAGGATGGCTCACAATCCAATTCCTCAGCACCACAAACCCTCTCCCAGTGTCCCTCAGCAACCAAGGAAGGAGATAGGTGAGGGAGGAAGTATAGGGCCACCACAGTGGACCACCCCCTCTTCCCTTTCCTTTCCCTGACCTGGTTTGGATCCTGGGCCATTTCTGCACTAGCCTGTTATAGCGCTATGATTCCACTTTCAACATCCTATGGAATCCTCGGGTTTGCAGTTTCCGGATGGCCCCTCCCGAAACTGCAAACCCCAGGATTCCATAGGATGTTGAAAGTGGAATCATAGCGCTATAACAGGCTCGTGCGGAAATGGCCCCCAATGCCTGTTTTCCCCACCGTGCCTCAGTCACCTTCCCCTCCCCACACAATTTTTCTGCTTCTGTGAGGCTCCTGTGCCCCTAACCCATGCATATGTGGAAGGCCAACTGTAAAACTATACAATAGTAAAGCATTAAATATAAAAATTGCAATATAATATAAAGCGAACTAACAAATACATATAGTCAAAATATGCAAGATCATAAAACAATATTACACTGAAATCCCCAAAGCTTTGGAAAACAAGAAAGTTTTTAATTGAATTCTAAAAAATAATAAGGGAAGGAGAACTCTGCTAATGATCAGGGAGGCAAGAGTATGAAGCAGTGAAAAAAGGATGAAATCGAGCCAAGGATAAAGAAACCCTCGCTTGGGTGAGAAGCTTAGAGCTCCTAGGATACAAATCTCAAGCAGGCCAGTAAAAGGAAATAAGGGCTGAAAGATAAGGAGGAGCTAGGTCAAAACAAGATGTTTGTACTGAATCCTAGAAAGAATGGGTAGCCAATGAAGAGATATCAAAAGTGGAGCAACATGATCAAATGATGAGCCAAATGGAAATCAGGTGAGGTAATGGAAGACCAGTCAAAAGAAGATTACAATAAGCAACACAAGAAATGAACTAAAATCTTAACAGAAGAAGCAGAAAGAAAAGGTTTGATTTTGACAATGTTATAATGAAAACCTCAAGACAACTTTGCTACAGCCTCAGTGTGAGGAACAAAAGACAAAGAAGAGTAAAAAATAAAGCCAAGACTACATGTCTCCTTCACAGGATAAATGGGAACTATTAACAGTGATGGAGAATGGATGTTATAAAGAGGGTTTTGGAGAAAAAATAAGTGGTTCTGCCTTTGCCATGTTAAGTTTTAGGTGATGATGAAGCATCCATGGTGAGATAGCTGAAAGATGATGTTCCATGTCAGAAGAGAGTTCTGGAATGGAGAAATATGGCTGAATAACATCAACATGAAAATGATATTGAAAACTATACAAACTGATAAAATTACCTAGAGATTATGGGCCTTTCCTCACTATACTGTTATGGTGCTGTTATTTCACTTTCAACATCCTGTGGAATTCTGGGGTTTGCAATTTAGGGAGGGGCATTTAGAATTCTGAGCCAGAGAGCTCTTTGGCCTCAGTAAACTACAAACTCCAGAATTCCATAGGATGTTGAAACTGGAATAATAGCACTATAACAGTGTAGTGCAGAAAGGCCCTACGTATAAAGAGAAAACAACAAAGGGCCCAGAACAGAACTCTGTGGAACTCCATCCAAAAGGTGAAAAGAAGATGCATGACCTCTTGCTACAACATTAAATGACCGACCTGAGATATAAGATGTGAACCAGCTGAGGACTGAATCAGTAAAACTGTAGGTCATGAAGTGAATCCAACAAACGAGCATCAGTTGAAGTTAGCTGAGGATGAAGAGGAAAAGTGGGAGGAAGAGAGAGAAATGGGCATTTTAAAAGCAGCTGAAAAATGGAATGACAGAGGATTAACTAGGACTTTCCATGCTAAACTGGGATAGTTGGAGGATGGGTTATAATCATTGCTAGTTAATGGGAATCTCTGTTTGTAAAAACAGCTCATATAAACTGCATGCATGTGGAAGTACCCACAGTTCTCCTGTTCTGTGTTTTTTCTCATCATCCTAGCCGGAATTTTACAGTGGCAAAAAGTGTAAAGCTTCCTTTGCTAAGCAAGACAAGCTGACAGTAAACGTAAAATTCCAGCAAGCAAAATTTCTTCTGGGACTCCCTTGACCAAAGCTTTGGATCTAATAATGGCAGGTGAATGTGATCACAAGCAGAGACTATACTTTCATTTTCTTTTTTTTTTCTCCTCGTATGATTGGATTATTTGGAGACAAAGGATGTTAGGTTTTCATTTTAGCTCTGCTGAACATAATTGGAAACAATGATGGTGACTCACTCAGCCAAAGAGTCAATAACTCTGTGTACACCAGGAAGTGGTCACTCCTCATGGGAAAATAGGCAAAAGAGTTATTTAGACAATAAATCACTGGAGCAAAAGAGGATTCTTTCTTAAGTTCAGGGCTTTGCCTTCATAACCTAAATTATTTGTAACTACAGACTGAATGTGTGGTCAAAACATCCTGATCTCTTTTCATATTTTTATTCCATTTTCCATTTCATTTGGAATTTATTTTAACCCTATGCAAGACTGGAATTCAGATTGAAATGTTTGTACTTCTACTACTGGACCGCTATCCGAGAACTGGTTCCATCTCCACCGACCCAATGATTTGAGTAAATAAGGAAAAATTTCCACACAGTCCATTCATGCCCATCATGAGCTGCGTATGAAGGAAAGCTTGGGTAATTTACTTTTTTCAGCTTGCAGATTCTGTGAGTTATAGTCCAAAGAAATAACTTCCCCAATCTCTCATTCTTCCCTAACAGCTTTCAGATGGGTGTGTAACTTATGGAAGGACCCCTTATCACCAATGAGGTTCTTGCCCACTTTATATTCTATGGCTTTTCCATGTTTTTCTAAAGGTGTATCCACACTGCACAATTATAGCAATCCAATTCCACTTCAACTGCCATCACCACATCCTTTGGAATCCCAAGATAAGTAGTCTGGAATTCTCTAGTGTAGTCCTTTGAACTACAATATGACAGCCCTCTCGTAGAGAATTCTATGTATCTCATAAAACTATAAATCCCAGGATTCCATAGGATAGGAACAGGTCTATTAAAGTGGTATGAAATTGATGTAATTATGTAGTATGGATACCACCTAAATCTCACTAGAGGTCCTTCCTCACTACACAATTCTAGCACTATAAGTCCACTTTAACTGTTAACTGTCATGGATGCATCCTGTGGAATCTTGAGGATGGACGTTCGGCGAGGCACCAGTTCACTTTGGCTGAGAATTCTAAAACACACACCCTAAACTGTAATATGTCCCAGGGTTCCATGAGATGTCACTATGGCAGTTAAAGTAGCATCATAGTACTCTAGTTTTCTCTTGTGGAAAGGTGCAAAGAATTCTTCATCCACTTATTTTAATCCACATTTGTGATGTGCTGTTTGCTAGTACTTTGGGTGAAAGTGGCTTGCTTGTACATGGATGATTAGGAAGCAAGTTTGCCCCAAGAGATTTTGTTGCCTAAGGCAGAGCACAGGATGCTGTCTCCTTGCCTTCTGTATACAGAAGCAGATTGGATTGGCAATTCAATCTTAATTCAATATTGATAGGATTGTAGGATCCTCCACTATACTTCCAGTGAGATGGGCCTCAACATTAGACAGAGTGAGAGAACTCCCTAAGAGACAGCAGAAGTTAGGTAGCAGCAATGGCAGCCTCTGCATTTTTCATCATGAACTCTCTCACTGTCTTCCTCTTGTGGAAAAAAAGAATTGTGTATGCTATACATACCCTCCAACATTTCAGAGGTGAAAATTGGGACAGATGTGGCCAACCAGCGTAAAAGTGTGGACAAGATAGCAAAAGGTATTAATGAGGAAGAACATAGAAACTAAGAGAGACTGCAGAAGGTTGCCTTTGCCTGAGCATACTGGGAAGGGCAAGATTCCACCCCCTCCTTTCCTCTCTCCCCTGCTGAGTTCATTGAGTGCAAACTACTTTTCCACTTTGAACTCACTCTGGAGCAGTCGAAATAAACTGAATCCAAAGGAGGGGGGGAAGTGGGAGCAGAGGAGAGAAACTAGAACATTTTAAAAGCAGCTGAAAAAGTGGGAAAACAGAGGATTAATCAGGACCATCCCTGCCAAATGAGGACAGTTGGAAGGTATGGCTATATACCCTGTTTCCCTGGACCTCCTAAAGCAATCTTCAGCCTTAGATGTGGTAGTGGACACTATCTGCAGTGTTATTGTGAGATCCCTTTGCTAGGTCAGTCTGCTTCTCTATGTGGACAGGGCAGCAAAATGTCATGAGCTGGCTCTACAGATGGATTGGTTTATGGGATATAGAACAGGCTGTGTTGTAAGACACACTTCTATGCTCTAAGAATAGAGATAAGCCAAGGGGCTGAGGAGGAGCAGCTGGGGTAGGAGGGAACAGCCACTGAGGCTCAGCCAAATCTCAGCCTGTCAAGAGCAGAGAAAGCCACTGAGTAGCTCTTAGAAGGATTTCGATGGCAGCAACATGAACCAGGCTGAAGGCCAGTGGAGGAAGAGAGGGGAAGAACAGACTCCCAGTGAGTCTTTCCCATAGGCACAGAGTTTTGTACAAGTTTTTGGTAATTAATTGTTGTTTTTCTCCAGTATACCATGAGGTCTTGTTGATTCCCTTTCACTGCTTTGCATTCCATTGTGAATTCTCTAAGGTAAACTGAAATGTGTCTCATCTGAGTAGGCAAACAAGAAAAACTTCATGGCTACAGTCTCCAAGACGCTTTGGTGTGTAATGGCATGCGTCAACCCAGGCTCTGATTGCAAAACATTAGTGCAACAAGTCAAGCAAAAAGGGACATGGAGAAACTCAAGATGAACCTGTTTCTAGTCACTGGGAGAATACTTATTTCCTTGGGGATTCTAAGCTTCATTTCTGGAACGATTGCCTTCTTCCCTGTTTTTTCTTATAAACCATGGTTTGTTGGATGGAGTGTGTGCATTGCTTCTCCCATCTGGAACGGAGCTTTGGTAAGCAAAAACAATATATGACAAGGAAATGATCTTAAAGTGCAGTTGCTTTATTTATTGGCCTAGTTGCTAATACACTTTATGGAATCTTTACGTTTTTGGCATGTCAAGAACTGATGATGGAAAGACTTGGAGATAATACTTTATATGCTGTTAAGTTTCATCTCTATCATGCCAGACTTTTTTCTGTGATACTGAATGGAAGGGAAATGAGATGGAAAAAGAAGTCCCTAAGGTTAGAGTACACCCAGGAATAATAAGGACTTCGGATGTTTTGCTCTGTTAGTGTAGTAGTCAAACTTGAAGCATGAACGTTCTCATCCTGAGAGTTCCATAGCCAAAGAGAGCCCTAAAATGCAGGCAGCTTTATTTATCCATATCAATTCCTAATTCTAACCATTTTTAACTTCTGCCATGGTCAGGTCTTCTGTAAAGCTACTGGGTCTTAATTGTCTGTTCTGGTCACCCCAAAATACTTTGCACTGCAAGCAGAATAGCTCACAACTAGTAGGCATTAGTGACTCCCATGCCAGTGAAGTGCTGAATCCACTCTGGAGTTTAATCTGCATTTTAAAGGAGTTGTCCAAGGTACTGAAACTATTAAGTAGGTGGGGGAAGTGGGAGCCATACAGAAAACCACTAGCAGTAATTGCTAATAGCAATATATTATTGCTGAAAAACTATCTCCTGCCCCTGACTACTGTGAATACTTTACTTAAGGTTGGAGGGAACAAGGAAACGAAGGAGTGGCAAAGAATATCTGTCTTTGTCTCTGCTGATCACAAAAATCCTAGTGATTCTTTGAGCCCTGATTGCATCACAACAGTGTTCTTTCCAAGCCTTCCTAATGGCCTTTCCGCACTACACTGTTATAGTGCTCTTATTCCACTTTCAACATCTTGTGGAATTCTGGAGTTTGTAGTTTACTGAGGCCCAAGAGCTCTCTGGCTGAGAATTCTAAATGCCCCTCCCTAAACGGCAAACCCCAGGATTCCATAGGACGTTGAAAGTGGAATAATAGCACTATAACAGTGTAGTGTGGAAAGGCCCTTAGCCTTTACACTGAAAATTACAATGTATTCTTACTTAATCTAATCCAATGGGGAAGAAACAGGGGTGTAGCCATGGGCAAAGCAAAACAAGGTCATTGCCCTCAAATAAGACTTATGGCCCCCAAATGACATTTCCTTTCAGTCCCCAAATTTTTGGTATTGCAATAACTTAAAACTTCAGTTGAGCATATAGAAATACAGCTTAGGCATCCAAAGAAAATGGGCAGGCAGAATTACCAAGGGAATGCAAAACATGGCAAACAGAGGAATTCTAGGTATGAACAATTTTCAGTGTCTCATTTTCTGCAATGCCAGAAATTTGGGGAATGAAGGAAAATTTCTTGAGGCGGGGGACAGAATGCCCTCATTTTACCCCCCCCCACTTCTGTGGTTTCACTCCTGGGAGAAAATAATGTTCAGCTGCAGAATACATGTTTTGTATTTCCCAGATTCAATCTTAGCTACCAACAGTTAGAAAAGGGATGGGGAAATGTGGGCCTCATGCAAACCCTGAAGCCCCAGCAAGGACTCCATACCCACAACCCCATTTTTCTTTTGAGTTAAAAAGTCTAAAGACATATAGTCTAGACGACATGGAGGAAATGTTTGCTATATCTTGAGGTCTGGGGGAACCTTTTCAGAGTTGCCAGAATGAAAACTGGAGTCAACTCTTGTATCTGTAATGGTCGTGTAGAAGAGAGAATTTCAGCAGGTGTTGCTTGGCATGCAACCAGATGGCAAACAGCATCTGCTGGAATTCCCTTTTCTACACAACCCATTAACGCTACAAGAGCCTCCCCGCCCTAGTTTTCATTCTGGCAACCCTAACTTTTTGAACACCCCAAGTAATGGCCAGAATCCTATTCAGAACTTACATTTCTGTAAGTGGATTTATGTATGTGGAATTAGAATTGTGCAGTTGCATGACATCCATATTCTTTAGAGGGCTGCTGTTTGTTACTAGGTACCATAGTCTGCAAAGTGCTTGATGTGCATTGTTGCCCAGTGCACAACGGGACCAATGCATACTGTGTCCGTCCTAGGCACTGGGCACCAATGAACATCAAGAACTCTTGCTGGTGTACATAAGAGGCTATATAGAATTCTGGCACACTTCTGCTCACTTCTGCTCAATTTTGTAAAAACGCCCTGTGATGGATCTCCTTTCAAGGCTGGCCCCCCAGTTCCTAGCCTTGGATACCTGTCAAACCTCCTGTCAACTTATGGCAACCCCATGAATTTCATAGGGTTTTCTTTGTGATTGTTGTGTACCTTCAAATAATTTCCAGCTTATGGCCATCCTGAAGTGAACCTATCATGGGGTTTTCTTCACAAGATTTATTCGGGGGGGGGGTGTGCCTTTGCCTTCCTCAGGCAAGGAATATTCAAAGGGGTTTTGTTCCTCTCAGGAAAAAGCACATTGCTATAGCCAGTCCTAGCCTTGTCTGTTCTTCCTCTTTAATAACTTGACCACACTCTGATGTTACTTGGCCACACATGTCTTGGTTTTCATCTGTGCAGTGTTTGAGGGTGTGCTGGTGCTGCTTAGAGTGTCAAATCACTAGCAAGGGAGAAATAGGCATTAAGATGGGGAATCAATGTAAGCATAAATAGTGTCCTTGTGTATGAGGGTCCTTGGTAGCTACCCAAGGAGGCCGAGTGGCTATGCCAACGCCATCAACTATCCATTCATCAATGCAAATGCTACTCCTCTGGCCTGCTTGAGGTTTTAGAATTTTTTAAGCCACACAGGAAAATACTGTGTAATGTACAGTTTGAGTCTGTGGTGAACAGCTTGGGAAAAGAGAAGGCGGAAAAATTCTTCATGTCCTAATACAGTGGTTTTTAACCTTTTCTTTACTATAAACCCCTCTCTTAAATATCTTTTGTTGCCATGGGCTACCAAGATTTAATTCAAGGCAGCTTCTGGCTGCATGTGTGGTGGCAAGAAATGTCTCATGCTTTCTCTCAGCCACTCAGCATCATTCACTGGCATGTTCTCATTGCAGAAGTAGCAAGTGCTGAGTGCCCCCCCCTTTTTTGGCTATCAAACAGTTTCATAACTTTTGAACAGTTTGAGATATTGTAATGAAACTTTATACAAATGATGCCTGTCACTGGCAAAAGACTCCTGTTCTTTGAGATTAATGTATGGCCATCTGTCTTCCTTCCTTCCTTCCTTCCTTCCTTCCTTCCTTCCTTCCTTCCTTTCATTCATTTTCTTTCTATTTTAACTGAAAAAGCTCATAACATTTCTTCAAGCATTTGCGGACTCCCTATGAGGACATCATGAACCCCAGATTAAGAACTGCTATCCTAATAACAATAAGAATAACCATAGAGAAAGTGAATATCAATCACCCTAATTCACACATCTTGAAATTCTAGTTTTGCTACATCTCTCCTGGAGGCAGAATCCTGGGTTAAACAGTTAATTGTTCTGATAGTTCAGCTCTTATTCCAAAGATTTCACCGCAGAACCCAAGAGGGCTTTAGCTTCTCAAATGCACAGAACAATATACAATTTGTCAAGCTAGCAATGTAATTCTTTTGAAAGTGGTGGTTACATAGATGAGCAAACTGTTTCCTTATTGGCCTGTGATTTTCCAAATATTGAGGTAAGAGGAAGCACTATGAGGAATTCTCATGGGGCCATGACAGCTGATTCAGTGAAATTTTGTTTATAATAATAGTAGACACACAAGCAGCTGACATTTTAGGGGAAAAACTCCTGTGGGAATGAATGCTATTGACTGACACTGAGAGGGCATATTCATAACAACCCAATAGTATAGATCATCTACCACCTATGCTGCAGCTTGTATGGGCTATTGACTTCTATGGCTTGTGTGTGTTTGCCTGCCTTCAAATCGCCTGCCGACTTATGGTGACCTCATGAATTTCATAGGGTTTTCTTAGATAAGGAATACTAAGAGGTGGTTTTGCCAATTTCTTCTTCTAAAATCTAGCCTACAGCACCTGGTATTCATTGGTGGTCTCCCATCCAAGTACTAACCAGAGCTGACCTTGCTTAATTTCCAAAATCACCCAGCATCTGGTACCTATAGGGTATTTAGACCTTAGAGCACACCAATACACTCTCAATATGACAGCAAAGCTCCAGGTTGTTCATGACATGCTCACTTTACCATGAGCATTACAAGTTCTACAGTCGCCTACCAGAAGCCAATGATATACTTTCTCATATGGGCAACTCTATAGAACATGATGGGCAATTGTTGCAGATCCAGGGGGCATTTTTCTGCCCTGGGACATCTAGGCTGCCAAAAATGCCAGGAAATTAAACAAAACAAAACAAAAACAGAAGTAGCCAGATATTTTTCAATTTTAAACAGTACAAGAGGTCTTGAAACATTTAAAGGATGCATTGCAGTTCCTGGACAGTTTTTTGTACAGAAAAGAAATGTGAGGATCTGAATCTGGAGGGATCGAGGGCTATAAAAGGAATTTGAGATGGGGGTGGGAGGTTGCTTGTGGCTCCAGGACTGGCTGCTCTTGCTGTAAGGTTATTGCTCTAGAGCAGATCTTTCTAAACTGTGTGTTGTGACGCATTAGTGTGTAGGCTGCAGTGTGTAAGTGTGTTGCCACCGCCCCAGGCCAAGAAAGACTCTGGTGAAGGCAGCAGCAGGCCAAGCTCAGGTGTAGGGGCTGCCTCTCCTGCCACCGCTGCCACCACCTTGGGCTGAGAAAGATCCTGCTAGGATGGTGATGGGCCTGCCCCATCCTAGGCCATTTCCTCACTACACTCTTATAGTGTGATTATTCCACTTTCAACATCCTATGGAATCCTGGGGTTTGCAGTTTAGGGAGGGACCGGTCGCCTCTCCTCCTTCCGCTTTTGTCCTTTGTCCTCAGCTTACTTCAGTTGATGCAAACTCTGTGTTCAGAGTGCAAAAGTAGTTTGCAGTCAATTAGCAGTGGGGAGGGAAGAGGAGAATGTGGAATCTGGAATGCATGAATAGATTTCTTTTGGTCACAGACTAGAATATGGTAAAATCTTTCCCATCCCAGTAAGCTAAGGCAGAAGTTGACTGCTGCAGCCTCTCCTAGCTTGTATGTTCTTTATCATTAATTCCTTTTGCTTCTTGGCCACACTCTGATATTGTTTAGCTACACATGTCCAGGTTTTCATCTGAGAAATGTTGGAGGGTAAGTATATTCATAGTAATAATTGCTGGAATCCTATATGACCACCTACTCAACATCAATTTGTGTATACTTAACTACATAGCAGAAACCCTGCTAGTGATTTGTGTTAATGAATTGTGCGTAAGAGGACACGAGCAAAAGTGACTGATGTGTTTCGATGCCCAATGTGCATTGAGATGATTCAATTTGCATTGGTTCCATTGTGCATTGCAGCTATCGCACATCAGCCCCTTTGCTGCTTCTGCTATGTAGTTGCATAACAGCAGCCCTCTACTTCATATGGACTTTGCACATATTAGCAGTTCTAATTCCTGCGCACATAAATCTGCTTGTAGAGAGACACAACTCCCAGTTCTGGTCAATGACAACAACATCATCTTCTTCATCTAATATATGAAAGTTAAAGTTTGTTTGTTTGTCTGTCAGGCGAAGACCTCATATGATTGGCTATGTGAGGCAAAGACCTCATATGATTGACTACCTGAAAAGATTCTATTGAATCCTGGGCTTTGTAGTTTAGGGAGGGGCTTTTAGAATTCTCACCCAGAGAGCTCTTGGGCCTCAGTCAACTGTGTCTGTCTTGACTAGGACGGTTTGCTATGGAGATGAGGCCTAGCAGCAAGGAGGAGGGCAGCGTATTCATTCAGGAACCCAACCTGTGTATGTTAATAACTCTGTATTCTGTATTCCCCAAATTGGGCTGAGGAATATGGGGAAAAGTTACAGGTACTGGACAAGACAGTTTGGGGAATTAGAGACACAGGATCTCAAATCTTTCTAACAAGTATTACCTATGGGAAAATAAAATCCTGGGCAATGCCGGGTATATACGCTAGTAGAGCTATAAAACTAGATTGTTCTTTAGGCGTAGTACACTCTAGAGCAATAATTCCATGTTAATTCTCAGTGTTGGAAATAAAAGTTTCCCTTCCTGGAGGGAAAGAATTTGAAATTAACCAAATCAAATGTGGGAGCAACTAAAACTGACAGATCTGTTCATCCAAGCTTTGGGCTTTGAGTCCTTCACTCCTTAATGTCCTTATTTTGAATCCTTGTGTCTATAAGCATGCTAGTGCTGAATTAAGGTTACCACCTCTTTCTTCCAGGAGGTTTCTCATCTTCAGTACTCTGTAGCAGACAAATATACAACGTTGGCCTCTCCATGTTGGGAATAGCTCTAGTTATTGAATTTGGATAGTGTAGATTGGGAAAAAAATTTACTGCAGTTCATCTTTGAAGAATTCATCAGCACTCACAAATTTCTTCATACTGAAGCCAGAAAGACTTTGAGATTTAAAAAACTGAATGTGAGACTGAGAAAAATTGAGAGGTCCGCCCATTCCTAGACAGCAGTTAAGGCTTAAGAAAGGAATAAGAAGTGATCCAGATGTCTGGGGGAAGGAGGAAGATGAAAAGTAAAAAACTGCAGTGGAGAAGTAAAAAGGGAGGTATGTTTATGCTGGGGGTGCAGAATTAGGATTAGCCTGAATATTACATGTTGTTTTGAACTATCCATTCAAAGCACTGCCTGTTGAGATGGATAGCTCACAATAGTGGGATGTGTAGAGATGAAAACAAAATGGCAGAACTGGGAGAAAAGAGCAATAGTGACAATCAAACTTCTGCAAAACTGCAGTTTTGCAAAGTTTTGGGACAGAAACTAAGATTCCTTGCCAGAGTCTTTAAAGCAAAGTGGAAAGTGATCAACTAATAGTTTAAACTATCTGGCTGGAGCTGGCCCAGAAGGGATGAAATAATCCCTCCTTGCTCTGTTTCTCTTTATTCCCTCCACCACATGTATAAACTGAGGGAGTCTCGGTTTGGAAAAGCAGACAGCAAAAGGGGGTTTGGCCTCCACTTGCATGCTACAATAGCTCATCACAATGTTCTTATTTTGTTGTATTATTTGTTCTGGCTAGAGACTTTCCCGGATCCTTTGCAAGTGTTTTTTTTTTTCTTCTTTTTCCTGGATGAAGTTTGCCAACAGCCACTCGTGACTCCAGATGTTTCTGCTTTTATTCATGGGAACTTTTTTTATGGTATGGTGGTGCCAAGATTATAATTTCAGGCTTAAGTCTCCTAAGAAATCTGTTCAGACTCCTATTTTGTTGCAGCTGTAAATGGCCATGAATGTGAAAATCTAAGGCTTAGAACAATGCAAGAGAGGACCTAGTCAAAAGCTGGGGAAAAAAAAAGAAGCCCTATGTACTTACCTAAACTCAGGAATTTTGTGTGGCAAACAAATATCTTCAAGCCATAAGAAGTGAAAATTCCACACTTTAGGGCTGTCTATGCTGGGAGTATAGAAGCCCAGAAGTCCATTTTCATTCCAGAGTGACCTGTCTGGTTCCAGGTCTGTCTTTAATTTCAAGGACAGACACAAATGCTTCCCAAACATTTGCCCTGAGTCAGACAGGGTCTTCTTTATGATGCTACCTCCTTTGGCACATCTTGTCTGTCACCTAGTGAAGGAATTTGTGGTGGTAGTGTGTCTTCAAGTCATTTCCAACTTCTGACATACTAAGGTGACCAGAGTTTTCTGGGGCTGAGAGTGTGTGACATGCCCAAGGGTGTCCATGGCTGAGCAAGAAACTGAACCCTTTCTCCAGGGTTGTAATCCAATGCTTAAACCACTACACTACACTGGCTCTCTGTGAAAGAAGTACCAGTGCTTTTATTTGAAGTGAACTGGTTTTGAATTCTAATTTTGAGGAGAGTAGGGGATATAAATGATGATTGTAGGGACAATGACAGGTCAGGACGTTTCTATTCTCCAAGACTTAACATTAAGTAGTTGGTTGGATTGAACCTCCTTCTTTTCTTGCTTTTCGTTTGTTTTTCTTTTTTAAAGGTTTTAAAAGGATTTTCCACTTCATATTTGTTCAAGCGCTGCTGTTTCCTCTTTGCTATTTTCTTGATTTTATTCTTTTGAGCCACTTTCAATATATCCTTTTTTTGTAACAGAAAAGTGCCAGAAAGTTTTGTGAAAAGAAATTTAAGATAATTAAAAAGAAATGATTATACACCTCCATAGTGATTTATGCTGGAGCTGACAAAGAGGCTAAGGTCTCACTCCCCCTCCACCCTCACCAAAAGAACAAAAAGGCTCTATCAAATCTTTTCAAACGGTAATTGCGCATAAACTGAATGCACAGATGGAGAAATTGGGTTTTGTTCTATTTGAAATCGCTTTCAGGCCATTTTCGTACTAGACTGTTATAGCGCTATTACTCCACTTTCAACATCCTGTGGAATCCTGCAAGACCCCTCCCTAAACTGCAAACCCCATAGGATGTTGAAAGTGGAATAACACCACTATGACAGTCTAGTGCGGAAATGGCCTTAGACCGCCCTTAAGGGTGGAACCCTCTATAGCTGGAGATCAAATAAAAAACAAAGTGACAGATAACAATAAAAAGTCAATAAATATCTGTTCAATAAAAAGAAATAAAAACAAATTGACAACAAAAAAAACACAGTGCCAACAAAATGACAGGCAAGTTCATCAGAGGTTTTTGGAAAAATCTACAAAAGAGAGACCTGACAATGAAAGATGGTGGGAGAGGGATGGGACCATCACTGGAAAGTCAAGTCACTTCTGTTGGCCAGCCAGCCAGCATGGCTTGAATCCTCTGTTTGAGGGCTGCCTGGTCCAGTTCTAGTTTAAAGATAAAGAATCCTAACACGGGATGGGAAAAGTCATTGAATTTAACCATCAATTATTACAACTTAGGCCATTTCTGCACTAGCCTGTTATAGTGCTATTATTCCACTTTCAACATCCTATGGAGTCCTGGGGTTTGCAGTTTAGAGAGGAGTCTCAAAGGCTGCTCCTTAAACTGCAAACCCCAGGACTCCATAGGATGTTGAAAGTGGAATAATAGCACTATAACAGGCTTGTGCGGAAATGGCCTTCGAGGTGCACATTGAGCAGTTTCCAGTGTCCCCATTATCATGAGAAGGGTTGTGTTTCAGTTTAAAATAATTGTTCTGGAAATGTTCATCTACATTTACAAAACTTAGCACACCTAAATTGTATGTCCCTATTGCTCCCTTTTCTGGTGATACATAAATAGCCATCCCATCAACCACAGGCCTACACAACACAGAACTTGTGCAATGCAAGAACTCCTTCTTTTTGCTAGGTCCTTAGCCTTGTGTTGAACTCCTGTGTGAATAAAATGGGGACACACATAGGCTCTATTTCTCTCTTTTACAGAATAGAGGTTGATCAGGAACTGAGACAGTGGATACAATTTCAACTCTCACCTTTAACATTCACTGAGCTTGTGAAGATGGGTTTTCCCATTGGTTACCCCAGTGACCTGTTTGGTTCCTGAGCCAAGAGACCAGTGAATGGGATAGAATGTGCTGATTTTCCAGTGTGTGAACAGAATGTTAAACTAGATCGGCTTTTGGTCTGGTTCAGCAGGGCTCTTCTACTGCTCTTAGTAAAAATTCATAGTTGTAGCAATATTTGAACTGGAAAATGTTTGGCATTGGCAATTCAGCACCAGTCTCAACGGGTTAGTCATAACAATAAGATAAAAACTGTTTAGCATTCTATCTTCAATCCTGCCCCAGTTACCTGCATCCTGCCCTTGTGGTGCACAGACACAACTCAGTGTGGCCAACAGTAATAAAATACCAAAATGAAAACAGTGATACAGTAAAAACAGACAAATATAACAGATAAAATAAAGACATTTGGTAAAATTTACCCCTCTTATAAAACAAATACCTGTCTTAATGGGTCTTTGGAAGATGTCAAAATGATATCTAAGAGGGTGCCAACCTAGACACCTACAGCAATTTAGGCATTGTCATCAAGAAGATCCTTCTTCTTGTCCCCATCAATTGAATTCCACCACACAAAAAAGGAACTTTTTCATCAGACTTCAGAGTGTTGGCAGGCCACTACTAGAGCAGGTTGTTCCTAAGGTATCCTGAACTCAAGCTATCTAGAATGAACATTTCAATTTGTGCCTGGAAAAAAACGGTAACCTGCGCAGAATATGCATCCTCCTACATAGGACAGCGGAAATGTGAATGCCCAACAGCAATCTTAATGTTAGATTCCCAGCAGCAGAGCTTGGAGTGTGTGGAGGGGAGGGGGCAGGGCTATGGTGGAAGGCGCATGACTGTGGTGCATGGGGGCGGCCAGGGCACCCGGGAGCGTGGCTACGGGCCGAGACACCCCAAAAACATTGCTGCCTGGGCAAATCACAGACACACACATCCCATGTCCCTACGCGACTGTGCGTTCCAGACCAGCAGTTTTGAGAAACTCTTTACAGGTAGCACAAAGACCTCATTGGAGTAATCTGGAAACTGTTTGAAGGAATCTAATTTCGATGTAACTAAGGCATGTGTCACCACAATAAGGTCTGACTTTGTCAGGAATGGATGTAGTTGGCACACCAATCAAAGCTGGGCAAATGCACGCCAGGCTACAGCTATTATCAGAGCATCCAGTTACATAGCCAAGTCCAGAAGCACCCCCGAAGCGCAAACCTCATTCTTCAAAGGGAATGCTATCCCATCTCAAAGCAGTTTAAATTCTTATTCTAGAGTCTGATTGTACTCTGGCCAGGACACCTCCCTTTTGCTAGATGAAACAGCAGTCTATTAGTTCTCATCCAACTCATTACTACCTCCAGATACCAGCCTGGACCATCAACAGCTTCCCTAGCAATAGATGACAAATGGAGCTACATGTCATCTCTGCATGGTTAACAATGTAACCCAAGTCCCAGAAGTTCCAGCTAGTTTTCAAATAATTTCCAGAATCCTGTTGGAATTGCACATATGTGTAAATCCTCTTATTCATTTCTTGGGCAGAGTTCCACAAGTGTGACTCATTTCACATGGGCCCAAATCCTATTGCTAATCTCAGATAGAACAGAGCTGTTAAATCAGTTGCATGTATCTACATGATAATAAAGTCCAACATTTGATTGAATGTTGTTATGTGCCTTCAAGTTTTTTCCTAGGGAGATCCTACCATGGGGTTTTCCTAGCAAGATATGTTTAAAGGGGGTTTGCCATTCCCTTCTTTTGAGGCTTATGGAGCATGACTTGCCCAAGGTAGCCAGTGGGTTTCCAGGGCTGAGTAGGGAGCTGAACCCTAGTGTCCTGGAGTCCTAGTCCTAATACTCAAACTACTACATCACACTGATTGAATGGGTTTATTCTACTTAGGACTAACCAATAGGATTCCAGCCATGCATTTGCACACTATTGAATGGTATTGAATGAACAGGTTGCCTGTTAGCGGTTTAAGTAACACAGTATTATATCTCTAACAGCAAAGGTACAGGGAGAAGGATCCAGATATTCTGTGCACACAAGCCTGAAAAAATGGCATTTTAAGTTTTACATATATAAAACTAAATTTGATTTTACAAGGAACACCTGCCATCACTGGTCATAAACAACAAGTAAAGAAAAACAGAAAAAGGAAAAACATTGCAAACAGAAAGAATTTCTGCAAATCCAGGGAATCCATGACATTTAAAATTGCAAGGCCATAAATACGCTTTAGCAGAATTTTCTTCTGTGCTTCCAGCAAAGAGTTATGAATCATGTGGGCAGAAATCAGTATGGGAGATTAACCTGCTGGTTGTGGGGAATAAAATTCTGGACATACTTTTGACACACATTAAATGGGGCCAATTGGTTTCTGCGACCATCCCAGTGTAGTTGTATAGCCTCTTTGTCCAAGCAGAATGAACAATGAGGTTGGTTGTAGGATCACTGCCACAAATAGCACACCTACATCCAGTTCTCCTTCATTCCCGGTAATGTTTACTATGGGAAACATATGACACAATATAATTGCATCATGTTTCCTTATTCCAATCTACACTACTGGCTACTTCATCTCTGTATTACTGACTCCCATGGGCTGGAGTAAGAAAATGGACAACGCAGTGATATTAAATCACACATTTTCTCTATATCAACTATAATTTCCTTACGTCACACATACATCATCCAAGGGAGGAGAACCTCTATTCCATCAACTTATTCCGGCCCACTGAGGTCCAGATTTGCCCAGCGATGCAAGTTTTCCTACCTGCCTTTCACAATCCCCATTTTCTCTAGGCCAGGAAAGGGAGCCCACACTAGTTTTGATCACTGATACATTACCAGTTATGTTTGTGAGAAGCTAAACAATGCAATTAGAACTCATGGATTGGTCACAGGGGCAGATGTCAGGTATGCTACTTTTTTTTTTGTGGGCCTTCAAGTCATTTCTCAGTTATGGCGCCCCTAAGATGAACCTATCATGGGGTTTTCTGGGGCTGAGAGTGTGTGTGATGTGCCCAAGGTCACCCAGCAGGTTTCTACGGCCAAGTGGAGAATCGAACTCTGTTCTCCAGGGTCATAATCCAATATTCACACCACTACACCATGCTGGCTCTGTGACAGGCATGTTACTCAGGACTTTATCAAGCAAATTGCAATTACAGCAGGATAATAGTGCGTTTGGCTGGGGTTTATTACATTGCCTCATTCCTCTTCTGTTGTTCTCCTGGTGGGAGACCATTTGGAAAGGGTTTCTTTTACAAAGGAGATAATTAATGGGTTTTGTGTGTTAGTAAAAGAAACATTTTTCAGACAGTCTCCCACTGAGAGAACAAGAGAAGAAAAATGACATCATGTGATAATCCCAGCCAAAGATGCTCTTATCCTGCTGCATTTGTGATTTACCTTCTTTGTGTAATAAAGCCCTTATTCTCTACTTAAGACAAGAAAAATTATGTGCATAAATGCAGAAAGGATGGCACATGGAGTATGTGTGGAAAAGTTCGAGGGATGTTAATAGCCCACAGGCCAATAGACCACAAAACTATTATGGTGACTAAAAAGAGTAAATGAAAATTCTGCATAGCATTAACAAAAGTTGAATGTCCAGATCAAAGGAAATAATGATAGCACACTTTTGTTTTAGTCAGTCCTCATCTACAGTACTATGTCTAGTTTCAGACACCAGCTGTAGAAGTTTTGTTTTTTAATTCTTGGAATGCAGAATGTTTCAGTAAATCCTGTATTTGCATTATACACTGATGGATTTATTTCCTTGCCTTGTAATTTTTTTAAAGTCTTGTTTGCAAAAAACTTCATCAAGAACAAAGGACTATTAACATTGTTTGCTTTATGAAGTGTAACCATATGCTTTCCCCTCTGTTTTCAGGCTGTTATTGCAGGTGTACTCATTGCTCTGGCTGAAAAACAATGGACCCAGAGATACCTGGTAAATTTATCTGGTTATTTTATACAGTGTTAGATTCTAGGCAGTAGGCAGGCAGAGTTAATCCAGGCATTGGGTCAAGAAGAAGAATAAGCATTACTCTCTTCCCCACCATAAGCTGTGGATCAGATAAAGAATACAGGACTCCTAGCAGGCACAATTTAAAACATTCTACCAGATTTACAAGACCAAGCAGGATTCAGAGATATTTCCTGAACTGAAAGAAGGGAATGCAGTAAGAACCAATAAAAGCCATCAAACCAGTGGAATTTTTAAGAAGTCATATTTCTACTTCTTTGATACATGGAAAATGCATAAATAAGAATACCATCCTCATATAATTAGCCTCACGGAATTTTTGCACAGTTAGCTTTTGTGCACTTCTCTTTCCAACAAAAGACAATCAAATAAAAAGTCTAAAAGAACTTTGAATGGTTGGAAAAAAGATATTAGCCTTTTTCTCCACAACATACCCCATCCCACTATTTATGTTGGTCTGTTATTCTATTCATGTGAAAGGGCAAATTCAGATTTGCAGATTCAATAAAAGTAAGGTTGTTGTTTTTTTCCTTCTGGTATTTTCTGCAAGATTTTTTTGCGGGGAGTTGGTGCTGGCAGAACTGTGTTCTGAGGATTGTTTTGACTGCCTTGGATCAAGAGCTGGAGGTGCAGTCAGCATCAAAAGACAACTTTCAAGGTCCACATGTCAACAAAGCACCTTAAGTTAATACCAGGAGTCACCTGGCTTCAGTATTCCTCCTCATTCTTGCTGCTTTCTCTTCTTTTTGGTCCCCTCAAGGGGTCCGGGCTGTTTCAAGACACTCTATGGCCCAAGGTAAAGAATAAGGTAGAATCTCTAAAGTTCCACCAACAGGCAATTGAATCTTACCCCATCAGTGGAGATGATCCAGAATCTTCCACCTCATCTGAGATCAGCAGGCTAGCTTAGGACATGCAAGTTAACAGAAGGGAACACACAGCTTAACAGAAAGGAATAGCCACTGCATTTGCAACCTAAAGCAGTCATCTTATTCTGTCTGTTGATAGGGCTGGTCTGGCAAGTGGCTGAGTAGTGACAGGAGGAAAAGAATTCTCTAATCTTTAGGATGGTCTTGGGTCCTACTTTACAGAAGTCAGTCTTCTGCTTGAAAGCCTGTCAGGGAACAGTCCTCTAATTGAAGGAATCTTCAGTCTGAAAGACTGCTCTGGCCGAGTTTGGTTTAAAGATGAGAAGAAAGAACAGGAGTTTCTTCAATTATCACTTTGACAAAAAACTGAATAGGCAAATGGGTTACCAGTCTTCCTCACAATTAATTTCTAAATGTGTATCTATTGATAAATTAGATATGATGGTGATGATGGTGATGATGATAATTCATAGTATTCAAAAAGCTTTGCCATCGCCTTCCTTTGAGGCTGAGAAATGTGAATTGCACAAGTGACTCAGTGGGCTTCCATGGCTGAGTGGGGCTTCTCAACTCTGCCCCCCCCCCGTGACTCTGGCCATTTCTGCACTAGACTGTTATAGTGCTATTATTCCATTTTCAACATCCTGGGGTTTGCAGTTTAAGGAGCTGCCTTTGAGGCCCCTCCCTAAACTGCAAACCCTAGGATTCCATAGGATGTTGAAAGTGGAATCATAGCACTATCACAGTTTAGTGCGGAAATGGCGTCTGTCTCTGACTTTCATTCATATTAGTCCGAAATAAAGGATATCACCTCTTTTTTCTCCCCCCCCAAATGGCTCTTGGTCTTTAACTTCTGGATGACAGGCAGGAACACCATTGTTTCCTTCATGCTGAGAATAATCATACCTTTTCAATTTACATGATATAAACACAAGAAAATTCCCTTTCAATGCATTTGACAGGAATTTACCAAAACTTGAGAATCTCTTCATATACTCAGACAACTCACAAACTTGTACTTTAAGAAAAATCTGAGGGTGGGAGAAATTGAAAACTGGCATGGATTACTTGTGGTTTTTCCACATGTGATATTAGGTTTCTGTTTCAATTCCAGTGGGAAGCCAGTTTCACCTTTTGCATCTTAAATATCATCACTTCTCCGGTCCAAGGCACCATTGCTGTTGCATCTCTCCTCCTCGGCCCTTACTGCTACTACTCTTTTGCTGGGGTTTCAGGTACAAATTACTTGGGTTATGCAGTCCTTTTCCCTTTTCCTTATGGCAAATTTGCTTCTGTGTGCAAGGACCCATTGCATTATGAATGGTACCATCTGGCACTGCAAATCCTGGACTTTTGCTCAAGCCTCGCCATGCTCTGTGGATCTTTGGCAACAGTAGTCAGACTCACAGCAAGACTGTTCCAGTTTGGACACTTAAATGTGAGTATTAATCATTGTCAGAAACATAATTCCTAAGTACAGTGCGTAATTATTCATCTAAACTTTTGCAAAAGAAGGGAGGCAGCTGTCAAGACTCTCTGGGGGGAATTAGGTGGGTGTGGACAGCTGAAGAACTCTGATGATAACTTTCTCCTTTAGTAGAAAAACAGCCAGTGTAGCTCTCTACACAGTCTACTGGGCTTCAGATGTCTTGCCGTACAAAACTATTGCTGGTAGAGAATTGTGGTCAGGGTGGAGATGTGTAGATTGCCTATTCCACTACAGCACAGGAGGCCTCTGTTGCTATCTCCCCACCCACATTCTCATCCTGGGAAGGGACTTCTCAGGCATTAAGATGACAGGAGAAGGAAATGGAGGAAACAACAGAAGGACAGACAGTGCTTAGAGGATAGATAGCAGTGGTATGGTTGAGTCTGTCCTCTCACTTCAACACCTCTATCAATTCTAAGAGCTGATAACAGCCTCTAACTGACAAGTGTTCGAAATTATCTGGATTTACTAGGCCTGCTGTGAATATTAAGAGTTTGCAGTGACCAACAAAACTGTAGGTTCATGCATTGGCTTCATCCCATCTTCACAAAAATTCATCTCAGGCAGCCTGGATCAGATATAACAGATATGAATGCTTCTGCCACCAGCTTGACCCTAGTGATTCTCAGCAAAGTAGACTATTCCACTCCAGCTGGGACACTCCCATGTCTACCTAAGAAAGGGAGCTATGTGATTACAGGACTTCCATTGTTAAAGGAACAGTGTAGGTAGTAACTCCTTGCATCTCTACAACAATGGCAAGCATTCAAAGAACACATTCAGCCTGAAAAACAAGTGCTCCTGAAATTTACCATAAAGCACTTCAGTATAATGTAATATATGCTGGCATAGTTATACTGGATCCCATAATTAGGCACCTTGGTCTCACCACTTGCACAATGATTAGTTACTCCCCACTCAACCAGTCAAAAGTGGGAGAGGGGCTGTGTTATGTATGCTTGTAAAACAATGCGCTGAAGATTGCGCAACCTTTGAGAAATTACCTTTGCTTGTGCAAAAATCTTTACACTAACATAGTGTCCCCACAGAATCCCAGAAGTTGATTTAATTCATCTTATTAATAGGAGATACAAAAGGCAGAGGGAACCATGCCATTATTGAAAGTATAATTTGTTAACAAGTACATGACCTTCATGCCTGGTTTTCTGCTGTTGAATTTTTTCTTCTGGTTTTGTGCTGTGGCAAGAAGAAGCACAAGAATAGGCACTAACCAGGATTGAGTATTTGCATACCAGTTGCAATGTTAGGCTATTATGCCCATGCTAATACTTGTAGGTCAATGGTAGGAATCATGTAGCATTTCAGATGCTGTTGAACTACATCTTGTGCAAGGTAAAGCTTCTAGCCCACACAATCCAACAACATCTGGAGGCCATAGCATTCCTACCCTGGTGCTAGATGCAGTCAGCTATTTGGGGGTATTAGGGTTATTTGTTGATAGACTACTTGTTGATAGACTAGAGTTAACTGTTGTTGTGTCATTCAAGTCGTTCCAACTTATGGCAACCCTAAAGCGAACCTATTATGGGGTTTTCTTGGGAAGATTTGTTCTGAGGGGGATTTGCCTTCCTCTGAGGTGGAAAGAATGTGACTCCCCAAGGTCACTCAGTGGGTTTCCATGGCAGAATGGGGATTCAAATCCTGGTCTCCAGAGTCGTAATCCAACACTCAAACCACTACATCATGCTGACTGTCGGAGTTAATTATGCATTGCCAAAAGAGAGAAAATGAAGCAACAAAAAAAGAAGACAATGAGGACCTAGGTTTGCATAATTCTGGCATAGGCTAATATAGATGTATAGGGGCAAACTTAGAAGTAATTATTAAAGTTTTATTTAAAATGCAGTAATCTCACCATAGTGGGAAAGAACATGATTGGGTAACACAATGTGCATGCTTGTTCAGTTTGCAGTCCAGAGCACAATTCCACTGTAGCCTGCCATGGCTGCATCTTGTGGAATCCTGGCTTCATAATTTGGTGAGGCCTCTGGCAGAGAATTCTAAGCACCCCTCCCTCAACCATAAATTCCCAAATTCCATAGACCTTTTTAAAAAGACACACTCAAAATTTGGCACCAGAATGTAACTAGTGCTGGTACCAATCAGGTGTCCAAGGGGAATGCATTCCATAAGAACATTGCCACAACAGAGGACACTTCAAGTAAGAAATGAGTTGAAGTCTTGAAGTTAAATATGGATAGCTACGACCTGGACAGCAGACTGTGTAAGTACACAAAACACCTAGATTCTTTCACAATATACTATTATAGTACTATGACCCACCTTTAAGGATGCCATGGTTGCATCCTATGGAATCCTGGTCTTTGTAGTTTGGTAAGGCATGTTGAATAGTTAAGGATTTTCTATACCTTCACTCAGTTATTAATCAAAATGGAGACTGCAGCTAAGAAATCAGAAGAAGACAAAGACTGGAGAAGAGAACCCTGAAAGAACTAGATAATGTCCTTGAGTGTAAAGGCATATCATTAAATACAAAAGTCAGAATCATCCAGATCATACTATTTCCGATTTCTACGTAAAGGTGTGAAATCTGGATGGTGAAGAAAGATGACAGGAAGAGAATTAACTTATTTGAAATGTGGTCCTGGAAGAGAGTTCTATAGATAGCATGAACTGCTAAAAAGACAATTGAGTGTTTTAGAGCAAATCAAGTCTGAACTCTCGTTAGAAGCAAACTGAGTTTGTCATGGTTTGGACATATAATGAGACAATCTGACTTAATGGAAAAGATAATAATGCTTGGTAGAATGGAAGACAGTATGAAAAGAGAAAGACGACATTATAAGTGGATCTATTCAATCAAGAAAGCCACAGCCCTGACTTTGCAAGACCTGAGCAGGGCAGCTGATGACCAAGGATCATGGAAGTTTCCCATTCATAGGGTCACCATAAGTCGAAGTCAACTTGATGGCAAATGACTACAAAACAAAGGCACTAGAGCTCTCTGGATGAGAATTCTAAATACATATTACTAAACTGCAAATCTCTTTATTCCATAGGATGGAAACATAGTCATTATGCCATAACTGTGTAATGTGAAAAGATCCCTGTCATTAACTGCAGATGCGCAAGCCCAAGGGCTTTACTCCTCTTCTTTTGGTTTTTTAATTTGAAAGTGGTCTGGACAAACCTTCCAACAGAAGATTGCCCTCTTCTACATAGGATCATGGCCAGGCTCAGATCATTAACCTTTTTTCACATTGCACAATAGTGCAGGAGCATTAGTAGTGCTAGTACAAGTACTTCCTCAACTGTTTCCTGGTGTAATTATAGCTAGATCACATAGCTCCAGGGATGGACCAATTACTGCAGGGGGTAGTAAATCCAAGCATGGTTTTATGGCTGCTCCTTCTGCAGCTGGGTTGTGTGGGAGTTCTCCTGGTGCTGAACCTTTTTTTCGGAGAAGGTCCAGTGCTTGGATGTCTCCCATACAACCCAGAGCGGCTATAAAACCAAGAGTTGATTCATTGCTCCTATGATAACAGATTCACTGGTTATCTCTCCATATCTCTTTTTCACATCTGTATCAACTAAATTTCTGGGAGGGGGGCCACAGCCACATAAGAGAAAGCTACACTGTGGGCCTTTTCCAAGTGGCATCTCTTTTCTTTATGTTATTGATCCACTGAAAGAGATGTATACACTACAGGAGATGTACATGCTACTGGGAGGGGGACATATGGCCCTTCAGTTATTGTTGGGCTGCAAATCCCGTCAGCTGTAGTCAGCAGAATGTGAAGAAAAATTGAAGGAAGGAAGGAAGGAAGGAAGGAAGGAAGGAAGGAAGGAAGGAAGGAAGGAAGGAAGGAAGGAAGGAAATTGAATAACTTGTACGCTAACAATGCGGAGGGATGATGAGGATGATGTGGGATGATGTGGATGATGTATAGATTGGAGTGTCCAATGTTTCCAACATCTGTGTTGGGTCAATGGGGCTCACATCTGCTTAGCTTCAACAATGGTACAGCACAAGTACTCCCATTTTATTCACTCCCAAGCTACTCACTAATATTACTAAATTAGCCAGAAGAAAGACTAGACTCTGCATGGCTTCTGGATTTCAGGCATGCCGAATTTTTATAGGATACAACTAACACTTAGTGTGTCCAGAAGAATTTTAAATAAGCCTGAGAACAAGTAGTAAAATGCTAAATCCGGCTTGGTGTCTACTTCCTAACAAGATAAGATTTTATTCATTGTATTTGTTACCAGAGACTTATTTTAAAATAAGAAAACACTCTGTTTACATTTTTCCAGGGTGTGTGGAGGAGGAAAATTCAGCAAGTTAAAGAGCTGGGCTTTTGAAATGAGGATGAGAAATCTGCAGTCCAACAAACCAGACAGCTGTTTATATCTCCCAAGAGGCTTATTTACATTGTTTCTAAATTTTCTGTCCTCCCTGGTCTCATTAAATGAGACCTGAATTGACTCTTCACTATCATCAGAGTCCTTAGTTTTTCTCTAGCTCCATTTTCTCTGGGTACTCCTTAGTCCAGCTGTGAGATTAAGGTTCCCCTTGATCTCTTTACTGGCCCTTTAGTACAGATGTTAGAAGAGCTGCTCAGTTGCTTGAAACTAAGTAGGGGTTTACATGTTTTGAAAAGCAGTAGATTCAGTATACTGCATGAAAGAATTTTTGATACCAGCTGCTTATCATCCAGCACTCAGCATCTTGAGGACTTAACACTGAGGACTTCAGAGTTGCCTCAGTGGTGAAATGCAAAGCTTCTTATGGCCAATTTGCTATAATGGCAGCGCAGAACCAATGCAAGTGCAATGCAGAGATGTAAAAGTTCTGGACATATGCAACCATAGGGAGAAAGAAAAAAATCACAGGACAACTGAAAATTTGGAAATAGAAAATGGAAATTGGAGAATGTTGAAATATATGCAGCGCTTCTTTTCATATTAAACCTAAACCAATTTTACTGCTATAGCAACAAAACATGCTTCAGTCATAATTTTAACTGGCATCCTGTTACTGACATTGCTGTTGTTATTGTTGTTGTGTGCCTTCAGGTTGTTTCTGACTTATAGTGACCCTAAGGTGAAGCTATCATTTCTTTTTATTTTTTTATTTTTGCAGCTGCGAGTGTGTGCCATGCCCAAAGTCAACCAGTGGGTTTCCATAGCCAAGTGAGAAATCAAACCCTGATCTTTAGGGTTGTAGTCCAACACCCAAACCACTACAGCAAATATAACTTCACCTTACACCTGTTTTGTCTTTTTGTTTTTCTTTTTCTTTTGGTCATTGCAAAGGTTAGTATGTTCTTCCACCCTCTGCAACAACAAAAGCCCCACCCCCTGGATTCATGGTTGTGATGCATTAGTCCCCCTGAATGACTTTTCCAGGGCTCATAGAAATCATGGCAGATCAGAAGAGTGTCTGGCTATGTCCCATAGCCAGATGCAGGCCCATGACATCATTCATTAAGACCCTTGCAGAACTCAGTGGAAGATGCCCTCTGTCTACATGGAGGATGTAGTGTAGTGTTCTTTCACAATCAACAGAATGGCCAGAACAGCTGTCGCTGAGCAACTGGAATCTTGGGGCAAGCAAGCAGAGTTCCACCTGTGCAACTCTTATACTACACTGGCCAGTGCTGTATCTTGGCCTTAGTTAGCATATAAAATGATAGCATTTGCTATAATTTATTTGTAAATAAATTTTTACAACACAAATTTCACTATATTTACGATATTTTAAAATACGATTTCAGAAAAATGCTTTTTCAATCCTTATAAAGCAGTAGTTCTCAACATTTGGCTTTCCAGATGTTTTCAGCTCTCATAATGCTTCATCATTGGCCATGCTAATGAAGCCTTCTGGGAGCTGAAGTACAAAATAGCTGGAGGATCAAAGGTTGAAAACCTCTGTTATAAAGGATAGACGGGACTGAATTTGAAACCTTTTATAGGCAAAGCCTGCAATCTCTTGCTGAGCCAAAGCCCTTTCTCCAAAATTTAGGCTGAATTTCAGTAGATCACCCAATCTTTGTCACCAGTTAAGCCTAGGATGTGTTGATCTGCGTCTATTTTGAGCCAAGATCAGAACTCTTTTTGTGTCTTCCCATTGTCAAGTGCAACAAGGGTTAAAGCAGTAGCGCTTCATCCTGAAGCATAACAAATGCCTTTGAACTGAGTTAACTCACATCATGACTTGACACCAAAATGCTTGGGGGCACAGGTTAACACAGGACTCCTTGGAGCATGTTAGTGACCCTATGCTGTCTCAGCTTGCAGGACAAAACCAACACAGTAATGAAGGGTCTGCACTTCACTTGACCTCTATAGAAGCCCTTGCTTGAGCTATCTAGAGTGACTGATTCAAAGGGTGGCCTCTGAGAACATCTGCTCTGGCTTTTTTAGTTCAATCTGCAAAAAACCTTACTCCAACACACATTGCTTTTCAGAGTGTCAGCAATGTGTTTGCAGTTTCATTGTGGCAATGCAAATAAGGAGAAATGTAAATACTTATTGCAGATGAAGCTAACAACTCACTGATATATATTAGCCAACCAGCTAACAAAACAAACAATTTGCATGAGGAATGTTTGAAGGACTGATTATAGAAGATACCGTACATTTACCTACAACTCAGTAGGTACCTTTTTTATATTTAAATGCCACCAATGGCATTGCATATTAGGGTATGAAGAGGCCAGGGCTGAGAAAGGAAGGAGATTTGCCTTCTTCTTGTGCTTTCTCCTTGCCATGACTTCTTCATGTTCTGTGGAAACAACATGTGTAGAGACCTACAGGTTGCCACAATCAGTTCCCAGACACCAACTCTTTCCTTCCTTCTCAGTCAAATGAAATCAATCTCCTTGTTTTCAAGCTAGCCTGTGATTAGCATCTATGCACAAAGAACTAAGGCTGGTGTGCTTTTAAGAAATAGTTGTCTCATGGGTGGAAGGAATGAGCTGCAGGGAGAAGGCTAGTTTGTTACTCAGTAAGTTGTCTTTGGTTTCCCAGATGTTTTGAATGTTGGTTCAGTTCAGTTCCAAACTATCTGAGGGACCAAATGTTGAGAACCAATGGTCTTTGCTTGCTTCCCTCCCTTTCTCCCTTCATTTGTATTAACCATGTTGCCCAATCACATAGTTAGACAAAGCCAAGTAATAGTAAAGAGATTAATGTTCTCGATTATAATTTCATTTCATCTAGTTCACTCTAACCAAATAAAATATGAATAAGGCAGGTGATATTGTAACCCTGAAGACCACAATAATCAGAAAACAAACATCATTAGATGCACATTTCTCTTCTAGCAAGCTACAGAAATAATTACCCAGGGCAGGAATGGGGGAGAGGACAATACTCAGCAGGTACAATCATTTATTTGAAAACTGTACCATTTAAGTCTTGATTTCTTTTTCTTTTACTGAAACAATGTGTTTATTTGGATTTTTCAGTAGCTTGACTATGTTAGAGAGAAAAAGAATAACAACAACAAGAATAAATGTTGGGAAGGCAGGGCCCTAGATTTACCTGAAAAGTCCCTCTGTGGGGCACAGTGTCAAAAGAGATCCACCATCTTTTCCTTTTTTCTTCCCAGGAACCCATGTATTTTTTTCTCAGATTCTCTGAGATGATGGACAATTATGGCCAAGATGGGGAGAACAAGGAAGCACTTGGATTCACTCCAGTCATTCTATGGGAATTGCATGGTCTAAGCTCTACAAGCTAAGCAGTTAGGGGAGTTAAATGGGCCTTATTCTGGTGAGAATGCTAGAATCTAAGTGCAAGTACAGAAAATGCCTTCACTTGCCTATCACTTGGCATGTGACAAGACATGTTCATCAGGTTTATATGGGAGTTACTCTTCCATAGCTTATTCTGTCTTGCTTGCCCCACTACACACCTCCACATCTCCAATTCTCAATGAGAATTGATGACATCAAATAACCCAGCTTAGTTACTACCATATGTGTGCCTTCTAGTTGCTTCTGGACTTATGGCAATCCTGTGAGTTTCACTGAGTTTTCTTAGGCAAGGAATACACATAGATGATTTACCATTGCCTTCCTCTGAAATACAGACTATAGCTTCTGGTATTCCTGGCAGTCCTCCATCCAACAATTAGCCCGGCTAATCTTAATTTACTTCCAAGATCAGACAGGATCAGGTACTTTCAGGGTATTTAGGCTTTTGCTAGGACCATACCTGTGCAAAATAAGTGTCTGCATGAATCTGGAAAGTGGGTTGCTGGAGGAATGATGTGTGCCAACCTTGGGTACATATGACTCCCTCAGATTTTAAAGATAAATGTGGAAACTTTAGAGTCTTAAATATTTTCAGTGTTAATTTTACTTTGTCTCTGTTATTAGTAATCAGGAGTAGCAGAAGTCAAAGATTGTTACCTAATTACTTCCTTCATACAGGTGTCCTTTTCTAGAGCAAGTTGTCTGTATCTTATCCCCCTCCCCATGTGCATGGGCTATTTATTTTTATCTTCACTTGTATTTCTATGCAGAAAAAGGTAACCAAAATGGCTAAGTGGCTGGAACAACTTTCCTGTGAGAAAAGGCCACAGTGTTTTCAGCTATTAAACTTAGAAACAAGATGTATAGCGAGAGACATGAGAAAGGTCTGTAAAATTATGGAAGATCTGGAAGAGGTCGATAGAAATGAATTCTTCTCTGTCTTGCAAAGGACAAGACTTTAGGTCATCCAGTGAAGCTTTTTTATCGATTGCCAAATTACTACAAAAAATCAGTGGGCAAAAAATAATTTTATAGCTTGAATTTTGCAGTGGTACTTTACCCTGAGGTCCCTTTTGTACAAAATGCAACATAGAAATAAATTATAACTTCGCAGGTCTTGTTATACATGGAATTACTCAGGCTGATCTAGTTGTCATGAATGTGGATGAATAGCTCTGTCTGATAGGCCCTTTCTGATAACTTTGTATAGTACTGATCAATTGGATTTAGCTTGCCTTCATTGCTGCCCTCAAAAGAATGATGGGCACAATTTCCACATAAACAGAGCTTGATGTACCCAGTCCCAATGGCTGTGGGTAAACACAGGAGTTTAATCTTCAAGATCTTTCATTTAAGGCATTAAAATATTTCCCTGAGCTTCCCTGCCTGTGTTCAGTCACAGTAACTCAATCACAGTGACCATAATGCTTAGGATCATATAAGAGCCGTTCCAAAATAAGAACCTAATGAAGCTGCATGGATGTGTGCCAATCCACTGATGAGGATTCATTTAATGAGTCTATATATTTAAGTGCAAAACTCAAACATGAAGCAGCCACTGCCAACATTGTCTGCATTCTTGGAGGAGTTTGAGCAGGAAGAAACGTCTAGAGGCACTGACCCATACATGGTCCAAGCTGCCTCTGACCACCTTTGTCCTCTTCCTCCAACCTCCTCTTGCTATTCTTCTCTGAAATGTAGCCATACAGCTTGTTTTCATTTAATTGTTGGAAGGCAGCCATGGGAAAAGAAATGCACAGCATATATACACATACATGTATGCATACTCACTCTCTCTCTCTCACACACACACACACACACATATATATATCAGGAGTTTTAAAAACTTTATTATGGTATACCTCTTTTAATTATAAACATAATCATAACCACAAATCATCACAGCTGGTATTCTGTACAGTGGGCCCTCTGTATCTGCTGGGGTTTGGTTGTTAGAGCCGCTGTAGATACCAAAATTCATGGAAGCTCAAGTCCCATTATGTATTATGGTGGAGTCTTCACCTTTTCAGTAGACCTAGGCAAATTTATGTGTCTTTCCTGTGAATAACTTATTAAATTATATATTTTATTATTTATATCACAGGACCAATCACTGATAAACATAATACAAGAATTTTTTAACTTAGAAAATACAGTATAATACAATATAATACAGTCTTCTCTGGATTTTCTCTTTCCTAACAAGGAGAAATTGATTCTAGACAAACGGAATTCTTTCTATGCATCTTCCTCTAAAATTATAACTTTTGTCATTTTGACCATACTCTGATGTTGTTTGGCCCCACCTGTCCTGGTTTTCATCTGCAAAATGTTGGAAGGTACAATGTCTCTCTTTACACATCTTGGCTGGATTCTGTATCAGCTACTTAGTTAATTATATTTAACTAAGTAACCTCTCCTGGCCTGATTCCCCTGCCTAAGTTCTGCTCTAATCAGTGGTGGAATGCACCTCCTTCTCCCAAGATATCTGATACCCAGTAAATTAATTAATTAATACCCAGTAAAATGGGTGGGGTTCCAATTGTGGTAACAGTGTCACAATCATGACCAAGTAGCTATTGCGAAAATGAAACAGTTACAGATGGGTAAATCGAGTTAACTTTTTCATATTTATGATTGCTGCTTAGCAGCTGATACAGAATTCTGCTCCTTGTTTCTAATTTTCAAAGCTTAGCCTTGTTGGTTAGCTTTTGCTGCACAGACATACAAGTCAGAACAAAAATGCATAGTCCATGCATATGGGGAGGGAAAATGTCCATGGGAAAAGGTAAGGACAAATTGCTTGAGAAAAGGAAAGACCACAAGAAAGAGGGAATTATATAACATTCTTTAACTTCTGCTACACCTAGTAATGGAGAATCAATTTCCTCTGCATCTCTGTCTTTTCTCCTTACTGTTCCTCCTTTTAGCTGTCCTGAGTTTGCTCCTCGAAAAGGACTAGAGTTGTGCAGACACAAAGGATAACACTGTCCTGAAACAATGGCTGCAGAGAATTTTCTTTGTTTCTTTGCCTCCATTGCCATGGCATAAAGCTCTAGCCCATGTTCTATCAAACCTGCCAGCTGTTTTTTTGCCATCGATGGTCTCATCTAGTCTCTGTCCCACCTGTTTCATCACTGCCAGCTAGTAAATCGGGGGGCTCACTTGGCTCCACTGCATGGGAGAGCACGTTCAGGAGTAATCATGTCCCATGCCCTGCCATTTCTTCATTCAAGAGATCAACCACCACTTCATCAGAATCACCTGCCAAGGCAACAAGAAGTTCCCTAAGAGCTACTAGGAAACCATCTAGGTACATTAGCCCAGCCATTCTCAACCTTGGATCCTCCAGCTGTTCTGGACTTCAACTCCCAGAAGCCTCCACCAGCCTGACCAATGGTGACAGATTCTGGGAGCTGAAGTCCCAACAGCTAGAAATCAAAAGGCTGAGAATGACTGCATTAGCCCCATCTTAGAATCATAGAATCATAGAAATGTAGAGTTGGAAGAGACCACACAGGCCATCCAGTCCAACCCCCTGCCATGCAGGAACACCCTCAAAGCACTCCCGACAGATGGCCATCCAGCCTCTGCTTAAAAACCTCCAAGGAAGGAGACTTCACTACACTCTGAGGCAGCATATTCCACTGCCAGACAGCCCTGACTGTCAGGAAGTTCTTCCTGAGGTTCAGGTGGAATTTCCTTTCCTGAAGCTTGAATCCATTGCTCCTTGTCCTGGTCTCTGGAGCAGCGGTAACAAGCCCTCTCCCTCCTCTATATGGCATCCCTTCAGAATTTGTCCACCACCGCTGGAGAGGTTCCAAGACCCAATGAATTCAAAACCCTGCCAGGTACTGATCTTCTGCACTTCACACACAGATTGTCATGGCAATATTCTACTGGATTTCTCCAAGGTCAACTGTTTGTTGATTCCCACTGGCCTACAGGGTCACTTCTCAGCTGTTCTCTGAACCTTCCATGGGAAAGTAGGACTAGGGCAGGTGCTGTTGCTGTTGCTGGGAATGAATTTGGAGAGGGAGGTGCATGCGTTTGCATATAGCATCCATTTGGGGACAGCAGGCTTATAATCATATGAGCTGACCCCGGGTGGTCCAGGGAAGTTTAATCCTTCCCTTCCCTGCTGTAGCCCTGACAAAAGTAATTTCTCTAAACCAACTCTATGAAGAAGACACACACACCTTGTCAGCAAATTGAATTTGCCCCACAGTCAAGAGAGCTGGAAGGGAAAGATGTTGAGGTGATGACTTAATGTTCAGGGAATGTATTAGGGGGAAATGTCTAGTTTGTATTTAATTATATAAGTGGGTTTATAAAAACTTCATAGTAAATACCATTCATTTGTCCTTGTTGTTTTGTCGTATTTTTAATGGTTTATATTTTAACTGGTTTTACTTTTTTTGATAATTTGATCATTCTTAAGCTTCTGTATTTTGTGAATTTTGAACTGTGTTTATTAGTCTGTTGTAAGCTGCCTTGAGTCCTGAACTGGGAAAAAGATGGGATATAAATAAATAAATAATAATCTTTATTTTATTCTAGGGAGAAAGGAATACCTTCTGATTTGGAACTTCTGTTCACCAGAGAATATCTTCATAGATCCTTGACTATCACAGCATGTCTTGTAAATGTCAACACATTTAGTTCATAAGCATCTGATGATGCAGACTTTTGTCTATGAAAGCTTATGCTACCAACTTCTTTCTCTCAGTTAGTCTCAAAGGTGCTACAAGATCCCCTGGAACCCATTTGTTTGCCAATTGATGTGTTCTTACAAAAGTCTAATCCTCCAGTGTCTACTCAAAAGTAGGTCACATTGAGTTCAATGTGCCTCATTCCTGTTTATAGAGGAATGCAGTATAAATATTTCACGTTAAGCACATAATTGTAGAGAACTAACTGGATGCAACATAGGGGGCTGATTCATTTGCCCATATACCACAGGAGTTGTTGACTGTTATGGGCTTAGCTCAAGTCTACCTGAACTAGTCCCAGCTCCCTTATGATCCTACCAGATTATTAAGGTCACTTTGAGAGAGACTTCTCTTAATGTCACTGCCCTCAGTAATGCAACAGGAGGCTACCAGAGCAAAGCCTTCTCAGAAGTGGTCCCCATCTGTGAAATGCCTTCCCAAGAATGTTCCACCTGGCATCCTTATTAGAAGCATTTAGATGCCAGGCTAAAATCTTCCTCTTCTGCTAGACATTCAGTCTTTCATCTTTATTTTCATCTTTGCTTTATTATTTTAAGTGCTGGATCCTAACTGTCTGATATTCTAGCCATCCAGCCATCCAGCCATCCAGCCATCTAAATAAACATTTTTGACATGATTTTGGTTGATTTATATTTGTTTTATTGTTACATTGTGATTTCTTGGTGCACGTGTGCTTTGTAAACTCCCTCATGATGCGACTGGTTTAGCTGTATAATTATTTTAAATAAATACTGTAAATACATTTGCATCACCAGTTGAAAAATTGTCTTGTTAGAACCCACAGCATCAGGTCAAAAAGGTGACAACAGCTGTAATTACATACACTCTGTCTTGACTATAAAGACAAACATATCCAGTGGACCTAATGAGTATACTGTGTTTGATTCAGGCTTGAAATGCCCACCACATTAGAAACAAAGAGAGGCAGAACTTCAGCTAAGCAGTCAGTATGTACCTTTTAAAGAGGAGTATTTTCCTGTCTTCTTTTTCACCTGTCAACCACATGTTGCAAGTACAGTTTAATTTAAATATATGAGTCTGACCTTTTCAAGATCACAAGCTGTTGTTGTGCAAAGCCAAAGATCAAAGCTCTCAGTGTTTTGAAATGAAAGAGTTTTTGGTTGTTGTTTTTTTGTCTAGCCAATATCTTTTTTTTTTTTTTTTTGGTATGCTTTTAGTCAGTTCACACCAGTGATTCACACTCATACAGGTGATTGCGGGGTGGGGGGGTGGGGTGAATATGTGCAGGATTATATCTGACCAACTTTTACAAGGAGGTGTAATAGCTGTAAACCATGCAGGAGCTGCTTATGTGGTCTCCAAGGATTAGCATACTCACTGCACCAATATGTTTATCAGGCACTAAAACTGCATATCTTGCAACACAATATATTATATCATAATTGTTAGCATCATCAATTCAAGTGGACAGAACAGGATGCAATGAAAATGTTTCAGTGACAATTCAAGTTGTTACAGTTTTAGCACTGATATTTGTTTGGACCCTATTTTATTTATTAAATACACAATGTAACTCAAAGACAGAAAATTGTTATCACTGTTTGCTAGCCCAACTTTGGAAGATATTAGGTATCATTTTGGTATCATAATTCGGCCCCATTTTGCTACCCTCGGCCAAGTGTTTGCGAGGCCCCTGGACAAGCACAGAACTAGGCATGGCCATTGATTGCTGAACATTCCCATTCTCCACCCAGGCAGGCCAGACTCAGCCAGATTGCCGCTTTAGGAGACCTCCTAGACAAACACCTCATTAAGGATGCACGCTACTACAAAGAGCTCCCTGCCCTGGGCAGGCAACCTCTGCATCTGCATACTGGGCATTCCATTGTCAATTTGCACCTAAGTCAATCATGCTAAATTCTGACCTTTTGGAGACATTGTCTCGCGCCCAAACCTCATTGTTCTATCCCAAGTACAGACTAGCCTATGGTCATATTTTCCCTATAAACCCCCCGATTCCAGACCTTCCTCGGATCGCTCCAAACTTCCATCCAGCCTTGCTACCGCTATATCTGGCGAGCTTTCCCCTCAGTCTCATTCCAAGACTGCGCATCTATGGACCTCTGCAGTGATCTACCCCGGGCTTCGGACAGGTGTAGTATCACCCAATTCAACAATCCCTCTCAAAATTCCTCTATACCACTACCACCTTTATTTTCTATAGTTACTTGTGTGAGTGTGTTGCATACGCTGTCTGGTTGTATTTAATAAAATCACAGTTATTATTTCATACTTGATGTGCTTCTTGGCTCGGTCTGACCCTGTAGACGTTGGGTTTAAAGATTCCACTGCATTGCCCTGCCTCTCGTTTTGCTAACTTGTGTTCTGAGCTAATTTTCCCCACCAATAGTTGAGCACGTTTACAGTCCCTCGCGGGATCCCCAGTAAACAGAGTAACAAGATCCTATGTGCCTGCTCAGTCCTTAGTCCTCTGTGAATTGTTGATAACCACTTTGATATTACCTTTCCATGGCAGTGCTCCAGTGAGGTAAGAGGCTATGCTGGCATGCAAAAGATCAGACCACCACAGTTACACTGGTGCATAAATGCATAGTGTGAATTTACTAATGGCACTACTTGTCATATCTGCCAGCTGCCCATTGCCAAGCAACAGAGTGCCGAGCTAGCAGAAGGCTGTTCAGTAGATAAAGTGAGACAGTTTAACAGTTCAGTGGAGCTTGTCTGTTGAGGATTGAGCAGCCTAGTCAAAAAGTTGGTCCAAGAGTTCAGGAATCCAATGAGCAGCAAGGTCAAATAGTTTAAGGGTCAGAGAATCCAGGCTGACAGCAAAGCAGCAAATCTGTGGCAAGGGCCAGTTGTTTCTGGCATCAGACCACTTCCATCTGCCTTCCTTAAAATGGCTGGAGCCTACTGGCTCTCATCCAAGCCTGCTGCCCTCCTGGCCTGACTAGCTCCCAGTGCACTTGTGTTTGATTGTCTTCCATTGAGGCTGCCATTCACCTGGAGAAGCTGACTTCTGGCCCATGACACCACGTTCCACAGTGGTGAGATTTCAAGCTCTTGTGAGGCAAGAGGCTATGGTGACAGCAGCACTGCTGCTGGTAGGGTCTCTCATGTCAGACAGGCTTTTGCTGAGAAACCAGGCTTAAAGTGCTAAAGCTGGGCAACAGCAGTAGTGAGTGGGTGAGTGATGCTGGTAGGGGATCTCTCAGATCCTATGACAGTAGCATTTTAATTAACTCTAAAGGAGTTAGTGCAGCACAGAAAATGGCAAGGGTAAACCATTCCTGAATGCCTTTTACCTCCAAAACCCTATGATGAGAGATCCAGCAGGGGATAGTGGTTTCAAACTTCATCTGAATTCATCTTGCCAGGAAAACTATGATAGCATTGCCATAGGTCAGAGTGTGCTTGAAGACATGTAACAGTGGCAAGTGGTTGACAGGCAGCTTTGACATTCCTGTTAGCCTTCCTTACAGACTTGAATTCCACAGTCCTTCAAACAGAGGACACCTTCAAAAAAAGGCCTAGCTTCTCTAGTGTGGGATGGATGACCACCCTAAGGCAGGGACATACTTGGTCCGGTGTCTTTAATTACGATAGCAATACACAGACAGACAGGCATATGGGCAAAAAGGCAGACCTTGAGGTAGCTGGGTCCCAGACTTCAAAGGCAAGTATCAGCATTTAATCCATAATTATTTGCCATTCTGCAACATGCATTTGATTGATAAAGGAATGGCCTATTTACCCAGAAAAAGTTCAGCAGCATTAACATCAGCAAATAGTAAAGGTCATGTAAGGACTTTACAGACAATTAGAAACTGTCCACATGAAAGCTACATGAAATTACCTATCTCTTCATCCTTTAAAATGACTGCTTGCTGCTCAAGAGAGCCATCTGATCCCCCTGTAAATGTTTCATCCTGTTCCATTTGAATTCAATTTGTTTTTTCATTGAATTCTTGGAGCCACAAATGGATTTTTGTTTTAGTGCTTAAAAGATTTCCATGGAATAAATGATGGTGGGAGTTTCCAGCAGGAAAAAGAAAATGCATCTGAACTACTTTCCCCTTTGCATTATTTAGCAGCCACTCTGAGCCAAATAAAGGAGGGTGCTAGCCCTTCATAGCTTGAATATTCTGTTGGCTACAAAGAATGTTCAACAGGCTTTCTTAAGCTGTCATCAGTATCAATATAGAGAGGGAAAATATTTATATTAGTGAAATGCATACACACACATATATAAAACAGATTTTCAAAGGATATTGTCACAAATTTTAATGTTCTTCCAACGATCTACAGCAAAGGTATGCACTTTCTGTCTTCTTGATATTTTGGAATATAGCTTATATAATCCTTGATCACTAGCCACGTTGGCTGGATCTAATATCAATATTGGTCAATAGGAGTCAACATGGGTTTGTCAAGGAGAAATCCTGCCAAACTAATCTTACATCTTTTTTTTGATCGAGTCACTAGTTTAGTAGAAGGTAGGAATGCTGTGGATGTCATTTATCTGGATTTCAGTAAAGCATGTGATAATGTCCTCCATAATGTTTTCATTAGCAAATTGGTTAAATGTGGAATATATGGGAACACTGTCAGATGGATCCATAACTGTTGGAGAACTGTGCTCAAAGAACTGTCATCAATGGCTGTGTTTCAAACTGGAAGGAGGTCTTGAGTGGAGTGCCTCAAGATTCTGTCCAAGGGTAATTAATCTTCAATATTTTTTATCAGTGGCTTAGATAACAGGGTGAAGGGAATCCTTATTAAGTTTTCAGATGACACAAAACCAGGAGGGGTGGGTAGCACATTGGAAGATACGGAAAGAATTTGAAAGGATCTAGATAAACCAGAAATTTGGGAAGAAATTAACAAAATGATATTCAATAGAGACAAATTCAGAGTTCTACACTGTAGCCACAAAAACCAAATGCACAGGTATAGGATGTGGGTGATACATAGCTGAGTAGTACTACATGCAAAAAAAGACTGTGGAGTTATTGTTGATCATAGGTTGAATGTGAGCCAGCAGTTTGATGCTGCAGCAAAGAAGGTAAATTTATTTTTGCCTGCATTAAAAGAAGCCTAGCTTCCAAGTTGAAGGAAGGAATAGTCCCACTATATTCTGTGCTGGTCAGTCCTCATCTGGAGTACTACATTCAGTTCTGGGCACCTCATTTTAAGAAAGATATAGAAAAATCGGACCAAGTTGGGGGAAGGGCAATCATTTGATAAGAGACACAGAGAACAAAACCTATGAGGAAAGGCTGAAGGAGCTGGACATGTTCAGCTTGTTGAAGAGAAGACTAAGAGTGACATGACTACACTGTTTAAATATCTCAAGGACTGTCAGAGGCAAGGGGGTGGCCTGTTCTCTGCTGACCCAGAGAGCAGGAGCAGGTCTAATGGTCTTAAGTCACAAGAGAGTAGATTTCAATTCAACATTAGCAGGAACTTCTTGAAAGTAAGAGTGGTTAAACAATGGAATCAATTGCATATAGAGGTAGCTGAGACTTTTGCTGTGGACATCTTCAAAGAGAGACTGAACAGCTACCTGCTGGGGAGATGCTTTAGCTGGAGATCCTGCCTTGAGCAAGTGGTTGGACTAGATGGCCCATGAGGCCTCTTCCAAGTCTATAATTCCATGACTCTAAGAAAAGATGTAGTCCAAAGTATTTGGAAGGCACAAGGTTGCCTAATGCTAATCCATGAGCTAGGCCTTTCACAGTCAGCCAGTGTGATGTAGTAGTTTAAGTGCTGGAGCCTTTCTGGCCGACATTGTTATGGTGCTATTATTCCACTTTTAACATCCTGTGGAATTCTGGGGTTTGTAGTTTACTGAGGCCAAAGAGCTCTCTGGCTGAGAATTCTAGATGCTTCTCCCTAAACAGGAAACCCCAGGATTCCGTAGGATGTTGAAAGTGGAATAATAGCACTTTAACAATATAGTGCAGAAATGGTCTTGGACTATGACCTTGGAAACCAGAGTTTGACCTTGGGTGACTTTTGGTGCATTATGTACTCTCAGCCCCAGAAAAACCTGTGATTGGTTCACCTTAGGGTTGCCATAAGTCAGAAATGACTTGAAGGCACAAAACAACAAGGCCCTACTAACTTAGGGTCTGAGTATCTGATTATATATACCTAGATAAAATATTTTTGGAGATGACTGAAAACAGTGTATCTTTGGTGGTAGTACCACATGTGTGAAATCTAGTGAAGTCTAACAGGCTCCCTATCAATTCTTCTTCAGATGTGTGGTTCGTTTTCTTCAAACAGGCCTTTTGGGTTCAATATTTCTCATTTTTTTCATATCTGCAATTTTACTGACTTTATTGTTGTGTTGTTATCATCCTCTTATAACCACTGTGGATATGTTGCATAGAAATACTATAACAAACAAATCAAATAAATACAACACATGTGGAATTATTATTTAGACTACTGATGCAGCATACAATATTTAAAAATAAAAATAAAACTCCCTCCTTCTTTAATGGGCACCTTGTCTGATGCCTAATTGTTCAAACTAGGATTTCTCCATACCAAGTACTCCCTGTCCATGCAACTAAAGTTGTTAATCAGAGGAAGGACCTAAAGGCAGGTACAACAGTGACATTTTTTTGAGAGCCCTGAACCCTCCAGGCCTAGAAATTCATGTGGCTTCAAAGAAGTAAGACTGATGCCAAGTCAAGTGATTTCAGAGGAACCAATCCAACATCATATGTTCAGATATAGCTGCAAGAACTTCACCACTTCTTGAATGTAGGAACCTTGAATTGAGGAAAACTACTTCTCATTTCTACCTGTACATTGGCCTTCGCTTTAGCTAACCTCACCAGCTGTCTACCTTAGCTTCTTCTGTTTATCAATGCTACCTAGTATCATTTGCCATGCTGTGCAAGTATCCACTTGCCACATGTAAGTTCACTTTGAATGTCTTCTCTTTATATAATATGTATTTTGGTTTATATTATTGAAAGATGAAGCTAGTCAAGCAAACCTTTCTGAGAAATGGTTTGTACACTCATTTGGTACAGGAACAGAGGTGAGGACACTGATGGCCCAGTAAATACAGTATTTACTGGAGTATAAAATGCACCCCATTTTCAAAGGTTATTTTTTTGGGGGGGGGGATTAATTTTGATATGTCTTATACACTGGCAAGGCTTCTCCTACCCCTCCATTCCCTTCCATTTCACCTCAGTAGGAGTTCTCCCCACCAAGGCAAAAATGCATAGGACAGAGAGGGGGAGCTCTAGGGAAGCCTTGAGCGAGCAGTCCTTTCACTCCTTAGACTTCCCCCTCCCTTTCTTATGCATAAGCAAAATGCATAGAAAAGGCAGGAGGGGGTCAAGGGGGCAGAACCAGTGGTGGCACAGGGCTTTCCTAGACCCTCCCCTCCTTTTCCTATGCATTTTGCCTCAGTGGGGAGTTCTTCCCACCAAGGCAAAAGGGAAGGGATAGGGGATGGATGAAGCTTTGTGTGAGTACTCCTTTTACCCCTCCCTTTCCTATGCATTTTGCCTTGGTGGGGAAAAGAAGGGGGCAAAAGGAGGGCTCACAATGATGCACCAAGTGTATAAGACACACTCCATTTTCAAAGGCTATTTTTTTGGGAAAAAGGTGTGTCTTATATGCCAACAAATACAGTACTCTGTATTGACTTATAGCAGAAGCCTATATGACACAAAGACACCTAGGATTGCAGAAATCCCCAGAGGAAGGACCTTAGGATGCCCGCCTGAGGACTGAGACCTGAAGGGTGGGGCTTCCTCTTTGTCCTGCTAGTGAGACAAATGCATTGTGGGAGGATGTGGGGAAGAACCTTCTCTGTTCTGATACCCCATTTGTAGAATGCCCTCCCCTGGGAGGTCCAGTTGGTGCCAACATTCGTATCTTTCTGCCACCAAATCAAAATATGGCTCTTTATTAAATCCTTTGAGGCCTAAGCTATTTTTCAAATGTACCTGTATATGGTTTTAGGATTTTTAGCCTTTAAAATTGTTTTAATTCATTAATTTGTGTAATATGTTTTTTATTTTGTTTAAATTGTTATACTGTTTTAAATCTGGAATTGATTTGATTTGTCATATTGTTCTTCTTACACACTCTTCTGAGATCTCAAAATAAAGGGTAGGATATAAATATCTTAATAATAAAATAAATTAATTCTGTGTGAGTGACTAGCTTCAACAAAAACAGGGGGATGACTGAGGCATCAGTCCACACAGAGGAATCATGCGACCCTTCAAATGATGCTGGACTGCAATTCCTAGCATTCTTTACCATTCACTGTACTGACTAAACCTTCTGAGACATGAAGTCCAACAGCATCTAACAGCAGCATGATTCCCCACTCCAAGTTAGAGTGCTGAACTTTGACTTTGGAGATCCAGTTCAAGTTTTCATAGAGCCATGAAATTCATAGGGTATCCTTGGCTAGGCAATCTCTCTCTTAGCCCAATCCAGCTCACAAGACCTAAAGTGGGGAGGGATGAGGGTCATGCATGCTAACTTGATCTCACTGGTCGAAATATGAGATATAAATGTACCTAATAAATAAATAAAAATAAAAGGTAGAATAGAATACCACCATTAGTTCTCACTGCCCAGATACAAAATAAATACACTTTTCTGAAGGTTGACTTGGTTTTCCCTTTCTTCATTATTATGAATTCCATGGTGATGTGATCACCTCCTCCCAAGGTACCCATTACATTCACCTCAGAACGGCCAGATTGAAAAGATGGCAGCCAGACTGATTACAGGTACAGCAAGGAGTGAACAGATCATACCAATATTAAAATTACTTCACTGGCTGCCAATCAGTTTCCAGGCAAAGTACAAAGTGTTGGTTGTTACCTTTAAAGACTAACATGGTTCAGGTCCAAATTACCTACAGGATCACCTCCTCCCATACCATCCACCCTATACACGCAGATCCTTTGGGGTCCATTTAGTTAAACCAGCCATGACTAAGCTGGCAACGGTCACTAAAAGGACCTTTTCATGGTTGCCCCTAGACTGTGGAACAGCCTGCTGGAAGAGATTAGATAGCAAAACATGCTGTCTAAATTTTAAAAAGTTCTAAAGACTTATCTTTTCCAGCATGCCTACCCAGTCTATTTTTAGCTATGATGCATTTTAATAAAGATGTATTTTAATCATGATATATTTGTATTTTAAATAGTTTTATGTGTTTTGGTGTATTTTAACTTAGGATGCATTTTTAATTATATCTTGAGCAGCCATTACTCCTTGAACTCATTCATTTGTCCCCTTATAACCAATTTCTCTTCTGTTTCCAAACCTTTTCTTTGCACACAAGCATTCCCTTTTGTTTTGTGTCAGCAAATCCTGAACGTTAATTCTAGAGGCTAGAGATAGCAATAACCGAAAAGAAAACAGTTTTATTCAACCTTTTCCTCTGTGGGACACCTGCTAATGATTTATTAGTGACAAACTAGTTCCTGCCTTGATTCAACATTAAACTTTTCTCCAACTGCCTGTCAGTTGTAAGGGTTTGTTCATCTCCTCTCATCTTTTGCCTGCAGGGCAGCTGAGTTTAAAGTTGAACCACATGAAAGAAGGTAGCATTTATCTGCATTTATGGTTATACATGCGCATACATATATGTCTGATATGACAAAGAGAACTTTATCTGATTGTTAACTCAGAACTACAAATAAGTAGGTAGGCAACCCACACCAGCTGAGGTCGGGGCAGGAGGTAAAAGGACAGAAAAGTAAAATGAAGTCATCAAGGCTAGGGGAAGAAAATCCTTTGCCATGATCAAAGGTTTTTAAAGCTGTCTGTTAATGGCAACACTTTCCTAAAACAAAACAGAAAAATCCCTTTGAAGAAGACAACAGCTGAGTGAAGAAGCCAGGTCCAGTGAATGTGGTTCTTATAACATACAGCTGCCACAGAGGGAAGGAAAAAGCAGGCATGGTACACCCTTGAACATATCAAAGCTTTGCCAGGCATGCTGGGTAAGCCAGCTCCAATTCAACAGAAAGGTGCTTGCAATTAAGGTGACTTCACTCCACCAAAAATAACCTCCAGCCATAGACTTCTTATGCCAGCTGTTTTAAGAGATCAAAGGAAACAGCAACTGAATCACATCTTAGCCTCTCAAGGTATTAGAAACTGGGAATGAACTGAGGACATTCTGAGACTGGTTTCAGTGGAGCTCATGTTCAGCCATGTTTCCTATTTTCATGGGGAAGGGAGAGAGTTAGGCAAAATCTTTGATTTAAAAACAAAAAGTGCTCATCAGCACTGATTGGCAGCTCTGAAAGGGCTGCTTGGCACCAGGTCCAATAGACAAATGTTTGTTCTGGCACTGTGCAGTGGAGTTTAATTTGTATGGGCTTTGAGTCTGAAAGGCTTGATAACCCCAGGGCCAAAATTAGGGGCACTATGCCACATGGCAACTGTAGGGTAGTTGTGGGGTGATTCCCCACTCTATTTGCTCACTGTAATGTATGAGTGCCGCTGCATTTATAAGATCTTTGCTTATTTTAAATGGCCAAATGGGAATCTTTAGTTTATACACTGTCAGCTGTTCAGACAATGATGGGATTCATTCCTTCTTCCCGTTGCCCTTCCCCTTGTTTTCCGCTGCAAGTTCCCTCTCAAATATATCTTCAAGGATGCTTTTTTGTATTCTGTGCCAGCTTCTCCATCATGCAGAGTTAGGCAGCTATCTCAGGCAGCAAATGCTTTGGGATAGAGAATGTGATGCATGAGTAACGTATTCTGTGTGAAGCCCACTAGAATCCTGTTACCTTAAGAGGTGAGGGACATTGGGGTTCACCTACAAGGCCAGCATCTCCTTAGAATTTAGGGAGATTATAGCTCGAAGAAGGCCTACAAGAAGAGGGTAACAGCAGGATCTTTCACCTATGTATACCAGTACTAACTGTAGATAGGACTCTAGTTAAAGTTAACATAGTATTTTATTTGAATTAACAAGCATATGACCATGCAAAGAACCATACAAAGCTATCAGAAAAAGAGGCAAGAAGCGTCGGATAAGATGATGGTTACCAGTCCTGAAGAAGGGGTCACAGTGGAGGGGTTCAGACAGCTTCTAACATGGAGGAATGGCATGCTGGGGCACCATGTACTACATACTACAATTGTCTGGTGTTCAAGCTAGGGCTTTACACACTATTTCGCATCCTGAAAGAGTACATTGACACAGCTGTAATGGTTTTCCCATAGGATTCACAAAGGGGACCAGAACGGGCTGATTGCTAAACTCTGGAGTGACAAAACATTGATGGGACTCATGACAATCTCTTAATGTTCCATAAGGTAGGCTGTACAGGGAAGATCTCTGTGGAATGGCCTCTGGTTGCTCACCAATCTGGGCAGTTCACTTTATTAAAAAATGCCAAGGACCTGAAGCAGTGAAGGGACAAGTACAAACCCATCAGTATTGGGGTTTTCCTTATAATCCTATCTGACCTTTCATGATCCTGAACACAACTCTGGTCAGCATAACCCTGAGCACGTTCTCCAGACAGTGTGACCCTGATCATGTTCTCCTGTCATTAATACGTCCAATGTATGAAAATTACATATCTTATAGGAGGGGCAGTAGGGTATGGTAACAATCTCCTGCACTTACCAGCTGTCCTCCATTGTAGCAGAAGATGCTACCCTGTTGCCAGTACTGAGGTCCTCAGTTCAGGCTGCTTGCCTGCAAGGAATGGTAAAAAGGTGTTGTCTTAGGAGGCAAGATGTCTTGGGCCATCTCTTTGGAACTTTGCACGGTGTTATCTTTGCCAGTGGTTTTATAGTGTGCTGTACTGTTATCCCTGGTGTTGGGTTTTATCTTTGTTTATTATAGGAAAACATCTACTGGAAGAAAATAGTTTTAATTTTATATAAGAGTTTTGGTAGAAACCTGACTTCTTTTTACCTCATAAAAGTCTCCTTAGCCTTGCCTGCAAACCTTTTGCATTGCAGTATGGTATACTGTGTTTCTTTGCTTGAAAGTTCAGATAATGAAGGTGCATGAGAAATAATAAATACAAGAATCATTGTCAAGCTTCTAAACTAGAGGAGATTCTTTGGTAAGCAATTGGTTGGGGTTGTAGTGGACAGAGGCATATTTGTTTTCTTAGGTTCTTGATCATGAAATATCAGGTTTTACATATAAACATGCAGAAACACCTTTAGGTGTTGAAAGGTATACACAGAGTGATAGTTAAACATCTTGGTTTAAACAACACACCAGGACTGGAAATGAAACAGCCCAGGGGTGGTAGGCAAGCCTTTCTAAAAATATCTTCACAGAAATGTTGCTATGACGTTGCTTCAAATAAATAAGCAGACTCACTTGAATCCAAGTGGGACAAAGTCTTCCCCATTTTAATTAGCCTTGAGGGAAATCACATAATTACAATTCATCAAGAATCTGTCAGCATTATTTCTGCTTTAATTGGCGTATTATGAGCAAACTATGAAAGAACACCCTGCTAGTGACAACAGTTTTCCAGAAACAGCCCCTGGGTTTAACATAAAGAGCAAACTGAAGTTTTCACACTAATTCTGTTATGTTTTGGTCTCTCTCCTCCAGTTATGGTTCAGCCATTAATATCTGATCGGTTGAGTACAGAGGTGAGAAATCACATTGAGAATTCACCTCTTCCATTAAAAAAGAAGAAAGGTCCAGGGTTAGTATTTTGTAATTTCTGCACTGTTATGATTGTAAAATAGTAATAATTTAAGCTTTATTGTTTTGGAGATTTTACTGGGTTCCTTTTCAACACTAACCAACGGAACGGATTGGTAAATAACCAGTGTTTTCAAGTGACCAATGGTCAGGCTTGTACACCTGTTTCCTCTCTTCAGAAAGAAAATATTAGATTATATTAGAGCAACAAGCTGTACAAAATGTATAGACCATAAGATGGGAAGGAACAGAAGCCATAAGGCTGATTTTATAACTTTGAGCTCTGTTTGCAACAATTGAAATAAGAACAAAGGGGGAAGGTGAGAGTCAGAGAGAGAGAAACTGGGACATTTTAAAAGCACGTGAAAAATTTGGATGAGAGAGGATTAATCAGGACTGTCCCTGCAAAACTGAAACAGTTGGAGGATATGCAGTTGGTCTTGACAGTTGCTCTACATGTTTCACATTAAATAGGTGACTGTCAGCACCCATTTTCTTATTTCCATGATATGTCATCTTTTCTAAGCTGTCCTTGAAACCTAGAAAATCTTTCTAAGGACAGAAAGCTCTGGAGAGCAGTTAATTCCCACCAGTTAACCACTTTGAGTCATTAATAAGCAATCCCCCTAGCAAAGAAACACTTGGCCGGTAGTAGACATAATGGTATGTTGACTGTCCAACCATTTAAGTGAGTCTAAAACATTGGATTCTGATGAGTTTAAGGGGCATCCGTTCACTGGATGAGCCAGTATAAAAACACTGTGGTATAATTTAAGATCAGCAGGGATAGATATCATGGGAGTCGTTCTTCCATTTACCTAGAAGGCACCTGGAAGAAAACACTGCTTTACTGGAACTCAATATTCTGTTGTTGAAAAGTTGGGTTATCCCATTCCCTATATAACAGTGTGGAACGTTTTATTCATTTTGGGTAAAATGACACTATTAGGCCACTACTATAATTTACATTATCTTATAAAGAATTAAATTTCTTTTTTATCATTTAAAGAGATGGAAAAGTTAAGAAAGAGTTAACAGTTTTATTATCTTCTTCTTCCTCTTCCTCTGCTTCTTCTTCCACACCTTTAACCCAAAATTGGGACTCAAGGCAAGTTAGAGAATATTAAAACCAGAAGAGATGAAAAACATACAAAAGTATCAGATATACACATACACACATGTGTTACTGTAAAAAGCCATTAAACAATCTACAAAATTAAAATCATTTAAAAATTCATTAAAAGACAGGATATAAAAACCAAGAAGAATATTGTTTAACAAGTCACCAACCATTAACTAACTGTTTAGTCTGTTCTATTATATATTATTTTCCATCTTTATCCATTTGTGTGGAGAGAGGGAACCCTCAGTAAGCCACGCATTGTGGAGTAGGGAAGAATATGGGCTCAGAACTCTAAAGGACAACAGATTTATGTCAGACAGTCCAATAGTAAGGACTTGTTGTTTGAGCAGAATGCTTACAGCTTTATTGGTTGTTTATTTAATCAAGAGTCAGATATTCTCCCAAGGCTGTTATTCTGAGATAACAGATTGTCTACAGAGAGAAGAATTTCAGGGAATTTAAGACAGTATGCAAACAAGGTTTGCTGACTCGCAGTTCTAAATTTCTGCAGATGAAAAGCAACTTCAAATAATAACAGTTGTGAGGATGAAATCTTACATAGGGGATCTACCAATCGCCAAAGCAGAACTATTTCCTAAGCCTAGCTTATTTACTTTAGCCTTGGCTTCTTAGTAACATCTATCCTGAAAGCATATATATTTTTTGAGAGATTTGGTTGCTTGAGGTAAAGAACAATATGCGACCTCTTTTCTGTGTACAAAAGCTCACTGAACTGCAGTTGGATCTTCCTTCTACACTGGCATTGGGAGATCATTCTCCAAGATAGGGAGAACAAAACTGAGCTTACAGCAAGACAAGCTGCAGGCTCTTAGCAATTTCTTCCAGCAACTTGCTGCTACTTCCTAGCATCAGTCACCTGAAGGAAAAAATTCTCTCTCCTTAATGATAGTGCCAGCCCTGGGAGCTGCCATATACCAGGTCAGGCTAGCAGAACTTGAAAAATCATTATTTTTAAAGGGATTGTTACCATATCAAGTAAAACATAATGTCTTAACTTGATATTCTCCATTGCTATTACACATTGCTTGTTAATTCCCCTTATAATTCTTAGCTATTTTTGTTACTTCTTAGGTCCTTTTTTCCAGAAAAGGAAATCCATCTAAAAAAGTGAGAAAGTGACCTAAAACTGAGGGAGCGATGCTTTCCCCAAATAATGAGAAACAAGAACAAAGAAACTAACTTTGTACATGAGAAAGGTAATCATGTTCTAAAGTTCTTTTGCAAAAGGAACATCTTCATGTCTTCATTGCGTCCAAAGTAATCTGTTGTAGGTAATGCCAGTACTTGTAACTGTCAGTGTTACTCCCAAGTTCTGCAGACATTGGCTGGCGCGAAATCTCTCTGTCAGTGTTAATTCCATCACTTGCCTGGGGGCTGACTGTTGCTTTTTCTCATCTCCACACCATTTCTGCACTACACTGTTATGATGCTATTGTTCCACTTTCAACATCCTATGGAATCCTGGGGTTTGCAGTTTAGAGAGGGGCCTTTAGAATTCTCAGTCAGAGAGTTCTTTGGCCTCAGTAAACTACAAATCCCAGAATTCCACAGGATGTTGAAAGTGGAATAATAGCACTATAACAGTGTGGAAGTGGCCTTAGTGGAAGGGGGTAAAGAAGCCATACCTGCCCCTCATACTAGGGTTGGGGATACTTCTTTGCTTCTGATTGCCTAAGACGAGCCAGACGCCTTCCAAGCACACTCCTGTGGCCAATCACTACCTGGAGTAGGAACAACTGTGTAAGCATCCAGTTGCCCTTCTGCACCCAACACAAAGGCATTGTGCAAGGAGGTACAATATACCTCTTTTGCAATGTCTTTCAAAGTAGCTATGCTGGCCTAAGGGATCCTGACCTTTCTATCTGTCAAACTGAGTAACATCTGACTGACAGCAACTCTTCAGGAACTCAGGCAAGATTCCTTCCCACCTGCTGCTAACTGATGCCTTTTACCAGATGCCAAGGACTAAACCTGGTTCTGTCCATCTCTGAGGCCCTTTCCTCAGGACAACATCATCCTGCATTGGGGATGGGAGAAGGACAGGACCCAGATGATGCTTGTGCATGATGTTGTCCATGTCCTGTTCTTCTCCTGTCCCCAGGCAGTGCAACTGTGCTGCAAATCATTGACAGGTAAAATGTGTCAATGACTGGTGATTGTGTAGCCCTCCTGCCACCCTCCCACACTTACCTGAGTTGTGGAGGGTCAGGAAGCATGATGGCCACGTTTCCTGCCCCCGCACAACCTGGGACAGTGCCCGGCAGCACTGCGGAAGGAAGAGGCATGGCCATTGCACCTCTTTCATTCTCGCAGGCAGCCAATGTGGAGCAGAGCGCTCCTGTTGCACTCCCCTCCTGGGAGAGACTCTACTGAGATCCCCATTGGATGCTGCAGGGATCAGGTTGAGTGCAGAAAGAGCCTAAAACATATTCTGCACCACAATGTTGTAGCAGAGATGAGTGGGAAGGATGTTGCCTTTATTCTGAGCTCTGCTTTATTATATGCATGCTCATATTACGATCATACAGTGGAAAAGGGGCCAGCTGTCTCTCTTGTCAAGGGAAGCACAGTAGAAAAAGTCTCTGTGTATCTTGCAAAATTTTACCTTCTGCATCACCCTTCACAGAATGTTTTCGTTTTTGAAGTGGCAAATTAATTGAACCCCAGTGAGGACTATTCACCCACCCTTCCGCCTCAGTGCACACTGGCTGTGAGTTAGATAAACAGACATGGCATCAGAAAGCTTTTAAATGTTTTAATTATGGAAAATTAATTAAGGTACCTTACCCTGTGGGCTGTTTGTTCATATTCAGGTCTGGCTATGTGACTGACCAAGAGATATTGCCAACTGATGTCTGTTTAGCATCCTGTGAAATGCTTCCTGTGACTCACTCGTGTGGCGGCACTAGGGTGGGCATAAAAGCGGCCCAGTTCCTTTCAAACATGAATAATCCTTTGTGAGTAAAGGAAAGCTATGAACATTGGCCCTGCCAATTTGTAGCATTGAATCAGAGAATCCGTTTCATACACACACAAACACAACAGTAAACAAACGCAACATTGCTGCTTTATGAAGCCAACAGCAGAACCAATATTACTTCCTAAGCTTAGCTTACTATTTTATTTTAAGCAATACAATATTGCTTACATACTCAAGCAAGCTTTAATCAGAAAGGCTTGAGGTTTTAGATCTGAAAGCTGTGGTAGTGTTGCTTTTGATTTCTGAAGAGAAGAGATCAACAACAGCATATTTCACTGCAAACACAGGCTACATGTTTCAGATTGTTGTTAGAGGGTCCACCCAATTCCCAGGCTCATGAGTATTTCCTCTGTCTTCAGGAGAATGTCTCCATAGTAATTATAGAGAGAGGTTTAGTTCATAAATATTTACCTCTTTATTACACATATCCCACTCTTCCTCTGAAACAGGGGTGGTCAGTTTTTGGCACCCAAGACTTGCTGTGGGCCATACCAGCCTACAAAACAAAGGGTGCTGGGGCCAAATGGGGTAGAATGGGCCCCACATCTTGTTTTAAGGAGATAGTGCCAGCTCTGGAAGCAAAAATAGCCACCTTGCCAAGGGCTTCATGGGTCTGAGAGTGATATATCTAGCCTAAAGAATGCAAACCAAGAAGATGCAAAAAAATATAACAGAAGCTCACAATATTCTTAGTTTTAGTTTTGTGTAGAAGACCATTTTCAGGTGAAAAAGTGCTTCCTTGGAAATCCACGCACATGTCACAAGAGAGGGAAATTCACCCTGCTGTCAACTTTTGTACAGTTGCCCAAGCCCCCTCTCAATCCAAGCCAAAATGGCCATGACAAGGTTGAGAAATGAGCACTTGCTGCAGGCCTGCCAGCCATTCTAAGGAGCACTGTACCAGAGATTCAAAGACAGACTCAAGCTCAGCACTGTCTGGTGGGTGTCCACATCCTAGCATATGCTTAATGCTATACCTTCTGCAGCTTTTTGACCAGCTGGGCTTTCTGTTTCTGCGACATCATTGCACTAATAACCTTTGCCAGTTGATTGGGATTGGTTCCCACAGATCTTTTAATGGGTTTTGTGCTTGCTATTATTCTGCCGGTCTCCGGAAAGGGAGTTTCGGAAAACAACTCTTTCTTTGCCTTGAGGCTACAGCAAAAGTTAACTGCTTCTAGTAAGTGAGGAAACAGTTGGCTGAGCCCAGATGCTGACAGATTTATCACCCCTGTCAGTGATGATAATGGGGTGATTACTATCCGAAAAAAAGCATGTGTAGATTCTGAAGGATTCTGAAGGGCAGCCTCCGTGTCAGTTTGATGAACTACTAATCTCAGAGCAGGAAATAGGCAGTCTGTACATCATAACTGAATAGTGCTTGAAAGACCTACCCTTGTGTATCTTCGATTTTGCAATATAGGCAGGAAACAAGGGGATAAGGGAGGAGCTTAACTCTTCACCTTCCTCCCACATTTTCTTTATAAAATACTCCATACAGCTGTTTTTCTCCTTACTTGAACCTGAGGACCAAAACATGACAAGGAAGACCAGTGATCAGATCTCATAGTATGCCTCTACCCATCCTTTAAAACAGTTGCACAGAGGAATGGAGTCTGCTGATAACTGGCACAACCACCCTGAAGGAGAGGCTAATTAATTGATTCTTCTGTCTTGTTTTCCTCAATCTAAATTCCTTGCTGGAACTACTGTTAGCTTCATGGGGTGGTATTACTCTTGTTGCATCTTATTATTGTCACTCTACAGAATAATTAATATCTGACCACAGTAGTTCTTGTCTTGATTACTTTCCAAATAGACTACTGTAACATGTTCTACAGGGGGCAGCCCCCAATACTATTCAGTTAGTGCAAATTATGGCAGCTAGATTGTTGCCATCCCCAATCTTATACCAACTGCATTGGTTTGTAACCTGCTTCTGAACTCTATTAAATGTGATGGTTTTGCAAAGCCCTACTAGGTTTGGCATCAAGAGTCAGCGATATCTGAAAGAGCGCCTTCCTCCATATGAACCTATCCAAAATATGAGCTCTTTAACAGAGACACTGTTGCATTGTCCACAAAATTAAAAGCCTAACTTGATGATTACAGCCAGCTAGAGAACTCACTCCCAAGGAAAGTCAGACTTGCTCCCTCCCTCTTGAACATCCCAGCATTCAAATATACTGTTTTGCACAGCTCTTGACCCTTAAAACTAGGATGGATTTTCTAGCTATTTGGGTGTTTTTAAACAAAGTTTTAAAGTTTTTTAAATAAAACTTTAAAAATGAAGATTTTTTTAAAAGGGCTTTTTCTTATTTTGTATTTGCTATTCATTGACTTAGGGGGTCCTGGAAGGCTACTGTGGGAGTCCATGTTCCTTCAAGTCACCTATTGACTTACAATGACCCCATGAATTGCATAGGGTGTTCTTAGGCAAGAGATACTCAGCGGTGTTTCTGTCAGGCCCTTCCTCTGAAATATAGCTTATGGCACCTCATATTCATTGGTGGTCTCTCATCTAGGTACTAATCAAAGCTAATCTTATTTGGCTTCCAAGATCAGACAGAATTGGGCGCCTCTAGGGTATTCAAGCTGCTCGGAAGGCTAGGAGACAGATAAAATAAACTAGTAGCAGATTGCAGAAGGTGATTTTTGTATCCTCTCTCTCATCATCTCCTTCTTTGGTGTCCTCCTTCTCCTCTTGTCCTCCTTCTCCACCAGCAGCTTGCAGCCCAGTTTCTTGACACAACAAAACCTTTCCCAATGTCCCCACACAATGTCCCCAATGTGTGGGGACATTGGGAAAGGTTTTGTTGTGTCAAGAAACTGGGCTGCAAGCTGCTGGTGGAGAAGGAGGACAAGAGGTGTGTTTTTAAAGGGCTGAGAGGGAAGGTTCCCCCAGAAAAGAAATGCCTGAGGTAGGGGGGTCAGTGGTTGAAGAAACTCACTGATAATCAGATTTATGAAAATCAAACCCACAAATATGGAGGGCCAACTGTAGAAAAAAAAAAGAGTAAAACACCCTGTTCATATTTTGGAGATTCCTGTGGCTACAAATTGGAAGGAAGAGGAATCTAGAAGTCTACTCATGGATCTCAGAAGTTATGGCTATTTTGTCCCTAGCTTTAGGATTTCTGATCAAGTTGGGAAAGCAAATGTGCTAGGTGGCAGAAAGGTTTAAGCACACACACACCGCCCCCAGCGACTTGAATAACTTACTTTTTGGATTACAGCTCCTAGAAATCTCCCCGGGTTGCATGGTCACAGACAATGTTGGCTGGGGTATTCTGGGAGCTGAAATCCAAAAAAGTAACTTCTCCAAGCTCTTACTCATTCTTCTGACAAGCTCACCTTGCATGCCAAAAGCAAGCATAAGATTAAGAGGTCCATGTCTGCTACTGAACATTTCATTTTGCCCTCATGATGTATGTAGGGATGTCCAGCTTCTATCAAAGTCCATATCAGAAACTCCGTGCTGGCAACACTCACAGCTTAAAAGAAGGCTAGGCCAGAAGATCACCAGCAAGAATAGGAAACGCCCGGGCCTGGACTGAGTCAGAAAGTTTAGATAGGGATCCCGGTCAGCTGAGAGCTAGGCCAGGAGCCAAGGCGAGCCTGAGAAAACCACGCAGGAACTTTGAAAAGCAGGGAGTTTCCATCATTTCTCAGGTTTCCTTGAATAATAGTCAAGGAGCAGAGGCTGATGAGTGCCAAAACCTGATAGCTAAATAGACGTTAGCTTTGGTGAACAAACAAACACACAATGAAGACTGATTCAAGCTTACTTTAGAATTCAGCAACCATGCTGACCCTCCAAAGTGTAAGTAGTTTGGCTAACAAATGGATGTGGCCTAAAACTTCTGGCTGAACTGAAAATCATGGGGAAAAACATTTAGACAATGACATATGTTTTTCATACTGTCCAGTTGTTCTACTTTGGCAGGGACAGACCCAACTAATTTTCTGTTGTGCTGTTGTTGTTTTTTCAGCTGCTTTTAAAACATTCAAGTTTTTTTCTCCTCCTCCCATTTCCCCCCTTTGTTTGCAGCTTACTTGCATTGGTGCAAACTGAGTTCAAAGTGCAAAAGGAGTTTGCACTCTATTAACTCCACAGGGGAGAGAGGACAGAGAGAGTTCAATCTTGCCCTTCCCTGCAGGCAGGGGCAAAAGCAGTCCACTGCAGTCTCTCCTAGCTTGTCTGTTCTTCCTTATAAAAAAAACCTTTTGCCATCTTGATCACACTCTGATGTTGTTTGGCCACATGAGTCCAGGTTGTCGTATGCAAAATGTTGGAGGGTATGATATATTTGGAGCCTCTTGTATAAAATGTATAAAATGAAAGAAGACTAAGGCCATTTCTGTGCTACACTGTTATAGTGCTATTATTCCACATTCAATATCCTGTGGAATTCTGCGGTTTGTAGTTTACTGAGGCCAAAGAGCTCTTTGGCTGAGAATTCTAAATGCCCCTTCCTAAACTGGAAACCCCAGGATTCCATAGGATGTTGAAAGTGGAATAATAGCACTATAACAGTGTAGGGCAGAAATGGCCAAAGTCATTTGCTTCAACATCAGGCTTTGGGATCTGCTGTTTTACTTCTTCAGATGCAAGTTGCATCTGAAGAAGTGGCCTGGAGTCCAGAAAAGGTTACACTAAACCAAATAGCTTAGTTTTAAAGGTGCCACTGACAAACAGAGCTATTTCTGTGAATATTATCAGCATGTGTATGGCCTTAGGATGAAGCCACAAAGGGAGCTAAATGAAGATGTTGCCCCCCAAATTAGAAATCTGCCCCCAAATGAAATTTTCCTTCAGTCCCCAAACTTCTAGAATCACCGTAGTTTAAAAACTTCACTTGAACATTCAGAAATACAATTTAAACATCCAAAGAATAGTGGGAAGCAAAGTTACTAAGGGAAAGCAAACACTGCCATTGTAAGAGTTCTAGGTGTGAATAATTTTCAGTGTCTCACACTCTGCAATGCTTGAAGTTCTGGGACTGAAAGAAAATTTAACGTGGAGGAGAGTTTTAATTTGGAGCTGCAGTATCCCTCCCTCAACCCACAGATACACCCCTGGCCTGTTCCAATACACACATCCATTCTTTCCAAAGGTGGAGCAACACCATACTTGTGTAACGTATGTGTAATCAAAGTGTCCACGACAATTACAATGAATGGAAGGGCTCTCATTTTGGTGGAGTTGAGAGTCTGCATTGGACTCTCTCTCACACACACACAAACACATTTAAGGAGCTCCTGGATCACAATGTTCAACTTTCCATTTTGTACTGCATTTTTTGGAAGGATATATATGCTGAACAGACTTGTTTTCCTGGTTCCATTTCTTTCCTAAGAGTTGTTTGAAATTCTTATCTTTCACTGAGCCAGCATGACATGTTCCAGGTACAGGAATGAGATTATGTGAGTGCCCATTGCTAAGTTATCCTAAAAGAGTAGAGCTTGAGAAGAGGGTATGGGAATTTTTTCTAATTGAAAAGATCAGCTTTATCTCCCTGAGACTTGCATAGACATAATACAAATGTTTGCTTTCTGTTGTCTCACTCCTTAACAAGGCCCTCCTACTTGGAAAGGAACAGATAACATAACAGTGCTAAAAGTGGCAGACAGGCAGGCTAAGGTCAAAGAAGCCACACAGATATCCCAGGACCTTTTTTTTTTTTTTAATTGCCATATGAAGGGAGAAAATGTCTGGGAAAAGCTTAGAAAGAAAAGGTGAGAAGATGAAATGGAGAGGCACTTACTGGCAAATATAAATCATTTGCCAATAGAAAGCATATTTCCCTGTTCAGAAAATCTAGCCTGCTTTTTGAAAACCAGAACAGGACATGCTGGCTGGGGGATTCTGGGAATTGTAATTCAAACAGTATGTTTTCCAAAATCTGATAAAAACAATGAGAATCATCCATATGGCTGCCAGATCTCCAGGCTTGGCCTTCAGTCTCTGTTTTTTGTGAGTCCTCTTCAAACGGAAGATGAGGGTACAAGTTCTCCAGCTTTGCCGGGGCTTAACTCTGGCCAAGAGGCAGAGGCTGCGTGCAATCTCCAGGTCAGTTAGGTGAACCACAGCTTGGTACGTAAAGATATAAATTCCATAAAGACAGATGGAGCATGAGTAAGGGGAAGGAGACATATTTATCATGGACAAATTGTTCTCTACGATCAGTAGACTACACTGGATATTCCCAAGTTCAAAATGTGTGGAAAATTGTATGTGTCTCTTTGAATCTTATCTCACTACACTTTTATAAGCACCATGCCCCACTTTAACTGTCATGGCAATATTCTGGGGAAATCTGGGTTTTGTAGTTTAACGAGGTCCAAGAGCTCTCTGGTTGAGAATTTTAAATGCTGTTCCCTAAACTGCAGGTCCCAGGATTACATGGGATGTTACCATGGCAGTTAAAATAAAAGCTAGTGCTCTAACAGTGTAGCATGACAGGGCCCTCTCTCTGTGGTGCTCAACTGCACATGACGTAACCTGTTACTTAGGCCATTTCCACACCAGTAGCACTTAGAGTAACTAAGAATCAGAGCTCAATAGCTATAGAAATAAGGCAATCAGAACCAGAGCTGAACCAAAGAATGATCACAAGGAGAAGGGGGAAATGAAATGAAAGTGAGAGGTCTGGAGAAAATAAAATTTTGAAAACCCACATAGGTCTTATGTGATAATTGGTGGCAGTGGGACCCAGAGGGATTCTGGAAGCTGTAGTCCAAAAAGGTAACTTTTCCAAGTTCTGAAATTAAACAGCATCCTAAGTTAGTGTGTTTAGATCCACTACAAAAGTTAGTGCGTTTAGTGTTAGTGTGTGTTAGTTTAGCGTTAGTGTGTGTTTAGATCCACTCCGAACCGCTCTGTAGAGACAGAACAATTTGCAAAAGAAAGAACTCCAATGTCTTCTCCCAATGCCACTGCAGCTATAAATGTGTGAACATGTTTATAATATTCTCTGTAGCATTACAAGTTATCTCAAAAAGCTGTGTCACAATTTTGAAGCCTGCAAGGAGAATTTCAAAAATGAAAATGAGGAGAGACAAGAGTTTTTGGCTCAACCCTAACTGCATTCTTAACTACCAGAGTGCATTATGTACACTTCATGAAGGATTGATGTGATGTTATTTGTTTTCCACACCTGAGACTGCAGCGTCTTCTTTTCTTCTTACATAACAGATGGATTCCTTTATGTGTCAGTTCTGCTGTGGCTAACAATCAGCACAGAAGGTGCCAATTACTTAATTTTGGTAGGTTGCCATGCAGCTACCTCAATAGTTTAATGTCTCTGCTGAAATCTGGATGCACCCACAGCCTGCTGAACTATAGACTGAGATTCAGGTTAACAGATGACATGTTTGGGAAAACAGACCGGCAGGCTCTGTAATGTAACAGCCTCTGCATTTTTAATAGTTGTTTGAGGTGTTTTGTGAGTGTATGATCTGGAAATATTTTATATTAGACAGAAATTGCTGTGGAGCATGTTATTGAAGGGTATAGTATTAATCAGTAATACCTTATTGCATACTGAAGTATTTAACAGTGGCATGCCTGTTATATTTGACATCTGGTACAGACCTTTTTTTAACACTCACCTCCTCTTGACAACAAAGTTGTTTTCAGTAATAAGCATGAAATGAAATGAATAATAATAATAATAATAATAATAATAATAATAATAATAATAATGGCCAAAAAAAATTCAGTGAAAATTCTATTTTACACAGTGAAAGGCTTTGCTATAATTATAAAACACAGGATGATTTTCTTTTGAAATTCTTTGATATGGTCCGCTACCCAGTGTAGGGCCTTAAAGGTAACAACCAGCACTTTGTACCTTGCCCAGAAACTAACTGGCAGTCAGTGGAGTAATTTTAATATAGATGCAATACAATAACTCCTAGATGCACAGGATCCAATCTGGCTGCCATGTTTTATACAAACTGAAGTTTCTAAAGGTGGTACAGAAGTCACCCAATACATAGTGTATTGCAGAAGTCCAGCCTTGAGGTTACCAGTGTGTGGAACAGTGCTTCCTCTTGTCTGAACTTACTGCCGATCAGTTTCATTAGTAAATTCAAGTTTTTCTCTTTCTCTCCCCATACACTCTCCTCTATCATCTTCCTTTACTGGTCTTTTTTCTAAACCAAGGAGTCCCAAGTCCTTTCGATATTCTCAGTTGCTTGTTCAGTTGCTGCTTTTTGCATCTTACATAGTGCTGTAATTTTTTTTTTTTTTTTGCACACTCAGAGCGACATGTATAGAAAGGCACTGAGGTATTAGAGTTCTGCTTTCAATCCAATTTTTTTTCCTAATAAATCTGAGCAAGACATATATTTTCACATTTGCTGACTAACTAGGCTGCTCATCTATGTGAGTTTTATTCCATTTAATTTCAAGCAAAGGCTGACAGCCCAACAAGCCAGAGGTAGAGAAAGTGGTGCAACTTAAGGTTACAGAGTAGACAGTCCAAGACCAGAACAATTAGAGGTGTGCATATTAAGGTCAGCACTGAGAAAAGACTGAATTCTGGAAGGCAAGGGTATCCATGTCACTTGAACAGTGAATTCCTCAGAAGGCAAAGAAAACCTGGACCAGCAGCAATTATATGCAATCATCCAAATCCCTTTTGGGTTTTTGGATTGCCTTGTCCAGCTGTAGTTATAGACTGCAATCCCACATTACACCAGCAAGGCATGAGATGCTCCATGTAAAGCTGTGCAAGAACAACCAGAATGAGCCTAAACACATCCCCACAGTCCATCAGTGACCAGGGAGATAGAGGCCATTTCCGCACTACACTGTTATAGTGCCATTATTCCACTTTCAACATCCTATGGAATCCTAGGGTTTGCAGTTTAGGGAGGGGCCTTTAGAATTCTCAGCCAGAGAGCTCTTCAGCCTCACTAAACTACAAACTGCAGAATTCCACAGGATGTTGAAAGTGGAATAATAGCACTATAACAGTGTAGTGCAGAAATGGCCAGAGTTTTATCTAGCAGCCTTCTTGCTGTTTTGCAATGGGAGGAGCTTCTAGGCAGAAGGAGCAGCCTCTGCACTCTCCCATAAATCTCCTGACAGAAACCTATACTCTTGTCAGTGCAATGTAGGATTTTGGCCTCCGATTACACCTGGGCAAAGAACCCAAAGGGACATGAAAGGCATTGTTAAATGCTGTGGTCCAGATTTTTTTGTTATTTTATTCTGAGTCACACGGACTCCCCTTACTTTGCCTGCTAGAATTGTCACTTCATGCTGTGATGGAAGCCTTTGAGAAAGGGGATACTGGGTATCTCCTTCTGCAAGGATTCCCCCTCCGAAAAAAAATACCCAACACATAATCAGGCATAATTACCAGTTGTGGCTTTGTATGTCACCAGAAGGATGATAGCTGCAAGCAAATAGTATCTCCTCTAGCTATTATATGGAGAACTGAGTACTGGACTACATGCATACCTGGACTCAGACTACCAGATCCTGGTGCATATCAGTGTTAATAGTGGGCCTTCAATTCACTTGGCCTAAGAGCAACCTGATAACTGGGAGTAAGACACATGGACCCAGTTATCAGAGTCCTTGGCCCTTTCCGCACACTGTTATTAAGGCAGGCCAATGCGTCTTGCCACGGAGGTCTTCTGCACCTTGGAGTGGACTAGGTTTGGTTTATTTACCTTTGTTCTGCACATAATTCTGATTAAATGTGCCCCCATGTGGTGGTAAAGCGCGCTATTTGAAAACCGGAAGAAATCAGTTTTCCAGATCGATCCAATTCATACTTTCACAGTGGTGCAGACACGTACATTCGCGCCAATGCGAATTGGTGGTCAGGGAGGGCTCATGGGAGGGGCCAGAGGGTAGCATGGACTTGCACACGTACGCAATGATGTACTAAACCATGCAAAAAAAAAAGGGGGGCCAATCACAGCTGACAGGGCGGAGTGAGGGGAGTAGCGGGAGTGGCCACAGCAGAGGCAGTGTGGATTCATGAACTCGCACTCCTCCAAATCAGAATGGAACATACGCAGTAGCTGTGCAGAAGGAAATGAGGGAAAGTCCGCCTTGTTTCGAGCCCAGAAAATCCGGTAAGAAATGGCACAAACCGATTCACCAGCCTCGTGTGGAAAGGGCCCTTGATTTGAGTTCCTTGATGCCTTGTGCATGTGTATATGGGGATTCAGGTCACTTGTGCACTAACTGCAACCCTGTGAATTTCATAGGGTTTTCTTAGGCAAGGAAACACCAGAGGTGGTTTGCCATTACAACTCAAACTTAAAAGACATTTTTATACCCTCCAACATTTCACAGATGAAAAAGGGGACATGTCTGGCCACATCACAGTGTGGTCAAGACAACAAAAGTTATTAATGAAGAACATACGAGCTAGGAGAGGTGGCTGCAGCAGCTTGCTTTCGGCTAGGACTACGGGGAAGGGCAAGTTTCTGCTCCCTTCTCTTCTTTTTACTCTACTGAGTTAATTGAGGGCAAGCTCCTTTTGCACTTTGAACTCAGCTGAAGCAAACCGAGGACAAAGAGGGGAAGTGGAAGAAGGACAGGGAAAATGGGACCTCTTTAAAACAGTTGAAATGGTAGGACAATGGAGGATTAACTGGGTCTGTCCCTACCAAATTGGGACAGTTGGAGGATATGGATTTTCTCAGAATTAAGAATGACTCTTTTCATTTCAGCTCACTACCCAGTAAACTTGCTTAGCATTTAAGCTTCAGTCTGATATGCATTGCTGCAGGAGTAGGTAGACATCACAAAGGATTAAAGCAAGAATCTACCCCTAAGCTGCTATAGTCTGGCACTGTTGAAAATGTGCATTATTGATCCACGTGATTAAAAGACACTGTTTCCAGTCTGGTTTTTTTTTCAAAGTATGCAGTATATAGTCTCATGGGAAAGAGGACGATAATGATTTCCCCATGTCTCATAAAAATTATGGCTCATAACTGTAAAACAGGGGATGTATCTGTTACAAATTTTGCTGTGGTGAGATTTTAATAAATCCAAAGGGAAAGATCAGAAAGTTCTGACATTTACTGGTAGATGTCAAAGCCTAAAGAATGCCCTCCATAAATGTCCAAATGTCATCTTCCTACTTCTGGATAAATGGTATTTGCCATGCTGTGGGTGTACATGCTAAAAAAGAGAGAGAAGAGAATCACGACACACAGATGACTAACACTTGTCACTTAATTTCTTAACAGTGTTTAAAAAGAGTGGCAAATGTCAACTTTGACCAGATTTCTGGCGTTGTACCATAACAGATGGACTTGTTTTGGTAACACTGCATTGGCTTTATATCTATTAATGTTTTGAAACATTACAACATGTTATTGTGTATCTTCATATCATTTCTGCCTTATGGTGATCCTAGAGTGAACCTATCACAGGGATTTTGTAGCAAGATTTGTTCGGGGGGGGGGTGCCGCTACCTTCCTCCGATAATGAGAAAGTGTGACTTGCCTAAAGTCACCTAGTGGATTTCCATGGCTAAGTGGAGATTTGAATCCTGATCTCCAGAATCCTAATCCAAAACTCAAACCACTACACCATGCTGGCTCTCTGTAGAACACATTATAATACATACTATTTTTTATTTTATATCTATCTATCTATCTGTCTGTCTGTCTGTCTATCTATCTATCTATCTGTCTATCTATCTATCTATCTATCTATCTATCTATCTATCTATCTATCTATCTAATCTCAAGTATCACCTATGAGAAAAAGAAATCCTGGACAAATTTTATATATATAAAATAATCCTGGGCAAATTTATACATACATACATACATATATAAATTAGCCAGGATTATTTTATATATATAAAATTTGTCCAGGATTTCTTTTTCTCATAGGTGATACTTGTTAGCAAGATTTGAGATCCTGTGTCTCTAATTCCCCAAACTGTCTTCTCCAGTACCTGTAACCTTCCTCCATATTCCTCAGTCCAATCTGTATTCAGAGTTATTAACATACAGAAGTTGGATTCCTGAGGGAATACACTGCCCTCCTCCTTCTTGCTGCTAGGCCTCATCTCCATAGCACCTGGCCTAGTCAAGAGCTGTCTGGCTGGGAATTCTAAAGGCCCCTCCCTAAACTGCAAACTCCAGGATTCCATAGAACATTCCTAGGCAGCCAATCATTTAAGGCCTTCACCTCACACAGCCAATCATATGAGGTCAGGTGTTTGTCTGATACAGACAAACTCACAAACTTTGACTTTTATATATTAGATTTATCCAGAAACTTTTGGAAAGAATAGAACACAGACAGTGTTTTTACAAACAATAGAAACTGTAGATTGTTTTGGTAGAGCTGTCACTTCTCTGTTCCAAGAGACGATCACTCTTACTCAGAGCTTGTCCAAGATATTTTTCTGTCCAAGGCAATGGGCAAAATCAGACACATCCATTCTATTTAGAAAAGAAACAATCAGACAAGCAGTTGAATCTTATTCTCTGCTTCTCCTTCACTTGAGGATGGCAGCAGGCTACAGTGTCATACACATATAGCCCTGTCTTATACCAACTGTCTGCCACTTTGAACCTCGCACAACCTGAAGGCCAGCCTCTGTTCTATTAAAATTTAGTTAATTCAGTCATAAAATCCAATTAGTAATAGGGAATCTATATCATAGATATGCCAAAAAAGTCAGAATAAAATAACCTTGTTTTCAGAATTGAGGCACCTGTCTGAGGTAATGTGAATAATATATATAGCTAGGCAAAGCCTGCACATAGTGAGTATTTCAGAAAGAACAAATTAGCACTATGCTGTGCAGGACGTGACATGGCATGATCCCTTTTAACTTAGGTTGTGGGCTACAGGAAGCCAAATAAGCTATGATACCATTTCTTTGGGCAGCTGGGCCTTGCCCTCGAGGCCAAGCCTGGCACTGCCAACTTCCTTATTGAGTGTTGGCCTTCTTGGCCAAGAATCGGTTTGTTTTTCTTAAGTAATTTCTCTTCCTTTCGCAATCCAGGCCCTGACTGGTCTTGAAAGTATTTGGCTTTCTCTCCGTCTTCGTCCTCTCACCCCCACGGCTTTGTATGTTTCTTTTTTCTGGACTCCACTAATACAGTTGGGAAAAACTGGGCATATGACCTAGCTCTGGGAGAAAAGAACTATGACAATCTCCTGAGGCTGGACTCACTCTGGAGGAGTCAGTACGTGTATCTGGTTGCAAGGTTGTGAGCCAGAACCTGGAAAAGTTGTTTTTGGGGACTGCAATTCCTAGAAGCCTCCAGCCAGCATGGTCAGTGAAATCTGGGACAGTATTTTTGAGAACTGAATGCAAAGTGCTTTTGCACTGAGCTAAGTTTGTTTCTTCTTCTTTTTCTTCTTCTCCATCATCATCATCACCATCATCATCATTTATATAGAACTCCCTTTATACAACAGTTTCACTGGCTACTACTGTCGTTTGTTTCTTGGCACAATTCAAAGTGCTGATCATAATTTACACACAACTTAGGCCCAGGCTGTTTGAAAGACTGTATTTCCCAAAATGAATGTGCTTTATTATTTTTCCACACTAGACTGTTATAGCGCTATTATTCCCCTTGCAACATCCTATGGAATCCTGGGGTTTGCAGTTTTGGGAAACTGCAAACCCCAGGATTCCATAGGATGTTGCAAGGGGAATAATAGCGCTATAACAGTCTAGCGCAGAAATGGCCTTAGTTTTGAAGTCTTCATCAGGAGGCTTTTTCTCAGTCCTATCACATTCATAGGCATGTTTAATGAAGACCTGAGAGGCAGTGTTCTTGGTGGCTGGTCCCAGATTGTGGAATTCTCTCCCACAGAGGGCTAGGCTTGCTCTGTCTCTGTTCTTTGACTGGAGATGTCTTTTTTATTCAGACAAACTTTTAATTCTCATTGGTTTGAAAGGGTTGGTGGGTTGGTTGGTTGTCTAAAAAATGGAGGTTGCTGCATTTTTAAAAGTTTTTAAAAATTGTTTTTAATTTGCTGCTTTCGTCATGTAATAGCTTGTTTTTAAATTATGTATTTAAATATTAGGATTGATTTTAGCTATATTCTGTTTTAAACTGTGTTGTAAGCCACCTTGTCTCTGTCACTGGAAGAATGATAGAAAAAATAAAATAAAATGAATATATCCCACCACCACAGCCTCCATTCACACCTTTAAGTTCTAGAGGCCAATGGGACAGAGGCAAGATGAAATCTGAAGGACAGCAATTCTAGGAATTCACACTAACCCGTATGTGAATGCATCATGCATTGCCCAAAGAGAAAACATGCCGAAATAGGGCTTTGTTATGATAGCAGCTATGAATCAGGAAAATTCCCGGTGTCTTTGGAGCCTATGGTCAGTACTGTGTTTGTGTGTGTACGTGTATGTGTGTGAACTGCAAGTCCTGTAGAATCAGTGATGACCCAAGATATTTTTCTTTTCAAAGTGAATCAGAAAGTGGTTTCATGACCTCACCTACATCAAGGCCCATAGCACCTAAAGCCAGTCACTTTATATTGGCACGTGAGACTGAAAATCCCACAAGCACCTCTCCCCATTCTTAGCACGAAAAATACAATAATAAATTAAAAGACTAACAATTTCTTGCCCTTTCATTGACAACCCAGATCTCCTGGCTGGGGCAACTGCTTTGCTTTATCCAATGGCAGGGCCGGTCCCTTATGTAATTCCACAGCAGCCTTTGAATTGGTATTAACTGCCAGGACAAAAGGGAAAAAATAGCAACTAATAGAAACAAGATCTGATTTGTACATACCAATATTATGAGGGCACTGTGTTTGACCCAGTGAGCCAGTAGACCAGTGGTGGGCAATTGACCATTCCATTGGCACCTGGGGACTTTGAGTGCCACCATCTACCCTGAAGGCCTCAAAACAGCCTGGAAAGGCTACATGTGGTCATTGGCCACACTTTTCTCACCCCTGCTCTAGACAGTTGGTTTGAACAACAACTGGGAAAGGCATTTCAGTACTGCAGCCCATTGGTAAGGTACGTGATGGGAAGCAGGAACAGTGGCCCAAAAGGAACAGGATAATGTGTTCATACGAAGGCAAGGTGTCTCACCTCTAAGTTCATATATCACTAGAGTTGCCTGCTTTTAATCTGTCTGCACTTGTATACTCCCTTTCTCACAGAAAACACAAGTTTAAGCCAAAACTAGAAAGTGTGGAGTTAGGCAAAACACACTAAAATAACAGGACAGAATATTTGAGGACATGTTAAGCATTTGCTTTGGATTCTCTTCAAACTGTTGGTATGAGGAATTGAGGTCAATACTTAATTTATCCAAGCCTCTTTCTCCTTCCTTGACTGGATTCCAGCCAGAGCTTGGCAAAGTTACCCTTCTGGCTGCCTGGCCCCTCCTGGAACTGCAAACCCCAGGATTCCATTGGAGGTTGAAAGTGGAATCATTGCGCTATAAGAGTGTCGTGCGGAAATGGCTCTAGAAAGAAGAGGATATGATTCATGGCAACAATGGTGGCTGGTGGCCAGCGAGACAGTGAATCTGAACTTCTGGTTTATTCTGAAGTTTAAAGGAGTTATCCATAGTTGGGTTTTAGGATCCAGCACCTTGGAAAACTCCTGTAAAGTTTAGACTAAAACTGAGAGTGGAACCCTTGCCCCAATGTCATGGGTATCACCAGCCACCACTGGGAAACATCAGCCGTCATTGCCAACTTGATGCCACTGTTAACCCTCTTTACATTCATTCTACTGCTGCTTTTTTGTTGTTGTGACACGGCATTTAATTTGTCCATGTGTAGTAGTATCCTTAGAAAGCAACAACACCGTTTTTGATTGTTTTATAATGCCATTACAGACTAAGAAGTTAGACAAACTGTGGGATCACAGATAATAGAGACTCTCACTGAGAATCGGCACACGGCTTCCTGTGGTACAGTACTAGGTGCAGCAATCAAAGCTAGTGGAGCAGATAAGAGACCAACGAAAAAGAAGGAGATAAGAGACTAGAGCAGCTCACACTTTACCCAAGTTAGGCTGGGCAGTTATGTATTTCCAAAGGGAGAAAATACATCACCAGAAAAGAGGGCAAGAAAAGAACACAGATTTGCATAAAATTTAGCCTTATCTAAAGCTGAAGATATTCCAAATTAGGAATACAAATTTAGAACGAGTGATTATAATATATAATGACTACAGTTTAAATAGACATACTGTCCATCTCATTATAGTGTGATCATTTGACCTGCACATTGGCCTAAGCTGCTGCCCAAATCCAGGATCCTTGCTATCCATGTGATAGTTCTTTGCCTTTCAACTGAATAGAAGGCTATACTTTGGAGCTTCATGGGGAGAACTTTCCCTGTCCAAATCCATACTGTGATTCTGCCCTGCATATGTTGATTTTTTTTAAACTGTGAGGTCTTCATTATTGTCAATATTTTCCCTTTCAAGTTTATCTTGTGACATTCATCAAGCCATTTGCTAGTTATACCTGAGGGCAAGGAGCTCTCTGGCATAAAATTCTAAATGCCCCTCCCTAATGGATTGTCCTCCATTTCAGTGATGGTCTGTGACTTGCTCAGGATACTCAAAGAAGCTGAAGGAAGTGTGTGTGAGAGAGCGTGTCTTTTAAGCTTTCTCTCTTAATTAAGCATCCTCATTCCTCTCATGTCCCGTGTCCCATTTGCCACTGTGTGCGTTCACAAATGTCTTAAAAAAGCTTTCTCTTCTTGAACCCTTGCTCACTTCTCTGCTTCTACCAGGCATAAGCATCATTTCTTTTTCTCCCTTCCTTGTCAAGCTAAGCCAAGCCAAGTGCAAGAGGATACTTATCGGTGGGATAGGACTGGATGCTTATTATATTCCCAAATTAGAAGTGTGTGTTAACATTCCAGAAAGGCAGGGCATTTGTCATTTTGCAGATGGCCCTTGTGGAAAGAGCCAGCCACATGAACACAGTTGCAAAGCTTGTTGTGTCAATGACATCCATGGACATGCTTCCTCTTTTCCCTAGTCACTTTCTGAATCTGCTTAAATTTCTGTTACTGTCAACGTTTTGTGGCTTAGTTTACCAACTGAGTACAGTGGCATGAGATCTCACTGTTTCTCCCATCAGAGTTGCAGGTCCAGAAGTGGGTTCACACATGAAAATGTTTGTGCTATCATCAATTGCACACTTTAAATTCTGGGCCATTACTCGTAGAATTATTATTTTTTTAATTGTAAACCAAGGGTGAGTGTTGCAGAGGCTGTGTCCTCCATGGGAAGGAATACATCAAATGCCCCTGTTTATATAACGCCTCAAGCACACACAGACCCTATTAGGAAGGAAGAAGTGTCTTTATTTTAAGGTTAAAGAGGTCTCTGATAAGGTAGACGGCTATCACACCATTGAAAATAGCTGCAGTGTTCAGTCACACAAGTAAGTAGTTTCAGGATGCAGGCCTTGGTAAGAGCCTGGTAAGTGGTTGCAGGATGAGGAGTCCAAGTAAGGGTAGGCTGGTTGAGTTGAGTACCAGGCCATTTCTGCACCTTACCAGTTCCCGTCATGGTCCCAGTGTCATCCTGGCAGCACCTTTGCTGGGAAGAGAGCACAGCGCGAATGCTCACCTCTGCACCCGACCGGCTGCTTGCATGAGCATGAGCAACACACTCCATCCTTCTGTTACCCTGAGAACTGGGGGTCCTGGGAGGGGCGCCCAAATAACCAAAACAAACACAAAAAGATGGGGAAATTAACTCGAGCACTCTCTTAAGCTAACGAGAGGCAGGGTAACTTAGCGGGAATCTTTTACCCTGTGTATACAGGTTCAGGTCAGTGAGCAGTCAAACAGTTTAAAATGGCAATTATTACCAGATAGCAATTATTAAGAAAACACAACCACTCAGCTAACTAGAAATAGGAATAAGAGTCTTGGGGGAAATGGGTGATACGCCACCTTTCTCGTAGTCCTGAAGAAGTCCAATTGGAGAGAAGGAAACTCGGTGTGGCGGCCGAGGGGAGCTCACAGAAGAAGCGGCAGCAAGGCAGGATGGAAGTCCAGCGAAGTCCGAGGAACTCTCGGACCTGGAGATTTTTATAGGAGAAGGAATAACCGTGGGCTAGTCTGGTCTTGGGCGTAAACAATGAGTTTTGAGCTGGGGACAATGTCAGAATTTACATGATTGAGTTAAGGTCTGAATTGACAATAGTATGGCCAGTATGCAAATGCAGCTAGCTTGGCAGTTAAGCACTTAGCTCATCAGGATGCCCGCTCAAGGCAGAGGTCTCTTTGTTTTAACACGCATTTGTAATGAGGGTATTTGTTTCGGGAGGTCTCCTAAAGCAGATCTGACAGTTTCTGGCTTGCTTAGGTGTAAACAGAAATGATTCAGCATTTAATAGCCATGCCTAGCATCGTGCTTGTTCGGTGGCCTCACAAGCACTTGGCTGGTGGCAGAGCAGGGCCGAATTATGATATCAAAATGATATCTAAAGGTTACCAAAGGCCAGGCCAGGCCAGTTCACAGGGGAAGAAAGCACATAGATCACGCTTCCACCCATTCCACACGGCTGGTGGTGATGGGAGTGTTCCGTGTATGTGGGCTCCTAACAGATTTTTTCTGTTAAGTGAATATTCCACAATTGTGATGGGTGAGGACACACTGGCTGTGGGACCATGACAACATCATGTGAAAGCACAACTCACAGACTGCTGCCAACATGTCCCCATTGCAGGACACTGGTGCCATGCGGAAATGGCTTCAAGGAGCATTACAATCACAAACAAACCAATAATAAGACACAATGGATGCTTCACATGAGTTACCCCAAGTCCACTCTCCCTCTGGCCTTTTCCCAAATACCATGATTTTTTATTTCAAATCGTTAATGGTCAATTTTTCTTCTCAGGCATAAGCATCAAAATGTGTGTGTGAGAGAGAGACAGACAGAGACAGAGACATCTCCCACTTTTCTTTGAATCCCTGGGACTCAGTACAGTGGGTTTGGTTCTCAGTATTTACTAGGGTTTGGTTCCAGGGCTCCCCATGGATACCATAATTCATAGATGCCCATGTCCCTTTCTGTACAATGGTGTAGTAAAATGGCGTCCCTTACATAAAATGGCAAAATCAAAGTTTGCTTTTTGAATTTTTTTTGGGGGGAGGGTATTTTCAAGCTGTGTTTGGTTGAATCTGTGGATATCAAATCTGCTGATATGGAGGGCCAACTGTAGCTGATATTCTTCTAAGACTAATTTTTGGTAAGGAAGAATAAAATAGAGGTACAAAACTAATGAAAAACTAGTAACCATGCCATTAGTTTAAATATGAAAGTGGAAAAGAGTCAGGATACAAGCCTTCTGGAGCTATCAAGGTGAACTGAATTTGTCAAGGCCCAAGTAAAACAAATCTGACTTGCATTATCGTATAATACCCGGAGCCAACTGAGGTATTTTGGCAGATGTGGCAGAAAATCTCACAAACACTTTTTCCTTGCTGTAAAAACATACTAATAATAAAATAAATAAAGTAAATAACTGATATGATGCCTGAAATCTGCTGCCTGAGGTGGCTGATTCCGTCTGCCTTTGGAGAGGGCAAACCCATAACTGGCCTCTTATTTAGAAGATCAAAAGCAAATGAAAAATTTATAAAAGCCATAAAAATGTACTTATCTGGAGCCTCAGTGTACTTTAAAACAATATGATTTCAAACAAAAGCCTGGTCAATTTTATTTCTGCCTTTCCTCAAGACAGCCTATTCTTCATGTATAATAGAACTGTAGAACTGTTGTTTCCCAAAGCTAATAAATATTGAGAATATATCTTGGAAGCCAGGACAATCAAATTAAAAAGCCTAAAATTTCTGTTTCTGAAGATTTCCCTTTTTTTAAAAAAAATAAGGTCAACACTATTGGTCCTTCAACCTTGAGACAAGGGGCATATTGATAAGATTCTGGGTAAGTTAAAAAAAGTAATTGCCAGGCTAAATCTTGAGCCAACTAATCAACGTTCAGAACAAAAACTTCTGGAGGGATTGTGAGTTCTTCATGGGCTTTATCCCTACAGAGATTTTCTGATATAGTGGCCAGGCATCGTTTTACATGGAGATTTCAAAAGGTTGGGCAATTGTATGTTTAGGCTGCCATTTAAGATACAGTTAGTTTGTTTTAACACTACTTTTATGTCCAAAAAAAAGGGGGGGGCTCCTACAAATCAGTACAATGATTATCCTAGACCTCAGTCTTAGAATGGAAGAGACAAGGATTCAGGAAGAAGAGGAAAAGAATGCTCTTAGCTGCTAGGACAAAGCAACAAGCTAGAACAAATACAGTTAATAGGAAAAGGGATGATGGTCTCTCAGCAGACCAAATAGAGTATCCCTGATCAATTTCTCTCCCTTCACTGCTTCTAGGTAACAGCTAGTGATTCACTGTGATGGAACACTGTTGTTGCTCTTGCTGCTGTTGTATTACAATACTATATCTTATAGTATTGTATTATACGATACTATATCTTATAGGTCTTTGAGACCCCTCCCTAAACTGCAAACCCCAGGATTCCATAGGATGTTGAAAGTGGAATAATAGCGCTATAACAGTCTAGTGTGAATATGGCCTAGGTTCTCCTCGGATGGATTAAGTTTTCATCTTTTGCCCCTCTACTCAGAGAAAGGGATTGTTCTTTTGTTGATAAGAGTAAAGGAACAGTACTTGCATTCACCAGTGGATAAATTGGCCCTAATTTTTGGAGTCAAGTTTTGACTAGATTTTCTAGATTTATACAGGAATATATACAATAACTAATGAGCCATGCCACTGCACATGATTGGAAAGCATTATTTGTTAGTGTACCACTTGGTTCACTGGGAGAAACAGCCATTGTATACCCCCCGCTGCAAAATGGGACAATAAGCAGGTGTACTGGCAAATAAACAGTTCCTTGCACATAGTCAGGATTTTTTTTTTTTTTTTTAGCAGAAGGGTGGTATAGCACAAGCAATGTGTAACTACATGAGTTTAGATGTATACAGCCCAAAAACCATATAGGCTCTTGGCCTTAGACTTCTGGTGAATCACATTTCAGATAGATGGTTTTGTGGTAGAACAGCCCAGAGGCACTGGCAATATCGAACAGCTTCAACCTGCTTCTAAGGAATAAATAGCACTGGTAGCTGGCAGGTACTTAGAGGAAGTGGGGGTGGTGGTCATTTTTTTCCTTTTGGTTATTACCTATTTGTATTACCAGGTCTGAACTGTTTTATGTTCTTTGTAATGACTTGTATATTAATAAAATTTAAATACAACAATAGCAATGGGCATCTGTTAATACAGGACTGCTAATACAGAAAGGGTTAAGCATGCTTACCTGAGTCAACAGCACCACATAATTTGGTGGAATTGAATGATTTCATAACCTAGAGGATCAGTTAACATTTTAGAGAAATTCTTAAAACCAATAGTCTCAAGAAAAAAATAGCCTTACATTTTCTCTAATTAATTTAATAAATTTCATACCACCCTGCCACCGGAGACTGGGGATAGTTTAACTTAAGGTAATAAAATAGAATATTTTGCTTTCCTTGCTTCTCTAAGCAGTGACAAATTCCAGAAGGAATTCCTACCCAGGTTTGATTCTCTCTTTTGGAAAGAAAGATGAAAGGAAACTTAAGATGTTGCTGTGACTGGTTAGAATTTTATTTTTATTTTTTTTAAATACACAGTATGTGGTGCCTTCCTTGTCTTTGTACATCACTCAGGGTGGTTAACAGCAATTAAAAGCAACAGCATACAATAAAACTACAAAGCATAACACAGATAGATCACTAATATGTGTCAAATGTGTTTATCGACCAACAAGTTAAATACTGTTTAGCCCTATTCAGTTGTATGTATATATAAATGTATGGAGAGCTAAATGGGTTAGGGGGGAAACTGGTGCAAACATAATCCTTGATCCAGAAGACTACTACATGCCCAGCAGGTTCTCATATCTTCATCCATTGAGCATAAAGTTCTGTACAGGGCCCTAATCATATTGGGTTGAACAGGGTTACAAAACTCTCATGATGGAGAACCCTGACAAAGGGCCCTTTTACAGTACAGAATTATAGTAGTCTGATTCCACTTTAACTGCCCTGGCAACGTTCTGTAGAATTCTGGGGTTTGTGGTTTGGTGATAGTTCTAGCACCCCTGCTTAAGCTGCAAATCCCATGATTGTCTATGACAGTGGTTCTCAACCTGTGGGTCCCCAGATGTTTGTGGACTTCAGCTCCCAGAAGCCCCAGCCACTATGGTCAATGCTCAGGGCTTCTGGGAGCTGAAGTCCAAAAACATCTGGGGACCCACAGGTTGAGAACCACTGGTCTATGATGTTTCCATGGCAGTTAAAGTGGAATCATAGTACTATAATTGTGTTATTGTGCAGGGGCCCAAGGTTTATTTATTTATTTTATTATTTATTAAGATAGGTGTGTCCCATCTTCTATCTGAAGATCTCAGGGCAGCGTACAATAAAACAGCATGATCAGTTTAAAACAATATAAATAGTAAAAGAGATTTTCAGCACTAGACTGTTATAGTGCTATTATTCCACTTTCAACATCCTATGGAATCCTGGGGTTTGCAGTTTAGGGAGGGGCTTCAAAGGATGGAGTTTCCAAGCTTGTTCCAGCCTCAAGTTTTGCAACCCTTAAAGGTACCAGGAGCATATTCACCTTTAAAATGCCCTTCCTGCACTGTTTAATGTTTTGAAAATGCATTTCTTCCCCAATTGTGGGGTATTCCTGGCAGTATGTGTGCCTCATCAAAGAGTCCCAGGGACAGAAAATTGATCCCAGACCTCTCAAAACTAGCCCCTCGGCCAAAAGCTGTTTGAAATCCTTCTGCCTCTTTTAAAAAATTCTTTTAAAATTACAGTCATCCCTCCACATTCGCTAGGATTAGGGCACAGGACCCCCGTGAAAGTGGAAAAACTGTGAATAACTCTAGGCCTTCCCAAACCATATTTAACACACCAAAAAGTATGATCACCATATTCAACCCATCATGGATTCCTTTTTGGCATCAGAGTTCCTTCACAAGGCAGAAGTGGGTAGCTGGTGGGACTCACTGCCACCTCCACTGCTGCCCCACACCATTTTTAATAGGGACTTACAAGCCTCGTTTGTTTCTCAATCTCAAGAAGCTTGCAGTCTCTATTAAAAATGGCACGGGGAGGCAGCAGAGGTGACAGCAAACAATCCATGAATAATAAAATCTGCAAAAGTGAAACCCACAAATGTGAAGGGCTGACTGTATTTTTAAAGATCATGTTAATTTCTTTTTAGAAGTTTCTAAAGAGTGTTGTAATTTGTTTCTAAAGTTTGTATCTCTGTATTTGTTTTAAATGTTTTTATCTATGGTGCATCACCTCAAAGCCTTGGTGGACTGGAAGATGATGTGTAAATATCCGTGTGAGTATGCTTTTAATTTCCTTGTCAACTTATGGTGAACCCATGAATTTCATAGGGTTTTCTTAGGCAAAGAGCCTGCTATTCATTGACAGTCTTCCACCCAACTAATAACCAGGGCTGACCCTGCTTAGCTTCTAAAAAGCAGATAGAATCTAGTGCCTTTAGGGTATTTAGGATATTTAGGCTGCAATATAGAAATACTGTAAATGAATAAATAAATGTTAACTTATCTTTTTCTACCCTAATCTTGTTTTGATTCAAACTGTAGTCTGTTTGATCCTGTACATATGCAGATCCCACATCCTTAGCAGGCTGAGATAAAGAGAAATATACCCTCCAGATCTGTGATTTTCTTCATTCAGAACTGGCAAAGACATTCCATCTGTTTCTTAGCTATAGTGCAGTGAAATTTTTGTTCTTCATACATACATAAAGCCCTGAGGAACTGGTAAAGTTACTCTCACCATTATAGACCCATTTGTCCTTGGAGATACCCTCCTGATGATGCCACACATGCCTGAGGTCCACTCCTCAGTTATTTGAAGCAAATTATTTAATGTGACTACATTTAGGCTGTAGTCTTCTTTCTTCTGATATGCAGCATGCTTCAACGTCTGTCATTTTTAGGCACATTTTGAAAACTTGGCCATTTTTATAAGCCTTCCCTGGGTTTGTCCAATCTGCTATCTATTTCATGGATAGTATCAATATTGTATCATGTTACCACCATGAACTGGCCTGGCCTTTGGTAAACTTTAGATATCATTTTTGATATCACAATTCGGCTCTGTTCTGCCACCCTCGGCCAAGTGTTTGTGAGGCCGCCGAACAAGCACGAAGCTAGGCATGACTATTATAGCTGACTCATACTTGTTTACACCAAGGCAAACCAGAAACTGCCAGATCTGCTTTAGGAGACCTCCCAAAACAAACACCTTCATTACAGATGCACGCCAACACAAAGAGACCTCTGCCCTGAGCAGGCACCCTGGTGAGTTAGAAGCTCAACTGCCAAGCAAGCTGCATCTGCATACCGGCTATACTATTGTCAATTCGGACCTTAACTCAGTCATGTAAATTTTGACCTTTCGGAGACATTGTCTCAAGCCCAAAACTCATTGTTTTCGCCCAAGACTAGACTAGCCCACGGTCATTCTTTCCCTAATAAAAGCCCCCAGTTCCGAGAGTTCCTCGGATCGCTCTAGACTTCCATCCAGCCTTGCTGCCGCTCTGTTCAGTGAATTCCCCTCGGCCGCCACGCTGAGTTTCTTCTCTTCAATTGGACTTCTTCAGGACTACGAGAAAGGTGTCGTATCACCCATTTCCCCCCAGAACTCTCATTTCCTATTTCTAGTTAGCTGTGTGGTTGCGTTTTCTTAATAATTTGTCTGCTTGTTAATAAATATCATTGTTGCTATTTTAACTGTCCGACTGCTCACTAACCTGAACCTGTATACATAGGGTAAAAGATCCCCGCTAAGTTACCCTGCCTCTCGCTAGCTTAAGAGAGTGCTCGAGTTAATTTCCCCAACTTTGCTTGGTTTATTTGGTCATTTGGGCACCCCTCCCAGGACCCCCAATTCACAGGGTAACAATCATTTGTGTTTTACAATTGTTTTATGCCACTGTGAAACCTTCATAGCTAAGTAGCTGTGTTGTCTTTCAAAAGTACAGTCCACAGATTCTGCACCCACAGATTCAAGCAACTGTGGCTAAAAATATTTTTAAAAAATCCAAAAAGCAAACTTTGATTTTGCCATGTTACATAAGGGATGCCATTTTACTGCACCATTGTACATAAAGAGGCTTGAGCATCCACAAATTTTGGTATCCACAGAGGGTCCTGGAACTAAATCCTAGCAGGTACCAAGGTCCCATTGTAACTAGAAAATCCAGTAGCAGCAAAATAATTTGTCTAGAAATACACCTTGATTTTTGGGGTTGGGGGGTGCTACTGAATCAGTTGAACTCTCCTGTGGCTGTACCTGTAGCAATGACTTTTGCTTTTAAATTTTATTGCCTACGAGTGTAGTTTTTTTTTTTTAAAAAAAAACCTGGGACTTTCCAACCCACAAAAGAGATTGGGTCCTGATCCTCCAAAATGGCCATCCAATTGTTTTCACCACCCACAAATGTGCTTAATTTTGAAAATACATCTTTGAAACTGGACAAAATGTTTGTGATCCTGTTGTCAGTCCCCTGATGGCATCTCATCAAGCAAGAAATATATATATATATATATATATATATATATATATATATATATTGGCTGAGGTCATATCTTATCAGATGTACCTATGATGACAGAACTACATTGTAGCTACTTTGCCCCCTGAACAAAACTCTTTAGCCAAGCAGCATTCCAGCTGAAAGGTTTCTGAGGGTTTGCAGATTGCCGCAATGGGATGCAATAATTACAGTGCCCTCCTCGTTGCAGAGTACATTGGGGGGCAGCTGGAGAGTCCCCTTGGGGTGCTGTTGCAGCTGCTTGTCTCAGTGTCCTGCCCCATGACTAGGAGAACATTGTAGTCATAATTTTCCAGTGACCCAGTTTGCAGCAAATCAGAAACCCTTTGGCTGCAGTGCCACCTGGCTTAAGATGTAGATGTCACTTTTGATCATTAACAACCTTAGATGTGAACCCTAAAAGTTACAAGATCATACGTCCAGCTTACAATATTGTAAATATTGAACAGGATGGTAGCCTTTGTGTACAATGAATGCATCTTCCATGGGAATCACTATCATATCCAGCGGGTCATATTCTTCAATACAAGCCTGCCTGGATTTTGAGTGGATGACCTTCTCTTAGGCCATTTCCACCTTACACTGTTGTAGTGCAATTATTCCATTTTCAACACTTTAGGGAATCCTGGGGTTTGCAGTTTAGGGAGAAGCATTTAGAATTCTCAGCCAGAGAATTCTTTGGCCTTGGTAAACTACAAACCCCAAAATTCCACAGGATGTTGAAAGTGGAATAATAGCACTATAACAGTATAGTGCAGAATGGCCTCAGTCTTGCCACACTCACAGGCACATCTGGTGGGAACATGGGAAAGGACCTGCTTGGTGGCCGCCCTAGGAAGCTAGACTGCCTTCTTACTGCAAGTCCGTCCAGAAGCAGATAAAGACTTTTTAAAAATTATTTTTTCAGGTCTTTGGGAATTCACTGGAAAGGGCTTTTAATGGTGTGCTGCGCTGTTCTTATTTCTTGCCATTTAATGGATTTTTCATTGAAAAATTAATTATAATTTAACTTTTTGTATGTTTTTACTGATACCTGCCTTTATCTGTATCTCTTTAAGTTTGCTGTAAACTGTCATGAATCTCAGTTCTGAGGAAAAGATGAGGGAGGGAGGGAGGGAGGGAAACAGCTGGCCCCACTTCACACCTATGCATGTTTAGAATAACTTGTGAAAGGTTTTGTCCATGCAGTCAGGAATCATGCTTTTTACATGGTTCTTGATTGCAGGATCCACAACTTACACATATGCATTGAATGTATGTTGGATGTTTCACATGTGATACCAAATGCATGTAGGCTAGAGATATGGGCAAAGTGCAAGTCAGAGATCCCATGGAGCTTCCATGGCTCTCACTATGGCCTCACAATCCTCTCTATCTCTATCCCCTACAATGCTGGATTTTAAAAACTCTTTTTCAAATGTTATTATATTTATTGCTGCTGCTGTTGTTGTTGTTGTGTGCCTTCAAGTTGTTTCCAACTTACGGAGACCCTAAGGTGATCCTATCACTGGATTTTCTGGGGCTGAGAGTGTATGACACACCCAAGGTCACTCAGTGAATTTCCATGGCTGAGCAGGGAATAGAACACTGGTCTCCAGGATTGTAGTCCAATGCTCAAACCACCACTCCTTCTTCTTTTCCTTCCTCTTCCTCTTCCTCCTCCTCCTCCTCCTCCTTCCTCTTCCTCCTCCTCTTCTCATTCTCATTCTCATTTTGCTCCTGTAAGGGACCACAGTTTGCCATTTCTCCCCTGGTCAGCAGCCTTTCGCACTAGGCAATTATAGTCTATTATTCCACTTTAACGGCCGTGGTTTCAGCCTATGGAATTTTGGGCTTTGCAGTTTAAGGAGAAGTACTTGGAACTCTCTGTCAGAGAGCTCTAGTGCCTCCAACAAACTGCAGACCCCAAGATTTCATAGGATGCAGCTGTGGCAGTTAGAAAGAATCATAGCATTATAACTGTGTAGTATGAAATGGCCCTTGATTTAGGTGTCTGGAGGATTTTCTTTTCTTTTCTTTCTTTCTTTTTTCCCCTCTAAACTGGAGGCAATCATGCAGAGTCTACACACATTGGCTCTACACCCATTCAGTATTTGTATAATCCTACATTTTAGGGATTATCCCCTTTCTATACTTTTGGTTTAAATGGCTTAAGAGAGGTTACTTACAAATGGAATCAAATCGCTATGGAGACTCCTCTGTTAATCATTTCTCAGATGGGCAAATCCTCCTATCTGAGTGAAAGGGGCTCTTTACATTTTCTTTTCCCACCTTACCCCCCAGCCCACCCAAAACACTGTGACACCAGGGATGCTCTGCAGCCACGTCTGTTGGGCGGGTGGGAGAGAATCTGAGACCATGATGGGCTTGCACATCTTATGACCCAGTGGAACGCCTGGGATGGCGGTCCTGTTTCTTGTTAGCTGCTCTGGTGATAACTGCTCAGGAAAGGCAAGGATGTATTGTAAACAGAACACCGTCACCATAGCAACATGGCCCTTCAACTTTTAACTCCTGAAAACAGGGGTAATTAGTTCTTCCCCGCTTTGTTTTGTGTATGTGTGTGTGTATGTGTGTGTGTGCTTAGAGATTTCTTTCATTTTCGTACCAGCACATGTAACTCCCTCCTCCCGCTCTGGCCTAGCTGGACATGTTCTGGCAGCTAAGAGCCTGCTGAGCTCACATGTCTTGAGAGCATCTTGTCTTTAAAACACCAGGAAATGCTCCAGCAGCACCACGCACGCTTCTTTCAAGTACTTGGGCAGGAGGACTGAATGTTTCATCTTTACTGCTCTTTATAGTTGTTTGAAAACAAACTCCCATAACTGCTTCAAAGGCGAGCCTGCCCCCCCCATCCTGTCCATGGCTGCTTTTGACGTTCAATATTCTAGGCGTGTTCAGATTCTTACGAGGTTGCCACCTGGTATGTTTGAAATCATCCCTGCCAACAATTTTTTTTAATAGAGAGGTATATTTACCTCAGCCTTTTTGTACGCAGCTCATACTCCATGCTAGAGTCAATGGGAAATTTTGTACTTATAAATAAAAACTGAACTCTTTTGTTATTATGATTTGTAGTCTACCTTGCCTGAGAGGCTCATGAGGAATTAGGGTTTACGCGTAAGATGAAGCCCATTGAAAGAGAGGGTGTAGGACAGAGAGCCAGCATGGTGTAGTGATTTGAGTGCTGGACAAAGATTTCTAGAGAACAGGGTTCAAACACCCACTCGGACATGGAGATCCACTGGATGGCCTTGGGCAAGTCACACTCTCCCAGCCTCAAAGGAGAGCAATTGCAAACCCTCTCTGAATTAAATTTTATCAAGAAAACCTAGTGATAGGGTCTCCTTCAGGTAACCGTAAATTGGAAATTACTCGAACGTATACAACGACGACAACAACAACAACAACAACAAGACAGGATTGAACAAATGTTGAAACCGTACCCACATGCCAAAGTCACCTCAGCAACAACCAGGAAAAAAAGAATAATCAAATAACTTATTTTTGACAGGTTTCTAGATAAAAGATCTTTGTGGGATAGTGGTTAGAGCCTTGGACTGGGACTTGGGAGATCCAGATTCCAGTCCCACCGAGCAACTACATTTGGGGGAGATCCAGATTCCAGCCGCACTGAGCAATTATATTTGGGCAAGCCATTGGGTGTCAGCATAATGTTCTTCACAGGGGTGCTGTGAGAGTAAAGTATGGTGGAGGAGAGCCATATACTCTGGCCATTTCCGTAATACACTGTTATAGTGCTATTGTTCCACTTTCAACATCCTGTGGAACATCAGTAGTTTACTGAGGCCAAAGAGCTCTCTGGTTGAGAATTCTAAATGGCCCTCCCTAAACTGCAAATCCCAGGATTCCATAGGATGTTGAAAGTGGAATAATAGCACTATAACAGTGTAGGGTGGAAATGGCCTCTGTCTCAAGCATGTTAGAGGAAAAGGTGTTTGTTTGTCCCTTGTAAAATATTAGCAAGTTTCCTAGTTGTAAGTGGCCACTGAGCCATCATATAGAGCCTGTATAAATGGTTTGTCCAGGGTGGTACATTTCAAGAGGGGACTAAATCATCACACATCTGGTTTCTCATCCAGCTTCTAGTTTACTTGATTTCTCATGTGAAACGGGAGCATACCGCAGAGTTCTTTTCAACATTAGAGGAAAATTTAGAATACTGGTTGGGACAGAATATTGAGCCACCCTGTCAGTTGGTGTACAGACGTTTAAGTCAGGATGATGCTCTTAACTATCACTGCTGCCGCTATTGACCTAGCTATTTTTACTTTGAAATTGTTGTTGTTGTGTGCCTTCAAGTCATTTCTGAATTACGGTGCCCCTAAGGTGAAATTATCATGGAGTTTTCTGGGGCTGAGAGTGTATATGCGCCCAAGGTCAGCCAGTGGGTTTCCATGCCCGAACAAGGAATCAAACCCTGTCTGCAGGGCCCTAGTCCAATGCTCAAACCACTACACCATACTGGTTTTCTTACTTTGAAATACATTCTACGTATTTCAAGAGATCTATGCTTCCCAATCAGCATGGTTAAGTATTGTAGTTTTAGATATCATAATGGAATGCAGGGAAAGGAATTCTTTTACAAGTGTTGATGACAAGCTATTTAGGGTTGTACAGAACACAGACAGCACCTCGAATGGGACCTTTGGGAACACTTGACTATGCACCTATCCATCTATTTACAGCACAATGTAGAAATAATGAGTTACAAATAATGTAGTTGTCTATAATGGCCAAGATCCAACAGAGTGCTTGCAGAGTGTGAAAATGGATGCACTTACACAATGCTTAAAAATACACAACTGATTGCACAACAATTACTCCAGTAGAACCCTGCTTAAGCAGTCATAATCAGGAGACAATCCCAAAACTCTAAAAAGTCAGCCATCTGCATCAGGGTACTGACACTAGTGTACCTCTCCAAACAGACTTTAGCCTTAAGTTAATTTTTTCCCTGTTCTTTCTAGTTATTTTTAAGGGGCAAATGAAAAGTCATTCTGAGCAGAAGTTCTAGGCCATTTTCTTATCAACCCCACTTTAAAAATATGCAAAGCATGAAGCAACTAAAGTAAAAGCAAAACAAATTGTTAACAGGAAGAAATTGTCTTTGCAGGGAGGCTTTGTCAAGAGATAAATTTTTAAAGAATTGAAATGTTTAATTAAAAAAACCTAAAGAATGAACATTTCGAAATAATTTTCCAAGTTCGGGTTACAAAGTCCTAAACAGAGAATCACATAGCTGGCAATCCAAGCTGTAATATCTTGTCAAATAAATCGGCCGTGTAAACTAGGGAATTCATTGATCTGAGATTCAGCTGCAACTTACCTGAGCACTATTTGCATGTGTAACAGCGCAGAGACATGTACATAGACAGGGTTCCCAAACACCAGAGTGAGGGTATTTTATGTAGACCTAGAGATGTAGGAGACATACTAGGGCTGCTATTGTCATGAGCTGGGGAGGTGGGATAGGCTAAATCTGCACAATGAGAGCACATGTCAGTATGTAAGGTTTGCTAAAACCCTTAGCCAGAATCCTATATGGGTTTACATATGCATAAGCACCACAGTTACAGTGCTAAGCAGTGAATCTCAGTCCAACTGCCCCAATCCCCATATACTGGGAAGCAGCCACTGCGATCAATGCAGGTCTGCTCCCCTGTCAATTGGAAAGCATCTGACTGCCATTTCCACTCCCTTCTGTGAATGATCTCTGGTGCAACAGGCAGAATCAGGGTCCCTGTTGCAATTTCACCTCACACTGGAGATTACTCGTGTGAAGGGGTGGGAACAGCAGTCAGCTCCTTCTCAGTCAGCAGGGGAACAGACTCTTGACAATTGCAGCATTTGCTGTAAAGTAAGTGGAAACTGGGGGACTTTCACATTTCCTACACAGCCCCTAAACTAGGATCATAATACGTAACAGTCACAAATGTGTAACTCTAGATTACGCATTTGTAACTGCCACAAAGGATTCTGATGTTTATTTCTATTATCTGTCTTTAATGTTTTTAACAAATGATAGCATTCTGGCTTTGTCTTTTTAGAATGTTTGCTGATTTTAATGATTTCCTTGCAAATTGCTCTAAGAGCTCTTCTGGGAAGATTTATACTAATTTGAGAAATAAACAAACGTCAGGCCTGTAATCAGCAAAGGATGTGAGTGTTCTGAAACGCCCGGGCCAAGCACAACTATTATAATGTATAAACACAAAAATTTTTATAAATAGACACATACACTATCTTGCAACAACATGCAATATGTGGGGAAAATCACCACTGATCTGTGCATAACATTCAACTATCGTAAGATAGCAACCACCAATAAAAAGTTGATACAACATTTTGCTAGTTATTTTAATTCTGCAAATCTCTACCTTTCCAGCATAGTTATATTTCCAGTAAAGAAATCCTATGATCAAGGGCTGAGGCAAGTGAAAACTCCTGGACATACAGGCACAGTTCCTTCATGTAATATGTCAGTAATTTAGAAGACAATACCATGTTACCAGCATCATCCACTGAATTCCATTCTTAGGCTCTAGGAATTCTACAGCTGCTACTGGATGCTGTTTATCTCTCCCACTTGGATAGACATCACTGGAAGAAGCCAAAACATTTGGTGTTTTTAATGAACATCTCATTTTAATAATGTTATTGAATTGGGTCTTTTCCCAGGCGAAAGGGAGGAATATAAATAATTACTGTAAACCTGTTGGGGTCTTAAGTGGACTTAAATTTGCTGCAATTAGATCTGAAAAATTCCATAATGCCATATCCTGTAAAAGACTGCTGTTTTGTGACTATATAAAGGAGCCAGCAAAATGACTGATGCACAATAAGTCCAAGATGCATAGGTACATCAGTCTAGGGAGTGCCAATGTGCACTGGGATGCTCTTGCTGTTGTCCCATTGAGCATCTTCACAATTCATTAACAAGGTTTCTTTACACCTGTTAATGTAGCTAAGTATGCATAAAGTTACATAATATACACCATGATAGAGGATTCTGTCCAACAAAAATAAATAACAAATGAAATAATAAAAAAGAGAATCTTCTGCATGCTTTTTCAACCAATGCAATGTCCTTCAGATCCATCTTTAGTTCTCTCTTCTCCATTACCAGCAGCTGACTACAGTAATCCATGCTTGGAGAATATTTATTTTTTATTTATTTCATTTATATGCCACTTTTCTCCTGGAGTGGGTCCCAAGGCATTAGGTTTTAATCAATCAAAGCCTAACAATAAAATTTTAAAAACAATTAAAAATAATTTCATTAAAACTGTATAAAAATCGTTTAAAAAGCATACACAGGTTAAAAGCATGCAGCGTACACAACAGGTTTAATTCCTGTTTTGAGCACCCAGTCTCACATTGACAGTAACCTTTTGAAATGAAGCAGGCAATAATATTCCATTTAGGCCTTGGGAAACAAAAAGTGATAAGGAAAAATAGCACTCTGTGATGTTTGTTTTCTTATTGCTTATGTAAATGGTCTCAGTTATTTTCTGCATCCATCATTGGAAATCATTATGATGTTTTTCCTGGAATTAATTACCACTCACTGGTCTGAATTCTACCAGTCATCTCAGAGTCTTCTTTGCCCATAGCTAAACCTGCAAATGTTATTTTGTTACTTGCTGTGATTAGTGGCTGCACATCATAGATCTGAATATCTTTCATCACTGTCGGTTATGGCTGTATATTTTAGACTTTGGTGTCTAAGCACAGCTACAAATAAATAGCTAAGCTGGTGCCTGTGCAGAGAGAAAAAAACCCTTTATTTTAAACATGTTGCTAACATATGGTTTCATCCCATAGGAAATTTGAAATATGTGTTGTTGTTTTAAAATGCTATTGACTTGTTCTTTCAAAATACTGTAAACTACATTGGTATCCAGGTCACATTACAAAAAATAACTAACCCAGCCTCTTTCCTGAAGGCTAATCTCAGATCTGAAGGCTAATCTCAATTGGGACGCATGTGGCCAACCAACATCTGAGTGTTGTCAAGATGGCAAAAATTATTAATGAGAAAGAACAGACAGCGTCGGAGAGGCTGCAGCAGTTTCCTTTTGCCTGAGCCTACTGAACAGTGGAAGATTCCATGTGCTACTCTCCTCTCTCTCTGCAGAGTTAACTGAGTGTAAACAACCTTTGCACTTTGAACTTAGGCCATTTCCGCACTAGACTGTTATAATGCTATTATTCCACTTTCAACATCCTATGGAATCCTGGGGTTTGCAGTTCAGGGAGGGTTTTTTAGAATTCTTAGCCAGAGAGCTCTTTGGCCTCAGTAAACTACAGACCCCAGAATTCCACAGGATGTTGAAAGTGGAATAATAGCACTATAACAGCGTAGTGTGGAAATGACCTTAGTGTGCAGCAACTGAAGTAAGCTGAGGAGAAAGAGGGAAAGTGGGAGGAAGAGAAAGAAACTAGGACATTTTAAGAGCAGCTGAAAAAGTGGGATAACGGAATTATTCGGGACGGTCTTTGTCAAATTGGGATTGTTGGACAGTATGTCATCCTCAGACTGTAATAGTAGTAGAAATAAGGATGCCTCTAAAATTTTTGTCATCTGGATGTCTCTACAGGGTTTGGAAGTACGAATTGTGCCAAAGTGGAACCAATACATTACAAATGTGGCATTGTTCCTTTCTTCGGCCATTTCCACACTAGCCTGCTATAGCGCTACAATTCCACTTTCAACATCCTCTGGAATCCTGGGGTTTGCAGTTTCGGGAGGGGCCGGGTGGCCTTCCTTTCTGAGTTTTGTACAGATCAGTGTGCACTTACTAGTTGGTAAAAACTCTCTGATGCGGTAGAGATTCATTTTGTGTTGTATTCTCTTTGTGTGCATTGATGACTGGGAAGAGTATAAGCCCATGTGAGCATCGGTAAAAGAAGATTAAATACAGTCATGTATGCTAATATATTAAGATTGACTTTTTTTTGTCAGTGTTTCATCAATGTACAGTCAGCCCTCCACATTTGTGGGTTTAACTTTTATGGATTTGATTAGTTGTTTCTCCAACCCCTCTCCCTCACCTCAAGTACTTCTTTTCTGGGGGAACTTTCCCTCGCAGCAACTCTGACCAGGCCATGAAGCCATTTAAAAACCCACCTATGGTCCTCTTCCTCCTCCACCAGCTACTGCCTCGTCAGCTAAGGATGGCTCACAACCTGATTTCTCAGCACAACAAACCTTTTCCCAATGCCCATATACACACCCAAGGAAGGTGGTGGCTAAAAGAGAGAAAATATAGGGCCACCATGCCAACCCACCCCCTTTCTGTCTCATCCTAAAATCAGAAAGAACAAAAATAAGAAAGAACAGGAGCAAAACATGGGTTTTTTTTAAATCAGTCTGGATGCACCCTCTATTGCATTGCTTCCTGCAGACACGGCACTGGAGCCCAACACTGGAAGTCTGTCTTTGTCCACCCTTTCTTCATGATCCTCCCAATTCCATTGCTGGAGAAAAAAAAAAACCCTTCCAGTTAGATAGCAGATGTGAAAAATGAAAGACTGGGCTGGGTTCCCACAAAAAGACTTTGTAAAAAGGAACTTCTTTGTCACAGGCTTTGTTAACTGGGCTATGCTTGTGTTTATGCTTGCATCATCAGCTGAGGAAATTAAAATGGCCACTACCTCAAGCCAAAACAGTACAGAATGAGCTTGTCAAGGCCACACTCAGGACCATGAGTGGTGCTCACTACCCAATGATTGCTTGCACAACCTGAGGGCAGTTTTGGCCACATTCACCTTTAAAAGGAGAGTACTGAAAAAAAAACATTTCATAGAAGAATCACAACACATCTCCCTACCACCTTTCATCAGGTTTTATTCCTGATTACCTGACAGAATAAGATACTTCCTAGGAAGAACAAGAGAGAGTAGAATGACTCCAATTAACCAGTACAAGACTAAGGTCACCACAATGAAGAGAAGGTAGTTCCAAAAATGTGCTGCCAAGCATTTTATTCCAAATTCTTTCAAAGTTGCTGTTGTTGTGGCTGCTAAAGGGTACCTGGATGAGTGAGGCTATGGGCTAAGAAAAACTTGAATCTAGCCAGCCAGTCCCAGGAAGGCATAGTGTAATGACTTCAGGCGATGAAGTGAACGAATTTGAAGAAATGTTAGAGAATAAAGTACAATTGCCATTAGAGACATACCTACATACTTCAGTTAACAACACCTCTGACAAAGACACTCCTTTTGGCAAAATTTCTTTCTTTTTTTTAAAAAGCATCCACTCAGCTTCATTCCCCCCCTCTTCTTCTGTCTAGCTGAACATTTTTAGTAGCATCAGAACTGAGAGGAGGGTGAGGAGGGCTGGGGAAGCCCAGACTTTTCAGTGCCAGGTTGCAGCACCTTGTCTTCAGCATACAAGACAATAAATCTGGAGCTGAGAATGAATGGGATCCTACTATAGCTGTGTATGTCTGTCTACAACTGGCAAGGTAAAGAGCAGCTGCCTTTGTCTTACTAAATAGCAAAATAGAGAGAAAAGGAAAAATTCAGATAAACCCTTACTAGCTACTCCCACCATTTCTTTTTTGTTTTGTTTTAAGAGCATAGATTTTTCCTTTGGCCATCAAAATGCAAATCATAAGAAAAGGGCAATCTGGTGAAAGAAATTTTAAAAAAAAAATCTTCCCTGAATGCATTTTTTAAGAGGCTTTCAAGTGGTCTGTAGAAGATTAAAATAAATCTTTACTAATACAAGAGCTTCCCTGGCCTATTATTGGTTTGGGGTGGGGATCTGCTGAAACATATTGTACTGACTTTTGTGTGTGTGTGTGTGCTGTAGGAACCTATTCCTATCATTTCCATGTTATTTTTGCCAAATATTCTTTTAAGGAAGTAATGCCCAGGAAGGTATTAACTGAGGTATACCAGTATGGAAAAGTCCCCACTGCCTGGGAACAGTCCAGTGCTGGAGGATCCTACTTTGTGAGTACTTCTCAGTGCTATAGAACTGAGTTCAGGAACTACCAATATTGCCACCAAACCCTGAATAGCACCCCGAAATCTCAACATTACTGCTGACCCCCGAACATTGCCCACCCATGCTCTAAAGTGATGCCTGTGCCCATACAACATAACCACCTCACCGCACTAGACAAGAAAATCAGTAAGAAAGCTCCTAGTTGTCAAATCCCAGTATGCTAGAGAGAGTGTCTGTGTTGTCACAACATCTCAAGTACAATATTCATTTTAAGGTAAGCATTTCACACACTTAGGTGCCAGCCACTGCCTTGTAAGCTATCCATCCATACATTTGTGAATCTTACCTGTGCGTGTGTGTACGTGTATTGGATAACATACATACATTTGTATATCAGCCTTAAACTACTTATAAGAAATTATAATTGGTTGCAGCTCAGTTCTAAACCTATAATAAAACTAATAAAATGTACACTTCTTCATTGTTATTCTATAGCATGATATCTTGTGTATTATAAAAAGTAAGACTATAAGCTAGTAAATGGTAATCTATGCTCATTTCGTTTCATATGCAAAAATGAATAATTTCAAAAGTTATCTGTCCGCTGGACAAGTTTATGATAGTTTTTCTGCTTTTTTCTTTTCTTTTCTTTTCTTTTTTGTCCTTTTTTTGCATTTCAGAATGCTTGCAAAAAAATCCTTTCAGGAAGTCTTTTTTTTTTTGGCACAGATAAAAAATTTAGTGGCTTTGTGCAAAATCCCCTGTTTTCTGTGCAAATATTCATTTTTTATGACTAGAACAAAAAAAGTTTGCACAAATGATTTTTCCACAAAAAGTTCTAAAATGAAAAAAAAGTAATAAAACAAAACAAAAAACAACTTCCATACTTTTTCTTAACTTGATGTTCTGATGTGTTGAGACACCTTTTCTCATCACGTCTGAGAAAATTTTCAGCTGTTCTTTGTATCTCTAGCCAATGGCCCTGTTTTCAAAAAGATTGCTGCAATTTTATTTTTGAATTGTGCAAACATGAACAATTTTATTCCTCCCTGGTCTTTTGTGAAGCCATGCTATGATCAGGATGATGTGATTTAATCGGGGAGGTGGGGAGGAAGGGGAAAGAGAGAATGTGTAGATTGCCCTAGGACAGAGGGCTGGAAAATATTATCTCCAAGTATGTTCCAGTTTTGACTTTTATTTTCTCTTTTTCTCAGTCTGAAATTCCAAACATTAATAAGTGGTTGGGGCAGGGAAGAATACAGAACTAAGATGGTTAAATATAAAATAGTAGTTTTATAAATGTACAACAAAATTAAATGGAGAGCTGTTTGGGTTATTTTAAATGAGGGGGCAGTTAGTGGCATCTCCTTTCTCCCTCTCACCACTTAGAATGTCCACCACTTTTAGAAGCAAATCCCATTGAAATCAATGGGACTCATTCTCAGGTAAGTGTGCAGCCCAAAAGATTTGAGAAAGACTGGGACAAATAAAGGAAATTATTTGTAGTTTTACTTTTATCTGAAGTATTTATATATTGCCTCTCAGTCTAACAGTACTCCTGAGGTGATGCAGAACAAATACAAGCATTAAAAAAAAACCCTTTAAAAACACACTAAAACACCCTTTCAAAACTTTTAAAAACAGCTGAAAAACAATCCTTATATATAATTTTAAAACAAACAATTAGAACAGAGCAATTTCAAACATCAAAGAGAATGTGGAACAACTGTTTTAAGCTGCCAGCCAGAAGTTCAAAACAGACGGAGCCAAGCTAACTTCACTTGGCAGAATGTTCCATAACTGGGGCACTGCTACTGAGAATGCCGTGTTATGTGTGCCTACCAGCCTAATCTCGTGAGATGCTGGGACACTCAACAGAGCCTCTGCTGAGGATTTTAAATTTTAGATAGGCTCATACGGGAGTAGGCAGCCTTCCAGACATCTTGGTTGCAAGCTGTTTAGGGCTTTGTTCGTCAAAATCAGCAAGTTGAATTGATCTTGGAAGCAAATTGAAGACCATAGAAGTTCTTGTAAAATCAGTTTCATATGGCCTCTAAAAAAGGCACACCTGATGCTAGTCTGGCTGCTGCATGTTGCTCTGGCTGCAGCTTCAATCTAAACACTTTTCATGGGCAGCCCCCAAATAAAGTATGTTATAGTAGTCCAATCAGAAGGTTAAAAAGTGTTAAAAAGTTAAAAGGCAAATAAATCTATTTGTAAATAAATATGTTGTCTTCTTACTTAAAACATATGTGTAAACACCATATTTACAGTTCTATGCGTTGAATTTGCCCCCCCCCCACTTTCCAGAAGTAGCAATTGGTGGGAGTCTGTTTCATTATTGATGGAGAAGCTGATAGTCTCCCCGCATCTCAAGAGCAAGCTCTAGTGATACAGGCAGAAAAAGGACCTGTCCTAATTCCTCCTCGTGCTGGAGATTGCTTGTGGTGGTGGGGAACAGTCAGCCACCTGCTTCCAGATTGACAAGGAAACTGACCCTTGTCAGTCACAGCAGCTGCTTCCCAGTAAGTGCAGACTGGGGAACCTTTCTTTTCTTTCCTTTTCTGCATGTGTTATTTAAATATTAAAAATAGTGTGAATTAAGTCTGTACCATGGATCAGCTTACAGTAGAATTTATGGCCATGCAGTTACAACAGAAACAAAAGATTGGTGAAATGACTGCTAATGTCCCAATATCCCTTACCTGTTGAGGATAGCTTGGGAAGTGGTCCACAATCTATGGATTTTCCAGTACAGGAATAACCTAGCCACAATAGGTCATACATTGGTATCTTGGTATTGCAACCAATACGGAACTGCATTTGGAGATAACTTGGTAGCTGCATAATTCAATGCAATGAGATCCCGATCACTGCATGTCACAACATCCATTTTTAATGAATTTCACTGGTTGTTGATATGCTTCCCATCTGGATTCAAGGTATTGGTGATGACATTCAAAATCCTAAACACCTCAGGATCCTGATACTCGAAAGAACACTGCTCCCAGCACGTGCTGAGGTTTGCTGAAAAGGCCTTCTTCTGCCTCTCACCAATTGGAGCAATATTGGGAGGATATGAGAAAGGGCCGTCTCTCCTGTGGTACCCCTGTTGTGGAATGCCCTCTCCTATGCTGACTCTACTGGTGCCAACACTGGTTTCATTCCAGCATACAGTTGCCAGCTCAGGATTATCCCAAGTCCTGAGGTATCTGGGCCAAAACCTGACATCTAGGGGCTGCTCTTGTTGATGTCAGTAAGAGTTATACATTAAGCACAACCTCAATTGCTAACAGCTTGTCATTGAAACACACATACAGAAAGAGAGAGAGAAAGATGACATACCAGTTTGGAAATTAAGACAGAAATCTTAGTTAAGGGACTGTTCTTAAGTCAAGATGAAATGAAGGGATTATTTCTTCTCACTTAGGGAAATGAGATAATGAACATTTAATCTAGTCTACTTGCTTCTAGCTAGAATGTGGATGCAAAACAGATCAGAGGGTGAGACCTAGCACTACAATGACTTGGAAGGAAGAAGGAAGCTAACTAAGTAAATACACAAACCCCCTGGAGAGACTTGGCAGGTTGCAGCAACAAATCAATTAAGCCTTGAAAGTTGTAGCAAGCTGCTGTTCTACCAGCTGACTTGGAGATTTTGCAAACAAATTCTTTCCTCTTGCCTGGAGCTGAGACCTCCAAAACTGGAGAATTGCACCCTATATCGTGCCTGGAAATGACCCACAAACATTCTGGCCCTGAGATCTGGCAACCCTATGCCAGTTTAAAACATACGTTATTTTTTTATTAAAACCTTTGGGGACTAAATGTATATGTACATGGTTTTAAATTATTTTAACCTTTTATCACACTGTACTTTTTAAGATGTTTTATTCTGTTTAAATGATCTATTATTGTTAAAATCCTAAATTATTTTAAGTTATTTGTCATAGAACCATAGAGTTGGAAGGGCACACATGGGCCATCTAGTCCAAGCTGTTCCGGTGCAGAAATACACACCTTAAGTACTTTTGAGAAAGGGTCATCTAATTTCTGTTTCAAAACTTCCAGAGTAGAGTCCACCAGCCTCCAATGCAGTGTATTCTACACTATTGAGCAGTTCTTACAGCAAAGAAGTTCACGTTCTAGGCCATTTCCATACTACACTGTTATAGTGCTGTTATTCCAGTTTCAACATCCTATGGAATCCTGGGGTTTGCAGTTCAGGGAGGGGTATTTAGAATTCTCAGCCAGAGAGCTCTTTGGCCCCGGTAAACTACAAATACCAGAATTCCACAGGATGTTGGAAGTAGAATCATGGCACTAGAACAGCGTAGGGCAGAAATGGCCCTAGTTTCTGGAGTTGTAGAAAACAAGCTCACTCCATCTGTTACATGATATCTTAACAGTAAAAAAGTTCCTCCTAATGTTTAGATGGAATCTCTTTTCTTGCCATTTGAATCCATTGGTTCGTGTTCGAGGCCCTTTCTGCAGGAGTCCCCCATCCTAGCATGGGGACAGGAGAGGAGCAGGATTGCAATGACGCTTCTACATGATGTCATCGAGGTCCCATCCTTCTCCTGTCACCAGGCAGCGCGATCATGAATTAAATCATTGATGGGTTTTCTCTGTCAATGACTGTGATTGTGCTACCATCCCACACTTACCTGGCCTGCAGAAACCCCAGAAGTACAATGGAGGTGCTTCCTGCCCCAGCACAACCTGGGAAAGTGCCCAGCTGCACTGCAGAAGGAAGAAGCTTGTCTAATGCGCTTCCTTTGGCAGGGAGCCAGTCCTGCAGAGGAGGGCATTCATGTCCCCTCTCTCATCCCAGCAGAGGTGCTGCCGGGATTGGGACTGGACAACAATGGATCCAGGTAAAGTGCGGAAAGGGCCCTAGTTTCTGGAGCTGTAGAAAACAAGCTCACTCCTTCTTCTATATGACATTCCTTCGGATATTTAAAGATAGCTTTCATATATCACCTCTAGGTCTCCTCTCCTCTGAGCGAAACATACTCAGCTCCCTAAGTTTAAACTAGTTAAGCAGTGGAATATGCTGCCTCAGAGTGTGATGGAGTCTCCTTCTTTGGAGGTTTCTAAGCAGAGGCAGGATGGCCATCTGTTGGGAGTGCTTTAAGGGGGTTCCTGCATGGCAGGGGTTGGACTGGATGGCCCCTGTGGTCTTTTCCAACTCTATGATTCTAGTTATAAGTTGGTTTTATTTGCATACCACCCTGAGATCCTGTGTTACAGGCTGGAATAGAAATATTTGAATAAATGAATGAATAAATAGCCCAGGGATCTTTCCCCTCATTTTGTTTTCCAAAGATATGGGTATTTGAAAGTCTCTCCCAGGTAGACAGTTATGGGCTTCCCAAACACAATTTATTGTCTTCCATGCCATCTCTGCTTTCTAGTAATATCAGTCTTACTCACACTGATGAAGTAATTCTTAACAAGGAGCCAAACAGATCCACTCATATTCATCTGGAATGTTATTTTAACAGCAATAAAATAATTCTGCAAAATATCAGTGATGGACTTCTAATTAGAGTCCCAGTCCTTCCCAAAACAGATGGGGAGCTCATATAGAACAGTGCCTTCAAAAAAAGTTACTGAATGGATGATGGAAATTTGCAAGCTGTTTCCATATTACCACCTGATGAAAATATGTCTTGAACAGCCACTTCAAATAAAAAGGTAAATAAATGGAAGAAGTGATTCAAGCTATGGCTACAGTACAGACAGTTTGGGTCAACATGCTATTCTCAAAAGTAAGTCCTGCTGAGTTAAATACTGTTTATACCCAAATAGGTGTCAGTGTGGTAAAGTAGGTTGAGTGTTGGACTACAGCCTTGGAGACCAGGGTTCGTTTCCCTGCTCAGCCATGGAAACCTGATGGTGGCCTTGGGCATGGCACACACTCTCAGCCCCAGGAAACTCTGGGGATAGGGTGGCTTTAGGGATGCCATAAGTGGAAAACAACTTGATGGCACACAACAGCAACAAAAGCAACAACAACAACAACAACAACAACAGCAACAGGTGTGTTAACAAGCACCTTCCCCAGACACTTCCATAAGCTTACATGGGTTCTGGGATACACATGTTACAACACCTTACACCCCCATCCTGCTGGATAGCAAAAATGGTGAGAAATATAATTTTCCTACAAAACTAGACACTTATGACTGTAAAACATGTGGTAGAAGGACACTGGCTGTAAGCATGTGCTAGGTCAGGATGACCTCAGCATGGCCAGGTCATAAATCCAAGAGGATTAGATGGAAGCCCCTGATGTTACTGGGTTTGGGATAATCCTCTCAACGACCCAACCTCCAAATACAATAGAAAATGAAAGTGCCCAGGTGAAGCAGTCAAGCACCCCTGCTGTGTGCATATCTTACAGAGATCTTTCCTTTTTTACTTTACCGAACCAAGACATTAAGAAACTGTCAGGACTCCCATCAATGTTTTGTCACCCAGAGTTAAGACAATAAGCCTGTTCTGGACCCCTTTGTTTCCTCTGCAAGAAAGTAATTAACACACACCCTTTCAGGGTAGGCAATAGAGTATAAACCCACAGCTGTAGCCCATATAATTTGCTAGCACATCGGGCATCATACTGCACCCCAGACTCCCATTCCTCTGTGTTACCATCAAACTCCTGTTTGAGCCACTTCGATCTTCTGCTTCAGGACTGGTAAATGCCACCCTTTCCACCCCAAATCTCTCTCTATCCAACATTTCTCATCTTTTCCTTCAATAACCTTGTATGGTTTGTGAGATTGCTTGATTTTTTTGTGTGTTTATTAATTTCCAATAAAGAACTCTTTTAACTTTTAACTGGAGTCCTCTCTAAAATTAGTACTGGTATATACAAGTGAAAAGATGCAGCTGTTACCCTCCTCTCACAGGCCTCCTTTGAGATAGCAATTTCCTGAATCCTAAGGAGACACTGGTACTCCTGGTGGACCTCAAGGTCCCCCACCTTTTAGAGTAACACATAAGTACAAAGGATCTTTTAGCCAACTGTGTGAGGACAGGTTGGACAGAACCTAAGTCCAAATAAAATATATATGATGTACATTAAAGTTTTGTACCTGGGGAAGACAGTGCAACTGGGCAATCCCATGTAATACCTGGGTTGTGTAACCGGGAAAGAAGGTTGCATCATTCATGGGATCTAGCAAGGTTGGCTAGAGTTACATCAGAAATGTATGTATATAAGGGGGTGTGTTCTAGCCAACTTGCCCTCTTAATGTCTGAAGGAGTGGCCGGAGGCTATGTTGGATGCATATCTTCACATGCTGTGGAATGCTGAAACTCTGTTGGAGGACTGTATACGTGTACGTATCGTAACTGGAAAGTAAAAGCCTCCTGTTGGAAGATAACATTATGTGGGAGTATTTTTCCTGGCTTCAGGTCTTTGCTGCTAATGATTAACACTCTGTTGGGACACTTCTAAGCTGTGTGAGTAAAACTCTGCTATATGGTGTTTTTCAAACACTTGACTCTGGTGAGCTGTTTTTGCCAGAGCTCAGTGCTGGAGGGAAGTGCTACCAAGATTTTTGTGTAGCTCCCATCATCCACCATCCCTCTGACAAACTGTTGTGCCTACTGCATCTTGAAAAAGCCTGTGTTGCAGCATACTGCTTCATCAGCAGTGAGAACTCAGCACTGGGTGCAAATGAAGGAGGTTTAATGAGGCTGGCTGGCAACAGTGATTTCAGAAGAGTGATTTCAGAAAAATGAAGCTAGATGGTAACAGCTGAGATATTGAATCCAACTGGAACATGAGAACAAAAAACTTGAAGAGTGCAATGGGCACTGGAGCCCTTAGTTTTTATAGTATTTTTAGACTAGTCAAGCAAAAGAAGCTAGCTTAGTCTGGATGGATGCCTTTCTTAGTCAAAGCAGATAAAAGGAAAGAAGCAATTCTGGCTTAGTCTCAGTAGTGCAGTTTCCTCTTGCCAAATCTCATAAAGTTCTTTGGGTAGTGCTACAGCCAAAGATGTGGGAGTTCTCCTTACTATATAACACACTAGGGTAGTGGTTCTCAACCTGTGGGTCCCCAGATGTTTTCAGACTTCAGCTCCCAGAAGCCCTGAGCATTGACCATAGTGGCTGGGGCTTCTGGGAGCTGAAGTCCAAAAACATCTGGGGACCCACAGGTTGAGAACCACTGCACTAGGGTGACAAATACTACATCCACGTATTTTAATACTTGTTTCCTGATTGATTGGCCTTAAATGTAAGGGCTTGAGTTTGAGTATTTGGTTATTAGGTTGGTTATTATTGGTTATTAGGTCATATCAGAGAGTCCTAATCTAAATATATGACTGGGAACTTGAAGCACATGTTCACAAGGTTTTCTGTGTGCCTTAACTGTTGCTACAAGTTTCTGTGCTTGCCTCTTTGCATTCAGTAGGAGCAAGCATCAACGAATATACCTGATAAAGCATCTCTCCCTATATACACCTGCCTAAAGACTGATGTTTGAGAGTGTTCTAGGCTAGAACTGGCTGTAATTCTAGGTCAGCCTAAGACTTCATTTGGTACTAAAAACTGGCACCCATCACTGTTGCAAGGTAACTTTTAATTAGTAGTAAATGATACAGTAGGTGGGATACAAAACAGAAAACATCATAGTCCTTCAGCTGATGGAGTGCAGCATTCCCTCCCAGCAAATGGAAAAATTTGGCCCCCGGAGAGCTAATTCTACAAATTCTACCAAGATTATCTCATATTCAACATTCCATATCCCTGTGGCTGGCTATCCTTGTGGCTGCAGTACATTATCCAGGGTTAGGCCAGTGGAAGACAGACTCCCAAGAGTTATATAGTGCAGATGCAAACAAAGGAAATAGAAGTGTGCAGCTATCTGCAAGCAGGATGCTAACAGGAAAGTTTATTCACCCAGGCCATTCCCAACTGCAGGTCCTTTGTTAGGCCCTTTTTGCACCTTACCTCTGTCCTGCACAGTTGCGTGGGGATCTTCTGTGAGACTCTTGCATCCCCACTGCTTTGGCTCTGCAGGAGTTGCCTACCAGCCCCGCCTCTTCCTTCTGCAGCGCAGCTGGGTATTTTCCCAGGCTGTGCTGGGGGAGGAAGCACAAGGGCCGCAGCTCCAGAGCTCCACATGCAAGGTAAGTGTGCGCAGGGCCCCGGAGCGATGCACGATTGCGCACCATTTTTGGCTAAAAGCCAAAAATGATATAGTGCGCGATCGGCACCTGCTGGCCCCGGCAGCATCATGTGATTGCAAGGACATCATCTGAAACACTCCTCACAATCAGGCAACACTCCAAAGGCCCTTTCGCATGAGAAATGCCATGCGAAAAGGGCCTTAGCCTTGAAGTATCAGGCTAAAGAGAAATTAGTAGGACCTACTAAATACAGATTAAATTGTTCTATGCCACTGGGCAGCTATTAAAGTTTGGGCACAATGCTAATGAGAGCTCTAAAACCCATCTCCCTAGTAGCAGATGTGATATTCACTACCAAAGGACCCTGCTTTGTATCAAAGCAGTACAAATTGAGAAGAGGCCATGATTGCCAACATGCCAATATTTCGCAGATGAAAACCAGGGCACATGTGGCCAAGTATCATTAGTGTGTGGTCAAGATGGCAACAGTTATTAATAAGGAAAAATACGTAAGTTAGGAGAGGCTGCAGTAAAGTCTACAGCGAAGAGCATGATTCTGCCCCTTCTTTTCTCTCCCCCTGCTGAATTGAGTGCAAACTACTTTTGTACTTTGAACTCAAATTGCAGCAACTGAATTAAGCTGAGGACAAGAAGTAAGTGGGAGAAGGAAAGAAAATCTGGGACATTTCAGCAGCTGCTGATAAAGTAGGAAGGTGGAGGATTGAAAGGGGGAGATGTGGTTCTTAACTGGGACTGTCCCTGTCCAACTGGGACAGTGGGAAGAAGTGGCAGAATGCTGTGGCATGCTTAAAGGTTTAAACGTCAGTTGTGGTGAGATAAGTCTCTGCCTTAAACTTTGGAAAGCCAGTCAGATGGGATGGTACTGAACCTGAGGAACAATATATTTTCTCATATAGATGCTTTGCTTGCAATTTTTGGGGTCCTATCCAGCTCCCAGCAGTAAAACAATGGTTTGAGTCCTATTGGTAGTCCCAGACAAACTGAACTGACTGTTGAATAATGAGTCATTACATATGTAAATCTCATAGATTCAATAGATCTACTCTAGTTGAGATCACCAGTGGGATTCAGATCACTGTTTGCTCAACCTTTGAGTACAATTACAATCTACTCTTAACACACAGAATGCAGAAGGAATATAGCATAACAGAACAATCAGAAACATAGTCACCAAAGTCCCCCACCCAAAACTGTTCTTGTCCATAATCAAATTTAATCCTTAAGAACAGATAAGCCTCAACAATCCTTTTTACAACAAGGCACATAAACCACTGCCGCTGTGGTTTATGTGAACTCTTCAATCTGTAGGGGATTACATCCCACAATAATGACAGGGCTGATACTGTCTCTGCTATCTGGCCAGTGCTGGGAGAGGTTTATGATTAGAGGTTGCATGACAAGATAAACAATGGTGTGCGGCATTTGTTTGATAGTTTTCAAACTTGCCACCTTTGCAGAGGGGATGAGCTTAACTGCCTGGAGGATCAAGCACCAGGGGACAGAGGACTCAGATGCTAAGGTGAAGGATCTCCAATGAAGGCACAGATGGGGAGGAGAGACACAGCAGTGGTCTTTAATTTTAGTTCTGTGTGTATAGCATTTAAAAAGCTTCAGAAGAAGCTTTATTTTCACATCTGTATATATTTCTATCTGCCTGCTTATATCTTTGTCAGATGACAGCCAGGTACTGTACAAGCACAATTTGTCTGAGCTAGATACAGACTTGAAACATCACCCCTTTCTCCCACTCTTCTAAAAGCATTGTCTGTCTTGCAGAATTGGAAGCTGTATTGATGCCATTTAGTTTCTTACGTCCTTTTACTTAAGCTCTTTATATTTCTGCCTGCCTGCATTGCATTGCACTTATAGCCACATGTGGCACATTTGACATCTATGTCTATTAGTCATACACAAATTGCAAGTGCCCAAACATGGCTGTAAGAAACAAGGCCTTCTCAGCGGTGATACAAACTCTGTGGAACATCCCTCCATTTGAGGACTCCAAAGTTTGCTTACATTTGGTTTTCAGGCATCTTTGAGACCATGGTCTGATCCCAAGATGTCAGACAAAGCAGAGCAGGTCTCCTTCTCCACTCCTGGGGGTCAGGGGGTTGTGGGTCAGAAAGCTTCCCCATTACAAATACACCATCCTTGTAATTCTGCGGTAAGTACCATGACAGTGACAGGAGACATTCTGCAGGATTGGTTGCATCCAAAGACTTTTCATTCTACCAGCATTTTACCCTGAACAATAGAAATAGCACAATGGCCTTAGAATTGGCTTGCCTATTTCAAACAAATTTTTGTTCGAAAAACATACCCCTTCTGCCATGTCTGGGTATGTCTTTGCTTTGGAATTTCCTTCTCCTGCCCCACAAGATCTCTCCACTGAAGACCTTGCTTTTGCAGAAGTCTTATAGATTGCAATCATATACACTGTATTCCATAGGAGCAAGCCCTATGGAATACAGTGGGTTTTACTATTGAGTAGGCACGTGTGGGACTCAGCTGCACATTTATGTATGTATGTATGTATGTAAGTATTTTTAAATCAACTGGTTTAGGTTTATATATGCCACCCTGAATTTTAATAGATTTAGCTATTGTGATCTTTATGGAGTGGCTTTAGATGGTTCTAACTGCAATTTGAATTTTAAACGATGCTTTGAATGGGGAGCAGAGAGCACAATGCTAATAATTAATGGTAAGAAAAAGCCTGATGGCACCTTGTATTCTGGATCTGTTTTTGTGAGGACAATATAATCTGCTGAGAAATTTGGTTTTATTATGGTGGACCTCTCTGGAGTGCATTCTGACTGAAAAGTAGTATAATAGAGACGCCAGAGTAACAGTAGGAGAGAGCTTCTGTACCTTTAATGGTTGTGTAAAGGAGGGCATTTCAGCAGATTTTGTTTGTTATCTGGCTGTGTAGAACCTTGGGAGACTCTGTATGTGCTGGATTCAGTATAAATATGCTATACTGTTGACGGAACATTGTGGTTTAGTGGTCTGAGCAGTGGATTACAACTCTGGAGATCAGAGTTCAAATCCCTGCTCAGTTACAGACACTCACTGGGTGACCTTAGGCAAGTCACACTCTCCCAACCTCAGAGGAAGGCAAAGGCAAACCCCTCTCTGAACAAATCTTGCCAAGAAAATGTCATGATAGGGTTGCCTTAGGGTTGCCACAAGTTGGAAACAACTTGAAGGCATACCACAACACCTCTTGGTTACAAACCTATAACTGCAATACTGAATGTGGGTGTTTATGTTCTTTTAAGTTACGTGCCTACTTATGGCATAGGGTTTTCTTAGGCAAAGAGTCCCAGAGGTGGTTTTGCCAGTTCCTTCCTCTGAAATATAGCCCACAGCACCTGGTATTTGTTGGCTCTGTCCCATCCAACTACTAAAGAGTTGATCCTGCTTAGTTTCCAAGATCAGATAGGATCTGGTGCCTTTAGGATAGCAGCCATTTATTATTATTATTATTATTAGTAGTAGTGGTAGTAATAGTAGTAGTAGTAGTATTACTACTACTACTACTACTATCATCAGTACTACTACTACTACTGCTACTACTGCTACATGGTCTTTGCCTTTCATGATGGGCCATAAATTTGTGCAGGTGAAGATTGACAGATACTAGTTTTACCAAAAGATCTGTTTTGTTTGCTCTAACTAGGAGCAGTTTAGAGACCCTAGATTGACTGAACAATGACCTCAACTTGCCAGTGACCTTGCTAGTGACCTGAGTCACCAAAATGACCAGAGTTAAGTACATAATAATGTTCTGTTGACTGATGACAAAGCAAAACCTATGAAGGCCTTCTTCATATACAAAGTATCCAAGCAATTCAAATGAATGTTAAAACTGCAGATCTGCATGTAATATTAGCATAAAAGCATGTAATATTAGCATTAGCATTCAAGAAACAGCTTCTTCACCAATATCATTTGAGAGAAGAAGCTTTTGCTTACTTGATGGAGCTGACATGCATGAGCTATTAACAGAAAAGCAAACTGGGGGTGTAAAACTGAGGTGCAGATGACTCTCAGCCTCAGAGGAAGGCAAAGGCAAGCCTCTTCTGAACAATTGCCAAAAAACCCTCTGTGATAGGTTTACCTTGGGATTGTAGCTCAGAAGTGACCTGAAGGCGCACAACAGCAAAATGATACTGACAGGGAGAGGTTCTTTCTACCATCATATCTCTCCCCTTTGAAAATTGACTTATGGTGACTCTAAGGCAAAACTATCATGAGTTTTCTTGGCAAGATTGGTTGCCTTTGGTTTTCTCTGAGGCTGAGAGAATGTGACTTGCTTGAGGTCAACCAGTGGGTTTCCATGGCTGAGTGGGGATTTAAACGCTGGTCTCCAGAGTCATAGTTTGGGAATGTGCACGCTCCTGCCACCATGTTTCTTTCATCAGGGATGTGGCAGTGGGGGGTAGGGGCCAGGCACAGAAATTTCTCTATTATTTGTAATGTGGGAGCAGTTCGGGTGCACATACACATCTGCCGCAGGGTCCCTTCAGTTCCCACACCCCCTGCTGCCACGTCCCTGACAAAACTGCTCCCCTGTTTGCAGTTTCAGCATCCACACTCCCCTACAGCCCTGTTCCTAGTGCTGCCGTTGCTCTTGGTGTCCAGCAGCAGGACTCCATGGACTCCCCAGGGTCTATGGACCCCAGGATAAGAACAACTAGTATAGACATTTCCTTAGAGTTTCTCCACCCATTGGGTCAAACCAACAACTCATAGGGGTTAAATCTCTATGGATTTTACCAAAAAAAGATTGCCTGGGGGAAACTAAAACGCTCCATTGAGTTGCAAAAGGGTTAATACAGCTCATAGTTTCTGGGATAAAGTCAGACACACTAAACAATATTGAATCTACGTCCACTATTGCTCACAGGAAGCATGAACAATACAAGTTCAAGTCTGTAGCTGAAGCGTAAGAAATAATTACCTCACAGTATGACACCTGCTATCAAGAGAAATCGTGCCATGAGGCAATTTATGTAATGAATTTTTCCACTGGAAATCAAAACGCAAGCTCTACAGAGGAACAAAACATGAACTTCAAACTAAAGTAGGCTGTAACAGTATAAGACCTAGGAAATAAAAAGTAATGCACTACTTCACAACCACTGAAGAGGAAGGGTGTGTGATTCCACACTCATTTGAATTGAGCTGATATGAGTTTTCTTTAGAAAAAATTAGAAATAATTTATAGCACCTGGCTCTGTTCACTGAAGTTGCATTTGTAGCTGAAAGAACAGAGCGTTTCCATAGTAGTTGACAGAATAAAACCTGACTAGTTTTAATTGTTGATATAGCATCTAACAAATACAGTTCTCTCTTCACATTTGTGGGTTTCACCTAAGCAGATTTGATTATTCACGGAAGTGCCCGCTGCCCTCCCTTTCTCCCCCTAACACTCCAGGTCCGCTGCGCAGCAGGAGTGTGCAGGGAGCCCGGGGCCTGGGCTCATGTGGGCTGCTCTGAGCAGGCCTGCAGGATCATGAGGGCCAGCAATCCCCACATCCTCGCACGCCCTAGGGACTGTGCTCATGTGGGTGCCCCAAAACAGGCTCACAGGTTCATGCATGGCCGGCGATCACCACGTCCCTGCATGCTCTGGGGCCTGCGCTTGTGCAGGTGCCCCAAAACAGGTCCACAGGTTCGTGCAGGGCAGGCAATCGCCACATCCATGCATGCTCTAGGGCCTGTGCTTGCACAGGCACCCAAAAGCAGGCCCACAGGCTCGTGCAGGGCCAGCGATTGCAGCGTCCTTGCACGCTCCAGGGCCTGCGCTCATGCAGGCAGTGGAAAGCAGGCTCGTAGGTTCATGCAGGGCTGGCGATCACCGCATCCCTGCATGTCCTGGAGCCTGAGCTCCCGCGGGCACTCTGGAGTAGGCCCGCAGGAGCTGCAGGGGCAGCAATTGCTGCCTCCTGCGGGCCTTGGGCCTGCATGCTCTGGAGGAGGCCCACAGGATCGTGCAGGGCAGGGGTTGCATCTTCCCTGAACACCCTGGGACCTCCCCCATTCCCTGCAGTGAGCAGGAATATGGAGGGAAGGCACCGGCCTATTTGTGGTTTTTTGACATTCGTGAGCGTTCTCTGTCTCTGTCCCTTACAAATGTGAAGGGCCTATCGTATTCATTGTTTTAATTGCTCTGTATGAACATCACTCCATACAGTTGCTATTGTTAAGCTTTTAAAAAAAACACACACACGCGCGCACGCACACACACGCGCACACACACACACACAGAAGAGAGGGAGCTGGAATGGCTCCAGGTTTGAATAGAGCTTGGAAATGTTAGTGTTTTGGACTAAATTCCCAGAATTCCCCTGCCAATATGTCCAGTGGCCATGCTGGCTTGGAGATTTGGAGAGCTGTGGTGTTTTAAAAAGCCTTTCCCAACCTCTTGTGAGACTGCTATATAAGAAGGGGGACAAGCTCTGATTGTCTTGAACATGGGCGTGCACTGAAACAACACATCTCATGCTTCAACTTTAATGTAAACTGCAAACTGACTGTACGGGGTCTATTGAATGGTACTAAATTCCAGGACCAAGGAATAAAGTTCTCCCTCTTAATCAAATCCTATGTTTTCTATCAATGATGTGCTTTCACATCTCCACATATCAAGTAGCTTTTCCCTAAGTTCTAAAACAATGGCAAAGGATAGTCCCTTGGAACAATAAACATGCTAGGTTTTAGGGCCTCTCTTGATTGATGATCCAGAAACAGTGATTCACTGTAACTCTTCTCCTCCCAAAAGCAAACAAAAACAAAAAACAGAAAACCCAGTCTCTTAAAATAACAGGAATTTGATTGTTGTTAGTGTCTGTTTGGCTGTACAGTTGGCCTTTCACATTTACTAGGGTTAAGGACACAGGATCCTCGCAAAAGTGGAAAAATCACAAATATCAAAATGTGTGCGTAGGGGGGAAAGGGGGCTGAAGCACGGTGGGGAGAACAGGCACCCAGGGTCCAAACCAGGACAAGGAAAGGAGAGGGAAAAGGAGTGGATCAACAATACTTCCTCTCTCTTGCCCATCTCCCCTCCCTTGGGTGTGTGGAGGCATCAGAAGAGGGTTTGTGGTGCTAAGAAATTGAGTCATGAGCTGTCCTTAGCTATCCAGGCAGCAGTTGGTAAAGGAAGAGGAGGACTAGGGTGGATTTTCACATGCTCTGACTACTCATATGAGAGCTACCAGCTGCTCCTGGCTCCTGTGAATGCACAACACTGAGCAGGATATGGACCACAGAGCTGAAAGCTTATTTGAGTCCTCCTAGTATTAAACTGCACTAACAGGGCTGCCTGCGGCAAAATGACAAAATGATACATTGTCACCCCCCATTCCGTGTACAGAAGGGAACTAGCTGTCCAGTTGAATCTTATTTCAATGTTGGCTGCCTCTGCTTCATATGAAGGCAGAAGGGTGTTGGAGAGGGAATGTTAGTGCCTTCTACTGTTACAATCCCAGCATTGCCATTCACATGATGGTAGCAGGTTAGAAACGCTCTCTTCTGCACCCTTCCATCTTAAGCGGATATGTAGCGGTATTGCCACCGGTGTTCCTTCTGCACTACGGCATCCTTGGCCACTCCCTTTCCCCATCTTCACCCTGCCCCACGATCCCCAATTGGTTGGTTTTCTTTCTCTCTTTCTTTCTTTTTTGTAAGCCATACTAGGGCAGCAATGTTGGAATGGCATGACATGCCAGTACACTATTGCACTTTTATGCTATAATGCTTAAAAATGTACTTTTAAAAATTTAAAATTTTAATTCAAAGGAGAAATTTAAAATAAACAAGGAGAGCTGATAGATTTCAAAGCTACCATGCCGTAGGAGTAGCTGAGAGGGAGACAACCTGGGAACTCCCACATCATGCCCACTCCTAGATCCAGGAGGACAGGAATCGCTGTCAAGCGCTATTATGGTACCACACTGAACCGGCTGATGGGATTGAAGTGCTAAAGGAGGCTCTTAATGGATTTTTTCTGGAAATAGTATAAGGAAATTTTGTAATGCTTGGGGACAGGATAGCAGCTGGATAGCAATGACATTGGGCAGCAGCACAACTCCTGGATTGGAAACAACCTGCTGCTGTTGTGGGATAGCGATGTCATGCTGAAATGGCCTCAGTTTGCAACAATGGAAGCAAAGTGAGTATTAAAGGGAAAAGTGGGAAGAGGAGAGAAAAACTGGGAAGTTTTAAGTGGGATGATAAGAGGATTAAATTGAGACTGTCCCTGCAAAATTGGGACAGTTTGGAGGGTATGTACCTCTTGCTCCCCACCAACTGCTTCTTAAGCCAGCTGCCTCACTTTGCCTACTGCTAGGGCTGGTCCTACTGAGAGACGCTTGCCTGTGAAACATATTTGTTCTAATATTGCTTATCTCCTCATAATGTGAGCTTCAAAACATGTGGGAGGATGTACTATATAGCCAGCTTGAGTCCTGTTGTCCAGGAACATCCCGCTCTCTTCCTACTATCCTGTGTTTTTTTTTCCGTTAAAGTGAGAGAGTACATAATTCTACAGACCTCTAAAGGCTTTCATAGAAATTTAATTAGAAGAAAGAAATACAATACGAAAGGTTGGGAGGACATCTCCCCTGAAAAAATAAAGTTGTGTATTATTTGTTCTTGGCTAGCTTTTTTAATCTCTTTCATTAAAAAAGGAGAAAAAGGTGAAGTTCTGAGATACATCACATGTCCTTGAATGCAGCAATTTGCTTAATCTTACTTTAACCTTTCTTTCCTGTTTGCTGTTTTGTTTTTCAAACTCCATCAGTTACTATAAAGGCAGTACTGTGGGTCCTTTATCTTCTGTGGCAGATTTTTGAAATGTATGTGTTGGCTCTCTATGATGTGCGCATGCCATTAAATTTATGCCCAGCCAAAACTCTCTCACAAAGTGCCTTTTCCTTAGAAGTCAATGTGCTAATGCTTTCAGTGCAAAATGTTTGCACTGATTATTATTTTTTCAAGTCTCAAAGGTAAAAGGCAAAGAAAATTCAATTAATCCAATGAGGCAAATGTTCTCTCTAAAAATATTTGCTGACGCTGTTCAAGGTCTCTTTTGCATGCATCTCTTTAATCCTGAATTAAGTTGAGTTAAACCTCGTCCAGTCGATATTTATTTGAGTGCAGACCAGAAGCTCAGTGTGGAATATTCTCCAAATATGCAGTTACAAAAAACACATTGCAGTTTTTCAGCAGGAAATATTGCAGAAATAATTAGTTGATGGGGGAGGGACAGAGGGAGAAGGAAAGGAGAAAGGTCCCTGAGAAGTCCTGTTTCTATGCCAGCTCCCATCTTCTCATTATAAACTCAGTGATAGCAGCAGTCATTTTTAAAAAACTGAACATTAGTTTATGAACCTGTGTCTCTTTGTCTGATAAGGAAAGGTCCAGCAGACCTTTGCTAATGATTTCCTGGATGTTCAAGTTCTCCTTGAAACAAGACACCCAAACAAGTTACTATGAGTCTAAATAACATAAATAGCCTAACCTAGGGATCAGTTTTCTTACAGTGGAAGAACTATAATACAGGTACTTCTTCTGGCAATACCTGGGTTGCGTTGAAATTAGTTGCTTTAAAAACTGTGTACCCTTGGGTCAGCCCTTCCACTGAAGCTTGGCTAAGAACTTCTCTGGCCATGTCTGCACTGCAGTGTTATAGTGCTATTATTCCAGTTTCAACATCCTATCAAATCCTGGAGTTTGCAATTTAGGGAAGGGTATTTAGAATTCTCAGCCAGAGAGCTCTTTGGCCTCAATAAACTACAAACCCCAGAATCCCACAGGGTGTTGAAAGTGGACTAATAGCACTGTAACAGTGTAGTGCAGAAATGGCTTCTTTCTCAGGAGTCTCTCACACTACACAATTATAGCATTCTGATACCATTATAACTGCCATGGCAGCATCCTATGAAGTCCTGGGATTTGTAGTTTAGTGAGGCACTAAATCTTTAAATACCCTAAGTACCCTACAAAATTACAGCTCCCAGATCCTGTAGATCCCATCTCAGGAGAAAGGTGGGGTATGAATTCAATCTGTCAACCAATCAATCAGTAGTGAAGTGTGAAACAAGCCTTAAGATACAGCTTGTCTTAAAGTGGTTTCCTCCAGATGAGTTGGCTTATTATTCTACCATCTCCAGTCAGCATAGCCTTTGGCTATCCTGGCTGGAAACAATGGGAACAGTACACTAAAGTATCTGGAGAGCACAAGACTGGAGAAGTTGTTCAAGAAGACTATGGAGTAGGGATCATATTCTTCATTGAATATGATTGGAGTGTGGCCAGAAGTCATGTACTGCAGGGATAGTTTGGGCATCTTCATCATTATTAATCTGCTTATCTAGGAAGTTGGAAAATGAAAACTCTGGAAGAAATCCAGAATTCTTAGGATTGTAGTTTGAAAACCACAGGAGTATATCAGCTCTGTCCACAGGTCGTGATAAAACAGTTTATTCCAGTGAGAATGAACTTGAGCTTCCCAGTCCCTTCTGAACCTTCTGAACCCTGCATCAAACCTGATGTGGATGCTTTCACTTCCATTTTTTGGGGAAAAAAATTAACCACAGCTTGTTGTGTCATCTGCATCCAACAACCTATGATTTCTTTGAAACAAACCAGTTTGAAAATTTGAGCTAGGATCTGGTAGCAGATAAAATGGAAATTGAAACTTCCAGTCTCTTCAAGAGGGTGGGGATGAAGTCGAACACATAAGCATGTTGGGAAGCTAGTCTTGCTCCTGTAACAATAAAAAATAACACAGACATTGTCCTCTGAAGGGACGAGGGGAAACAAAGCTCTTCCAACTGTAGCAAGTGGCAGGCTTAACTTTTAACACAGAGGTGGGAATACTGCAGCCCATAAGTCAACACTGATTATGCTTTTTAGGAGTGTTGGGATTTGTAGTCCAACAATATCCAGAAGGCTGCAGGATTCCCATCTCTAGTTTTGGGAGAGCTAGCTGATGAACAGAGTCTTCTATCGCAACTGCTTAATTTCATATGGCAGGCTGAAGAATTTTATGTCTGAAAGATTCCTCTGGGTAAAAAATAAAGGACATCAAAAACAAGCAGGAAGGAAAAAGTTCTATTCTAGCCTTCTCCAGGATGAGCTGGTTTTCTATAGTCAACAATTTTCATTTTAATCTGAAATGAGCACTGAAATATATAATTGCCTATCCAATATTCTGATGCTGTTCAGCCCAGCAAAAGCTGAAACACATAATTCTGTTGATTATGTAATTCCTATATACAATAAGAAAGACTATGATTCTGATTTCTGTTTGGGTTTGCCCTTTGATGACACTCTGTAGGTTTAAAGAGAGGCCAACATAACATGTTACACAGCAGTATATTTTGTATTTTCAACCCTAAAGCAATCCAAAAAAAATGCAGGGGCAGTCTAATGCCAAAATGCAAACTATTCCAAGGCCAAAATGTCTGGGAACTTAACAGTCAATCCTACAGTCCCTCATGAGGTAAAGGAACTTTATTTGGCCTTAATTAAGGAAAGCGTCTAATTCTGCAGCTATAATCCAAACACTGTTAAAAAAGAAATCACACAGACCTGTCTAGTCTGCTTTCAAAGTGCCACCAGACAAGTCTGAGAATAAAGCTTTACATTAGTCTGTCAGCAAAAACTCAAATACCCTTTTATTTCGTGTAGGACTTGCTCCTTGTGGAACATGTATTGTTAGCATTCCTATATACTGTGTTCTCAGCACTCTTTTTATCCTGAATTTAGCTACCCTAAATATAACTTGAAAGCATTCCTGAAAAATTATAGGCCAAGAACAGTTGGCAACCAGTGAACTGATAGGAAAACTTGCCCACATTACTTACAGTTAAGACCCAAACAACATGCTGCAAGCAAACTCATGTAGCAATAGTTGAAGAGAGCGTTTCAGAAATGGAAAAGCTGTAGCCAGCGAGGTCAGTTGAGATAATAAGAAGTGGGGAAGGATTCCTAAATGTTTTCTTTTCCCATTTTCCATGCATTTCTTTCCTTCTGGCTTTCATCAGAGAGCATGAATTTTCTTTCCCTTTTTTAGTGTATTACTGAAATTATTTGTGTGTAGTTTGAACCTTTGTTGCTGCTGTTATTATGTGCCTTCAAGTTGTTTCTGACTTACGGCGACCCTAAAGTGAACCTATCATAGGGTTTTCTGGGCCTGAGAGTTCTTTTTAGTTACAGGTGCATATATAGACATGGTTGGTTGCTACAGGCTGGGGGATTATAAAATATAAAGTCAGACAGAATTGGAGTTGGACTTTGGTCACACTGTGACTCTGCATCAGGCCATAGAACCACACGCTCAGTCCTCCTCCCTCTTGGCAGCTGTCAAGTCCAAAAAGGGGTCCCATTTTGGGTGTTACCCCAAAATAAGGGTGCCACAAGGGGCCACAAATGATGCCAGTATCTCTGTCCAAAAGTGGGGAATCAGCTCAAAGTCAGGAGGCCTGCTCTGGCAGGCGGGGGGAGGTAACTTAATGAGATATTGCCATCTATGTTTACAGGGCCTTTGTAGAAAAGAACCAGTCTGAGAATTACATGGTGAACTAAAAATGTGTTTTATTGAGAGAAATTCACACAAGCATGTAAAGATCCAAGCACTCACACAACCATACAAGGACTAACTGAAGGAAAAGGGAGAAAAGTGTGATAGAGTACTTTCAGGGATGAGGCTACAATTATTTGTCTGGAGAACAGTGTGTAAAGCAGCAACGTGGCTTAGGTAGGCACCTAAGGTCAGTTCTCGTTCAGGAATCAAATGAATAGCGTGGAGCTCAGAAAGGTAAGAGACTGCATTGGACAGCCTGAAATCAAGGGTACTTATACCTGAAAAATATCCTGCAGGTATGGGTGTGAATCACTCTCTCAGCCAAGTGGGAGTTGCAACAGAAACAATGAAAGACAGAGATAATGTTCTTAGTGTTTAGGTGGCAAAAGGATAATGGCTATCATAATAGCCAAGTATTGTGGAGAGATGGGGAAACAATAGGGAAATGTCCAAGTGTTCAGGATCAGAGTTAAGACGATCACAGTTTGGTGGAGATTTTTCCCCTTTCAGCTCTGAGATGTCGGCTCATGATCCTTAAGCCTATTGTCTCAAGAGGGTCTGTGATATGAGCCTGAAAATGTCTTTGTTCTTGCCTATAAGGTAGGTGTGGCTGACCTGCCTTGCAATCTCATGTTTACAGTCAGTAATATGCCAGCGTAACCTCCCAGTCACCTCAGGTATTATTTATATCAACACCAATTAATAATACCAATTAAATAATAATTGCCAATTAAACCATGCCAATTGTGGGGGGTGCGCGGTGCCACAACAGGGGAAGGGGCAAGGGGAGGTGATTAAGACCATGGAGAAACAGCAGGCCTCAGATGTGTGGGAAGGAAGGAATAGGATGTGTTCTCAAGTGGAATGTATCTACCTTTTCCTTCTTCCAGGAGCTGAGGGCAGCCATGTCTTGATGGTCTGAATCACTTCTTGCAATCCTTCCCCTCTCCATCAGTAAGAGATAGCAGCAGAGATCCCTCCTAAGGCCTGGAAGCAGCTGGGTTGTGAGAGGTCTTCTAACAATGTGCATGGGCAACATAGCAGCTTTTTGTGCCTTGTCTGAAAAGGGACCTATGCATACACAAGCTAACAAAATGCAGGCCTATGTGTGTTAACCAATGTAGCAAGGCAAGGATGCCTGCATTACTGCCAACAAGTGTTTTGTAAATGGCAGTTTTCAGTGAGATAATCATAATGGCATAATTATGTTATGACATATTATGACTGTTTTCTGCATTTGAGTTCTATCTGATCTCACTGTTTACAATTTGCATCATATATGTATCTATACCTGTATATTAGTTCATGCATCTGATAATGTTGGCTATGATCCACAAAAGCATATGTTGTACTACTGTTTCAGAGCTGCCATAAGAATCTTTGTCATCATGATGTATGTGTCTGATATGAATAATTCAATTCTTTTATGAGCTGAATGGATTCTGAATTCCAAAAGGAAATAACTTCCTGACTGGGAACAATATCAGGCAATAGTAATGTTGCTATGTTGTCAAAAAATCTGGCACATTTGAAGGTTTAGGGGAGAGGAAGGGGACATTTCATAAACTGGCATATAAATCTCTTTGCCCTCTTACATCTTTTTAGCAAAACATAAAAAGAAAGCACTCTTAAGTAACAGCATATGTAAAGTTATTATGAAAGCAGCGGATAAATACAGGTTACAACTTGCTTGAGATGCATCATGTTTTTATTTTATAATCTCTTCTCTGTGATTTAGTACTGGCAATGTTGTTCTGATTTTAGGACTCAATCCAGATAGACGTTTGGATGTTCTGTGGAACCGTACAGTACAGTAACCATATAGTAATAATGTAGAGAGTCTTAATTTCAAAATCAGAAGGATAAATAGTTATCTTCTTTTAACAGTACACAGAACCTATATGGAGCAATAAAGCAGAACTTTATAACTCTGTGTGTGAATATATTCTAACATCAAAGCCTTTTGATTATAGATACAAAAGTCACTGGGAAAAAATAAAAAGTGGAAAATTGGTATAGTGGCTAGAAAGCAACTGTTAAATGTGAGACATAAAGAAAACTTAATTAAGATTATATATGAGAGTTATACTGAAAGTAATGCCTGTGTGCCATTTTCTCTGAGGCTATTAATTCAAATGTGGTACTGTTATACCACTAGATAGAATAATTCTTAATTTCTGTATTTCTAGGTGCTACATAACCATAGATATGAAGCAGAAACAAAGAACAATCATCAAATTCTTGGCCAAAGCAGGATGTAGCACTGCTGAACATCCACAGAAGGCTCAGAAATGTATATGCTGAGGCAACAGTTGATGAGAGTAACATGCAAAGATGAGTGAAAAGGTTTAAAAAAGGCAAAACCAGTAAGCAGCCATCCATAAGAAAAGACCACAGAAGCTGCTGAATACAATCCAGTTATACCATGGTGATACGTAACCCCAGACTTCTTTGGCAACATCACAGGTTCTTCTACAAATGAGACAGTCAGTGGTGCCATATTCACCTTATAGTCCTGGCAGTCAGACTTTCACTTGTTCGGTCAGATGAAAGAAAGCCTTTGGGGTCAGCACTTCAGTAACATATATGAAGCTGAGGACTGTATCAGACAACTGGACCAGGGAGTGCCCAAAAGAGTTTTCCAAAGTGGATTTGATGAGTGGATTCAAAGATGGCACAAATGCATTGCCACTAGTGGAAACTATTTTGAACAGTGCCATGTTATAGACAAAGAATTACTTTATACATGTATGTTGTTTCATATGCTTCATGTTGTTAATAAAGGAGTTATGACCTGACAGGCAATACGTTCAGTCCTGTTGTTGTTGTTGTCGTCGTCGTCATGTGTATTCAAGTCATTTCTGACTTATGGCAACCTTAAGGTTGGATCTTGCAGTCTTGGCAGAGTTTGACTGCCAACAAATATCAGGATAATTGAAATCTCCCATTAATACTGCATCACTCCTTTTTGTGGTCATTTGCTCCAGGAAGGCCTCATCCAAGTCCTCAGGCTGGCCCGGAGGCCTGCAGCAAATCCCCACAATCACATCCCTATTATTTCTCGCTCCCTTAATTCTTACCCAGATGCTCTCGACTTGGCTTCCCAGATTTAAGTCATGGATCTCTTCACAGGTGAAAACATCCTTGACATATAAGGCTACTCCTCATTTCTTACTTGGTCTATTTCTGCAAAATAGGTTATACCCCCTATTCCTACATTCCAATCATGAGATTCCTCCCTCCAGGTTTCAGTGATGCCTATTAAATCATATTTATTTTGCTGTACTAAGAGTTGGAGTTCATCTTACTCATTTCCCATGCTCTGTGCATTAGTGTAGAGACACTTGAGACCATGTGCCCTTCCTGGAAGCCCTGTACTAAAGTTACTATCCCTCCCCCTGTTGGTCTCTAGTTCTACTTGGCCTGCTCTATCTATATCATTTGGGCTATTTTTCACAGCACTCACTGAATCCTTGCCCAGAATAATACTGTCCCCCACTGCAGTCAAACTCAGTTTAAAGATTTCCTTATCCGTTTTGCAACTCTTAGCAAAAAGGCTCCAGCCAACAGTTGTGAGGTGCAGGCCATTCCTTGCCAGACAACAATCTCCTGGCAGCACCATCTTCAGAGGCAGTTGTTGATCTCCACTATTCTTCTTTCCCTTCGTGGGCCATGTCCTTCCACAAGGGAGGAGAGACGAAATGACAACCTGCACACGAAGGGCCTTCAGTTTCCTTCCCATAAGCTCGTAATCCTTTGTGATGCGGTGAAAGCTGTGCCTCGCCGTGTCGTTGGTTCCAACGTGAACCAAAAGGAAGGGGTTACAGTCAGTGGGCTTGACCAGTCTCATTAGCCTCTCTGTTATGTCACTGATTTTGGCCCCAGGGAGACGACATACCTCACGATTGATCCTGTCCGGGTTGCAAATGGTAGGTTCTGTTCCTCTCAGCAAGGAGTCTCCAATCACTAGAACTCGTTTCATCTGAGGCTTGTCTGGGGTTACTCGATGAGCAGATTCTGTCATGGCCTTCTGAACCTTCTGTTTATGCTGAGACTGTTGGTGCTGCTGCTATTGGATGTTCTGCTGGTGTTGGGGTTCCTGTTACTGATGTTGGATTTCTTCTCGATGATGTTCCACTACCTCTTCCTGCTGTTCCACTTCATCATTAATAAGGTCAAGAACTCAGACATGATTCTGTAGCCCGAGAGTCTCCATTTGGCACCTTGCCTTTCTACTCCTGTGCGTCACACATTCCTCCAAGCATCCATCTCCCAGTTTTGTGAACCAACTTCCTTGTCCAGTAGCTCTTCCGTGCACTCTGTCTTCTCAGCCCTATCCAAGAACTCCTGTCCCTAATTATGTGAAGATTCGAAACTTTTGCCTCCAGCTGTTTAACTTTTTCCTCCAAGAGGGTGACCGGCTTGCATTTGCTGCAGGTGTACCCAACAACATCTTGCGGCAGGAAAAGAAACATGCCACAGCTGTGGCAGGTGACCGCAGCAGCTCCCTCACTCACCATACTTGATAGTCTAGATAGTTGAATTAGAAAAGGTAAAACTGGGTTTTGCCTTCAAAGTGCCCTGGTAAAACCTATGTCAGCTCCTCTGTTTGCCAAATTCTTATTGTCAACCTATCAAGAGAAAGGGTGCAATTCTACTCGTGCTTATAGTTACTCCCTCAAGGCGGCACCCCTATCTAGATGTTGTGGACAGGCAGATTGACTCTAGACGGCTTCAAGGAAGAAGCAATTAAGTCTTGCTAAGGTTTGGCAGTAAAAGTGCGCATGCCAAAGGCACACGCCTCCGGGAGCCAATATAAAGAGCTGCTGGCTCCTCCTCCTAGCTCATCAGCGAGTCAGCTATAACTAACAGCTGCTAGCTCCTCCCACTAGCTACTCAGTTAGAATGTGTGCTCAGGGAGAGCACACGGCCAGAGAAAACAGACAAATGAACAAATAAACAATCAAACTCAGCCCCAGAAGCCTGTAAAGACACCCAGTCAAGATGTCTTCTCAGACACAGCTCACCTTCCGCTCTCTCCTCTCTCCTCCTCCTCTTTCATCCTGGATAGAAGTGACTAGTGGGGTTCCACAGGGTTCTGTCCTGGGCCCAGTGCTATTCAACATCTTCATCAATGACTTCGATGAAGGAGTGGAAGGCATGCTGATCAAATTTGCAGATGACACCAAATTGGAAGGGGTAGCTAATACCCCAGAGGACAGGATCAAATTTCAAAATGACCTTGACAGATTGGAGAGCTGGGCCAAAGCTTACAAAATGAATTTCAACACAGAGAAATGTAAGGTCCTGCACTTAGGCAGAAAAAATGGAATGCACGAATATAGGATGGGGGACGTGTGGCTGGATAGCAGTACGTGTGAAAGGGATCTAGGAGTCTTGGTAGATCACAAGCTGAACATTTGTGATAAATATTTGAAGGGATGTCATGTTGAGGAAGGAGCAGGCTTGTTTTCTGCTGCTCCAGAGACTAAGACAAGGAGCAACGGATTCAAGCTGCAGGAAAAGAGATTCCACTTGAACCTCGGGAAGAACTTCCTGACAGTCAGAGCTGTCTTGGAGAGTGGTTGAGTCTCCTTCTTTGGAGGTTTTTAAACAGAGGCTGGATGGTCATCTGTTGGGAATGTGTTGATGTGTGTTCCTGCATTGCAGGGTGTTGGACTCGATGGCGCCCATGGTCTCTTCCAACTCTATGTTTCTATGATTCTAAAGTGAACTTATCACAGGGTTTTCTTGGCAAGATTTGTTCAGGCAAGGTTTGACTTTGCCTCCTTCTGAGGTTGAGAGAATGTGACTTGTCTAAGGTCACCCATTGGGCTCAAACCATTACCCCACACTGGATCCCCTGTGTATAGATAAACAACAAAAAATTACAACAAATACACATTTTAGCTGATTCATGTTGCTCATGATATAAAGAACAGAAGGCAGGTTTGAGCACATCTTGCAATCATGTAACTGCATAGTTCCTTGGAAACACATAGTTATCAAAGAGATTAGAGAAGAAGCTGTACCTAAAAAAAACACTGAAGTTCTGTTGCTGGCAAATGAAAGTAAATAATTAGCATATCAAAGCTTGTGTATTGACTGCAAAACGTTAGAAGAAGCCAGGCATACTTCAAGGAACAAATGGCTTTGAAATGCCTAGCAAACTTTGACAACTACAAAAATGTCCCACTTTTAAAAAATTAGGAAATAGATAATCTATTCATGGGCATTCCAAAATCTTTTGCATTATAACGGAAAAGACTTAAAACAAAGGAGTATTTCAGGAAATACTGAGCACTGTATAATGATTTTTTTTAATCATTTGCAATTTCCCTCCCCCGCTCGTGAAATTAACTATGTCTTCTTGTTCTACTGTTGTTTCCAGCTTACAACAACCCTAACGCAAACCTATCACAGGGTTTTCTTGGCAAGATTTTTTTCAGAGGGGATTTGCCTTTGCCTTCCTCTGTGGCTGGGAGAGTATGACCTGCCCAGGGTCATTCAGTGGGTTATCAGGGCTTAGTGGAGATTCAAATTTCCAGAGTTATAGTCTTAATACTCAAACCACTACACCACCTTGGCTGTCTCGTGTTCTGTTATTTTATTAAAATGGGGAGGACTATTTAATAAAAAACATATCTGACAACCGTTCATCTCTATGTCTCTTTGGCTGCATACATCCACCACCACACGTATTCTTGAACATCATGTGTCGTGGCCAGGACTTTAGCAAGTGTCATATTGAACGGACATAGGAATTTGGGTTAAATGGGGCATAAGCAGTAGATCTGAAATCATTTTTTTTTCAGTTGACAATTATCAATGAGACTAGAGCCAGAGAATAAAACAATGGGGTAGTTTATTGCAATAAATGCAGGTGTCATCTAGGCAACATTCACATGGGACCAGAAACTATTATTCAGTTAACTCTAGAGAAGAGCAGGTGGAATAGAGAGAACAAGACAGATGGAATGTCATGAAGGGGCAGCATATGAGGAGACAGGAAGGCATTGAATACACACAAAGGGGATCTTATTGTGATGCCAATAGGAGCCTCAAAGCAAATGCATGTAGAAATGTGTTTTGTGGCACCTTAAAACTCAAGTATTTTTAAAAATCAGGCATAAGCTTTCACGGATACTTAGGCCACTTATTTGGATACTGTAATTGCATGTAGCTGCAGTCCACAAAATAACATAATAACACATCTGGCCATTTCTGCACTAGACTGTTATATACTATTATTCCACTTTCAACATCCTATGGAATCCTGGGGTTTGCAGTTTAGGGAGGGGCCTTTGAGGGCTCCCCCTAAACTGCAAACCCCAGGATTCCATAGGATGTTGAAAGTGGAATAATAGCACTGTTACCAGTCTAGTGCATAAATGGCCACTATTCTTTAAGTTGCCTCAAGATTCTTTGTTTTTGCTGCAACAGACTGACAGCGATCCCAGAGGAAAATTCAAACATGCAGAGGCATCGACCTTTTTAGAATTAATATAGAGGGGGGAAATGTCTAAAGGGAAAGAAGACGTTGAAATCAAAACTGTATCTATTCTAAGACAAAGAGAATAGAATGGGTCATGGCCAGCCACTTTGTTTTGTTGTCTAGGAATTCCTTTTGTGGACCAAAGAAGTGGAATTATTGAGACCATGGATCACTAAGAACTGTTGTTTTTAAAGTCCTCTCTGTTGGGAGCACAGAAAGAAAATGAATCAGAAGCCAAAACTGCTGATGCCTTGTTAAGTCTCTGTGAGTCCTAACTTAACAACAAAATAATAATATTTTTTTAAAAAGCAAAGTGGAGATTGTAGGGAATGGAGACTAGGGACCATACAAGGGAAAATGGGGTTGGTAGCTATAGGAGTTTACCACTTAACCCACCACTTTTCCACCAGGTGTGAGGCTCTGCTACCACCAATGGTGAAGGCTTCTACAAATCTCTCTGTTAGCACAAGACTTTCCCTTGCCACACCTCTGCTATCAATGTAAGGATCTCCTTCTGTCCCACTGCTGTGGCCACCAACTCTGGGGACCTCCTACATACCCTGAAGGTCTCTGTGTGAGATAGTAAGCAACATATTACTTTGGTCAGACCTCATCTGGAATACTCTGTCCAGTTCTGGGCACCTCATTTCAACAAGGATATTGACCAGCTAGAATGTGTCCAGAGGAGGGTGACCAAAATGGTGAAGGGTCTAGAAGTCATGCCCTATGAGGAGCGGCTCAGGGAGCTGGGTATGTTTAGTCTACAGAAGAGAAGGTTAAAAAGGGATATGATTGCCATGTTTAAATATTTGAAAGGATGTCATATCGAAGAGGGGATGGGCTTATTTTCCACTGCTCCAGAGACTAGGACAAGGAGCAATGGATTCAAACTACAGGAAAAGAGATTCCGCCTGAAACTCAAGAAGAACTTCCTGATGGTCAGAGCTGTCCAGCAGTGGAACATGCTGCTTTGGACTGTGGTGAAGTCTCCTTATTTGGAGGTTTTTAAACAGAGGCAGGATGGCCAACTGTTGGGAGCGCTTTGATGTGTGTTCCTGCATAGCAGGGGGCTGGACTGGATGGCCCTTGTGGTCTCTTCCAACTCTATGATTCTATATATTCCCCATTAAACTCCACTCCACTTTATTCATTGCTACCATCGCTGACACCTCATATGAATCCAAGTTTTCTAATATAAAAAGTTCCCAGAGGCTAAAGCATACAAATAAATACTTTATTAACAGAAGTTGAACATAATAAAACAGGTTAATTATTTAATACATTTAAAATACATCTCACACACTTTCTCACACTCCTCTCCTAGCTAAGTCAGACCCTAAAACACCCCTCATTAATTCCTAAACCTGACTAACAGACTCTCTTAACTCTAATCCTCCACCTCTCTCTAGTTACCTAACTATATCAGCTATATCATCTGCCCTTATTCAAATCTCCTCAGACATTCCACCAATCACTCTTCACTCCCCATTCTCTCACCCTTTCCTGACAGCATCTTATTTTATTACCTTTTATACATAGCATATATGTAATCAAATTACCTAAATATATACAGTAAATTAAACAATGTTTTATACCAAAAGTCCATGACATCACAGTAGCACCGAATGAACATTTACTGGAAATAATTCCATGTTAAACTTTCAGAAGAATTTTTTTTCTTTCAGAGAGGACTTTTTCCATTTGATCAAAAGAGGGGCGGAGGATGTAGTGGGCTCGCCATGGATAGTGCCTGCAGAAGTATTAATGCACAAATGCTAATTAATGTTAAGAAATTTGCTGGTGACTTTGACATGATATTTTCCTCTCCTTAAATGATCAGTGTAGTGGCTGGAGGATTCTGGGAACTGTAATCTAAAAGGATCACTTTTTAAGTCTCTGTTTTCAACAATTTCTGCACTAGACTATTATAGTGCTATTATTCCACTTGAGGCCCCTCCCTAAACTGCAAACCCCAGGATTCCATAGGATGTTGAAAGTGGAATAATAGCACTATAACAGTCTAGTGTGGACATGGCCTCTCTTTAGGGATCTGGATGGCCAACTGAGTGTGAGTTGGATGGCTTCACTGAGTTACAGACTGAGAAGAAGGAATGTCTCTGCTTTTTATGGAAGTGCAACGCCCATTGCATAGGAATGGAAAATCCACCTATGGAATAATGTGGATGCTTCTACATTCAAGGGCCTAAACCAGTTTGTAGTCCCAACTAGAATAAACCCATTGAACCAATAGCTAAATGCTAAGTCAACACTTATTCAATCACAATGATTCAATGGATCTGGTTTCATCCCATTGTTTCAATGAGTCTATGTTCAGTGATGTCACACGTTTGATCAACAAACACATGCATCTGGATCTTCACCATATTTGTACTGTTTTGTTGTTGTCGTTGTTGTGCCAAGCAACTTCTTGCAACCTTGGCAAATCCTGCAATATGAAGAATACACTGAGATAAGTACACACTCATAAAGCAATCCAACATCCGTGCAAGCTACAAGTGTGAAAAAAATGCCGGAGCCAGACTACAAAGTCCATAATATACTAAGAAATGACTGAATGGAAACACATATATGAAAATAAACAGTGAGTTGACTGAATACAAAGAATGAAAGTGAATCATTGTACATTCATGTTTATCTCTGCAGCTGGGAAAGCTAAAAATGTATCTGTTATATTTAAACTAGGAATTTTAATGATTCCAATTGAATTCCACAAAAGATCCCAAATGATTCAGTGGAGTCAAGGAAAATGTATGTTGTATACAACCACAGGTTGTTAATCTCTGCTCTGAGAAGACTGAAAATCATTATCAACAGAGTTCCAATTCCTATTAGAGAACTCTTCCCCATCTGGCTCCCTCCAGATATTTTGGTAGTTGACCTTCGGCATGCTGGCTGGGGGAGTTATACTTGGTGGAAGCTCTCCTAGAAAAATAAATGGATCTAGGAAACAAATCAAATTCCACCTTCTCCTTCAGAAGAACCTGGAAATCCAGCAAGAGGACTGGCAAAAAGGGGGATGTATATTTTTTAACATCTAATAATTGGAAGGAAATTAGCTAGTGCAGACCTTTCCTATCTGCCAGAAATAAGACTTCTATTATATTAACAGACAGTATGCTGTACACCAAATAATAATCATAATGCACCTTGTTTCTCACTTCTGTGTGTTTTTTGTCTCACTTCTTCCCAACTGTTTCTGTTAAGATCCTCAGGCCAGGACCTGTGCTCCCCAGAGACAGTAAAAAGGGGGTCTAATTAAGCTATGCCCCCTAGGCAACCCATTACAACAACCGCAATAAACAAATGTAGCTAAGTAGAATATGATTTAAAGAACCAGATTTGTCACTCATAGAAAGATGGGCACCACCCAAGAGCTGATGTTGTTCAAAGCCAGCTTTCTCCTGTTCTAACTACAGATTCACAAAACACACATATACAATTTTTGCAGACAGTATCCTTTAAAAAAATAAAAACTTCTCTTGAGGTAGCTACAGATATCTTGGCTGAGCTAGAACACTCCATATTCTCCTTAAATTTCAGACAGATTCAACTTGGGTAAGAATGCTAAATGTTGGACATATTGATCCAACAAGGTCAGTACCACATTTATATGGCTGATGATTTTATTATTTTTTCCAATGAGGTGTCAAAACTGTTGATGGAAAAAATCCAGAGCCATGTTTTTCTTTTTGAAAAAAGATATTTTTGAACATCTCCAACTGATCCTTTTACATCATACTCAATGACTCACATCCCAAGGTAATATATGGCTGGTTATTTCAGTGATACACTTGAGCTTGCCCTTCTAGAAGGGATGTTGGAGCTTAGTCATCCCTTGTTGCTCAAGACTGAAATTTTCTTTGTCCTTGGAACAGTTAAAATGGCAAGTGGAACATTAAATTATATAAGCTTTTATTCCATGACCCTTTTGATGCATGTCCTGAACATTAATCCAGAGAATACGTGCATATGAACACTTGAGCAATTTATAGCCTCAATGACAAAATTAGCATTTACACATATGATGCTATTAGGTTCTCAGTTAGATAGGCATTTCATCAAACCATGCTGAAGCTTTTCTAGACTTACAGACCAATTCATAGAGAGACAGGGGAGTGAAGCCATAAACAATCTGTCAAATGTCAGCAAGGGTGAGAGGTAGGATATGCTTCCCCTGAAAACAGGCCCAGCACAACTTTCTTGCATTGGGCGGACACACACACATACACAATCCAACTGAAACCACTGAGGGAAAAATAACTTACAGCAGATAGAGGCCAAATCCTGAAGCTACTTTGGAGAATTGAAAGAACTTTGACTCAGAATATCCAGAACTAGGACTACTTTTACCACATCTCATGACATACTCCTAGAATGCCTCATTTTAGGATCTAATCAAACCCACAATCCATCAAAAGCAGATCTGTCCATTTAAGCTGGCCAGAAGACCTTCCATCCATGGTTACACTAGCCCATCCATGAAGAAAGCGATCAAACCAAGTTTAAGAAGTTAGGATGAAGTAGGTGATATTTACCTATCCTGCAGAGAAGAGATAAAGCAATGTGGCTCAGACTAAAGGTCCAAGGGTAGTACAAGAATGGGAATTGGAGCAGCAGAGTGACAACCTATGTCCAGAGTACTACGAGTTATCTGGCTCCGAGCCAGGGTTTAAATACTCTGTTTCTGCCCTGTGGGGAAAGATGTTAATAGCTCTCTGGCAGAGTAGATAATGGGATGGGCTTTAGCATTAGGTGGCAAAGCACTGATGGGAATTGCTGCTTAATGGCTGGGCAAGTGAGTAAACAAAGGAGAATTTCTGTGGGAAGAGGAAGCAGGTTGAAGACAATCAGTTGCTCTGTTGAGATAGTTTCAGGTGCTATTGTTTCTGAAGGTTTAGTTATTGAGGGGACATTTGCAAGCTCATGAACACCAGAGCTTCCTTGACTATGACCTAGCCATGCTCTGAAGTACCATTTGACCTAATTTTGCACATGTTCAGTCAGTCCTCTTAGCCAGCATGGCTTCTCCACCATAGCAGTATATAAATTATATTTCAAACCAATTAAATGATATTTTCCAGTTATATCATATCATTGAATGGGGGTGTAACAATATAGTTATGGCAACAATATAGTTAGTACATATATAACTATGGCTCATTGCAGCTACATTAAACAAGATGTTACCGTACATTCCACAACCTCAAGTTTAGACTAAACAGTAGAATAGAACTTACGTATTGATTTAGACGACTTCAAATGATATCAAAGCTCAAAGAGTACTGGCACCATAATCAGGACTAAGCTCATAGTTCTTTCTTCAACTGCTCTCTCATGTTGTACTCCACAATAACATCTGGCAGAAAATCATTAACTTGGATGAACCCTGTAATAATTGAGAACAGGCCTGTGATTACCACCTAGCTCTTCTCTGACCATTTCTGAAGCAATTCTGCCCCTGCAGCTGTTCCTCTTCCTTAAGCTCCATGGAACCAATTATAAATGAACACTGCAGACATAATCACAACTGTTTAAACTGTTTGTAAATTTAAATCAAATTTTAAATCAAATTAAATGTTAACTGTGGAGAAAATGGAAATGGGCAACAGTTTGTTACCCTAAGAGATGGGGGGCTTTGAGGTTCACCCACAATGCCACTGTCTCCTTAGAATTTGAGGGAATTATAGCTCAAAAGGGGCCTGCAAGAGGGGGGTGATGGCAGGATCTTTTCACCTGTACATTACAGTACTAACTGTAGAGAGAAATCCAGTTAAAAGTTAAACAGAGAATTTTTTCTGGATTGTCAAAAAACATGAGAAATCAGGCACAATCAACAACCATACAAAGCCATTGGAAAGTGAGGCAGACAGTACCTGAGAGTAGCAAGAATGAACAGAGGTCTGGGCACTACATATTACATCCTAGTACTACAGTTTGCTGGGGCCAAAGCTGGGATTTTTATATCCTATTTCCTACCCTGAAGGAGGGTGCGTGGACAAAGCAGTAACTGCTTTCTCATGAGATTGACAAAAGAGTCCAGAGTGGGCTGATTGTCTTAACTCTAGATGACAAAACATTGATGGGAGTCATGACAATCACTTAATGTCTGGTTGGACAGGGGGTCTAGGGAGGATTTCCATTGGGCAGGATCACAATACAGTCCCTGATTGCTTAACCTCGGTGGTTTTCCCTTCTATTGTATTCTGGAGTGCTTGTAGCCTGATGTCTTGAAAGGATTATCACAACCCCAATAGCATGGGGTTTTCCTGGACCATGTCTAAGGTCAGCCTGACCTGCCCCTCTTCCAACCAGCATGACTTTGACCATGTTTTCCAGCCATAAATGTATTCAATTATGAAAATAGCACATCCTGCAAAGTGGGAGTGTAGGTATGGTAACAACACAAGCTCCAACATTTCACATATGAAAACTGGGATATGTGTGGTTATGTTATTAAAATGAAGAAGAACAAACAAGCTAGGAGAGGCTGCAACTGCTTGCTGTTACTTGAACCCACTGGGAAGGGTAAGATTCTTCCCTCTCCTCTCCTCTCCTCTCCTCTGAAGTGAATGCAAACTACTTTTGTACTTTGAACTCAGTCTGCAGCACTGAAAGTAAGCTGAAGACAAAGGGGGAAAGTGGAAGGATGAGAGAAATTGGGACATTTTAATAGCAGCTGAGAAGACAGTGGATTAATCATGACTGTCCCTGCCAAACTGGGGACAGTTGGAGGGTACGCATTGTCATCCAGAAATTAAAATAGACATTGTTATCACAAGCTCACCAACATGAAGAGACAATCTCTGTCTGATCTCTGTCCTCAGACATTCAGGACTATTCCTCACTACACTGTTATAGTGCTATTATTCCACTTTCGACATCCTGTGGAATTCTGGGGCTTATAGTTTACTGAGGGCAAAGAACTTTCTGGCTGAGAATTCTAAATGCCCTTCCCTAAATTGCAAACCCCAGGATTCCATAAGATATTCTAAGTGGAATAATAGCACTATAACAGTGTAGTGCGGAAAGGCCTCCCCAAGACCTGTATGTATTTCACTGGCTGTGCTATGAGTTCATTTAGTGAATTCATTGGTTCTGTTATGGGACATGCAGTGTGTTACCCTGATTTCTGGGGGTTCTGTGAGGGACACCTAAATGCTCTTCAAATTATAAGTTGGCGAAATTAGTCAAAGAGCACAAGCTAGCAATGCAAGAGGCAGGGCAACGGAGCGAGATCTTTTACCCAGCGTCTACGGGGTCAGGCCGAGTCAAGGAGCAAACAGAAGTGAAATAATAATTGTGGTTTTTATTAAAAATACAGTCAAACAAGTGTATGCAACACACTCACACAGATAACTATAGAAATAAAGGTTGGAGTTGGATAGAGGGATTTTGAGAAGAGGTTTTTGGTATGGGAAATACTGCACCTGTCCTGAAGCCCGGGTAGTCTGAAGATAGAGTTCGTGGGTATGGATGTTCTCAGTATGTGGGACTGAGTGGAAGGCTCGCCAAGCAAAGCTGCAGCAAGGCGGTATAGAAGTCGGGAGCGATCCAAGGAAGCTCACAAAGTCAGGGGTTTTTAAAGGGGAAAATGTAGCTACAGGCTAGTCCATACTTGGGGAAAACAATGAGTTTTGGGCTGGAGACAAAGCCTCCGAAAGGTCAGAATTTAGCATGATTGAGTTAGGTCCGAATTGACAATAGAGTAGACAGTATGCAAACGCAGAGTGCTTGACAGATGAGGATTCTTCTAATCAAGCTGCCTGCTCGGGGCAGGGAGTTCTTTGTAAGTAGCATGCATACCTGATGAAGGTACTTGCCGTGAGGTCTCCTGAAGCGGCAGTTTGGCTATTTCTAGCTGGTCTGTATTTGTTTTGAATATTCCAGCGATTAGCGACCAAGCCTGTTTGCATGCTTGTCCGGGGGCCTCGCAAGCATGTGGGAAGGAATGGGTGATATCAAAATGATATCTAATGTTACCCCAAGTGTGGCTTAGGAACTGCAGTAACAAGTGAATTATCCCGGTGTGAAAAGGGGGAACCAAGTATGGTCAGGAGCAGTCAGCCACTTTCAGCTCATTCAACTCCTGCCAATTTAGGACAGTTGGAGGCCATGATATACCTGCTGAGAGACATACGCAGATATGCTTTTTCATTGTTCTTTTCTCCTTCTATTCTTAATAATGGTGATAACAATATGGGTTACACTACCACCAGCAGTCATGTAACAGGCCATAGATGAATGTTTTTGTAAGTGAATTCGGGATTTCACAATGGAAAGTTTCTCCCTGCTGGCAAAATCCTTCCAAGGGCTGCTTCTATCCCATCCAAATGTTCTACAGCCAAAAATCTACAGATTAAGATTGCTCTCTTACAAACCAGTCTCTGCCAGAAAAGTGTAAAATGTTCCTTTAGTTCCTTTAGTTCCTTTAGTTGGGGCAAAGGAAGGAATGGTATGGATATTTTTTTCCCCACACCTGAAGAAGAAGTAAAAAATATTGCCTCTCTGCCTTTTGTGCTAACAGGCCCAAAGATAAGCAAATACTCATTATAGAATAAATTTTTGCCCATTTTACCTGAATATGAGAGAGCCAGAGTGATGTAGTGGTTTGAGTATTGGACTATGACTCTGAAGACCAGGATTTGATGCCCTAATTGGCCATGGAAACCCAATAGGTGACCATGGGCACATCACACACTCTTAGGCCCTTTCTGCACCAGGCAATTAGAACGAGGCAGTGCGTCCTCTCACAGAGGTCATCTGCACCTTGGAGCGGACTAGGAGAAGACTACTTACCGGAGATCTACACCTCAGTCCGCTCCAAAACGACCCCAAGTAGTCCTCCAGCGTGTTTTTGAAAGACCGCAAAAAACAGGTCTTTATTTTCCTGGAACGCGCCGTTGCGTTCCTGCTCCCTTGTGCAGATTCGCAGGCTCGCGCCAATGTGAGCCTGCAATCTGCGAAGGGCGGGCTCTAGGTGTGGCGAGCTTCAGCGGTTGGTCGGGACCCACGACCAACCGGAAGCCACCATTTTGGAAGCCGGAAGCCACCATTTTGGAAGTTCTCCCCACTTTTCTATCTACCTTACTCTTCTTTGACCTGGAATATTGTGTCCAGTTCTAGGCATCACAGTTCAAGAAGGATATTGACAAGCTGGAGGAGGTCAACCAAAATTATAAAAGGCCTGGAAACCATGCCCTATGAGGAGCAGCTTAAGATGCTGGGTATGGTTCATCAAGAGAAGAGAAGGTCAAGAGGTAACATGATAGCCATGTTTGAATATTTGAACGATACCATGTGAAAGATGGAGCAAGTCTGCTTTCTGCTGCTTCAGAGACTAGGAACAGTCATGTAGGGATGGTGGGGCGATGGGGACTGTTCGGCCAGGTGGCAATGTTTTGGGAGTATGGGGGCCCATAGCCACGCCCTTGTGTGCCCTGGCCATGCCCCCCACACAGTGGCCATGCCCCTGTGCCATAGCCCCGCTCCTCCAACACCCCCCTCCACACAGTCCAAGCTCCACCACTGACTAGGACACAGAGCAATGGCTTCAAACTGCAGGAAAAGAGATTCCGCTTAAGCATTAGGAGGAACTTCTTGATGGTAAGAGCAGTTTGACAGTGGAATACACTTCCTCAGAGGATGGTGGAGTTTTTTTCTTTGGAGGTTTTCAAAGAGAGGCTGGGTGGCCATCTGTCAAGAGTAGGGATGGGACGAATCCAGAATTTTCCAGATTTGAATCCCTGAAAGGTTCTGGGGATCCACGAATCTCACGAACCTCAAATCTTTTTTTAAAAAAAGGGTTTAAAAAGCAAGGGAAAGAAGGATAACCTTGGGCAAGACACGCTCTCTCAGCCTTAGCAAAAGCCTAGGCAAAGGCAAACCTCCCTCTGAAGAAATCTGGCCAGGACCATTGTCATAGTTTTGCCTCAGGATCTCCCCAGATTGAAAATGACATGAAGGCCCTTTCTACACAGGCAGAAAAAATGTGGGTTAATCCCACATGTTCCTGCCTGTGTAAACAGGGTCACATATTACAGTACAGAGATAATCCAAGTCAAAACTAGCTTTTCTTTGCATAGCTCCTTCTGGCATCCTGGGGTTTGTAGTTTGATGATGCGCCAGCATACTTTGCAAGAGAAGGCTGTGACACCTTGCAAAATTACAAACCCCAGAATTGTGTCTGAAAGAGTTTTGCAAGGGAGTGATGCAAAGAAATGTTCAGCTGTCCTTGAAATCTCAAGAAGACTGAAGACTTCCAGTCAAGTCTCAAGTCTTGCAACAAGGAAGGCACTTAAAACACACACACACACACACACACACACACACACACACACACACAAACAGCTTCTAGTCCAATCTCAGTTCTGCACCCTGCAGGCTCAAGAGCCAAGTCTCAAGTCCTGCAACAAAGAAAGCACTTAAAAACACACACACACATACACACAAATACTTCAAGGAGGAATGGGAGTACCAGACTTTCAATTATATTACAAAGCTGCGGCATTCACATGGCTAAAAGACTGGATTGACTTACAAGATACAAGAATGCTTGCACTGGAGGGAGCGGACTTGAGGATGGGATGGCATGCCTATATGTTCTATGATAAAGCAAAAATTGACAAAGAATTTTTGCATCACTATATCAGGAAATCACTTTTGAAGATATGGAATAAATATAAGAGTAAAAACATAAGGCAGCTACCCATGTGGGTATCCCCTAAGAAGCTTTCTTTGGAAGATGGAAGGAATCAGAGAAATGGCTGAGATATGAAGACATATTAGAGAAATCAATGACAAATGTGTATAAGATTAAATCAAGAGAAAAATTGGAACAGGAAGGATCACCATTAAGCTGGTTTCCGTAAAGGCAAGTAAATGAGAGATTTCAGATGGAGTTGAAGACTTATGGAATAGAATCCAAAGAAAAGATAGGAGTGATTAAATGGGTCTTTGACAATCCACCTCATTTGTTAGCCCATATATATCAAGAAACTATAATACAGGAGAGACAGGAGGAGACTGTTAAATCTGCAATGATTTTGTGGGTGCAGAATATTGGACATTCAATCCAATTAGATGAATGGGAACAGAATTGGAGAAGGACTAAAACATTTACAATGGCTCGGAATCTTAAAGAGAACTATTTCAAATTGTTTCATAGATGGTATATGACACCAGATAAGCTAAAAAAGATTTACAATACAGGTACGGGAATGTGTTGGAAATGTCAGAAAGAGGTGGGAACAATATTCCATATGTGATGGTCATGTCCCAAGGCAAAGAAATATTGGAGTGAAATACATAAAAAGATGTGTGAAATATTGAAGGTTCAATTTGTAAAAAAACCTGAACTTTATCTACTAACATGACAAATGTTCTAGAGAATACTAGTATTAAGAGACATTGGAGATTAATACTGTACATGATAACGACAGCTCGAATAGAATATGCCAAAATGTGGAAGTCTCAGCAAATACTCATAATTGAACAATGGTGGGGGATGTTTATTGAGAATAGGAATGCAGACGTTGTCTTTCAGAGATTAAAGGGGAAATCGGATGATCAGATAAAAGCAGAATGGCAAATTGTAATGGGTAATTGTTGGGAACTACCAAGTGAGAATGTCTGAATTATGGTTGAAATTAAAGTGGAATAGCTGTAACATAACAGGAGTGGACGAGAGAAATGCAAGATCAAGCACGTAAGATGAACATAGAATTGTGATGCATAAATTTTATATGTGAATAGAAATTCAGAAAATGAAAACTAGATCAGAGTGGAAGAACAAAAACATTACATGTAAAAGTACAATTTAAGATGATGTTTTTTTATTTGTGAAACTTAATAAAATTATATAAACACACACACACACACACACACACACACACACACACACAAGTCCTGCAAGGGACACTCAAGTCAAATCTCTAGGCCTGTCTGAACAATTCCCAATCCCCACTCTCCAGTCTCAAATAAAAAAATAATACAGATTAATGCATGCCCAATAAATGATTCTGGAGGCAGATACTGTTCACTTTGTTTGTTGTAGGCAACACACACTCCTCCTATAGAATCAGCTAGAGTAGAATCCCATTCTTTCCCAGCTCAAGTTTTTTGGCATTTGTTGTTTACCGTAGACATGCTGCTGCAACGCAAGACCAAAAGTCTGTGTTTCTCCAGCTCTCCTTTGCATCCCTTCCAATGTCAATGCTGTTTATAAACTTGCAGCTAGACAGAGGAAAAAGAAGAAAAGAGGTTGAGAAGCATAAAAAGACTTTCTAAAAGGGAGCTTCAAAGGGAGTTAACTGAAGTATTCATGTATTCAAGACAGACACAGAAACTAAGGCCCTTTTCGCACGGCATTTTGCAAGCAAGAGGGCTCCTTGAGCGTCGCGTAAATGTGAGGATCAGTCTGCATGATGCACTCACATTTATGCGACACTCAAGAGCCGGACATACAGCACATATGCATTTTTTTATTTTCGGCTTTTAGCCGAAAATGCTGCGCGCTTGCACACCAGTCAGGGGCTTGGGGCATACTCACCTGCCATGTGAAGCCTCCTGAGCCATGCCAGTCACGCTTCCTGCCCCAGCGCAGCCTACAACTCCCAGGCTGCACTGTGGAAGGAAGGGGTGGGGCGGGGCGCGGGCGGGGTATGGGCGGGGCGCTCGCGCGACCAGGAAGGAGCTGCAGAGCCGCAGAGCCCAGGCAACAGGGAAGCGACAGGGAAGCGGCAGCATTCCTTCCGAGGTTTCTTGTGCAAGAAACCCCACCCAGCAGCGCGAATGGGTAACTTGCAAAAAGGGCCTAAGAGAGGAAGTGGCCTCATGACAATCTTAGTCCCAGAATTGACCAAAGAAAGCTGGTGAAGGGGTAAGTATGGCTGGCACGGCTTGCATGGAACCCCTGAACCCCTTTTTGCAGTCTTTGGAACCCCCTGCGACCTTCCCACAAGCTCCTAGACCCCCACACAAACTCAGTTTTGCTCCTCTGTCCCTCACCTCCCAATCCCTTTCCCAAAATTACCTTGCAGAGGGAAGCAGCAGCAGGGAGAGGCAGCACTAGGGGCACAGGCAGCAGGAGGGAGAAATGGCGGCCTCCAGTGCGTGTGAGGCTTTATGCCGGTCTGCCGGCCAATCACCCATGCCCACACTGGGTGGGGAAACAGATGAGGAGCGGGATCCTGTCCTGGTCCCAACTTTTCAGGCGTCCTGGTCTCCCAAGTTTTCAGGTGTCTTGATCTCCCAGGTTTTCAGGTATCCCTGTCAAACTGTTTGAGTGGGGGATTTGAAAGACTCCGTTTGCCTATTTTGGCACAGGGATTCGGATTCCCGAATCTTGAATCCCTGCCAAAGATTCAAGGATTCGAGGATTCAGTTGGCCCATCTCTAGTCAAGAGTGTTTTAATTGTGTATTCCGGCATGGCATGGGATTAGATTGGGTGGCCCTTGTTGTCTTTTCCAGCAATATGATTCTTAGGCTCTTTTTGCACCTTACCTTTTAACGCTGCTGGGGTGTGGGGCTTGCGCAAGAAGCCTGGGCAGGAAGGCTCTCACAAGCCTCCTGCTTCAGCTACGCAGCTCCTTCCTGCTCACGCTCCGCCCCTTCCTTCCACAGTGCAGCCTGGGAGTTGGAGGCTGCACTGAGGAGAGGACGCGCTACCGGCCTGGCTCCAGAGGCTCTGCACGGCAGGTAAGTGCACATGGGGCCCCTGACTGGTGCACAAGCATGGGTCATTTTCGGCTAAAAGCTGAAAATAAGAAAATGCGTGTGCACTGCATGTGAGGCCCTTGGCGTGTGAGGTGTCATGCAGACCGCTCCTCACATTTACGTGACACTCAAGGGCCCCTTTCGCTTGCAAACTGCCGTGCGAAAAGGGTGTATGACTGGAGCAGGAGCATGTCATTGTTTTGGACTAGAGATCATGTTTGTTTCGTTTTATCTGTACGTATAATGATTGGAAGCGGAATTTATCTACATATATAATGATTGGAAGGGTTAAGCATGAGAATGGTGCACTTGCATATGGAATCTGCTGCTTCAAACCATGGTTTCCTCTTGCTGTATAGTAAAGCTGTCCCTGGGAATGGCCAAATGGCTTGTTAGGCTTAATTTGGAGCCAGTCCAGAGTTAGTTGAGCTATGAACACTATTCAAGGAAACAAAATTTAGAGGGAGATGTGGTCCTGTTAGAACCGGGTTCCAAATCAGGTCCAGACAGGTAGCAATTGTGATTGGGTCCAGGTGTCTCCTACAGCCAGCTTTCATGTTTTGTTTTGTGTTGTTTTGTTTTTTAAAAGGAGATTTACCATTTTCCCCTTGTTTGCTCAAAGCACTTTCTTTTCTGTAAACAAGCTCCATTTAATAATCCCCTGGGGGCTCTGGGGAAAACCATTGCACAGGTGGATGCTTCTAAATTCTCATGCATTTGGGGTGAGGGGAAAGGAAGGAAGACAGCTGCTTCTTTAAACATCCCAATTGTTAAGGAAAAAACTATGCAAGGGGGAGAAGAACATTGAGCAAAACCTTTTTTTGTGCATCCTTTGTAGCAGAAAGCCATGCTGTAGTGATAGAAATGCCTGGCAGAGGGACAGCCCTAGGGTATAAGGCATTGCTCAACTACTGGATTGTTTGAAAGAACCTGATGGGGACTGACTGAAAAGTCTTCCAGATCCAGTGAGCTAAAGATGTTGCTTTAACAAATGTTTGTGGCCAATGTTTGCAAGAGCCAGGATAATAGTTTCTCTGGAACTATTAATTTCCCCCTTTCTTGATTTTTTGGAGGATTATCAGAATTAAGCTGTTTAACTGTGGGATACATTGCAAAAGGTTGAGTGTGAGAAGGGTTTGCTGTTCCTCCTTTAAGTTTCCTGTAAGTACACAGGCTTGGGCCAATTCTGGCAATGAGTTGACATAACTTGCATTTTTCTTTCATTGGACATAGCTATGTATACATTATGCAGCGGACATCAAAAAGTCCTGCATGGTGTTAGCTAAGGGAAAACTTTGCTCTGCACATTGAATTGTAGGAGGTTTTCAAAAAACACTCCTTTTGCTTGGTTATAATCCTTTATCATCTGCCCTTAGCTCTTCCAAAGTGATCCAATGAGACTAACAAAATCAAATTAAAGGACAGGCAAAATCTGTGCAAAATTGATGACAGCAAAAGCCTAAATCTATGTGATTTAATTGTTATTGTCGTTGTAGTGTGACTTCCAGTTGTTTCTGACTTCTGGTGACCCTCAAGCAGACCTATCATGGGATTTTCTTGACAATATTTGTTTGTGGGGGGGCTGCCTTTGCCTTCTTCTGGGGCCGACAGAGTGTGACTTCCCAAAGGTTTCCATGGCTGAGTAGGGATTCAAACCCTGGTCTCCAGGGTCACAGAACAACACTCAAACCACTACACTATTCTGGCTCTCATGATATGATATGAAAGCATAAAAGGAACACCACTGGAAAATCAAGAACATCACTGGCAAATTCAATCAGCACTAAATCAAGAAATGTAACGGATTTTATTTAGAATAAGACCCATGGTGGCAAGGACTTTCCTAAAGAAGATGCAGATATATAATGATGGGGCTAGGTGTCCCTCCTGGGGGAGATTTGCAGAGCCGGTTCAACTTTTAGGTGGACTGATGTGCCTGCGGTGGTTGGCATATGCTAAGTGGCAAGAAGTGACAGCAAAGCATTGGAGGACAATGAATTTGGTATCATGAACAGCTATCTGACCTGCACCTCCTAAGCTGTTTTATTGTCTTCAGCTATGGAGGAAGAAAAGAGATTATTATGGAACAGTAATATTTGTCAGATGATCAAGTTGGAGCAATTTGTATTCTGTTGCTGCAAAACAGGGCAGGCAAAATATGTCTCCAAAGGCTGTCCTTTCTCTATTTCCCCTGCCCCAAATGGATTCACTCTCCTTTGCTTAACATTATCAAAACTGTTCAAAACTAGAAGTGGGCTGTCCAAACAGTTCTGGTTTGAGTTTTTAGTGGAGTTTTTTCTTTTACATTTTTAGCAGTCCATTTGGTCCCTGAGCAGAAAATTATTCCCCATGCCAACTGTCCCAGAAAATTTAAATAACATGACAAATGATTTTGCCTAAACATCAGGAGGAACTTCCTGATGATACAAATTACTTTGGAAGATGGTGGACTCTGTTTTGGTTTTTGCACTTTTCCTTCTTTTAAGAAATCATAGGAGCTATAGAGAGGAGAGCAGGAGAAGATTTTAGTTAGGAGCTACAGGAGAGGGGAGAAGTAGAAATAAGATCGGAAAGAGAGACAGACAGAGAGAGGATCAATCACCTAAGGAGACTTGCAGAAGAAATACATTAGAACCATCCCTTTTTGTGAACAATGTTGCAACCCATATGTTCCTCAGACAAAAAAAGAAGATTGTTCTGTGGCTTCAGCCATTTATGGAATAGTGGGGGGAGATGGGAAAACTGTAAAAGCAACAATCTTGTAGTGCCACTCCAGCATCTTGTGGAGCAGGAAATACGGGGACCACACAATATTTCCTTCAGGTGACCACAGAAGGCGCCAAATGAAACCCTTGGAGAATGAGCAGCAGCCACACTGGATCTGCAATAGCAGTACTCTTGCCCTGAAATTCCTCTCCTTGCCTTGAAAATCAGAGTAGAGGGTCCGAGCCCCAAGACTAAGGGCCCAAATATGAGCTCTGGGAGTGGGGGAGGTTTCCCTGTTTAAACATATATATCTATGATACAGGGGAAAAAAAGAGTTTACAAACTTTTAGAAATGGTTGAGATTTTAGACTGCAGAGATCAAGTGTAAAGTTTGGTAGTAATGCCTCTCTCTACAATAACCATAAAAAGACGTAAGAAGGCCAAAGTTGAATTTTACATCTATGTATATCATCAACAGGCTGCCATTCAGTATTGAATTAATCAGGGATGTCTGAATTAAAAATGATAGCCTAAAAATCATATAATACTGGTGATTACAGAATAATTTCAGTTGAAAGAGCAGGTGCTACTTCTCTCTGAACTGAATAGTATTTGCATGTATTTGTGAGTAGGTGCATTTGGTCTCAAACCAGTCATGGTCTCATATGAGCGGCTATCTGTCTACAGGCACCTTGGTCAGTGCATGTTGCCTACATGTCACCAAGACTCTTCTTTTTGTGTGTGCAAGTCTCTGAATAAATGGTATTTAAGAGAGTGGAAGCTGGTCAGGACTGTGGGACCAGTGGGTGAGATCTGAAGTACATCTACTTTGTTCATTTGTATACTCAGTGAGTACCTGTACATGTCAGTGATTCTTTTTTTTTTAATATATGACATTTCACCCCAGCACTTGGAGCTGAAATTAGGCCTCTGGGTGAATGTGTAGAACCCTGCATGATGGTCTGGTTTTGAATCTGTGTACTAAAATGTGTACTGATACATTTTTAAAAACAAACCAGTCTGACTGGGCTGCTTGTAATGGTACTAACAGATGTCAGTGGGGGTTGCCTACATTACTCATGTGGAGTTTCAGAATCTTGTAATAAATTCTGAGAGAGCCAGCATGGTGTAATGGTGTAAACATTGGATTATAGCTCTAGACACTAGCATTTGAATCTGTGCAATGAACTCTGAATATTTTTATCCTGTGCAGTTCATATACTTTAACTGTATTTGTTGTTGATATGTGCCTTCTGTTATTTCTGACTTAAGGCAACCCTAAAGTGAATCTATCACAGCCTTAATAGGCAGAATTTGTTTAGGGAGATTTGGTGCTGCCTTCTTCTGGGGCTGAGAAAATCTGACATGCCCAAGATCACCCAGTTTCCATGACCTGAGTGGTGATTCAAAGCCTGGTCTTCCAGTGTCCTAGTTTAACACTCAAACCTCTACACAACACTGGCTATCTGTTAACTATATTATTGTTATTTATTGTCATTAAATGTGTTTACATTGCAATTTTGAGTTAAATACTGTTCTTTTTTGTGTGGTTTTCCTACCTCTGCTACTGTAATATTGCACCAGTTTTTAGGGGAATCTAAAACCAGTCTGGTAGCAACCTTCTCCTGTAATGTATTTGCTTTGAACATGTGCTATAGTAAAAGGGGGTACATTTATGAGAAGCTCATCAACTTCAGAAAGTTAAAAGCAGCATATAATATAATGGTGATGTATAAAATTAAACCCAGTTGTCGAAGCCAATGATGATTCTAATGGCAGTTATAGATTCATGGCCAAAAGCAGTATTTTGACCAAAATTGATGATAACATGTATTGAGAAGGGCATAGCCTGATCTGGCCAGAACAAAAGCAAATAGTTCTGCTTTCTGATTCATCCACTTAGAATTTGCTAACAGACGTCAGTAGGGGAGGAGGCTTAGATTACACAGCAGGAAAATGTGCTCTTCATCTGCACCTTTTCAAGGAAGGGATAGTGGAGAAGGAAATATGACATTTGTTTTACTAGTCATGTTTACCTTCTGCCTTTCCTCCAATGAACTCAAGGCAGTGCATATGGCTGTCCTATTCGTCATCTTGGCCTCACAACTGGCCCAAGATCACCAGTGGGGACTGGAATCTGGATCCTTCAACTGCCAGTTGAGAACTTTAACCATCACATCACACTGGCCTTCAGCTAAAAAGTCTCCCAGAGTGACTTACAAATAAAATTCCCTGCTTGCAGGCTTACAATTGTAATATGATGTAACACATGAGGAAAAGGGAATGGCAGTGAGGAATGGGGTTAATTCCAGCAAATGCTGGCTGCTCTTCTCCTCACGGAGGCTACAGTGATGGCAGCTGAACATGGAGGTAAGGCCTTTCACCAGACATTGGGCCAAAGCATGATGGAGCTCTGCTTCACCACTCTTATCTCCCTCTGAGGTCAGAGTAATGGCAACTGGAATATGGAGGGAGGGGGTCTCGCCAGCTACAGGGCCAAGATACTACTGCTTTTCATTTTTACAATACAATAAAATACAAATATGTGTATGCGCATCTCTCTCTCTCTCTCTCTCTGTCTCATATAGGACATTCAACATTCAAGCCCTTCTTATGCCCTCCATTCACATTCACTGAAGATGTGGTGTAGAAGACTGGCTCTTCAGCTGTGTATACTGAGACTGTCCATATACACCTTTATACATATATGGCACTACTGATAGTCACTGCTGAACATGTGGACACCACAGCAAGGTCAGTGAATGTGATTCTGATCCTCCTTTCAACAAGATGGGTAGGCATGTGAATAAGCAACATTTCAGTGTGTATTTTTAGGGCTACAATGCTTATCCTTAGGACATGAGATGGAAAATGAACCTGAAGCAATTCCAGAATTGTTAAATATTAACAAGTGTTAAAAATGGGGAAAAGGCATGGTTTCTCCCTTTAGAATCTAGATGAAGCACAGATGTTTCACAACAAGGGTAAAGTTTCACTGAGGATACTTCAAACCAGGAAGAAATGTTTTTCTGCTGTGATATACACCGTTGTGGTAATCCCAGTTTATTGACTGAAGCAGCACTATAAATTGCTCCAGACTGCAGCCACTGGAGAGTTTTATAGCAAGTTCATGTGATGTTTGTCACTTGGGGATTATTTGCACATAATTATTGCATGTGTTCCTAGATTGCCCCCATATGAATTCATCTTCCATCTAAGCCATAATCAGTACTGTCCTCCACCTACCGTTGATATAGGTGGGGAGTAATGTGGACATGTGAATTTAGGCATATCTGCAATAAGAAAACATAATTATATTTCTGTTGGAATTATCGTTTTACCTTGGCTTTTTTAAATCTCTGAGAGAATGTGACCATGGTGAATGGCAACAAAATTATTTGCAATAAGTTATTCTCAGTTTAAATTGGGATGTAACAAATTTGCATTTCAAAAGTAAAATATGAGTGAGGCCATTGGTGTCTCTGGGCCATTCACCCTCCACATTTATAGTGCCACATTCCACTTTAATTACCATGACAACATCCTATGGAATTCTGGGAGGGTTATTTAGAATTCTCAGCCAGAGTGCTCTAGTGCCTCGCAAACTACAAACCCCACAGTTCCATAGGACAGATCCATAATTCTGTGGTGAGAATGGGCCCTCTGTGTGTGTGTGTGAGATGAGTAACATTTTAAAGTTGCTTTTTAGTTATCATTAAAAAGCATATTTAGGCATTTAGGAGACATTTTGCATGGCATTTTTCAAGTTTCATTTCATTCTATTAACAATTCTGAGAGTTGTTTGTCTTTTTAAAAATTAATAAGCAACAAAAGATCAAGGTAATGAGTTACTAATGTTGATTTGATATATTAATGGTAATCACTGTTGTGTGTATGTTCTGAGACAAGTTACACAATTAATTACTTTACAAAAATAACTTTCAAATCACTAAAAAAAAAAGTATAATAAAAGTGTTTTAGACAGGTGTGTCTATGTGGTTTCAAGTCACCTGTCAACTTACGCTGGCCCCATGAATTTTATAGGACATTTTTTTTTAAGGCAAGGAATACTCAGATGTCATTTTGCCAGTTCCTTCTTCTGAAATATAGCCTATATCACCTTCATTGGCTATAGTTCAGAGGAAGAAACTGGCAAAACCACCTCTGAGTATTCCTTGCCTAAAAAAAAACACCCTATGAAATTCATAGGTTTGCCATATGTTGACTTCATAGAATTATACATTTGGAAAAGACTACAAGGTCCATCTGATATTACTTCTGCCAGTTCTGTTAATATCCTTGGATTTAGTTCATCTGGCTCTGGAGACTCAAATTCATTTAGTGTTGCCAGGCCTTCCTGTACTATCTTTTTACCTATACTGCGCTGCCTTTCTTCCATTGCATTATCTGCTCCATTTTTTTCCCAGGCTGAACATTGTTTTCCTTTTGGGAAAAGACTGAAGCAAATAAGATGTTGAGTAGTTCTGCCTTTTCTCTGTCCCCTGCTAGCATTTCACTATCTTTTCCCTGTAGTGGTCCTACCATTTCTTTGTTCTTCCTTTTAATATGTACATAACAGCAACAAAAAGTTTTTTTTTAACCTCTCTAGCAAGCCTGAGCTCATTCTATGCTTTAGCTTTTCTGACTTTCTCCCTACATCTGCTGGCTGTCCATCTGTATTCCTCCTTGCTAATTTCCCCCTTTTTCCAATTCTTGTAAATCTTAGCTCAGATGAAAATTCTTTAAACATGGTTCTCCTGGTTCTTTTTAGACACCTCCCATTTCCCCTCATAACTGGAATTGTTTGAAACTCTGTCTTCAATATCTTACTTTTAAGAAATTCCCATCCATCATGAAGTCCCTTCTCTTTTAGTATTCCTGATCATGGGATCACTCCCAGTATTTTCCTAGGTTCACTGAAATCAGCTTTCTTAAAGTCAAGAATGCATGTCTAACTGTGCTTGTGTTACCTGAAATTCTTGGCGGTCTCCGAGGGACTCCTTAATATGCTCCACATGATGGGGAAAGTAAACTCAACAGAGCACAAGCAATAGCAATGTGAGAGGCAGGGTAACCTAGCAAGATCTTTTACCCAGTTTTTATGGGGTCAGACCCAGACAGAAATCACACAAAAAGGTCCAATGAATGACTTTATTGAACAGAATATCACGCATTAATGCATACACTCTCTCACACACACATACAAGGGCTAAAGAAAAATAAAGAGTGCAAATAAGATAGCAGGATTATTAAAGGATTCATGGTTTGAGTGATACTGCACCTTTTCCTGAAGTCCTAGGTCCAGAAAGCAGCAAAAGAAATGGAACTCGGCAAAGAGACGGTGAGGGGATCACGCGGCTGTCAGGAGGGGGAGCGGTCAGTTGGTATGACCGGGAGGTATCCAAAGGACTAGTGAAAAACAGGGACTATTTGTAGGAAAAATTTACTTTGAGGGCAAATCCTCTCCCAGGGAGAACAAAGGGGACAGCAACAGAAAACAACTTCACACCGGCACCTTCTTTGATATAGGAAGATATGCTATATATATAGGAAGGTATCACCCAAGTATCAACATCTTCCGCCACTTTGGGTTGCAGTGTGAGTGTAGATGATCCTTGTCTGATAAGATTCTATTGCTTTCAGTGCCCACTTTGTGGAAAAAACTCTTAATCTCTTCAAGTTGGCTTCTTAAAGGCTGAGGACCTTTCGTCCACCGTGGGTGGGCACAGCTTGAGGTCTCCTGTGGCTACGTGACAGGGGACTTACTGGCCCGACCTGGTTCTTCCGATCATACGACCATTGTTGCCTATGTGCTCATCCGGGTGACCTCTCTGGTAGGTTAGATTATGTTTTATATCAAAGTTGTAGACCCTGGGACAGGGTTTACCAAGGGGGCAACATTTGGCTTCTTTTTCCTGCTGTATAATAAACTCCAGGAGAACATGGTCATTCCCACCTAAGGAATCCACCACTTCCACCCCATTAATCATGTCATCCCTGTCAGTTAGGATCAGATCTAAACCAGATGATCCTCTTGTTGCACTTCCACCTTCCGGACACTTAAACTGTCTGCAGGACAAGTGAAGAATTTGTTAGACCTTATATTCTTGGCAGAGTTTAACTTCCAAAAAATAAAAGAATAGTTGCTACATCTCTCCTTTCTGAATGTTTGGCCATCTGTTCCAGGAAGGCATCATTCTAGTCCTCTGGCTTGAATGTCTATGCCCTGCAATGGTAACACTGTTGTTTCTCTCCCTCTTCATTTTTATCCAGATGCTCTCAACCTGGCTTCCAGGATTTAAGTCATGGATCTCTTCACAGGTGTAAACATTGTTGACATATAATGCTACTCCTCCTCTTTTCTTGTTTGGTCTATTTCTCTGAAATAGGTTATACCCCTCTATTACTACATTCCAGTCATGAGACTCATCCCACCACACCTGTGCATACAGACACACATACATAAGAAGAAGTTGAAAATATTTTAAAAAACACAATACAAGAGAGAAAGGAACAAGAGAGTTGGGAAGAAGCAAAATTCAAATGTCATGATGACTGAGAGAGTCAGATTTGGGGGAGATGATACAGCAGCTGATTTAACTCAAACATTGCTGACTCAGCTATATCTTGATTGCCACCAGATCCAGTGTTTGCTGGCAGGAAGAGAACAAAGGGATCCTGCTGGTCCAATGGAGGAGGCCTCATTGACCTCTGTCCTGTTGACCCAACTATTCATAAGCACAGTTTAAGCTAACGTGTGTGATTTTCTCTGCATCACCACCACCACCAGCAGATGTGTATAAAAACCACTCACATAGGAGGGGTGAAAATGAGGTATTGTTTATCCTGCTTCTTTTGCAAATGGGAGTAAGATTAATCTTTCATCAAGTGGATTGGTCAAAGGGACGTAACGAGTTCAGGAGAAAAACGAGATTAGAACTGAGGCTTTCGCAGCCCAGCTTTTTAGCCATAGATTGTAAACTTTTTGGGGCAGGGACTTATTCTTCTTTTTTAGGTAATTAGAAGGTGTTTTATAAACAAGTAGCTTACATACCCAGCATTGCCTGTAATACTTGCTAGAAAGATTTGAAATCCTGTGTCTCTAATTCCCCAAACTGCCTTGTCCAGTACCTATAACTTGTCCCAATATTCCCCAATCCAATCTCTATTTAGATTTGTTAACATACAGAGGTTTGGTTTCTGAGGGAATACACTGCTCCCCTCCTTCCTGCTGCTAGGCCTTTTCTCCATAGCAACTGGCCTGGGGCCCAAGAGCTCTCTGGCTGAGAATTCTAAAGGCCCCTCCCTAAACTGCTAACCCCAAGATCGCAAAGAATATTCTTAGCCAATCATATGAGGTCTTCTCCTGACACAGTCAATCATATGAGGTCTTTGCCTGACACAGATAAACAATTTTTGACTTTTATATATTAGATAAATGATCATCATAGGTATTAACCTTCTCCTCCCCTTTGGAGATAGTAAAGTAAGTCCTTCTATTAGATGGGCAGTCTAGGTATCAAATGCTTAGAGACAAAGTTACACGGAGAGATGTTGGAAGATGCTTGTGTGTACCTCATGGACTATCCTGTATCCCCTAAGCTAATTTGCTGCCCGTATACACAGTGGAGGACACTGTCATCAGTGCTGAACTAAGATTCTGATGTCACATTGGTTAACCTCTGTAGATGGAATGAGAGTGCTCATCTTGCGACTGGTTTCAGGCAGCAGTGTCATGGGCCAGGCCTGAGCTTCTCTAAGTGATCAGCAGCCTCAAAAGAGGACATGGCAGAAGCAAACACACAGGAGCTAATCCAGCAGGGATGAAGGCACAGGGCAGTGGCTCGATGCCAGAAACAACTCATTTGCCAGCCCTTGCCTTATGTTCTTTGGGTTCCTTCTTGTTGCCTGCCTAGATTTTCTGACCCTGGACTGTCTGACTGTGTTTCCTGCTGGATTCCTGACCTTTGGACTATTTTTGAACTGTGAACAGGCCAGCTGTAAGTATCTTAGGCCATTTCCGCACGAGGCAAAGGAATCGCTCCGTGCCGTTACTCACCGGATCTTCTGGCTCCTTGGTGGGTCCCGACCAACCGCTGAAGCTCACCACGCCTAATCCCGCCCCCGCAGATCGCAGGCTCACATTGGTGCAAGCCTGCAAATCCACAAAAGGGAGCAGGCATGCAGTAGCGCGCTCTGGCACTTTGAAAGACCTGGTTTTTCCGGTCTTTCAAAAACACACTGGAGGACCACATGGGGTCATTTCAGAGCGGACTGAGGTGCGGATTTCCGGTAAGTAGTCCGAACCCAGTCCACTCCAAGGCGCAGACGTCCTCCGTGGAGGACACACTGCACCGTTTTAATTACCCTGTGCTGAAATGGTCTTAGTTTGACTGTGAATGGCCTCCTACTGACCCTGCACTCTGTTGCATAGACAGGTGGTGTCTGCGACAAGCAAAGCCTCTTCGTCGTAGGATCATTCCATACCATGAGATTTCTTAGCCAAAACCTGAGACCCAGAGTTATACTCTGGTGATGTCAGTAAGTGTTACGCATTAAGTACCAACCAAGTCACTCAGAGCTTGTCATTTACTAACACACACACACACACACACACACACACACACACACTTTGTATTTTCCTGTTTGGATATTAAGACAGGGGTCTTAGTTAAGGGGCTCTTCTCAGGTCAAGGTGAAATGAAGAGATTCATCCCTCTCACTTACTTAAAGAGATGGGATAAGAAACATTTAACCTAGCCCACTTGCTCCTAGCCAGAAGGTGGATCCAGAGCGGAGTGGAGGGTGAGCCTTTACACCACAGTGACTTGGAAAGAGAGGAGGAGAACAACAAATCACCTGCATGAATGGTAAGAAACTGCTGAATGCCCCTAGACCTGGAGAAATTACACTCTTGTCTCTCACCTGGAGAATGCAAGCTAGAGACTGAGGGCCTGGCCCTGAAATCTGGCAACCCTAGTTGGTCCAGCTCTGGCTAGATATCATAACTATTCAGTTCATGATTTGGGTTGTCAATGATGACTCCTGTTGGGGATAAGATTTCTTTAGAGTTCTGTCTCCCACTCCCTCTCTCTCAATCTCAGTGGCATGAATCATAGATGTTTACAATTGTATCTGTGTCTAAATTGTAACTAAATGCACACCTAAGTAAAACAAGTCTGCCAGCTTTCTTCGTGGCAGGGAAACTGTGTGCTTAACAATTGTACAAGAAGCATAAATTCAACATCTTCACTCTAGATGTTTTTTTATATATTACCTGAAAACTTCCCACTTCTCCCATACTTGTTAAAAGCCAGCTTTTTAAAATTGGCAATCTTACAGCAAAAGAATGAGAAAGGAAGAAGGGGATACTGACAACTTGGTAGAAAATAAATATATTAAAAATGGGCTTAGCTGCAGGGGGTTATGTACTGATCAAATTATATTGGAACAATGTTTTACAATTAGTAGAATAGCCATCCTTGTTTGGAGCTCAGCCCCTTTCCCCTTGTTTGTATTTCTAATGGCATGGCAAATGACAAATGGAGAAAGCTGTAGCATGCCGGAGGGGAAACACAGGGGATATAAACGCCTAATTATGAATTTCCTGAATGCACAATATAACCAAAAGCAACTGGCTAAGATTAGTATTATAGTTTTCATCTCCAGCTGTTTCATGAAAACAGAGCTAAAATATATTACTAAGTTGTGGCTAGCAGACTTCTGGAAACCTGCTTTTGAATTTAACACAGAAAGCTATACTGTGCATAACATTTCTTCCAATGAGAGGTTGCCTGGACAGAAACATAAAACCTTAGATCTAAATGAGCAAACCAAACGTGCAAAATTAAACGAGTGAGTGTATATATAAACAGAAAAGAATTAAAATAAAAATGTGGCATATACAGGAATCTGTGGTGTTAAGACTGGCCAGAGAATGCTTTCCTTGTTGGCAGACATCATTATCTGCTAGGTACAGCTAGACATTGGGTTGAGAGATGGAAACTAAGTTAGTTTCCATGTCCTAACTCTGTGGGGCTTAGTTATCATGACAATTTTGAATGCCACTGCAAAGTATTCATGAGTATATGCTCTCCATTTCATCAGGCTTTCTTTTCTCTCATCTTCACCATTGCTGGAATATGCTGAGAAAATGATTCCGACAAGGAAGCTGAACACTTCTATCTGCTTACATGCAAATGTGGATAATCAATTTAAGTGCCTTAAATTTATTGCCATTCATAGTACGCAGAGTTGTGGTCTGAAAGTTATGACACATCTAGGAAGGACTGGAGAAGAGGAGGGGCAAAAACCAAACAAATCCCAGGGCACCAATTTTTTAATGTTATGTAGCTGTTCTTACAAAGGAATGGAATCAAGTTGTAGAGAGGAGTCCAGCGGCAGGTAGTCTTTCATCCAAACTAGCTAGTGGGGACATTCCTGCTGTCCCAAATGTCTCTCTCCCTCTCTCCGCCAAATATATGAACAGAGGCTGAGGGGTAGCAGAAGAAGACAGATGAAAGTATTGCAGCCTGAATCTACTTGTATTCAGCCTGCTGTTGTTGTGAGCTTCCGTGTTGTTTCTGGATGATGGCGACCCTCAGATGATCCTATTACTGGGTTTTCTTGGAAGACTTGTTCAGTGGAGATTTGACACTGCCTTTCTCTGAGGCTGAAAAAGTATCACTTGACACTTTCTGGGTTTTCATGGCTGAGCAGGGATTTGAGTCCTTGTCTCCTGAGTCCTAGTCCAACATTCAAAGCACTACACCATGCTAGATCTCTGTTCAACAAGACTTGTGTTAATTTTTTAAGCTCTGATGGCGCAAGTCATAAAGCAATAAGTATTAATTAATAATAAATACAAATATCAGCATCCTAGGATGGGTACTAGAGAGACAGTACCTGGTAGAAATCTATCCAATCTACTAGAAATGTCTTGGAGGATTAGCTCTATAACACGTTATAGTATTTCTGTTTTCTATCCTGTAGAGCCTCCTCTTTCATTTTTCTCTTGTCTGTTCTTTGCTACACTAAGGGCAGCCACCACCAAAGGAAACAAGGCCTACCTAACCATTAGGCAGAGTGAAGAGTCAATCTGAGGGGTACCAGCACTGATAAAAAAAAATAATAAAAACTGCTTATTTGTTACGAAATCCAGTCGCTAGTCTCAATTCAAATAGACCGATTGAATCAATAGGAAGTACATAACTGTAGATTTACCATTTGGAAAATAATTCAATCAGTCTATTCTGGTTGGTACGAATAATTGGATGTAAGCTAATATTTTTCCACAGAGGGGTGGAGTTTCAATTAAACCTCTACATTAGGTACAAAAATATCCCTATGGTTTGTGTCTTCAAGATGTTTCGGACTTATGGCAACTCTAAGGCAGCCATATCACAGGGTTTTCTTGGCAATATTTATTCAGAGGACATTTGCCTTTGCCTTTTGCTAAGGCTGAGAGAGTGTGATTTGCCCAAGCTCAACAGCTGGACTCTCACAGCTGAAGAGGGATTCAAACCTTGGTCTCCAGAGTCATTGTCCAGCACTCACACCACTGTACCATGCTGAATGATTACATTATTGCATTATGAGTAGGATTTTGCAAAGGATAACTTCACTCTTTTTGCGTTTTAATGTTTTAAGTCCTTTCACAATTACGGAAGTGTTGCCTCACTGAATGGTGAAAAATTATTATATCACTGAAGTGCTCCTTATGCTGTGTTTTAGAATCATAGAACTGGAAGGGGCCCAACGGGCCTGTTAGTAGCCATACACTTCCACACTTTGATAAAAATGTACCCTGAGGTGACTGGAAGGCCAAGCTGGACAAGAGAAAGACACTGGCTGAACACATGCACTGCAAAGGTAGGTCAGAGATGCCCTCCAGGCATAGCCAGCTCATAGTCAGGAAATCACTACGTAGCTGTAGAGGTGATAGGCTTAAGCTAAACTGTAACAGCTCTGCTATCAGACAATAATGATTGATGGTTTCAACCTTCTTCCACCAACCTGGAAATTTTTTTCATTGTAACGAAGCCTGTCCAGCATTACAGAGCTATCATGATGTCTATTAAGTCCCTTTCACCTAAAAGTAAGAATATCAACTCTGGAATTGTATATGTTGCAAACTCTTTTGTTTACTCAGTCAGAGAGTCATTTATACCCATGCCCTCCAGGAAGATTTTGGGTATAAAAATCCTTCATTTTGACCAGTTGGTTGCGATACATCAAATGCTAAACACCAATTTGTACTGCCCTTAGATGCAAGTCTAAGCCACATTGCTGTTTCTTCACCACTCTTCTGGATTGGTAATTATCACCCTAAACCTTGAAACTTCGTTATCAACCATTCCTCCCTTTCGTTTGGTAAGCTCTTGTGTGAGTGCATGACTGTGTGAGCAATTGAATTCCACACAATAAACACATTTTAGTTTATTTTTGAGTCTCTGGCTGGTTTTCCTGCAACAACCTTGTAAACATTGGTGGAAAGATCTTGTTAGATTACCCCACCTCTCAGAGCCCTTCCTAATTGGAACTAATTAATTCCCCGTTTTGCATGAAATTGTGGATACTGCTGGAGGACCTCTAGGGTCCCCAGCTTTGGGCTAACAAGCTATCAAGTCAAACTTGCTGCTCATTGGAAGAATTCCAGATAAAACATCCCCAGCAGGTAGTTGTCCAGTCTCTTTCTGAAGACCTCTAGAGAAAGAAACCCCACCACCTCTCTAGATAATTGGTTCCATTGCTGAACAGATCCTACCAGCAAGATATTCCTTCTAACGATCCAACAAAATTTACCCTCCTGCAACTTAAAACCATTAGACCTGGAGCTACCCTCTGGGGCAGCAGAGAACAAACCTGCACCCATCTTTCTGTAACAGCCCTTTAGATATGTAAAGTATGCAAATGTGTCACTCCTCAGCCTTCTCTTTACTAGGCCGAACACATTTGGTACTGCCACCACGTGCCCTATTGCAGGAGAAGAAACTGGATGAGGTGTGTGTGTTTTGTACTGCAGGCCAGCAGTTCGTAGCTCTCAAATATCTTTAAAAAAGCAATAAAAAGTATTTATCTTAGTTAATTTTGTGAAAATAAAGCAAATAAAGAATTCAGGCCTCAGTAATATCTTTACGGAGATCATTGTAAGGCAAGCTTTCAAGTTCATCAGGACTCTTCTTCAGGCATATATGATATAACATTTAGGGAACATTTAGGAAGCAAATATAGAATCACTGTGTTGTTTCAGTTGCCTATATGAGGAAAGCAGAAACATGATTGACTCCAGATCAAGTTCTGTGGTGCATTTAAAATATGGCCTGCTTGCACTTCTCACTGTCTTGTAAGTTATTTGCTGTCTGTCTAAGCAGGAGGCACAATTAATTCTCTCTCCCTCTCTCTTTGTTGCTATGCAAAACTGACAAGCAACTGCAATAGGCTGCTAGTGTCAAAATAAATGAAAAAAAGAAACTTGTAATGACAAAAATAAGGCAGTGTCATCAGAGGGCTTACTTGAGTTTGCTGGACAGTAAAAGTGCTGCTGAGGTAGAAGTTACATTTACCCATCCAATGAGTCTTTAATTTTCCAGCCTAGGCACAAGGCTGATTCATGCAGTTGTTTCCATATTCTACCTCTGCAGGGCTTAGTCACCATGACAATTTTGGATCCCACTCCAAGGCATTTGTCATTAGGAGTCTTTGCAACCCATCTAGTCACGTCTATCTTTCAGTTGTCTTCACCACAGCTGGGATGTACTGAAAATGGCACTGAAAAAGGAATTAAAACATTTCCAGAAATATTATATAAAATAATTTGCTATTTGCATGGTAAGAAACTGCTACTATATTTAATGGTTCTTATTCATTAGGAAGCACAGTTAGGACTGGAGCATTAATCATTTTTAATGTATGGAGTATTTTCCCAAAGGCACAAGTGGGCATAGAGGACACACGTACGACTGTATGTATGCATTTATAACATCCAACTGGTAAATGATAGAGCTTTTTTACATATAAAACCATTCATCATATATTTCTACCAAACACTGGTGAAAACAAAAGCTGGCAGGCTTCATGAATGCTCAATTTCATTCTGAAGTCAAAATGCTGCTAGTATTTCAATGTTCACAGGTGATTTTGATCTTGCAAAGACAATCTAGTGGATTCGATGGTAGTGTTCAGATGTTCAAAACTTGTATTCATGACAGGAAAGGGAGACACACTTGCCAATCCTGCTTGTACTCCTCTATATTGACAGGAAAGTCTGTATCAGAAATGTAACTGTTTTCAAATGAACATGGTTACAAAGGCCCGCAGAGGCGTGGACAAAGACATTTTGTTGCCTTAAACAAAATGATTTAAAAAATTAAGATGCACAGTAGATCATTAAACAGATAGTCTGTAACCACTTAGAAAGGAATGCTGTGACCACTAAAAGTCAAAATGGATTTCTCAAACACAAGTCATGCCAGAGTAATCTCTCTCTCTCTCTTCGGGACAGCTGGTTGCTTTGCCACATGGAAGGGGACGTTTTGGGACTCCATCGGGCAAGCATGCCTAGCTCGGGTGGGTATGCAACAGGCACCCCCTGGTGGCGGGAGTGCCTCATCCATTGGGTAGGCACTAGGCTCCGGACTGGAATGTTGGGTTCATCGGTCAACAGGCGGGTTGATCGAACCCTGGATCCATACCCATGCGTACGCCAACCCTATCTGCATGTGCAGCCAATAAAGTTGTGGCCTTTTTCTCCAGTTTTGGGTTTGTGTTTTATTTGGTGGGCTGTCGCCCCTGATCACACAACTTAATTTTCCATTTTTTAGGATAAGTGGAAGTTATGACTAAATCTCATCAGCATGTTGGGTTTTGGAAACGGCTCAACTGTTTCAAAACATGCTTGGGTCTCCAAAATCAAGTTGAAAGTTGGCAAAAATAATTGTTTATGGAACCTCTGAATGTCCCTTCTGCTGTGCTACATAGGACAATGGTCAGTTAAAGCAATGACAACACTGAACACAGCAACATTAGGAAACTATGCCTGTATGAGAAATGACAGTAAAATTACCATTGGCCCATCTAGGCTACTACTCACCTCTTTGATTGCCATGGGGAATCTTTCCCAGCCCTATCACTATCTTTAAGGAAATGACTACATATGGGACTAAAACCAGTGACTATTCCCATCCACTCTTCCCACCTATCAAATTAATCAGCTACAGAATGCCAAGTGAACACTTAGGTGAACCAGTGGGTGTCTCCTAGTGGGGCCTAGTCATTGGATTTATGCCACAACATGCAAAGGCATTTATAATAGCAGGGTTTCCCAACTTGGAATCCTTTGAAAGCTTTAGACTACAGCTCCCAGAATTCTTGGCCATTGGCCACTCCAGCTCTGGTTAATGGCAGTAATGGTCCAAAAAACTGGAAAGCACAGAGTTGGGAGCAACCATTGTCTGTCCATCTGTTTGGATTGTATCTTTCCGTCAAGACTTATAAGACAGTATGCAAGAAAATGGAATAAAGCAGTTAAACATTTCTTAGCCTTTTCTCGTACACCTTAGGAATCCATTTACCACCTTTAGTAAGAGCTTGGACAAGTTACTTTTTGGACTACTGTTCCACAAATTCCCCAGCCACCAAAGCCAGTGATTCTGTAAAACTGTGGTAGGCAAAGTACAGTCCTCAGACACTTTAGCAAGCAAATTGTCTCCTGACCAAACCCAGGAAAGAGAGGGTGTAGCCTTTTTAAAAATATTTAGACAATTAATAATCTATACAGAAGCATATATAAAGAGAATTCTAGCTTGCTGTGAGCAGGAACTAATTCCTGTAATGTTACGTATCCCTAATTGGGTACAAATCAGTCAAATCAGACCTCTGGTTCAACACAAACTTGCTTTCCAAAACAATCTGTATCTGGTCTTTGGTGGGATTTAACAAACTTTAATCATAGTAGACATTTTGTGCATAAATTTTCATTCACGGAGAAAGGAAACGTATATTCTAGTAAGATGAGAAAGAGAAAGATTACTGTAGACATTTGTCTTTGGTTGTTTTTTTATTTTCTTTTTTTATCCTAGTCCACCATCTTAAATTTACTCCTCTTTCCATGAGTGGCTAGGCCAGCCCCCTGTTTACTTTCCTTCCATCAGCGGGTAACAAATTTTTATTTAGACAGGCCTTCGGCCGCTCAGAGGTTGCTGTTAAAAGTTCTTTTAAGTGGATATGTCGTACTTCTTTCACCTTCCTTCTCGTGTTTAATTTTTTTCAGACTGTTTTAATTCAGAATTTACAAGGACCAGAAGGAAAACTATACCTTTAATGTCTGTATTGAAGAGGGAATTTCAGCAGAAATTACACCTGGTTGCAAGATAAGCAACACCTGGTGAAACTCCCTCTTCTGTACAACCATTAAAGGTACAGAAGCCCTCTTCAGTTTTCAGTCTGGCAGCCCTACTTGAAAGCTTGATTTTCATGCAATTGTTTTAAATGTTACAACTTACTGGTTTTAATAGTATCTTTGTTGTGAATCAGCTTGGATCCGGCACTGGAAGAAAGGTAAGTTATGAATCAGTTAAATAAATCTCAAGATTTGCATGTGCAGTTGGCCCTCCATATTTGTAGATTCTGCATCCACAGAATCATAACTAGAAAATATTCCAAAACAAATAAAAAAGAAAGAAAAAATTAAAAAGCAATTCCTGATTTTTCCACTTTATATAAGGAACACCATTTTACTACTCCATTGTATATAAATGGACTTAAGCATCCATGAAATTTGGTATCCACAGGGGCTGAGGGGAAGTGAACCACATGCTAGTAGATATTGAGGGCCCACTGTATAAAGACTTGTACTTCCTTTTTTTCTGCTGTATGCCCACTCAGAAATTTAGAGACAATAAGTAGATCAGCAAATGGCAGCAAGGATCTGTGTTTTCAGAAATGGATATTGCTTCTTTGTTCCTGAGTACATTGCTAGGTCGAACTGTTATCTGCAGCCCAGTGATTTTTTAGTCATGTTCAGGCATTTGCTTAGTTACATATGTGTGTGTAAACCTTCAGGTCACCCACTGACTGATAGCAAGTCCATGAATTTCATGGAGCTGTCTTACGCAAAGAGTACTCAAAGGTAGTTTACCATTGCCTTCCTCCGAAATATAGCCCATAACACCTGGTATTCCATGGTGGTCCCCCTATCCAGTACTAACCAGGCCTGACCCTTCTAAGCTTCCAAGATCAGACAGGATCTGGTGCCTTTAGGGTAGAGAGCTAATACTAGGGATGTGACTACACCTGTAAGCTATACCCCACAATGTCCCAGAATACTTTAAAAAGTTAGATCATGTTGAGCATGAAGATTAGAAGAGAATTCTGTAACCATTTTTGGCTGAATATAGTTGCATAGTTCCCATAAATGGAAACCCAAATACTACCAGCATTCTTATTGATGGGAGTTTCGTAACAGTGTTACAATGTGGTTACTCAGTGGTTACTGCCTCAGACTTTCATGCTCAACATGCAAAGGTCTTACTTACTACCAGCAATTTGGGGGACATGGGGGGGTGCTTCCTTGCCAACCCTATACCTAATTTTAACCCTATATATGGGAGCCTATCTAGCATGCAACTTCCAACATGGGACTGAATTCAACTACAGCCCTTATAGCTCCACCATTTGGTCTAATTGTGGGACTTTTCTGCCTTTTTTCCCTCCTTCATCCTTCCCTTTTTTTTCTGCTGTCTAGCTTCATGAAGAACTTAATGGAGACCTCAGCATCTTGAACACTTTTGTTGGATTCTGGTTGGTTCTAAAAAAGGCATTGCACCATAAGGATTTTTTTTTTTTTGTAGGACCTGTTTGCCTGGGGGAAGGGTTTTCTTAAACGTTGGAACTAAAAAGCTAAGAAGATCAGCACCTTGGCTCTCCAGCCGGGCTACTCAGGAAGGAAAAGAGATAAGGGTGTTCCTATACTTGATGGCTCTTTTGCACTGTAGCTTAGCAACAGGAGGCAGAGGCACACAAAGTTCGGCAGGCTTCCCCTCCAGGGTTTCCCACTGGCCAATGAAATCAGATATCACTTGGATTTGGGAGGCAACGTAAGGCAGAGAGAAAGGCATTTGCCAGTTTTCCAGAGACATTTCCTTTGTGACAGGGAGACTCCTAAATGAATCAGTGAGTCACAGTGACTCCACAATTGCACTTTATTGTACCCATTCTATCCCCCTGCTGTCATAGTTAAGAGAAGACTGAAGGAACAATAGAGTAGAGCTTGGAAACAGCTTTTCTAACTATGACTCCCAGCTGGGGAGATCCTGGGAGTTGCAATCTAAACCAGGAACTTTCCCAAGCACTGCAGTAAAACTCACTGTTGTTGTTGTTGTTGCTGTTGTTGTTGTGTGCGCCTTCAACTTGTCTCTGCCTTATGGTGACCCTAAGGCTAACCTATCATGTGGTTTTCTGAAGCTGAGAGTGTGTGATGCACCCAAACTCACCCAGTAGGTTTTCATGGCTGAGCGGGGATCTAACTGTGGTCTCCCGGTTTGTGATCCAGTGTTCAAACCAGTGCAGTCAGTCCTCCACATTTGCAGGTTTCATTTTTGCAGATTTGATTATTCACGGATTATTTGCTGTCACTTCAGCTGCCTCTCTATGCCATTTTTAGTAGGGACTGCAAGCCTTGAGAGGCTGAGAAACTGTGAATGAGGCTTGTAAGTCCCTATTAAAAATGGTGTGGGGCAACAGTGGAGGTGGCAGTGAGTCCCACCAGCCATCTACTTCTGCCTGGTGAAGGAACCTTGATGCCTTAAAGGAATCCACGGTGGGTTGAATATGGTGATCATACTTTTGTGTGTGTTAAATATGGTTTGAGAGGGCCTAGAGTTATTCACAGTTTTTTCACTTTCATGGAGGTACTGTGCTCCAAACCCTAGCGAATGTGGAGGGATGACTTTACACCATGCCGGCTCTCCATGCCAATGCTAGTGACTGAGAAACATGGATACAGGGTAGACGCATCCCCACCCAAGAAAATCTGGAGGTTGATTGAGACCACCCGCATGTTTACATCTTTGACACAAGGACCAAAGGCAGCAATGCCTCCAGGTGCACTGTTCAACATTTTAAAAACATCCTATTTTCTCAAATCTAAAAGTGGGCTTTTTGTCATTACCTTCCCATCCCCCTTTTCCCCTCATTTCCACCCTTGTGGCTCATACAGGGTCTTATGATCATAAAACTGAGCCAGGAATTGGCTTGATGTGTTCCCTCTTTCCTTAAATTCACTTTCCTTAAATTCACTACCATTTGAAATCCTTAAAACAAGGGCATTTCCGCACTAGCCTGTCATAGTGCTATTATTTCACTTTTAACATCCTATGGAATCCTGATGTTTGAGGACTTTGAGGTCCCTGTCTAAACTGAAAACCCCAGGATTCCATAGGATGTTGAAGGTGGAATAATAGCACTATAACAAGCTAGTGCGGAAATGGCCCAACTCTCTTCTGGTCCTAGGCTCATTCTCTCCCACATATGTAAACTAGAGTACCATTTAAAATAATTATGTATTCTTTAAGAGTAAGCTTTATGGAGGAAACAAATAATAGAGAGAAGCAGGACAAAAATGTTGATACTACAGGAAATGCAGAGAACTAGCTGGTGCTATGACAAAGTATGTTAGTGAGCAAATGTGTAAACTTTACTCAGCAAATCAGACTTGGTCCAATTCTTGACCTTCCTAACTCTGGATAAATAATGTATATGGAGCAAATCTGCAGATTATTTACATGCTTATTTTCCTTTTAGTGGCCAAAATGAAGAAGTTGTACAGGTCATGGTGACCTCAGTCTTAGTACAGGACTAGCAGCTCCCTAATTTAACTTCTGAGATTTCACACAGATCTTCAGGCTTAGCTGTGGGAAGTAGTTTTTGTTGTTGTTGTGTCATTCGTAACTATATGAATCCCAAACATTAACACTCTAACACAAACAGTTTTATTAAAACTGTTACTGAAATAGGAGGCTGAAACTTAAGATTATGCTGAATTTTATGTCATCAAACAAATTCTGGTTGTGTAATCCTCCAAAGCCATGTGGAGAACACATGCCCTTAATATACGTGCTGCTCACATTTCTTCTGTTGGTACTAAATAAAATAGACTGACAGATAAGACAATTTATTCTTCTTCTATAAAGCCCTATATGGTTCAGGTCCAGGTTATTTGAAGAGCTGTATTCTCCCAAATGAGCCTGCCCTTGTTTTGAGATTTCCAAGGAGGCCCTTCTCTCTGGGACTTTCTGCACTACACTGTTATTCATTTACAATTTGCAGCCAGAGAGCTGTTTGGTCTCAGTAAACTACAAACCCCTGAATGCCACAGGGTGTTGAAAGTAGAGTAATAACTCTGTAACGGTGTAGTGAGGAAAGGCCCTTTGTCTCACCACCCTGGGAGAACACAGGAGAGGGCCGCCTTGGTGGTTGTTCCTAATCTCTAGAACTCCCTTCCCAGAGAGTTTAGGATGGCACCCCTCCTTGCTATCTTTCTGCAGGCAGGTAAAGACGTTTTTTGTTTTGTTTTAGCAAGCCTTGGCAGACTTATTGTTCAAGGAAAAGGGCTAGCATAATATTCTGGATAGTTTTTCACAGTTTAGTTGCATTTTTAACTTTTGTACACTGTGAATGTTTAGCTGTGGTGGCTTCAACCATTGTAAGCCACTTTGAGACCTAAACTGGCAAAAAGGAATAATAGCAGCAGCAGCAGCAACAATTTCACACAAGCCTGCAAAACTGAGGGTCTTAAAAAAATACTTCTTAAATTTGACACTCTAAATGCAAAAATGGCCTCAGATTTGCCCCATCATGTCCATTTTTTTCCACAACTTGCTTAGATGTTTTTATGGTGTAATATGTGACTGAATGAAATTAGCAGTGAAAAATGAACACATGAAACCTATTTTGTGGCCAGCTCTGAACATATTTATTTATGAAAACTATAAAACTTTATAAAACACTTTAATTCACAGATATGAAATAAAAAAAATTCCATTCCAAAGCACTAAAAGAAATCACACTGGAACATCAGTACCTGCAGTTAATCAAAGGTGAGTAACAAGTAAATTGTTAAAAATGTCAAATTTGTGAAAGAAGCGCATGTGGTGCAACATTTTTATTGTATTTTTTAAATTCAGCACCCATAAATACATTTTTTAAAAGCTGCAATATTGAAAAAAAAATCATAGCAGGCCAGATGACTCAGTAACAAAAATAATTCTTCCTTTCCTAGGAGATAAAAGTGTGCAAGCTTTTGAGAGGCACTGCTCTCTTCATCAGGCTGAAGAGTTAAAATATTCCTAGACTCACAGGTGCTGGCATCTTCATTCTAAATTTCCCCACCTTTAATTTTTTTTAAAATAACCATCAGTTTGATAATGGCTTCCTAAGAGGTAGCCATGTTTGTAGCATCTAAAACAACAAAGTGTATTTTCATTGTTTCAAGACTAACATATATAATATGGCACACAGTCACAGAACTAGGGATCTCCTTGCCAAATTAGGACAGTTGGAGGGTATGTAACAATCTCACCCATACAGATCAAGAACTTGGCATGGTGATATTTAGGAAATTTTTTATTTAACAGTTTTTAATATATTGGAATTTCTTTTAATTACAAAAGCATATTAGAAAAATATTAAACATCTGAAGTATATTAAAAGTAGCTTCAGCAATGTACACAAGCGCACACACAGCTACACCATGCATACTTAAACCAATGGCAGCTGGTAGGCTGGAAGGCAAGGAATGGGGAACCATTTTTGGCCTGAAAACAAAATTCCAGTCTTCAAAGGAGGCAGGGGATAAAGTGGTCAGAGTGAACTGTTTTTGAAAAAAACACTTCAATTCCAACTAATTTAAAGTAGAATGCAGGTCATTCAGAGAACTACTAGTTTCCTACACAGCTACAAAACCTTAAAAATCCAGAAATTTTCCACAAGTGCATGTCTCCCGAGAAGCAAGGTTTTGAGACTGCACCAAGGAAGTCTATATTATTTTTATTATGAAGTCTATATTAATATCATTATTTATATCCCACTTTTTTCCCAGGTTGGGATTCAAAGCGCCTCACAACAATTAAAAAGCCATAGTTGAAAACCACAGAATATAAAAGTTAAAGCAGAATTAAACAGTCAAAAAGAATTAAAACAAAGTTAAAATACAGAGGCCATTTCCACACTACACTGTTATAGTTCTATTATTCCACTTTCAACATTTGGTAGAATCCTAGGGTTTGCAGTTCAGGGAGGGTCATTTAGAGCTCTCAGCCAGAGAGCTCTTTGGACTCAGTAAACTACAAATCCCAGAATTCCACAGGAGGCTGAAAGTGGCATAATAGCACTATAACAGTGTAGTGCGGAAATAGTCGTAATTAAAAACTCACACACCCATACACAACAGTTAACACAGTTACTATCCAGCACATTCTATCAGACAGGCCAGATACAGGCATACATTGAACACCTGTTGGAATAAAAATGTCTTTAATTCCTTGCAGAAACAAAGTAGGGAGTATGCATGTACAAAAGAATGTGTTCTGGAAACAGGGCAGCATTTCCTAAAAGTAAACTTTGACAATCCTTTCACCCTTTCTCAGGCTCATGCAGCGTCTCAATATTCCCCATTCCCTGATTACTCAGAAGCAGCAGTGGAGAAAGCAGCACAATTTCAGCCGAAAGAAGTGATCAAGGTTATGCATGCCTGATCCATAAATAAGATGGTGCTTCTCAGAAGTAAGGTCTGGCAAACAGTTTTTCAAAACTCATTTCCTTTTCTGCACTTTTTTCCAAGGCCAGCACCTAGCAACATCCCAATTATCACGGAGAAAGAAGCACACAAAGCTTCTCTCTGAAACATGCACACATCAGCAAGTCTGTGACTGGAGACATAGATCAGAACACTGATTAGTTTTTTGTGTGTGTAGGTATCTTCAAGTCCCCATTTGTGTTGCATTGAATCAAAAAAAGCAGTAGAAGTTTAATTTATTGTTTACTTGTGAATCCTATCCAACATTTCACAGATGAAAACCACAAAACATGTGCCTAAACAACACTGAGATGCCCAAAGTTATTAACGAGGAAGAACACACAAGCTATGAGAGGTTTCAACAGTTTGCTTTTGCCTGAACCTACTGGGAAGGACAAGATTCCACCTTCTTTCCTCTCCCTCCACTGATTTAATTGAGTGCAAATTCTCTTACATTTTGAACTCAGTTTACAGTAATTGAATTAAGCTAAGGACAAAGGGGAAGAGGAGGGAGAAACTGGGACATCTTGAAAGTAGCTGGAAAAATTGACATGGATGATAGAATATTAATCAAAACTATCTCTGCCAAACTGGGACAGTTGAAGGGTATACCTGTGGTGGGAGACAAGAGATACAAGGGTAGACAGAGACTAGCCACACTAGTTATATCACCTTGACAGAACTTTAATCACAGTGACACCATTCCATAGAATCTTGGGATTTGTAGTTGGATGCTAGAGAACTCTGCTGCTGTAGTTCAGGGGAGTTCACTAGACCTCCCTGACAGAGAATTCTAAATATTTCACCAAACTACAAATCTAAAATAGGAGCCATAACAGTTAAAGTGGTATCAAACTGACACATATTTAAGGAAAGAAGGATAGGTTTAGGTTACAGTTGGACTTAATTAAACCCTTCCACTTTATGTGGTTTTCAGGAGTTTTCTACCAACCATAGGGCTCCATAGGGTGTTCTCTTAACTAAAGATATGCTACAGTGCAGCCCCAATGTCATTTTATGCGTGCATCACTGAAGTACAGCATTAATCTGGCTTACTCCCAAGCAAGTGCATTCAGAGGGTTGAAACTCTGTTGTTGTGTGCCTGCAAGTTATTTCCTACTTATGGGGAGACCTTAAGGCGTACCACAGGGTTCTCTTGGCAAGATTTCTTTTGCCTTTGCCATCCTTTGAGGCTGAGAGAGTGTGACTTGTCCAAGGTCAGCAGCTGGATCTCCACAGCTGAGCCGGGATTTGAATCCTGATCTCCAGAGTCATGGTCAAAAACTCAGACCACTACACCAGACTGGCTCTCCTGTGAAACCCTGTGGCCTGACTCTAGTATCTGCTCACTAAGAAGTAAATACTAATTTCCTGTGTTCCTGGGATCTAAATCCTACCCCATGGACTTTTGTTCAAAAGCTTTTCACATTTTGTAGGATTGGCATGTTTACTCAGAAGTAAGCCCCCAAACTTACTTCTGAGTATGAGCGAATAAGTTTGGAATTGTAATCTAAACAGGATTAGAAGGGGGAGAGATGCTGTGGTCTCCAGACATCCCTGAACCGCGACTCCTGGTATGCCTCACCACCGGCCATGCTGGCTAGGGCTAATGGGACTTACAGTCCAGCAACGTCAGGAGAGCGGCATGATCTCCTACCCCGGAGTAGATCACGTGTCTCTCCAGATGTTGTTCGACTGCAACTCCCATCCGCCCTAGGCGCCGCAAGCCAGTGGCAAGGGACGATGGGAGTTGCAGTCCAACACCACACATTTACAACAAGGCGGCGAGCCGTCCTTGCTGTAGCGGCGCAGCCTCTCGGCTTCGGCGTAGAGGGAACTTGGCAGAAGGCGGGCAGCTTCTCGCTGGTGTGGTTAATCCGTTTGAAACGCGTGGGGCGATTAGGACGCGCAAGCCGCCCCCCTTCACCTTTTCCTTCCACGCCGGGATTGGATTTTGAGCGCCTGCCCCCGCTCCCGCTTCTCAGCTGACTCCCTCTCTCTCTGGTTTCCTCCTCCTTTTTCCCACAGTAGCTTCTAATCCAGACTGTATGGTATGTGGGCTGGTCACAAATCCCCATGTGGTCCGACATCACTGACATGGCGGAATCCCCCTCCGCAGCCTTTTGATAGTGATCCCAGCCCGCTCCCTCGCTCGCTGAGCCCAGGCGGCGACTGAGCGGACCGCCTCGCCGCCTCCCTCCGCAGCCGCGCAGCCGGGCCCAGGGGCTTGCTTTCTCGGGCGCCGCTCTTCTCCCCCGCCGTTTCCAGCACAAGGTAAGCCCGGCCGCCTCGCCTCGCCTCGCCTCGCCTCCGCGCCCGCTTTCCTCCCCGGACCCTGAGCGGAGGCTCCGGGTCTCTCCCGGGCGTCTGGAAACGCAGAGCGGAAGAGCCGAGCCGCCGGGAAGAGCCCGAACTTCGGGCGTTTAAGCCAGGCGGCAGCGAGGCTGGCCGTTTCTTTCCTCTTTCGCTCCCGGAGAGCAAGGAGTTTGTGCGTCTCCCCCACGCAGCCATCGCTGTCCTAATCCGGATTCCTTTTGTTTCAGAGGGGAAACTCCAAGTGTAAACGGAGAGTGGGGCGGCTGGCGGGGTTGGGGGGGGGCGCGGCGGCGGCGGCGGGAATGCTCAGGAGCCGGGTGTCATTTTTCCTTGTCTGGGGGATCCGATGCCGGTGGGGCGTGATCGGAAAGCCGTGGCGAAGCGGGGCGTGGAAGTGGGAAGGGGTGGAAGCTCTAAGGACGGAACCCCCAAAAGTTTGGGGGAGCTGGGCGTGGGCCTCCTTCTTTTGTTCCTTACGGGTGGCGTTAAGATCTGTGAGGTCTCCAACCCCATCGCCACGCCTTCCCAAAATGGGGGGATCAAGCACCCCCAAAGGCTCCTTTATCCTGATAGATCTCTCAGCAAGGAAATCCAAGATTTGATTCCTGTTAGGTTCAGATTTTTTTTTTATTTTGCTAGAATGGGGGGAGAGACGGAATTTTTTGGGGGGGCGAATCTGAAGTAGACTTTTTGAACCACGACAGTTAATTGTCAGTTTCTCTCTCCCGATGGGCGCCGAGTTTGGAGCAAGTGGGGAGAACTTGGTCCGGTTTCCTGCGGGCTGGTGGAGGGAAGGCGCCAGGCGGCCTTGGATGCAATAAAAAAGGAGGTCGTGCAAGGCAGTAATGTTGGCTGGGGGGGGCCTCCGACTTATTTATTTTTGGGGGGGCAAAGGAGGAGAAAAAACGATTTGCCGGTCTGGCCGCCTGTACTCTTCTGCAAAGAAGCCAGCCTTGAATGCAAAAGCTGCATTTTTTCTCCCCCCACCCTCGCTGCGCCGGCAGGGAGGGTGGAGAGTCGAGTCACCATCATAACCTAGTAATCCAGGCAGACTCCTCGGGGCAGTCTCCTTTTAGGCAACCCCCCTCCATGCCCTTGGCTTGACATCGTTCTCCGCAGGGGTCAAACCCCATCCTCCAAGCCCGAGGGGGGGCTCCTTTGACCGATCAGACGAGCGCGGCGTTCTCGGGAAAGAATTTTCTTTCTTTTTCAAGCGCCCAGCAAAACTTGCGCAGCGATTGCGAGGCAGGCCTCCTTGCCCTGCGGAGCGGAATAGGGGGTAGCGTCGCTGGATAGATTTTCGGCGGGGCGGTGGAGACTCCATCTTTTCTTGCTAAACGGAGGCCATTTCCGCACTACACGCTTATAGCGCGATTATTCCACTTTCAACATCCTATGGAATCCTGGGGTTTGCAGTTTCGGGAGGGGCCTTGAGGCCCCAGGATTCCATGGGATGTTGAAAGTGGAATAATCGCGCTAGAACAGTCCCGAGCCGCCTGGAGCAGGGCAGGGGAGGCGACGGACGCGGAGGCGAGGGCTGGTCCAGCCCGGCTTCCTTCTTCTGCCTGGCCGAGCGGCACGTAGCGTCTCGGCCCCTCTGATCGGCTTGCCAGGGAAGGATGCCTGTGGTTCAGGTGAAGGCAAGCCAGCCGGGGCTCCTCCCTGTAGTCGCCGGCGAGCTGGAGGCTTCTCTCCCCGCCTCTCTCCCTCCCAGTCTTCCAAGCCTTTCCAAAATGTCTGGATCCAGGGGGCACGTTGGAGAAAGGAGACACAGACAGACGTCTCTCTCTCGTTCTCTCTCTCCCTTCCCTCGCGGCCTCTCCTTCCCTTGCTGACGCCACTGGCAAGAGGAGGTGGGGATGGTGGTGGTGGTAGTGGGGAAATATTCTGGAAACTTTTTATTTCCTTTGCCAGATGCTTACCACCATCCCCCTCCTGCCAGCAGAAGGGAATATTACCAGGAAATGGAATGCTGTCTTGTTTTCTTTCCAACATTTTTTCCCCTAAAGCCAAACTGCCCCCGTTTGCTCAAGCTTGGAGTTTTCTTTCTCCCCACCCTTTAAAGTATTATTTAAAAAAAAATTAGGGAGAAAAATCCCAGTGTTTGTGCCTCTGTGATGATGTGTCCTGTAATTCCAGTCAAAGAGAAATTCATTCCATTCAGATTAAGGACCTTTTTTTCTGTCTCTCTGAAAGCAGAACCTATAATTCCTTGGCTTCCTTCTCTTCTTTCCTCTTCTGCTAAGTTATCTGTTGGCACTGTTTCTGTGGAGATCTTGTCTCCTTGGGTGGAAGGAGTGGGCTGTAGTTGAGATGGGAAAGGAATATTCAAGAACGCGTTTCTCCAAACCGCACATGGTAAAGGAGGGACTGTTGAAATCTGGAGGAATGGCTGGAGTTTTGAACAAATTAATTTTGCTGCCAAATGTGGAACCTGCTTTGTCTTGAGCTACAATCTAGCCTACTGTTGCCTTCTTTGCCTGAGACCATCTCTTTAGAGTGCCAGGATGAAGGTGCTGGGGACTAAACCTATTGTATGTAGAATGTACATCACACTGCTGAGCCTCCATATAGGACCTCCATATGAAAGAGTCTGCGCCTCTTCTTTACAACAGAAGACCACTGGGAGAAGTCATTCAGGGCAGTGGTGTGAGGTGCCATTGATATATGGATGACACCTATCTCTTTCCCTCTCTTACTCATTGGATGACCGTGAGGTTCACTCCACACTGAACCATTGTCTGGAATCAGTAATGGGCTAGTTCAGTAGGAGCAAATAAAAATGAAACTGAATCCCAGTAAGAATTAGTTATTGTGGGTAGCTGGTTTGTTTTTAGAGAGATGGTCTTCGTACAGTTCTGGGTGGGATTGCACTCTACCCTCTGAAAGGATGAGGTCCCCTTTCTTAGGGTCTTCTTAGATCCAACTTTGAAGTTGGAGGTCCAAGTAACTTCTGTGGTAAGGAGTGCCTTTTATCAACTACGTCTGATATGCCAGTTGTTACCTTCCTGGGACAGAGATTGTACAGCAACAATGCTCTGCTAACATTGAGGACTGTCAGCTGCAATGCATTGAATGGAGGTCTGCCTTTGAAGATTGTTTAGACTTTGATTTGGATTACCGTATTTTCCGGCGTATAAGACGACTGGGCGTATAAGATGACCCCCAACTTTTCCAGTTAAAATATAGAGTTTGGGATATACTCGCCGTATAAGACTACCCCTCTTCCAACGCCCTCCTCGGCTCTCGCCCGCTTTCCCCTCGTTGGCCTCCTCCGCTGGGGCTGGGAAGGAAACAAAATGTTTGCCCGAGCCACCGCAGCTGCTTCCACCAAGGGAAGCGGAGGAGAAGAGGGAAGAGGGCAGCACCCCGCGCCCGGCTCTTTGGGGCTGGGGGGCCTGGGGGGTGGGTGCCCAGAGGGGAGGAGAGCGGGGGAGGCCAGCGCTGGCCCTTGCCCTTCACCTGACCCACCGGCCTGGAGGGAAGCCCTCCTTTCCCCCTCTCTGCCAACTTGGCCGGACTCTTCCCCACCTCCGTCCTCGCCCAAAACGCCGCCGCTCCCCCCGCCTCAGCGCTCCCTGGCCTGGGAGCTGTAGGCGGGGGTGGGGGTGGAAGCGGGGAGGCAGCGCGACCGGCGCTCGCGCGAGGAGCCTCGCCTCGCCCAAAACGCCGCCGCTCCCCCCGCCTCAGCGCTCCCTGGCCTGGGAGCTGTAGGCGGGGGTGGGGGTGGAAGCGGGGAGGCAGCGCGACCGGCGCTCGCGCGAGGGGGAAGAGCGGCGAGTGCGAGGAGCCTCCCCCCCGCATCTTCAGGTAAGTGCACAGCACCACCCTGGGTGGTTTCATACGGTGGCCGCATATGGTGGGGATGCGGCCGCGGCCATTTTTGAGCTGCCCCCACCGTATGCGGCGACCGCAAAGATGACACCCGGCGTATAAGACGACCCCCAACTTTTGAGAAGTTTTTCTTGGGTTAAAAAGTCGTCTTATACGCCGGAAAATACGGTAGTTGTTGGGAAAATGTTGAAATGGATTTGGCTTTATGACCTCCAGACAATTTCTGAGCACAGTTCAAAGTGCTGCTAAATATCTTCACACAACAACTTAGGATCCAGGTCCTGGAAAATATGCCCACTTGCAAGAATCTCTGCCCACTGAAGTTATTTTGGGGTGCTTTCCCTTTCTATTCTTCCATCTAGATGTGCCAGTCCAAGAACTGGAGTCTTCTGGAGAGGGCCTTCTTTGTTTCTCACTTGTGGGAGCAGTACATTGCGGGAAGATGGTGGAAAGGGACTTGTCTGGAGTGATACCTTGAAGGCCAGCTGGTGCTATAATGGTCCTCATTCCATCACCAAGCTAAAACATACATATATTAAAGCTTTTCAAAGGTCATGTCTTCAATTATAGCTTACCCTGGTTTTGTGATCTATTATGGAAGCTCTTCTGATGGGAAGTATAGAAATCTTGTTAATAATAATGATGACAACAACATACCTGTTAACTGAAGCCATTACATTCCATCATATTTCCCCCTCTCTCCATCATTTCCAACAGAAGTAGTAATTCAGGTTATGTTTCTTGCTAATAGAGCTTTACCATTGTGTTACTCCTGCAGCACTGATGCTAGTATTTATTGAGCACACAATGGCAGGTGTTGTTTCTTATTGTAAAGTTCCAAGCTGCTCTGGAAGATTCACTTGTGTATCTGCCAGTGTTAATGCCAGTGATACTGAGCTGTGCCTGGGAGTAAATTCAAATCCTACTTTATTCATGGACTTGCTTGAATAAGTAAGTCTCTTATCGCTTTCCCTCAAATTTCCTATTTTCATAATAGGAATACTGGTGATATGTTGGAACTGTAGTGGAAGGAAGCAACAAGACCTGGAAAATCTGTTCTAAATAGACCATATTTTTGTTGATTTGACGAAAATAGATGAAAAAAGCAGGGAAGCAGATGTCTTGTTTTTCTCAATTGATACTGACGTACTGGGATGTCTACAGTATTTTTTGGATTGCAGCTCTTGTGACCCCCCCCATGCTGGTTAAGGCTGATGGAAGTTGTAGGTGAAAAATATCTTGAGAGCCTCTAAGATGCTGGATAGTTAAAGGTGGTTGTTTGAGGCTTAGGTTTTCTCATTGAGATCCTTGGCCTGTGTATTAGTTGTACCACTTTAGAATGCTACTAGTAGCCCATATGATTCACCTCGGCTCTTATTGTAGAGTTGAGTAGGCCCCCAAAAAGAAACGAGGGAGAAAAGATTCTTTCTCTTGCAGAAACTTGCCATGCAGGGAAACAGGGTGTTCGTCTGTTCTTCCATCCAAACTGTTACGTCTCTAATAGCATACCCTGTCCTTGTCTGTTCAGAAGTAAGGACCATTAAATTCAGTGAGACTTAATACTCTGGGTTAAGCATATACAGAATTGTAATTCAGGGGTAGGAATTATTGGTGTGAAAAATGGACAGAGAGTCTAACAAAAGCTAGGCCTTAGTCAGATGTGTAGTGCTTGTTCTGTGGAATTTAAAAGTAGATTTTGGAACAATTTGCATGCCAGGCAACCGGTGTGTGTGTGTGTGGGGGGTACTGTAAGAAGGAGGCAGCAGTTTGTGGGAGGTAGACAGGAGATGTTTGGATCAAAGCATCTTGGTTATATCACTTCCCCACGATATTTGTGGTGTTGGATCTCTCTGTGCGTAGTGGTTGTGGCTTACTACTTTTCTGCTTTTGCACTTGGTAATAGAATGTCTGAATCAATTTAAACTTCCAGGGTAAAGTAACTCTGCTAGTATCAATGTACAAGTCATTTTTTAATTTGGCCCAAAGGGAATCACGGGCAGTTATTACTACCCTGGCTAGCTTAGGCAATCATGAGGAATTATGGCAAATGTAGCCGAAGAACATCTGGAAAACTACAACTGTCCACTTTTTATTGTAAGGCATTCTTGTAGTTGTCATAACCGCCCCCATATTTTTTATTCCCATTTCTTGTTATACATGTAACTTGTGAAATACCAAGCCCACTGAGAGATGTTTTGAGGCTAAAGCACAGCAATCTCCTCTCAGAACAGCCTCTTCCACAGTGCAGATAAAAAAGGTTAGGGGAAGAAGCAGGTCCCTGTTGCTGTTTTGTGTCTTCAGACTGAATCCAGCTTATAGTGATCTTATTTTAGGTGTGTATGTATGTTTGTGTTGTAAGAAGGAGTAAGTCAGATTTGAACTGAGCCATATGGGGTGGTTTTGCATAGGCTGACTGAAACAAAAGTACTTGTTGGCAATAAATAATGAAACAGTAATTGTTCTGCACTGAAACACTGTAGACAGTTGAAATAGCAAAAGTGACTGAGGACATCTAGTAGAGAGATGGTGGGCTTCTCTTGAATGGGCCTGCTCATGAGCTCCCCGATATTGTCGGACTGTAGCTCCCCGAGGCCCTGGCTGACATGGCCAGTGGTGAGCAATGGTGGAAGCTGCGATTCACCACACATTTCCTCTATTCCACATGCACTATTGATTTTTCATTTTTAGGTTACTTTCTGTGTTTCCTAGTCTTGTGATGAGTAACAGTCTTATTTGAACACACTTCTTTGAGTCTTGAATACTTTTTGAGGTACTGTTAATATTTTCTCTCTCTCCCCCCCTTCATTCCTAATCACTCATTCAGATGGTGGTGTGGGCACAAATAAACACTTTGTACCATGACTGCTAGTAATTTCTCTTCACTCCAGAGATGAGATGTGGGACATTCAGGTCAAAGGAAATGGAGTAATTCTCCATATAGTGGCTAGTTAAATGGAGCAATGGCTTTGAAACTGAGTGTTTTTGAAAAGGAAGTGAGACCAATTCAGGGAGGATAAAGCTATCAATGGCTACTAGTCAGGATGTCCATGTCCTGTATCAGAGACTACAGATTAGTGGCTGGGGAGCCTAAGTTAGTGTCTTCTTTGTGGAGTCTTCTATAAGCATCTGGCTGGCTGCTGTATGCTGTATGCTGATCTTGTCCACTATGACTTTTTCCTTATGTTCTAACAGCAGATTAGCTGGAGGTAGAAAGCAGTAGGAACAGAGGAAGACTGTATTGCCCATGGACAGCCTCATTCAAGGAAACCACAGCACAGGGCTGATGATAACAGGATGACTTGAAGGTCTTCCATAGATCAGTTCACCATTAAGTTGGAGTTGACTTGACAGCAGTTGACAACAACAGTTGGAGATTTGCTTCCATGTCCCAAAGTAATTACAAAGAGATTGAGAGAGATTTCTATATATTTAATTTTTTAAAATATTTCTCAGCCTATTTAGGCCTTCATAGAGGTTTACACTCACCTGGGAAGGCACATGCAAATGAGTGGCCATGTACAGTATCTTCTCCAAAGTCAAATGATTTTAACTTGGCTTTTGTCTTGGTCTGCAACAGCTTTGCTCAGTTTGGTGCCCTCCAGATGTTTCAGACCTTAGCTCCCAGTATTCCTCAACACTGTCAATGTTAGCTGAGGTTAAAAAGTATTACAGCCCATCCAAAGCACCTGGAGGGATCTAGGTGAGAAGAGGCTGTTCTGATCTGTCATTCCCTAGTGCTGTTTGACTAGGTGAATCAGGCTTCCATGAATCCTTTTGGGAATGAAGAACTGTCTATTTCTTTGTGCTTCTTAAGAGGATCAGGAATTTGTGACTCTGAAATACCCTAAAGGCATCAGATCTCATCTGATCTTGGAAGCTAGGCAGGCTCAGCCTTGGCTTAATGGGAGACTCCAATGAATAACAGGTGCTGTAGTCTATATTTCAGAGTAAGGAACTGGCAAAACCACCTCTGAGTATTCTGAGTAAATCCTCTTTCTTCATCCAGAAGTCTATTTGTTTATGATTTATTTTCCACCTTTCTCTCATGACTGGGATGCAAAGTGGTTTCCAACATAATTAAAAGAAAAACTACCAATCAAAACACATAGCAAAACTCCTGTGAGTTTTTCTTGCCTAAGAAAACCTTGAAAAAGTCACGAGGTCACCATAAATCAACAGGCAACTTGAAAACACATACGCAAACAACAGAGGAGGTAGAGTCCTTTCATTTAATCAACATAGTTCTTACAGTCTCTCCCTCTCTTTGTCTCTTCCATGTTTTGTGAATAATAAAATATAGAATCATAGCATTGAAAGACACCACAGGGGCCATCCAGTCCAACCCCCTGCTATGCAGGAACACCCATTAAAGCATTCCCGACAGATGGCCATCCAGCCTCTGCTTAAAAACCTCCAAAGAAGGAGACTCCACCATACTCGGGACAACTGTGACCATCAGGAAGTTCTTACTGAGGTTCAGGTGGAATCTCCTTTCCTGCAGCTTGAATCCATTGCTCCTTGTCCTAGTCTCTGGAGCAGTGGAAGACAAGCTGGCTCCCTCCTCGACATGACATTCCTTCAAATATGGCTATCATGACCCCTCTTAACCTTCTCTTCTGCAGACTAAACATACTCAGCTCCCTAAGCCGTTTCTCATAGGGCATGGCTTCCAGACCCTTCACCATTTTGGTCGCTCTCCTCTGGACATGTTCCAGCTTGCTGATATTCTTCTTGAATTGAGGTGCCCTGAACTGGACACAGTATTCCAAATGAGGTCTAACCAATGCAATATGAACATGTTGAATAAAGAAGTGCTAAATTGTTGCCCACAATGTATTTAAATGTATTTAAACCTTATTCTGCCTCTCATTGTTCTTTTAAGCAGAGATTTAGGGTGGAAAATTTTCTGGAAATTTCAGTGGGAAATTTATTGTTATCTACATTTATCTTTAGTTGTCTAGGCTGTTCTACTGAAATCAATCTTCAAGTAAAATAGAATGTTCAAGTACTTGTACTGGATCAGATTTTTCTCAACTTGAAATGGAATAAGTAGTACACAGAGTGACTGAGTGAAGCTGAAGTATTACAGTTGTACCTCTACAAAAAAAAGTCAAACTGTTGATAAAAGATACGTCAGGCACATTTCTCTTTAGATATGTGTGCTAAAAAAGAAGTTCTTTCATGTGCACTCTTTTTGCTAAATACATAGGAAGTATACTCTGTTCTGTTTACAGAATTACAAATATTCTGATAAAAAAAGTTCCACATAAAACTTTGAGTATGTTTGAATAGAGCATTTAAACCAAATGTGCTAAACCAAGTAAATCAGGCACTTAGGAGACTGGAAAAATCTTCAGGTTTTTATTTTATTTTTGCAAAATTTCCCAGTTTTACTTTTTCCCAAACCCCCACATCATTGCTTATTTCCTGGGTTGCTCAAGAGGATGTTTAGTAAGACGAATTGAATTTCTCAAGCGACTTCCTTATTAACTAATTATTAATTAATTAAAACAGCATTGTTTGGGACCTTTACAGACCAAGATTTCTGTGGCCTAATCATGGGTATTACACTGTGATTTTGAAGAAGTTTATTATGATTCTAAAGAAGTTTCTTTAAAGCTGCAGAAATGTAGTATTGAAAGAAGAATTCAGATTCTGTCTTTCTGTCTAAAGAATAAACTTTCAGTAATTTTTGTTAAAAATATACTTGAAAGGGTGTGGGTAAAACCTCAGAAGTTGGTGGAAGACGTTACTGCTCTTTCCCTTCCTTACAACCAGTAGAAAAGCAAAGGACCATATTGGAGTGGTAGAGCACACACTTGAGATGCAGCTTTCAGGTTCAGTTCCTAGCATCTATAGGTAAGGCTGGAAAAAGGTCTCTGAAGAGCTGCTGCCAGCCAGTGTAGATAATACTGGCCTAGATGGATCAGGGGGCTCATCTGAAATATGACAGCTATGAAGAAGCAGAGGGCAAATTCATGCATTATGCAGATAGCTGAAGTCATCTTTTCATGTTGCAGAAATTGGGTTGTCTTGGTGCAGAATTCTTGTGTAACCACTTTCATACACCCAGTCCTATCTGTTAACCTTATAGGCTTATAGCTAAATAATGGAGGAAATGGTTAAGCCAGTCTTGCTGTTCAAAGACAGCAGTACAGTTTTTGCCAATATTTGCAGGCTTAATGATGCTTTTCCTTGCTCATGACACCATCTTCAAGAGATTCCCATATAAAAGTAGTCCCTCAGCCTCTTGATCCTAGTCATTTCCCAAATACAGGGTTCAGCCAGTCATTCTCCAGCATGATCCTTTCTTTTTGAGAATTGTATTTCTGTCAGTGTTTATATCACAAGTCTATTCTGGCAAAAAGGCACCAATGGTGATCCAGAAGCATGAAGCATAATTTGCCAAATGACTGGTGTGGTCGGATAGCCTACGCTTCTAACATAGCTCATGTCTGGTCTCTCATGGAAATTGAATCACTTGCCTTTTTTTAAATGGGTGAGCTCATCCAGTGATCTGAGGTCATTGCTGGGATAGTGATGAGACATTTCTGTATAAAGTTTTCCAGGTCCATACCTGAAATACTTACTGATTGCATTGCCTGTGTGACACTGCCAGTTTATGGAAGTCTTGCAAATGATGGGTCTTGGTGATGTTTGGACTCAATTTTAGTATGAAGTAAAGAAGTTCCTTTTCTTTAACAATCTGACTATTAATTTTGATCAGATTGGACTAGATTCTTTATGTATCATAACTAACACTTTGAATTAAGCTCAAAAACAGACTGGTAGCTAGTGTTGTAACCTGAGAGTTGTATGCTTTGGTTCTAGTTATAAGGAGCACATAACTTTAGACAACACTTTCATTGGCTAATGAGGTGTTCTTAGACACAATTGAAAGTGCTAGCTATGACTGATAAAGCCCTGTGCAGCGTGCCTCCAGGATATATGAAGAGCTGTATTTTCCCTTATGAGCCCACTAAGACTTTGAGGTGTTCAGATGAAGACCTTCTCTTGGTCCCAGCTTTCTCATAGGCATCATTGGTTCCAGTTGTGCCTGAAAATGCCAAATTACATGTATTTTCCCTGTAAAGTACAACAGAGTTTTTACAAAAGGCAGACTGGGAAACATACTTAATGCAGGCAGAGATAAGTACCACGTAAAAAAGAAACAAAGGGGTCCAGGTAACTATTTACCACATCAAAACACAAAATGCCTGTGTGTAGGCACATAGGACCCTAGATAAAAAGCTCAATTTCCTTTCTATCACTACCCAGAAGTTTCTTTTTTCTACTTAGTATTGAGTACTGGGCTAGAGTTGCCTGTGATTTTTATTTTTCAAGAATGCCTTTGTGGAATCCTCGGTGGGGAAGGTGATTGTTGAAAATATAAATGGTATGGAGGCTACCATTTCACGTTGTTATTCACAGTTTTTCCACTTTTGCAGGAGTCCTGTGCCTCTAACCCTAGTGAATGTGGGGGGCCAACTGTAACTGCTTGTCCTGTGGAATACTGGCGTTTGCAGTTTAGGGAGAGATATTTAGAATTCTCAGCCAGAGAACTCCAGTGCCTAACCAAACTACAAAAAGTACAGAATTCCACAGAATGCAGGAGAATCATAGTGTCATAACTGTGTAATATAATGTGTTCATGCCGCTACCCCTCACTGAGGACCAACCAGTAAGGGGTCAGCAAGTTGTAACATGAGAAGGGAACAGTAATATCTTGCATATTTTTTTCAGAGAGAAGAAAAAGTTTTGAGTGATTACTCATTTGTCAGGAGATGGAATTTTCTGTTCCTTTTGAAGAGCTCTCTCAGTGAGAGCTACCCATAGAAACAAGTGGAGACATCCATACCTGTGATTAGGTTGCAGCATGTCTTTCCCTCCTGTCTCAGACAGAAGGTTGGAGTGGAGTGGAGTTTTCATTTTGTGATAGCTCTAATTTCACATGAATATGTGATTCTTTTCCCATATCAAATATGACCTGAATTTAAGTTGGAACAGTATAAACATCTTTTAATGCTAGAAGTACTGGTAGTAGTAGATTTTAAAACAGCTATTTCAGATTGCATAGTGTCCAAGGCCAATTGAGGTATTTTGGGGATGAAAAATCTAATAGGCTCCTGCCCTTTCCAGTGAAAATGCTTCAGTAATTTCATGAAACAAGTCAAAACAGAGGATTGGTGATATGCCACAGGTATGGCAGGGAAACTGCTCTTGAGAACATGTATGCCCTCTATGACGTATAGGAATTCCTTGGCAGATGCTAAAGGGGTCCTTAGGAGATGAACTAATACTGAAAGGTAGGTAGTAAGTTTGCAAACCTATAAATTGGTGATGGTTGGTGACTCCCATGGTTGGTGAATTTCTTTTGGGGTTAGCCATCCATGTTACAGACCCTTTGGGGGGCGTGTGTGAATAAAATTCAGCACCTTGGATAGCTCCCCTAAAACTCTGGCTAAAACTCAGCACAGATTCATTGCCCCACAGACAATGGAAGACACTTGCTGCTACTGCTGTTGATTTATAGGCAGTGAAGTCTGAGACTTGGTAGTTCTTCTTTTCCTGAGTTTGGTAAAGTTAATTTTTGAACTACAAAAACCTAGCCATATTGCCTGGAGGTTTCTGGGAGCTATGGTGCAAAAATGTAACTTATCTAAGCTCTGTTTACAATATGAGTGATTATAGTCCATGTTCCCACACATGTCTTATTTTGAGAATATTTTTGAAAACAACTTTTCATTATCTTTTGAAGTCATATATATTGGACCGTGCTGTTTTGAAATGCAGGTTCCATTTAAATTAGTGGGACCAAAATATTGATATTCCAGAGATAGAGAAATAGTATAGTACAGCCATAAATGGAGGTATAATATGGTAAAGCTGTAATTTAATATATTCCTAGCCTACAAACATTTGTATCTGTTTTTTACCTGTGAATTGGGCTGTTGGAGGATGGGTTAAATCCTCTTTCTTCATACAGAAGCCTATTTATTATTTATGATTATGATTTATTTTCTAGGATGCAGTGTGGTTTCCCAACATACATTAAAAAACTTCCAGCAAACACACATGGCAAAACTCTTGTGAGCTTTCTTTGCCTAAGAAAACTCTGTGAAATTCATGGAGCTCCCTTAAATTGACAAGTGACAAATACACAATGGGTTATGCATATTAAAATATATATTTCAGCACAAATTAAGCAAAAACAATTCAAAACTCCTCAAGAACAATACATAAAATTAAAATATTAAAAAATCTAGTTCACCTCACTCACTTTGTATCAGTTCTTGATGGCCTGACTGGATAGGTAATTCTTTTCTGTGTTGGTGGAAGGACAACAGTCCTGAAGGTTACTCTAGCCTCCCTGGGAAGGAAGGTCCAGATTCTGGAAGCACCCACCAAGAAAGCTATCTGAGAGTGGTGAAAATTAGAGAAGGGCCTTCTGTAACTTGGATAAGTTACAGAATATATTATCAAAATAGGTTTCCATGCTGCTTGTGCTTGAAATGTTCCAGCTGTTTGTCCAGCATAGAAATTCAGTAAGCAGTGGATGGAGGGATAAAGCTATCAAAGACTGTGCTTCGTGTCTGTGTTGGATGGATACACAGTGTACTGGTGGGGTAGGCACAGATCACCAAAGTGTGGGAAATTACTTTTTAAAATGTAATCACAATGTTTAATGAGTGATCTGTTCTCATTACTCATTTCAGTGTTAAGAAGTAACTCAGTGGTTCTCAACCTGTGGGTCCCCAGATGTTTGTGGACTTCAGCTCCCAGAAGCCTTGAGCACTGACCATAGTGGCTGGGGCTTCTGGGAGCTGAAGTCCACGAACATCTGGGGACCCACAGGTTGAGAACCACTGAAGTAACTCATTCATTTTTGTTACTTAAAAAAAAAGGCTTAGCAAGATATAAAAGGTGAAAAATGCGTGTCTGAATATTTCTAAAATGTTTTTAAAAGACCATTTAAAAGACCGTTAGAAAGCATTACTCATTGCAGTGATACAGTGTAATTCCTACTCACTTTATTACCTCTGTAATGTGATTTTGTTGTCTCCTTGCTGTGGGGATGGGGGATTGACTTTTACATGATTTATAATTCAAGATATAATGTAGCTTGTTACATTACTTTACTTACGTTGCATCGCTTCGAAGCTCCACAGATCTGTGCTGGATGCTTTGGAAGCAGGTTTGCCTTTTCTGTATGTCTAGAAGGACATCTTGCTTTATTTCTGCTCCACCAGTTAACTTGGGAAGAAGGGCTTTCTTTTCTATGAATGAACTGGAAGAAGATAGAATTAGCAATTTCTCCTGCCAGTGTATTCATACTTGGGAGAGAATTCCTCACATTTGCCCACATTTGATTACCAGAGTAGTTAATTACAAAGGTACAGTAATACAATATTTCTTCATAAATGGAGCTTGGGAAAGTTCTTCATCTTGTTGTTGTTACTACTCCTACTATAATAATTTTACTGTGGCTAGTAGATTCTAGGGTTGGAGCCCCAAAAAGAAGCCTCCAAGCTCTCTCTTTAAGCAGCTTCTCCTTGAAATAATACAAATTCATATTAACTTGTCTACAGCGGTTGCAGCCTAGTATCTATGATCATAAATGAATGCTATGGAATTCACACCTGTTGATTTCAGTGGAGTTTCATTCTGTGTTCTTGTGTTTGGGATTGCAGTCTGCTCAGCAATCATATCTGAAATGAATTGTTTGCACCAAGACGTGAATATACGGAAGCTCTTGGCACTGGAATCTTCTTTGAACACAGGTCTCATTAAAATATGGTTAAAAGCCTACATGTATAATGAACTGAATGAGTAGTTTAATTGCACTGATTACATGATTAATGCTTTTCCATATGAGTGTATACCTTTATGTATTGTCAGTGCAGAATTGTTCATAATTGTACAAAATGATCATTATGTAATGCTTACTTTCTGACTTGTGCCAGCATTGTTTTCAGGGGAAGAGTCTGAACTAGCTATAGCTGAGTACTCAAGTGAATGTCAAAGAAAGAGTTCTGAAATGTTAAAGTCTGGAAAAGTTACCTCCGATTCCACGCTGGGAATGGGTGATCTACTGCATTAACAATTGTTCCGAATGTGTATTTTTGTCATGGAAGATAATTCAGTGAACACATGAAGCATAATTTATCTTCAGTTTCCACCTCAAAAAGCACAACTGAGAAGAGAAGAGGAAGCCTGTGAGCACTGCAGGACATCTCCACATTAGCAATGGTGTGCTGTTGTGAAAAAAAAATCTTAACAAGTATGTTTGAGAGAGCTGGGATGTTTTTTTCAAGATTCCTCAGTTTTTACCAAGGTAGAGCAATATAGAATCCTTTCTAACAGAAGTTTCATGTATCAAAAGCTCACTTGTTTATGGCTCAGATTTAGTGTCACTGTGTGATCTGTCCCTAGAGACCAAAGGTATGTGGGAAGAGGGAAGGTTTTCAAACAACAAAGGGGAAATAGGAGCCGATAGATACACAACGATTACAGGCCATCTACAGGCAGGAATGTTTGTCTATTTGAAAACAGATAAAAGTATTTCAACATTCTTTCTTCCCTCTCGTCTCCCCCATGTGGGGTTGGCTTAAAAAAAAGCTGTCTATGTGCAAGAAAGTTTTCAAAATAATAAATTCTTCAGCAGGCTGGGTAACAAATTCTTTAGGGGACTAGACAGCCAGGAAGAAAAAGATGGTTTAAATAAATGCATTTGTTCTTGAATTTAAAACATCCCCTAGGAAGGAACGTTTAACTGTAGCTGGAAGCAATGTAATACAGGAGTAACTGCTAGCATTGAGACTCAATTCAGTAATGGGCATTGCCTTCTGGGAACCTTTGTGTTCCCTGTCCTATTGAAATAAATGAGAGTTGCCCAAGGACAGACTGATGCTCCTCCGTGCAAGTTGCATTCATTTTAGTGCGGCCTGGAGCTGGAGATTTTATTGATGAGTTGTCTAGTTTGTATAGTAGATTTGGGCGGAGTGTGGCTTTCCAGGTCTTGTTGCTCTACAATAGGCAGTGGTGAGAAACATTGGAAGGTGCAGTCTTCTATCTGGAGGGGTTGTACTTGGCCCACCCTTGATCTACAACAGTGATTCCTGAATGACAACTTCTGAGAAATTTTGGGTTTCCTGATTGGCATCTCATTGGAAATGAGTGAAATTGCTAATGGTGGGCACAGTGAGTACTGCATTTTTAAAAGTGTCTTACTACTAGAATCTATCAGAATTCATAGGCCTTGGGATGAGACATGTTGGGGGACATTGTGAAAGAATTGCTTCTGACATTCTTGACTGTATATGGAAATGGGCCTCGGTGGCATAGTGGTTAAATGCTGGTACTGCAGCCACAACGTTGTGAGTTTTATCCGGCATGGCTCCAGGTTGACTCAGCCTTCCATCCTTCTGTAGGTCAGTAAAATGGGTACCCAGCTTGTTGGGGGCAATTAGCTAAACACATTGTAAACCACTTAGGGAGTGCTTAGCACTGATAAGCGGTATAGAAATGTAACTGCTATTGCTATTGCTATAACAAGGATAGGGTCTTTTCTGCCTGGTCCTAGTATCCTCTAGAGCTTCTCAGTACAGAATTGCAGAGAAGAGTGCAAAACATTTATGTTTTATTGCTTGTAGTATGACAGACATAATTTTCTTGGCAGGCTGGGCAGAGTTTAGTAGTTCCTGGGAACTGCTGTTGGATAAGAGTGGCTGTTTGATGATGACTATGTTACAGGAGTCAGAAAAACTATGTGTGTGCTTTATCAAGCGAGCATTTTAATAAGATAGAGATTCAGTTGCTGTGACATGTAAATGCTTATTGCTAATTACTAGGTTTTGCAAACTGAAAGTTTTTTTTAGCATCCTTTATTGTCATTGCGCTAAATATTCCAGGGAGGTAGGTAATTGTCCATCTCTCTTTACTTCCTGTCTGCAAAGTCTCAGGACACATTACCTGCAAAGGCTACATAATTGCTGGATTCAGATGCAATGTCAAGTCATGGTTTGACAAATGGGGCTATCCTTCTGTGTTTTCAAGCAGTCTCTTTACCCTTGACATTTATGCAGATTCCTTCATTTTTCTGGCTTCCATGTTAGTGCTTTACATTCAAATAATAATTTGTAAACCTACTTCAAAACAAAGTTTGGAGGCAAAGTGCTAACCATAGTCTGCCAATTGAAATGTCATTGTAAGCTATGGTTAGTAAAAAGTGAGAGGTAGAAGAAGAAATCCTTGGATTAGTTTTGATTGTTAAACCATGATTTGATGATCAGAGGTTGCAGTTTGTTAGATCATAGTTCAGCAGCCAGTAAAGAGCAAAGGGCCTTTGTTCTTTTCTGCCCTGCATATCCTAGTTTAAACCATAATGCTATCTGCTTTGTTTTAACTTCAGTTTCGTTACTAGGATCCTAAACCAGTTTTGAGTTGTGGTTAAATGAGTAGTTGCATGTGTGTGTATGTGCCTTCTAGTCATCTGTCGACGGATCTCACTGAACTCCATTTTCATAATTGCATTAGTTGAGGATGAATTGCTGCTGTGTTTTCATGTTTAGACTAGGGAAACATTGTTAGTATTATACTTATATACTGTGGTCTGCATTTTTATAACTACAGGTCTAGTGTAATTTGCCTGTACCATAATCTGTGTGTTATTTGTACAAGTTTATAAGGGCTTCTGCATGAAACATTTTGATTTATAGTGAGCAGATCAGAGTGTTGGAAAACTTGTTCGTTGCAGTTCAACATGCTACTTGCTGCTGCGCTGTTACTTGATTATATGTGGGAGAGTGCAGTTGGGATAACAGTGTGGCCGGCTCTAACAAAAGGTGAGCAATTTGTTCCTATGCTAAGTAGGAACAGTGATGGCAAGGTTTTCATCGACCAGTTTCCACTGCGTCATGTGTACTGTTGAGGAGAGGACTGTGTGTGAACTGGGTCATGACCTGTTGGCAAGTTGATGAGGAAGCTTGCCTTTTCCAAAGAAGCTCTTGCAAGTAATATTTTATAGTTCTAGAAGGTGTTATCTTGGAAGAGAGAGATCACAGAAAGCGCATGCTAAAAAAAAGAAAATAACATGTTTGTTTTTCAAATGTTACCATGACAAAACACAGAACAACAAATAGTTGCCTCTGTAGGATTATCACTTGTTTTCATGGCATCATTTGCCGGCTGTTTCCTATTGCCTGCATTGAAACTAGCAGCAAATCCTGTACTGTGTAATTTCCACTGTGTTCAGTGTGGCTGACTCTGAGGGAACCATGAATAGCGCTATAACCTAAGTGCACTTCAAATTGTATCCTACCATAACTAATTAGGTTCAAGAAGTCCTACTTTATGCTTAAAACACGTACAGAAAATTTGTATTTGGCTTTGCATATGTAGGTGTTAAGCATCTTTCCAGTGTGACACTTCTGAAGAATCTTAGACGTGAATGGTGAATTGCAAGTAACAATGGAAGATGTTAATCCTTGTTCTGAGAGTGCAAATGAGGTGCCTCATGTACATCTCTTGAAGACCTAGTTTGATATAGAAATGTGAAAAGAGGCTGTTCGTAATAATGCGTGCCATGTAGAAAGTGCTTCAAGTTTCTGCAGAGATTTACTTTCATTTACTTCGTTAATTCTTACAATTATCCATAATGTGGCTTAGTATTACGATTGCCAGATTCCAGATTTGGGGCTGAGGTTGAAAGAACGTGTGTACTGGTTAGGGCCATGTGAAGTGTAGCACTTTGGTACCACACAAACTGTCATAGATAATCCTCTTGTGCATTTAAAAAGACTTAGAACTCTCTGCTAGTGCTGTAGATTAGGGGAGGAGGGGCTGGCATTTTTCAGCAGATACTTCTAAGCACCTCACCAAAATATGTATCCCAGAATTCTTTAGGATGGAACCATGAAAGATTAGAATTGAACTACTCTAACTGTGTATAGATCTGTTCTTAGTTCTTTAGCTGCTGGATTGCACTTCGCACCTCTTGCTTATTCCATGCTTATTATATTGTGGTTGACAAGAAAAGATTATCCCAGTTGTTTAAACTCATACAGTTGGAAACTTGTCCTTGGTGGACAGCAAGGATGGACTTGTTAGCTCTGCCTCCTATAATGTATCACTGCAATTCCCTTCTTAGCTCTCTATGCATGGGTGGCCACTGTCTGCAACAGGAGGACTGTCAAAATTGAATAGGTCTCCTGCATAATTTACAGCTTTGATTATGCATGGTTCTAAATTTTGTGGGTATCGTATACAAGTCCATCTGTCTCCTAGTGTAGATGTTTAGTCTGCAAGGCATGGAGATCTGTGAAGCTGAGCTGTGATGCAGATCAGTGCATCCCCATTCATCTGGTGTGTTTAAAAGACTGTTGTGGGCTACGATTTCTATATATTTCTATGTATTAGTGTGAAAGCTTGACTGGTGAAGAAAACTTACAGGAAGAAAATCAACGGATTTAACAGATTGGAGAGTTAGGCCAAACCTAACAAAATGAATTTCAACAGAGAGAAATGTAAGGTCCTGCACTTAGGCAGAAAAAATGGAATGCCCAAATATAGGAGGGGACGTGTGGCTGGATAGCAGTACATGTGAAAGGGATCTAGGAGTCTTGGTAGATCACAAGCTGAACATGAGTCAGCAGTGTGATGCGGCAGCCGAGAAACCCAACACAATTCTTGGTTGCATCAATGGCGTCTAGATCGAGGGAGGTAATGGTACCACTCTATTCTGCATTGGTGAGGCCTCATTTGGAATACTGTGTCCAGTTCTGGGCACCTCAATTCAAGAAGGATATCGACCAGCTAGAACGTGTCCAGGGGAGGGCGACCAAAATGGTGAAGGGTCTTGAAGCCATGCCCTATGAAGAACAGCTTAGGGAGCTGGGTATGTTTAGTCTGCGGAAGAGAAGGTTAAGAGGGGACATGATAGCCATGTTTAAATATTTGAAGGGATGTCATGTTGAAGAGGGAATGGGCTTGTTTTTTGCTGTTCCAAAGACTAGGACAAGGAGCAATGGATTCAAGCTGCAGGAAAGGAGATTCCACCTGAACCTCAGGAAGAACTTCCTGACGGTCAGAGCTGTCCGGCAGAGGGATATGCTGCCTTGGAGTGTGGTAGGGTCTCCTTCTTTGGAGGTTTTTAAGCAGAGGCTGGATGGTCATTTGTTGGGAATGCTTTGATGTTTGTTTCTGCATAGCAGGGGATTGGACTCAGTGGCCCCTGGGGTCTCTTCCAGCTCTATGATTCTGTGAACATATTTGGAAGGTGGTGCTGAAGGGGAGTTCTACAGGTACCATGGACTGCTAAAAAGACAAGTGAATGTGTCTTAGTGCAAATCAAGACTTAGCCGGCCCAAGAAGCCAGGATGCCTGAACTGAAGCTGTTCTACTATAGTCACACAATGAGATGATGTGACTCACTAGAAAAGACAATAATGCTTGGCTAAGTGGAAAGCAATAGGAGAAGAGGAAGACAGTCTCCCAGCAGGATTCAGTCAAGGAAGCCAGTGTCCTGAGTATGCAAGACCTGAGCAGGGTAGTTATGACTGAGGCTCTAGGAGTTTTCTCACTCATAGGTTGCCATAAGTTACAGTTGATTTGACAGCAAGTAACAACAAGAGGTCTACTGTTAAGTAGTTTGAGTCTGCTTCTTGACCGTTGAGGATGGCCTAAATTAGTACAATTGTCCTATTAGAACCAGAATTGGAATTAAGATGGAGAACTCATGTGGACTTCTCTTTTCTCTGCCCTACAAAGACTTAATGGGCAAAAGATACTACAGTCAGCCTTCCACATTTGCAGGTTTGACTTCCATGGATTTGATTAATTGCTCTCCCTTCAGGCATTTCTTTTCCAGGGGAAACCTTCCCTCTTGTGTGCAGTGCACAACTGTTTAAAAACTCACATTGGTCTTCCTCCTCCACCAGCCACTGCCTGGCCAGCTAAGGATGGCTCACAGCCCAATTTTTGCAGCATCGCAGCCCCTCTCCCGATGCCCCTTCACACCCATGGAAGAAGATGGGCAAGAGAGAGGAAATATAGGGCCACCATGCTGAGCCACCCCTTTCCCCTCTCCCTGCTCTGACCTGGTTTGGACCCAAGGTGTCTGTTCTCGGCCTGCTTCCCACAGACATACGCAGAGATTTTTCCACTTTTTTGGGGAGGGGGTGGGTCCTGTGCCCCTAACGCTAACAAATGTAGAGGGCTGACTGTAGTATCTTTCTCAATGATCTGTTGACTGAAGGTGAAATACTTGCTCACCAAGCATTAATTACAAGGATAGTGATTCCTAGAAGAGGTCTAAGCTGTTCCTTGAGTCCATAGTATTTAGCCACCTTGAGTCCCATTTTGGGAGAAAAGTGGGATATCAATAAAATAAATAGCTATCCTTTTTTAAAAAAAGTAGCAGTTTGTGTGTGGGATTTGCTTCACATTAAAATTTTGATCTCCCTAGGCTAATATACTGTTGTATATTGTAGGTTCCCAATACCTCTTCACTCACATGGTGAAGTTCACCCACACAGGACGATCTGTATGGGCTTTATATTGGGGTAAACAAGGCAGAATATAAATAAAAACTAGGTAGATAACTTCAGGCCTGTGTATGATGTTTGACCTACCTATGCCCACCCCATCACTTTCTTCTGGGGCATTAAAAACAGCAGTATTTCACCACTGAAATATGAAATACAAAAAAGCATGAGGCAAGGGACACACAAGGTTGTCATTTTGATTGCTAGAAATTAAAGAGGACAGACCTCAAAGGCACATAAGAAGCAACCAGAGAGTGTGTTGCAATTTTTGAAACAGTTCCTTCTAGGGACAAATTTTATTGACCCTGAAAGAAGAAGTCTGTTCATTGGGATTGAATATGTTACATTCTTGCTTTAAATAGTTAGGAGTCTTGTCAGGTTTTTTTCATGGCATAAGGTTTGGGGACTGCCTGTAAAATCTTATGCCATGAAAAATCAGGCCATGTTTAAGGTGCCAGAAGAATTTTTCCCCAGTTGTTTTTAGCTGCAATGGACTAAGGGGTCTTGAAAGCTGTAATACATCTTGGGCACCTTCATTTGATTCAGCTTATTCCCCTGAGGTGTACAGACAAAATGATAAGAGAAGAGCTTCACCTGTTATCTCTGTGTTCCAGGTTGAGCCTTGATGGACTGCAAACACCATGTGACTTCTCTTGACTAAGCACCTTGCTACGTGACAGTCTTGTGTTAAGTTTCTTTACAGTGTTCCAAACACTGTAAAGTAGATGAAATATTTATAGCCACAAGTAAGGTTCCAGTGAGGTACAAATTACTGTAAAGAAGAATGACAGACATTTGAGTATAGAAACAATGTGTGTGTGTAATACCTTCAGGCTATCATCAGTATAAGAACAGAGTGTTGAATGTCTGCCTCTGTCTTTTGGAGGGTGTGTAATGGTGTCATAAAATCTACTGCCTGAGGCAGGCCATCTCACCCTTCTGAATAATAGAGATAGTTTCCTGTTTTAGATGTTATGAAAGCCCATAGAGTTATATGGGGGTGGGCAACTTCCACCAAGTTAAGGAGGCTAGTTTTATGGCCTGAAAAAAGAATGGCAAAACAAAAAATAAAATTGAAAGTGGGCCGGAAGTCTGTTTCTGGCTTTGAAAAACAAGGGTTATCATGTTAATGCAGAAGCTTCTGCAACCTGTTTAAAAGCTGAATTCCTACTCTTAGAAGCTTCCATTTGGAACAGTTCACTTTTTTTTTCCTAAAAAAAAAGGTTTTGGAGGGAGTCTTGGTGGGCTGTCAAGGAGTACAGAGGTGGTCTGTTAAAGACTGAACTTTGCCCACCCCTTGATTTGCACAAATTATAGGGGAGATAACATTTTGGTGTTTTGTGCAGTTCTGCTTACTGAAGTGTGGAGTCCACTGACTGCCTCCCTGTCCTCCCACGCATTCTTGTCACCGATTTCAGCCAGCATCTTGTGCAAGCTGTAAATTCTGTGGAACTGTTTACCAGTCCACTCACTCCTCTTATCCGCCCACTTACTGAAATCTGCACAGTGCTAAAAGTCATGGACGCTTGGAAAATAACCTTATGAAAATCCTGACTTGTGATGCTTTTAAATATAGGGGCCATGTGCCCATATTTTTGCTCAGGAAGAGGAGATGGGCAGCATACAAGAGAGTTTAAAGCAGCAGGAAGAGCCTCAAAATGTTGTTCAGAAATTAATTTTGTTTACAGTGCAACCAGCCACCAATGTATGTTGGCAGCACAGAAGCTTGTAGCTAAATGTTGTGCAAATGGAATGAAACCTCTTTAATTGGCGTTTTCATCCCCATCTCTTCCAGCTCTCCCATTTTGCGGTGGGGGGAGGAAGCATCTTTTAAGCGTTAGGGGACCATTGGGAAAAGTTTGGACTATGGTACAGTGGGATGCAGAGGGGGAAGGGAATTTCAAAAGTTATGGATCCTGTGTTGCTTTCCTGGTGCTCCTTAGAGAACTTCAGTGGGGGAAGAGATGATTGAGGGAAAAATATTTTTAATGTATTATTTCGAAGGTCTGGGTTTATGGTATGCTGCCTTTAGGCTTAGCATTTCTAAGCTTCTATGGAGTACATTTAATGAATTTAAATGTACAAAATATGGTTAGTGCTGAGGAAACATTATGATACTATTGAATGAAGCCTGTGGGGAATCCGTGTATTATACTGCCCTGGTAGGGAAAATTGGTTTATGGTGCACGTATCAACAGATGTTCCTTCAGTGCCTTCGGTTGTAGTGTGTTTATAGGTATTGTATTAGATGTCTGTGGAGCAGTGGTGCACAGCCGTTCTTGCAGTAGGGTGTGAAATCATTTTTACAGGCAGGGAATTCATGGTCAAATCAGTTTTTGCCAGCATTCAATACATTCCACTTTTCTATTTTGTTCACAAAAGTCTAAAAACTTAAGGTTCCCCCTCTCCATTTCTGATGTGAACCTGCATGGTATAGGTGAGAACGTGTGCAGGGGAGTTGAACATGGTCTTTGTAATTTCTCTTTATAAAAATACAACTTACTGTCTAAAATTCAGAGGCCCGAAAGCAAAACCAGTCCTATAAGATTTTGTTGAAGAAAACATTGTATGTTTAATTCAGCACTAGAGAGGAAAAAAAATTGAAATCTTTGCTCTCTGTGTGATCTTAATTTTACAGATGGAATGTACATGGTACCAATTTCTTCTGGACAGTCATTTATCACTAAACCAGCCTACCAGATGCTCCAAGAAATATTTTTGATGTTTGCCATAAAAATAAAGAAATTCTAAATTTATACAACTTTTCTCTTTGACAAAAATGCAGGGTTTTTTTCATTGTTGCTAGTTCAGCAAAGAACATCAGTAAAAGGCTGTTCCTGATAAACTGAATGTCAGTGCCTCACAGAATGGACAAACTGGTGAACAGTGAGACAAATATTTAATATACCCACTCCATAAATGTAAACCCCCCGATTAAATGGGATCATCTATAAATGATCTAGAATGGCAGAAGGCACCTGCGGAAACAAAAATAGTCAGAGCTCTCCAAACAAGAATCTTTGGAGACATATTAAGATGAATGACCAAAAATGGCCACTGCAACACTGGTTCTTTCCAAATGGCCATTGGAATACATCAAGCTAATGTGGCTGTAGATTACAGGGGATTTTAATTAGCTGTGCCTACATTACCAAAATCATGCTCTTTTAGATAAGTATTACTATGAATTTAGTACCTGTTTGTACAAGCTTCAGGTGGCTCTCAAGTTATGTCAGTTACATTCCTGGAACTGAGATGAAAACTGAGACCAATATAAATGTGGAGAGCAATAGGAAATCCGTGGAGACCAGGGGGATCCACTTCAATGCAGCTGTAGTAGCTACAAGAATTAATGATTTTATGCAGCTCTCCAGAGATTCAAAGCATTAAACATCAGAACTTACCTTTTCCGTGTTTCCTCCCCTCTAGACAATAAGACCCTAGCAGCTTGCCCTTCACCTGAGGAAGCAGAAGAATAACAGCCTTCCTCCAAACAATGGCAAAATTCAAATTTTTATCTCCCCTCAGGCTATGGGAACAACGATTCCGGTTACGTTAATGTTTGCCCAGAAACACTCATAGCACCATGTTAAACTTCTCCTCCATTGTCTGAGCTGGTTGCTAGTTGCTTTTGGATACAGTGTGAACTGTTGGCACTTGCCTATTAAGGCCGTAAGTGGCTTGAGTCCACAGTAACTGGGAGCTCAACCTCCTCCAGTACTACACTGACTTCTTATTTAGACCCACAGAGGCCCATCTCTGTTAGTCACCTAGGACAGGCAAGGCTGATGACAATAAGAGATGAGGTCTCCTCAGCTGCTGCACCAACAGTGCGGACATCTTTCTCTGTAAAATAAGAGTAGTTCCTTCCCTAATAAATGCAAGATGAGTAAGACATTTACTGTCACAAGGGAAAGGGGAATGAATGCCAATTATATTTCTTATCTGCTTAGTTCAGAGGGGTGTGTGTGTGTGTGTGTGTGTGTGTGTGTGTGTGTCTTTAAGTCGCCTGTTAATTTATGGTGACTCCATGAATTTCATAGGCTTTTCTTAGGCAAGGAATATTTAGAGATGATAGTGTGAGTTAGACAGAGTAGAGCATAATGCCAATATTGACTGATATTTGCTCTATTACTTATTGTTTTAAATGGCTTATGAATTTTTTTTTGCTGAGTCAGCCAGTTGATTTATTCAGATAATACCCAAGTACTAAAATACATAATTTAGTTTTAATATCTTCTCTATGCTTAATTAAGCCTGTAAACATTGTCTGTGACTCAGACAATACTGATTCATTGTGGTGAGGGAGATGGCTTGTGATCTTCCTCATAAAATGATGCATTTTTCTGGAAATAAAGTGAGGGCAAGGGGAGGGGAGAATGAGCAGCTAAACCTGGTTTCCTAATGTTTATTTTGCACTTCAAAGCACATGGACTTCTGACAGCCAAGTTTAATTTCTTCTCCTTCTCTTCCCTCCCCATTTTACTCCCTCCCTGCAATGATTTCAGCGAGATCATAGAAGTCTGCTAAATTGCTTGGCGCAGCAGACAGGAAATGGAACTGTTTGTGTAAGTTATGCAACCCTGTTGAAAAAAAGAGAGCCACATGGGTGATAGAACCAACGGGGATGTCTCTGATAGCTTAAACAGCAATTCTGTGGTCCGGAATAATAACCTCAAGAGGTGTGAATGAGAGACAAGTTGCTGAAAATCACTGGAGCAATTTCATTCACTTTCAAAGAGTGGCTTCAGCTTGACTTCTTTTCGTGTGTGTGTGTGTGTGTGTGTGTGTGTGTGTAGGGGGGTTAAATGCTCTGTATTGGCTTCTTAGTTGTTTGAAACTGTGAAATGCTGGCTTTTCACCAGAGTTAATTAAGAGCACTCTCCTTCAGATGTTGGGATGCCATTTTTCCTGAAAACTGTCCAGGCCTACTAGTGTGCTTTTACTTGGTGTGTAGAGATCAGAGGGTGAACATGTTCATGGCATGCATAGAAAGGTGCTCCTGATGTCTTCCAGGGGGTTAATGCTGTGTAAGCAGGGACTGGTAAAGGCAATGGGCAACTTAGGTATAGGTGGAGAGGGCGACTTAACCTGTGTGTGTCAAGGTTGGTGTGGCCTGCTTTTCCCCCACATTTTAAGATAACTAAAATGTACATTTTAATTAACTAATTGAGCCTAAGGACATTGTCTTTACTCTCACTAAATACTGATTGATTGGGATGGCTGATAGCTCATAATGTTCCTCCTGAGGTGATGTTTTTTTCTGGAAATGAGCCCTTGAAGGTGGAAAGAATGAAGTCATAAACCTGGTTTCCTAGTTTTGTTTATAGAGTACTTCAAAGTACTTCAGCTGGCCACATTTAGTGTCTTCTCTCTCTGGTTTTATTTGCCCCTTTCCCAAAATGATCTCAACAAGATTTTTGTCCCTCTTTTCTGTGATGGTGGGGGGATTAGTGTCCCAGGATGAGAATTTAAACAAGTCTCAGGCTAACAATTTGAAACAAAAGCTCTTAAAATCATCATCATGATAAGAACCAGTGGAAATGCAAAAGCAATTAGAATGGAAACTGATCACAGCTCCAAAGGTAGTGAATTCAGGATAAAATGGAAAGTGCACAGTTGAGAATAAATATATTTTTCCCTGATAATGAAAAATGTAGATATTCCAGTTGGCCATATTTGCATGCAGTGGTAAGCAGTGGGAGCTAACTCGTTAGTGAAGCCAGAATCTCAAACCACAGTTCTTGCTTTGCCATGGTGGCTTGTATGACAGTGGCAAGCAAAGGGGTTGGATGATACAGGTGAATTTTTGTTCTTCAGTCTTGTCCAGGGGTGAGGAACATATGGCCAGATATTGTTGGATTTCATTACCCATTATCTACACCTTGCATGCCCCGTGGTTAGAGGTGCTGTGCATTGTAGTCCCTCAACATCCAGAGGATCATAGAGGTTCCCCAATGCTAGTTAGTCTTTTCTGCTGGTGCAAAGAGCCAAGCAGGAGTAAATGGGCTACTTCAGTAGGTGCATGCCATGTGAATTGGGCTCTTCAGATTCAGCAGAAGCCAGGGGCCAGAATAGAGAACGAGAATTACTCCAGAATTCAGACAAATTGTTGCATGTAAATGAAGCCAAAGGTATTAGGGGAAACAGACTTTTCTGTTCTCCACCTCTCCAAAGCTCCCTTAAGTGGTGCCTCATTTTAATTAGCCAGCAGCACTGTGAAGTTACACATCAGTAGGCTTGCTCTTTATAATATTCCCACTTGCCACAAATGGGGCCTTGTGCAGCTCAAACCTTGATAAAAGTTCCTGCTCAGCGGTTTGATTTTCTCCAGTTTGTGGGCTGTTGCACAATTTTTCTGACCCTGGCCAAGTCTGTTGTTTATACAGTGCCTATCTGAACTGGCTGTTCTGTCTCTTCATCCATCCGTCCTTCCTTCCTTAAGCTTATTTGTGAGCCTCTGTTTTCTAAGCATGTGATTTTAAAGAAAAAGGTCATTAACCTTGAGAAAGCAAGGTAAAGGAGGTTAACACTTCTGATCCTTCCTTTCAACTTTTTATAAATTGGAAAGAGAGAACAGTATTATGACAATGACAGGAATGAGACTGAAACCTGGATAGTCTTTTTAGGGGTGCGAGAAAGTTTTCATACTCTTTAACACTATACTTTATGGATGTTTGTCTAGAAATAGTTTGAGCTGTTTTTCTTATAGGCTATGACAATTTTAACCTTGATTTATCATATAATATAATTTATATCCATACTGAGATATAGCAAAAACTTGTGATGGCAAAAACTTGCTACGAGCATCAATTAAAGTTTTCCCTATCATTGTGTATCCATACTGAGAGAGAGGGAAAAACCATCAACAATAATAACTGCAAGACCAAGAGCTCTACTGAGGGTAGATAAAACATGAATAAACACTATCACTTTTATCATTACTTTATGTCTCTTCCGCTGGCTCCTTAGGGCCCTCAGCTGTACTTCAGGCAGGAGGAGAAGAATGCAAGGGTGGCAGCAGGGCCTATAGATTCATTGCAGATTATCACAATCTAGTTGAAGATGTCCAAACATATCTGGTGGAGATTTGGTTGTAATCCTCTTCCAGAAGCTTGAACTGTCTCTTTCTTCCTGGCTGAGACAGGTTGGAGTAGAGAGAGATGATGGACCCCAAGAGAGATGATGTGGGCCAAGCAGGTACATCCTGGATGCATATTTAAATCACCTTTTGAGTGCATGCACACACAAAATGTTAGTATCTGTAATTGGTGGTACTACTTTTCCTTTTAGTTCATAGAGACAGCTTGTATCCTTTCAAGAAGAGCTGTTGAACTTTTGCACTAGACTACCTTTCTGTGGCCAGGATTAACTAGTGCTAATTAAGTCAGTTGTATTAGGTTTTAAAACCATACGCTTTGCTTTATTTTTAGCTTTCAGCTACCCTCATCCTTTTGGAAGGAGTGAGTTAGACAACAACCACAAAAGGCTTCGTTCATTGAATACCTTTTTGAAAGAATGCCATTTAGAAGTGACACGTGCTCATGTGACAGTTTTAGCATAAACAGGACAGGCTTATTTGGAACCTTTCTTTTATTATTTTCCCTCTTCTTTTTTCTGAGACTGTTAGAACCCTGAGGAATGATGTGTTGGTTAGGAGTTGCTCATTTGTAGCTGTGAGCTAACATCCTGGCACATAAGAGGTCCGTCGTTTTCTCAGAAATGACATTATGATGAGCTGTGGATGGCTGAAAAAGAATTTTGTACCAGAGGAAGGAAGGAAGTACAAGGTCAGGCTGGATGGTGGATCTTCCTCCGCTCTATTCCTTGGCTGTCCCCCTTCCCATTCTCCCCCTTAGAATGCTTTTAAAAAAGCCTCTCATAGATGTTTTGGCTTAAGGTCCAAGAGAATATCTCTGTAAAGAAAGAATATGGGGTTTCAACAAGGCACTCTTCTTGAAGATAACAAAATCTCGCCTTTTTAAATCAACATTTCTCTATGGAATCATAGATTTGACTGAGTGGAGATAGCGGTTTGTAGTGCTGGGACAGGTAAGATCCACAGTTGTTGGCCTTTTAGTGCTACGGTATGTGATAAATGGTACAAATACACCTTGCTTCTACAACAGTGATGGTCATTTTTTTTTGCAAGTGTGCAATATGTCAAGTACAAAATATTACTGCATTTATTATGCACAGTATGAAGTGCACAACCCCTGCTTCTGGAATAGTTTCTTTCCCACTGAAGCTGGATGTGGAGGGGGTAGGCTGCCCTCCTGCCTTTGCCATGGGTGCATCTTCTCCATGCTTGGAATAGCATATCTGCTATGATTTGTGCATAGAGTAATGTGGGAAGAGATGTCAACTGGTCTGGGAATATCAGTGCCCCAAAGGCTTAGTAGGAAGTGCACTGGCTGTAAGGCAGTTCATTCATAGCTGGTTTTAGAATGTGGCTTCCAGGCAACTTCTCTGAAAGAAGCTGTTTAGCAAGAATTTGGGGGAGAATTTGCTCATGCCATAGCAGAATTCCACCAGGGGCTTATTGCTGCAAAAACATACATCTTAACATCCTCCCTAATTTCATTAATGAATGCACCTTCTGATGCTCTTTCTCTTGTGCTGAGATAGCCACCTCATTGTTTTTCTTTGAATAGAATTAGTGAGGTGTGGAAGGAACCGGTCACATGAAAATGCTAGCAACGCTGCAGGGTGTGAATAAATGGATGTGTAATACAGATGGATGGATGTGTAATTTCAGGGCTGTCTAGCCCCAAGTCATAAAAGGGGAACTGTTCTATTACGGCAGCAATACTTCATTCATCTTTGAAAACTGTGTTTCATAACTCTTCTGATTTATTCTGCTTGATTTAAAAACAACTTTACCGGGTTTTTTCAAGCTCTTCACCTCACCTTTTGAACTTTTTCTTTCTTTCTTTTCTGGAACTTAACATGATCTCTCTATTCTCAGCCTGTCCTTATTCTGGTGAATATTAGTAGAATTATGCAATACCAACAAGTCAATCTTTATTATTGACTGTTTGCAAAAGAGTTGGTAAATAGTGGCAAAGATCTGAATGTCCAACAATGCCACAGAGCCAGAAAAGAAGGGATAGAGCCCAGTAGATCAGACAGAAGGGTCACCTAGTTCAGCCTTGCCAACAAGGATTAGATACTTGCTTCCAGGAAGTCAGTTCCCAAAAGTCTGGTAGAATAAAAAGTTTTTCCAAAGCATTGGATCAGCCACTGAGAAGCTCTTCTTTGTGTTTATGCTTGTGAAAGTGCTGGGGATGAGATAAAGACCTGTCCCAAAAACCTCAGAATTTGGGCAGGCTTATATATACAGTGTACACTCTGAAATTAATTTGTTCATTGTTATAATCATGCTAGTGAAGTGTTACTTTTAAATTTTAAAAATTACCTCCCTTCCCCAGAGCAACAGATTAAAGAATGGATAAACAGTACTAATTACCCAAATTATTAGTGTTCCTGACATTAAAGCGATTAAAATAACTTCTAAAATTCTTGCCCCAAATTATAACAAATTATAGGCAATAGAATACTTTTTAACTAATGAATTCCAAGCTGTGATTTCAATCTGTCTCAGGTATTGGTGTTTGACAGTAGAATGTGCTGCCTCTGAGTATAGTGAATGATCTTGCATTGGAAGTCTTTAAATAGTGGTTGGATTATCATGTCTAGGTAGTGTTTCACTTGCGTATTCCTGCATGGCGGGAGATTATACTCTGTGGCTCTTGGGGCTGTAGTGCTGACTATATCTTATAGTTGTTCATTTCCTTGTTATTTGTGTGTGTGTGTGCGTGTGTGTGAAAAACTCAGTTGATGACCCCAGATTTTAATACTGTGCACAAAAATCTTATCTACTCTCCATTATTTATAACTCTGTTAGCATTTATCATGCCTCCTTTTCTTTTCCTAAACTAACTAGCCCTAAATATTTTATTGTTTCATTACAGGAACGGAGCTCTTACCCTTTGTTCATTTTGATTATACTTTCTCTATAAAATGGGAGTAACAGCAACTAAGCAGCATATAAGACAAACTTACACTGAGGTTTAATGACATTGGCTATTTTATCTTCAATTCTTTTCTTAATACATCTGAACACTGACTTTGAGTTTTCATGTCCAGTGAGTGGATGCTTTATTGACCTGTCCCCAATTGGTCACAAGATTCACCTTGAACAGCTTGATGCTCAGTGACAATTCAGACCCGATCAGCATCCATATAAGAAAGAGTTGTTTGACCTAATGTGACTCACTCTCTACGTTGAATGTCATTTGCCACATGCTGTCTCTTCATCCAGTTGTGACGAATTCCACTGGACCATTCATAGTTTTCGCCACACTGAATAATTTGTATTTTCCATCTGCATACATGGCTGTCTTACTTCTCCATTCTCTCTTCATATTGTTTGTGTATAATTTGTTTGATTTCATCCCAGTGCAGGTCCTTGAGAACCTCACTGGTTGCTTTCCTTACTTTGGAGACTCTTGGTTTATTCCTTCTATCTGCTTGCTATTTGTAAACCAGTTATTAGTGCACAAAAAGAACTGTCTTCTTAGTAGTCGTGTGATATATTTACTCAGGAACCTTTGATGTGAGACTTGTCAGAGGCTTTCTGGAGGTTCGCATTTGTAAGGTCTACTGGATCACCCCATCTACATTCATGTTGATTCTCTCCAAGAATTCTAGAAGGACATCGGTTTCCATAAATGATGTTGCTCTTTTGTCTGCAAGTTCTACTCTTCCGTGCATTCAATAATTAGGCAGGTATTATAGTTTCCTAGATGCCTGAATTTGGTTGTTGTTTTTTAAATAGCAATTGTTTGGCTACCTTTTAGCCCTCATTTTATTATGTTTGCATATTGTTGATTAGAAATTCCACTGTTAAGAATGCTTAAGTGAATGTTCTTTTGACCTTGGTGAGATGTTTTGGAATTTTGTCAGTGAGACAAAAAAGGTGTTTGGTTTTTTACACTTCTACTTGATGTAGCTCCTTAGATGCTCCAAACAAAAACAGTGGTTCATGTGTGAGTATCTTTTTAAAATCTCCTGGTATGGAATGGTTAACCATTGAATTAACTTGACTTCCACCTCCCTCTCATGTTGTAGGCCACTGTTCAAAAGTGTGGAAGGTATACAAGATTGCCCTGTCTCATTGGCTGGTTTATTGCTCATGATGCATATTCAGTAGGGATAGACAAGTTGTGGCTGTCCAGATGTTGTTCAAGACCAGCTCTGAGCATCCCTTATCAACTGGGCTGGCAAGAGCTTTTGAGAGTTGTAGTCCAACAACATCCAGAGGGCTCAGCTCTGATTTGCAGAAATACATGTTTTGTTTGTTTTAAAAATACCATTAGTGATAGGATTTTGCCACTCTGGTAAAATTAGTCTTGGAACTCATTGGAGTCAAGCACGAAGTCATAGACACATTTATGAGCATTTCTTCAGCTTTCCTATAAAGGAATAATTGCAGCTATTTGTTTCTGAGTTGCTTGGACGCACAAAATGAGATTTGGTTGTACAAACATGGTTAAAACTTGGGATGCTTACTGAACCTTGAGTGTACACCTGTACTTTTTCTAGTCTGCTTCTGTTGCTGTAATTAGAATGGGCAATACTGTTAGGAGAATTTACACATAGACTTATGCTAAATCAGTCTGCTTAGTACTGGAAAAATCTTTCCACCATCCCCTGAGCCTCCTGTTCCGTTTTCAGCATAGTCCTTGGGAATCTATCCCCCTTTTAAGCATTTTTACTCAGCTTGGAATTCTGCATTCAAGCTTCTTAAAAATCAGCTGTCTCTCCTTCCAAAGACTAGAGCATTTTGAACAATTTTGTAGTGAGTTGTTCTAGTAACAGGAGTCTAAAGAATATGATGGAACCTGGAAACATTGGACTACAGATCCTACAAAAAACCGAGTCAGCATGGCTAGTTGATTCCAGGAGTAACAGTCCAAAAACTTTTCCAAATAGAAGCTGAATTAAGTCAGATGCTCATGAATTACCTGCTCTTTTTTTGGTCTCTGGCGGTCCCCTCTCCACCTGATGTTTGGTATCAACCCTGAACACTAAGAGATCACATGTTTTTTTCTTTGTGCAAGTCTAAGAGCCAGGATGGCATAGTGGTTTGTGCTCCAGACCGTGATTTGAACCTGAGAGAACAGGGTTCAAATCCCTTCTTGGCCATGGAAGCCGACTAGGTGATCTTGGGCAAATCACATTCTCTCAGCCTCATAGGAAGACAAGTCTTGCCAAGAAAACACTGTGTTAGGTTCACCTTGGGGTTGCCGTAAGTCAGAAACAACCTGAAGGCACACGACAACAACAACATAACCTATACAAGTTGTCTAACAATGTGGTTAGAGTCAGCTTCAATCTGACATCAGAAAATACAGGCAAAAAGACACTAACCATCCTGCTCATTTTAGGGTTGAATAGTACTGAGTGAAATCTTAACCTGGGGTGAATAGTTATTAACGATGTGGGTAATGAATTGAGCGGTCTTAAAAAAATGTTGCTATAACTAGCATACAGGTTCATGAATCAGTTCCCCACAGACTACGTTGCAGATGCTTTATGCAGAAATAACACAAATAGTCTTGTAGCAACCTTAAAAATGAAGCCATTTATTATGTCAGAAGCTTTCCTTGATCAAAAACCACAAACATTTGAACCAGTAACACTGTTTAGTCTTGAAGTGGATACTTTGCTTTGTTTTGTTCAGGCAAGAGAGAAACATGGCTGCCTCTTTGGAAGTGCATGCTGGAACATGAACTGCATAGTGCAATTAAGAAAAATGCTTTTTATGAAAAACTGCTTTTTGTGAGGGGATGTTTCTAGTGGGTTTGCCTCATTCCACACTGGTTAATGTGAGAATGAGGACTGTGCTGCATAACTACAACAGATGGGCTTTCTCACTGTGTCATGATCAGATGGATGCCATTGGTGTGGGAAACAATCATATTCATTATATCTGTGTCATGTAGTTCCTGCTCTTGTGTATTAATGGTGATATGGGATTGGACCACAGGAAAATGGCTTTTGTGCCACAAAATTGACCAGTGTATTATCAGTGCAGTTGTTTAGGATCTGTAGCCTTTCTGGCATAGATCAATGGGAAGGAGGCAGACTGTCTTTGGTTTTGCTTTAAAGCAAAGTCTGCTTTGCAAGTCATTTAAATTATGTCTTAAAAATGCAGTGTTAGTAGTCTTTCTTAGCTAAATTTGTAATGATATTAATGACGTTAGTTACCAAGAAAGAGACTGGATTTAGATGATTCATTTGCAATCAGGAACTTTCCAATAGCCAGAGACTTACTCAGCGTTATACAGTAAGATGAGAAAGATTATCTGTGGTGGTGATGCTGATGCTAATTGTGATATTGATGGTGATGGAGGAGGAGGAGAACACAGAATGGCTGAAGATCTACTGCTTTTCCTACAAAGTTGAAATGTCTTGGCTTCCTAGTAAGAGCAACAGTATGGATGTTCCTGCGGGATTACTTTTACACAGTACAAGCATCTTTTGCAGAAATCAAAAAGGCTAATATTATTGGAGAACTATATTTTGAAACTGATTGCTGACAAACACTTCCCTTTCAGAGAAGAGATGAAAAACTCTTTTGAAATATTGACATTTGGCACAGTTTACTCGAAAATGGTGACTTAAGTTGTGTTAGTGGTTATTGTATCCATATGAAAATGAGAAAAGTTACCCTCAGACAGTAGATCTGTTTTTAATATCACATCTTGGGCTCAGTGCCTTAAACTGGCAACATTTTGCATTTGATATAAATTCAGGTTTCAAAGATGAGATAAGATCCCACTTAGAACTTGAACTTCATTAAATCTCAGAAATGTGAGGTAAAATGTCCATTTTACTTCATTGTATAAAAAGAACTCTGTGTGGGCTCAATGGATTGGGGCAGTTGTTCCATGAGTGAACACAAGTGTGTGTGCACATTTTTGCATTGTAGGTTAGGGCAAGTGGAGTTCTTCATCTGAAGCATAACTTGTGATATGTATGCATTCATAAACCAAATTAAAAATAACACTAAATTTGATATTGCCTAAATATTATCAGTTGGCTACACAGAGACTATCAGTTGTCAAATGTTTGGAAAGGACAAGATTACACTTTGCCTTCCTGCCTTGTAATCTTTATTATTATATTGTCGGAGATCAAAGTTAGAAGTGACCACAAGCTTCTTATTCCTCAAACCATGTAGAAGTCTGGGTCTTGTCCTCATTTCATTTAGGAACAGACACCCCATACTCTTCTCTTGTCTTCACACATTGTTATCAGTCCTCTTCTTCCTCTCTCATTCCATGAACTGCACACCACAGCAAGATTTTTACTGTACTATACTGAAGGAGACAATCAAAGCTCCTATTGTACTTATGGCCAAATTGTTTTAAACACTCCACCATTGTTTTAAGTGTAGCCTGTTTCTTAACAAGTACTTAGAAGCCCTCTTCAGGCTTTTGGAAAAACATGTAAGGGCTGAAAGTGGGGATAGGGTTAGTGATGTGTAATTTGGCCATGACACTTCATTCCTCAGCCTCACAACAAGGAGACTGAATCGAGGTTCTTACTAGCATTCAGTTAAGTGTGAATGGAATGGTCCATGGCACTGAGAAATCTCAGTCAGCACAAGCCTTTGATCATATGGCACTTTCTGCTTATGTTGAGATTCGGCATGGTATAGTGGTTTAAGCACTGGACTGCAACCCTGGAGACCAGGCTTCAATTTTCTGCTTAGCCATGGAAACTCAGTGGGTGACTTTGGGTGCATCACATAACTCTCAGCCCCAGGAAACCTTGTGATAGGTTTCTCTTAGGGTTGCCATAAGTCAGAAATGAGTTGAAGGCACAGAACACACACAAATACAGAATGGTCTATGGCATTGAGAAATCCCAGTCAAAACAAGTCCTTGATCAAATCGTGTTTTCAGCTTACATTCAGCTGAAGAAGAGTAGAATCTCTACCCAGAGTCCATCATGGGATGAAGAAGCTGGATGTATTAGAGTGGGACTAACATGCATGGCTCCATTCCATTCACTGCTTTCAATCAGGCATTCTTCTGAATCCCTGAAGAAGGCTGGCATGTATGCATAGAATCAGAGTTGGAAGGGATTGCAAGAGTCATCCAATCCAACCCCATTCTGCCATGCAGGAGTACATAATCAAAGCACTCCTGACAGATGGCCACCAAGCCTCTGTTTAAAAACCTCCAAAGGAGGAGACTCCATCACACTCTGAGGCAGCGTATTCCATTGCGCTCTTGCTGTCAAGAAGTTCTTCCTAATATTGTGGAATCTCTTCCTCATGTTTGAAGCCGTTGCTCTGTGTCCTACTCTCTAGAGCAGCAGAAAACAAGCTTGCTTCATTCTCCATATGACATCTCTTCAAATATTTAAATGTGGCTATCGTATCACCTCTTCACCTTCTCTTCTCCAGGCTGAGTATACCCAGCTCTCTAAGTCACTCCTTATAGGGCATGGTTTCCAGACTTTTTAGCATTTTGATTGGCCTCCTGTGGGCGTGTTCCAGCTTGTCAGTATCCTTCTTGAATTGTGTTGCCCAGAACTGGACACAGTACTCCAGGTGAGGTCTGATCAAAGCAGAATAGAGTGGTACTACTGTTTCTCTTGACCTTAAGATCAGTGGTTCTCAACCTGTGGGTCCCCAGATGTTTGTGGACTTCAGCTCCCAGAAGCCCTGAGCATTGACCATAGTGGCTGGAGCTTCTGGGAGCTGAAGTCCACGAACATCTGGGGACCCACAGGTTGAGAACCACTGCCTTAAGATTATACTCTTATTGATGCAGCCTAGAATTGCATTGGCTTTTTTGTTTTAGTAATGAATATGTTATAGCAATCCAATGCATGATTGATGAATGATAAATCCTGTTGAATTCTATAGGACTATAGCTTAGGTTCATCATCTTTCTAATAAATAAACAGTTTAATACCCAGGTCTTCATTTCTTGACTATTGATCCATGTATTTTCTGATCAGCCAAGGTCTTTCTTTAGGTGGCAGTGGTCATTGTTTACATACCAACATATATTTTCTCCAAATCTGTTTTAAATGTATAAATGTTCCCAGAGGACTTCTTTGTTGTCATCTTCTTTTTTTAAAAAAGAAGTTCTTTCTATCTTAAAAAAGCCTGTCAAAATGTTAATTTAGCATGATGTCATATGGTTATTCCACTGTCTTTAAATAAAGAATGATACTTTGTTACACGGAAATCTCCATAAAAGACAAAAAAAATATTATTTTAAGTGATTGTGTTGAACTAATTGGCTGAACAGTGAGCTCTTATCTTTAATTCCAGCCTGTTTTTCTGATGCTGTGCTGTCACTGGCTCTTACAAATTGGTGGTGGTCTCCACGTTTTGTAACATTTTCTCATGAGCATGCGTGAATTCAGGCAATGTTACGGTAGAATAAACTGAAACTCACAAAGCCCCAGAACAATCCGATTGTTTACAGAAGTCTAAAATTATAGAAAGTTCCCACCTTTTGACTCCATGTTATCTGACCACTCACTCTTTTGACGCTTCCAAATTAAGGATAAATTCTATTAATTCAATAGGTTTCTGCTCTTTCAGCAGTGCTTCTTTTCTCCAAAGTCTTATTTGGAACCACTTGCACATGCATGCAGCTTACAAAGCAAGCTGAGAGGGGGAAAAGTTGCTAAGCCACCAGAGAGACTTTGCAAGCAGCGTGTGCACGTGTGGTCGGTCCCAAGTGAGCCTCCTTAAATCCTTCGTGCTCCCTACAGTAAAATACATGGGTTTCACTTTTCAGCCAATTCCATTTCCTGATAGCGCTCCAGTCCCTAACCTGCCAGAAAAGTGAAGGGAGAATGTAGGAGATGTCTATCTTGCATCAAACTCAAAATGTGAACCTTCCCCCCATAAGAATAGACATAACAATACTGTATCTGCTGGTCTTTTCCCCAAAAGCTCACTTTCCCCCCAAAATATAGTTTTTGAAAATAGTATTCACTATTATACACTATATAAATAGTGTGTAATTGGGGTGCATCTTATAATGGGTGCATCTTACACGCTGGCAAATACAGGCAGTTCAAAATAATGGGCATAATAATAGGCTCCATTTGAGATCAAGCCAAGCCATACATGGCTTGGTGTGTAGAGGTGTATTTATTTTTAAGTATTTAAGATCCTGCCTTTCTTCTCATAGAGGATCCAAAGCAATTACAAACATTTAAAAAACAGGCTACAGTTTTATAAATTATTCATTCAAAAGTTTAAAAAATTGAATGACAATTCAGTTAAAAACACAAGATTAAAATAATGTAATACACATTAAAGCATAGTGAAAAAAAGGAGATAAAGACAGCTAAAAATATCCTTATGTATCTGTCTGTATCATGAAATATTCTGGCTACTGCACATTCGTCAAATATTGACACCATCATTTTCAAAGTCCAATGCAATAAACAGAGATGTGTGAATAGAAAACATCAGGAGATCTTCACCTCTCTCCAGTACTGAATATTCTAAGGTCAGTAGAGCAATTAGTGAGAACTAATGTGATGTAGTAGGAGTCCTGGAGACCAGGGTCTTAATCGCTTTTCTGCCATGGAAACCAACTTGGTGACCTTGGGTAAATCATGCTCTCTCTCAGCTTTAGTGGAAGGCAGCCACAAGCCTTCTCTGAATAAATCTGCCAAGAAAACCTTATGATAGGCTTGCTGTAAGTCAGAGTTAGCTAGAAGGCACATATCAACAATGAATAGTTCTTATTCCAGAAATCAGGAAGAAGTCAGGGAATGGAGAGAATACAGAGTGAGATGGGAGTTACATGGCTGCTGAAATCTGTTGTGGTTTCCAAAGTCACCTGAGCAGCCATGCTTATGGCACACACAAAGTTTGACTCAGGTTGACTTTTTGTGTGCTACAACAGCTGTTATGTGTTTGAGTGTAAAAAGTCGATACTGTATCCAGCCCATACTGAGGTTTCCTTGTTGTGGGCTGTGGTCTAGAATTTGATCTGAAGGAGTTGAAAACCACTTTATTTCTTACACCTTAGATTTAAAATAAGTAGCAAACTTTCAGATTCAAAATAAGTTTCTTTGTAGTGTTTGATAGCTGTAGATATTGTTAAGAAGAGGTCTAGTATAGTGTACTAGAACTGGTAGATTGTAAGGCTGCAAGGTTCATTCTTCTTTCACAAGCTCACCCATGTGACTCATTCCCCCCATTGCATAGTGGTGATAATACTTGTGGAGAGAGCCTTGGAGGAGTGGGTGAATGCTTATCTATGAAAATTCTGGGATACCTATCAAAAAGTACTAGCATCTCAGTTTAGGAATAATGTGAGTAGTTGCTTTATACCAGTAGAGAGAATCACATTGTCTTCCAAATGTTGAGCTTCAACTTCCATCAGCTCTAGTTAGCATAACCAAGGACTTATGAAGAATGCTGTAGTAGTTCAACAATATCTGAAAAACCATTAGATTTTGTCCTGTGCTTATTCCAAATCAGACCATTAGTCCTTCTATCTCAGTATTGTCTGTAGTGACCATTATCAACTCTGCAGGGCTTCAGAAGTCTTTACCAGGTCTGTCTCAAGATGTTAGACAGTGAACAGGCCTGGGAACAACCAAAACTCAATAGCAGAGTACCTGGCTTGCCTAGAGCTTCTATCCTGACATCTCCATTCCAAAGCATCTTACTGATGGGCAACTCCTTTTTCAGAGATGCATCAGAATTGTTACCAAGTTCTGTAGACAGGGTTGGGCTAGATGGTCAAATGGTGTGACCTGAAGCTTGGAAAGCTTACTTTTTTGGACCATCCCCCTTACAACGTGTGTAGTGCATGCTGGCTGGGGAATTCTGGGAGTTACCCTGAAAAAAGTGGTTTTTCCAAGAGGCAGTGTGCCCTGAGATAAGGCAAGTTCTGCTTTTAAGTTGGACTATTTGTTTTCCAAGACCTTTCTCTTTCCCCACTCTGTGTGTGTGTCTGAGAAATAAATGTAAGGTGGCAGAAGAAGGAAACTATTTTATAACTACCAGGCGTAGAAAACTTGGCAGATGTGTGTGTCTGTTAAGGCCAAGTCACATGAAACTTTTTTTGGTTACTTTTTGTGGTGAAGACCAACTGAACAGCAAAAATGATTGCTCTGCAGATGTGTGTTTTGTGCTCTCTCTCTCTCTCTCTCTCTCTCTCTCTCTGTATGAATGTGAGTGGGTGGAAATTATTTAATTTAATACAAAGCTGAGTCACCCACAGTTTCTTTATTCATTTTGGTCAAACCCTCTTCCCCCAAATACAAAGAGGATCTCAGATCTTGCCCCTCTCCCTGCCATGAACTACAGGATGACAAATGAGCTTTATGACCCTGTCACATCTACTTGTGTTCAGCAACAAAACAGCTTCCTGATTCCAAAATCATTCTAAGTCTGGAACAGCCTCCACACTGTTTCCTGTGCACACAGGGAAGGAATGTTTTTGGAGTTATAACTGTGAAAGGAGGGGGCACTGGCATTCTGCTGAGCTATTGTGAGCATTTTTAGCCCAATATATTTAGCCCGATGCATACTACAGGGAGAGAGCCAGCATGGGATAGTGGTTTGAGGATTGGACTACAACCCTGGAGAAAAGTGTTTGATTCCCTGTTCAACCATGAAAACCCACTGGATGTCATTGAACACTCTTAGGCCATTTCCACACTACACTCTTATAGTGCGATTATTCCACTTTCAACATCCTATGGAATCCTGGGGTTTACAGTTTTGGGAGGGGTCAGCTGGCCCCTCCCGAAACTGCAAACCCCAGGATTCCATAGGATGTTGAAAGTGGAATAATCGCACTTTAAGAGTGCTCGTGTGGAAATGGTCTTAGCTCCAGAAAACTCCATGATAGGGTTGCCTTAGGGTCACCATAAGTAGGAAATGACTTGAAGGCACAGAATAACAACAAATACTACAGGGCTGTTTTTATAAATGGCCAGGGATGAACCAGTGGTTTGAAGACATTTTGGTGTGTAAAACAGAGCAATAAATGGTACTGATCTGCCCCGTTTGCCCTCACCCAAGGTGCAGTGTACTCTACTTACATAAGACAGAAGATTACATAAGCACCTCTCTCCATCTTTGGCAAGAAAACATGTAATAATAACAAAGCAAATCATTAGCAGTTTGCTACCCTTTATGAGTCATGTAGCACTCTGTCTAATGGTAGGGCTAGCCCCACAAATGGTAGGTAAGGAGGCCAACCTCAGTCTGGATTGACTAATGCAGGTCCTGTGATAACTGAAGCCCCTCTCAGAGCTGCTGATGACGAGCAGCAGCCGTTGGTCCCTGTGGCTCTGGCTGGAGAGGAGTCCTGCAGCTCGGGAGCTCCCCCTGCTGCCATGGACCAAGCAGACGCGGACGTCCCTCTGCCTGCTCCTTTAGAGCAACAGGGATCCGATTCTGTGCCTGCTCTTTTGGAGCAACAGGGATCCGATTCTGAAGAGGCTCTGGAGCCTGGTTCAGTAAGCCCCCAATCAAGGCAGAGACTCAAGAGGGCTGTGCAAAGGGAGGCTTCCTTGCCTGGGGCTATATAACTGCCTGCCTGGAAGCTTCCCTTTGCTTGTGGCAAGCTTCTTACAAGCCTTCCTCTTGCCTGTACTTTGCCCCCAGCACCAGGTTCCTGATACCATGAATTGATCTTTGGATTCTTGACCATTGGCTTTGGAACTCTGACTATGGCTTTTCTTGGCACTCTGGTAAATGAACTTCCTTGAGTAAGTGCTTGCTTGTCTTTTCCCTGCTGGACTTTGCTGGCTCTCCCACTCTCTTCTCTGGGCTGGCTTACCGCCCAAGTCTCTGACCTTGACAATAGGGCTTTCTTGGCAAGACTTGTTCTGAGGAGGTCACCCTTGCCTTCTTCTGAGGCTGAGAAAGTATGACTTGCCCAAGGTCACCCAGTGGGTTTCCATTGCTGTGCAAAGCTTCAAACCCTGGTCTCCAGAGTTATAGTCCAACACTCAAGCTAGTAAACTACACTGGTTCTCATAAATTACATGCTACCTATTACAGTAGAGTCTCGGTTATCTGACATAAACGGGTGGGCTGATCATCAGATACCCGAAAATGTCAGATAATCTGGAGGCCTGTGGTGGCTGCCATTTTGGGGGCGTGTCTGAGGGTGTGGAAATGCCTACAGCCACGCCCCCAGGCAGCCGCGATGTTAGATAATCCAGAATGTCGGATGAACGAAGGTCGGATAACTGAGACTCTACTGTAATATGAAACAGAGAACAGAATGGAACGGTTTAGAACAGAATGAATAGAGAAAATATAAAACAGAGAACTGTCTTATTAGACAGATTTAAAGAAAAAGCTTGTGGTGTTATGCTTTTTTTCCAGCTAAGAAGCAACATTCTACAACCTTTACCCAACAAACATGTAATAAAGAGTGTAAAAAAGTTAAATGTCAAAGGCAACTCAATGAGCATGAGTGAAGTAATGTTACTTGTGCAATGAGTAACTGTTTCTAGTTAATTTCCAAAGTGAATGGGAATGGGAGTCTTACTTTTAAGGCCTGTTAGCAATGCTTGTGAGTGTTCCTCAGTTCCTTAAGTGAAAATCTACTGTTTCATGAAATAGCAACTCAACTGGGGACCCCCCCAGCAACCCTATGCACTGCTGATGGGCATTTTCCAATTTTGTGGTATAAATAGCAGTTGTTCCCATTTTAGCTCCTTTTAAATGTTCAGACCTTCTACCTTATGAGCTTTAGGCTAGGTTGCAGCAGCTGCACACACAAAAATAACATTGTGCAAGCCCTGTCCATCAGAACAATGTCAAATAAAGCTGAATGTTGGTCAGACTCTGGAACATAGGGTCTCTGGGTCTGTGTGTCATGAGGCTGGTGTTGAAGTAACTTTGAAATGCTTTCCCAGTTGTTCTTGAAGCTTATTCTTTGTGTGTGTTGGGGTGGGAGTGGATGGGTGAGTAGGTGGGAAAGCTAATTGTAGTGATTGCGCTTGGATATGTTGTTACATTGTGCTATAACTGCGTGGGAGCTCACAGCCAGTGCCTCATCCCACTCCTGTGGGTCGCACCGCCCAAGTCCCCCAAGGTGCCAAGTCCCTCTTCAAAATGGCTACCAGGAGAGATGTTGTTTTAATCCATATTGCCATTTTGAGGAGGACTCTGGTGAAAACAGAGCTATTTGGGGCTGGGAGGATGGATGTGGTGCTTTTTCATTCAGTTGTGAGTCTTTTTGTATAGTTTTGGAAAGAATATTGCCCCTAAATCCTGATTTTTTTAAAATGCAGGCTGGAGGGGTGTCTTTGGGGAATGGGAGAGAGACCTTTAAGCATTGCAGAAATGGTTCCAGGGAAAGCATACGACCCTTGGCTGGCACATCACCCACCCCTTTGCTGTACAAATTGCCTAAAATAATGGGCGTTAGGTTACTAAGTAGTGGTTTAAATTGCCTAAATCAGTGACTGTCCCCATTAAAAGGGGACATGTTGTTTTTGTTGTTGTGGTTGTTAGCTTTATACCTACCTCACATTTTCTTGAAAATTGGGATCCCAGGTGGCTTCCAAATTAAAACAAGTACAGTATAGTTAAAACAAGAAAAGCAACATTAAAATAGAATTAAACAATCAATAGCACTAAAATAAGTTTAAAACGTACAATTAAAAATAATTAAAAGCAGTTTTAAAAAACCTCAGTCCTATTAAAATTACAGCACTCTCTTAAAAGATCTTTCTTTAAAAACCCTATGTTTTCAAAAGCCAGTTGGAATAAAAAAGTCTTTGACTACCAATTGGAGAACAGCAAGAAGGAGGCCATTTTGGTCTCCCTAAGACCAGCAGCCAGTATAGCAAGAGAGTTCTATTACTGTGATTATCTTCCCTTAAGTGTTATACATTAAGAATGCCTGCTTAAGATACAAAGATGCAATACTAACTTTTTTTATCAGTTTAAGATTAGTTTTTAACATATTGTGTCTGAAAGGGTAGAAATGTTTAGCCAATCTCTCCACCAGCAGGATTCCAGCTATTGTCTTAGTCCAATATGGATTTTCACTGCCCTGAGTACTGACACTGATAGAAAGGCAGTGTAAAATAATGTGTTTTTAATATATATTATATTCTAAAATAAAATCTCAGGGAAGAGTTTGCTTGCTTGGCGTCTCCCATCTTTCCTGTCTCCATCGTTACTGCTTCTGGAGTCCAGCAGGGCAAGTTGGCCATTCTGTTCTGCATCCATGCTCTCGAAATGTTGGGCAACCTAAACATGGATGTGGTTCTATTAGATGCCAGTGTTTCTTTTGCAAGAATGCTCAGTAGCACTTGTGATTGCAGACAACTGTTCAAGTACATAAACGCATTGTACTGGCGTAAGGCTAGCTTGCTGGAGAGCATGGTTATAGCAGAGATGGGAATGCACTGTGGATCGGGGTGGCACTTTTGAAACCTTCCAAGCCTGTGTGGGCTACATCATATCTCTGCCACCATTTTTGGTGACTGGTCACTTCTGGTCATTGTAAAAACTATTTTATAAACCGTTTTGGGAGGTGGGGGTTCCAGAACATCAATTGGGGCAAACCTGTACCTCTATAGATGATTTTAGCTAAGAAAAGACTTTTTGGGTCCATTTTTAGAATTTTTTTGTGAGGCTAGAGGGACTTGGGAGGAACCCTTTCAAAGCCACACTGTGCTACAGTATCTCCTGCTAGGGACTATTGCATGAGAATGGTAGTTGGATTTGTAACTACTAGCTGTTGTACAAATACTTTGAAACCCAACGAGTGGTTTATTGATATTTCTAACAGGGACAAAGTAGGATATGACTGCTTTTAGATGGTTGGTATTTGAGTAATCTGATTATAAACTTCTGTACTACTGATGCTGCTGCAAAACAGGAATGTTAATGGCAGGGTTGTTGCATAAATGAATGTGAATGCATGTCTTGAAAACTCAGGTGACTGGGCTTATGTGTGATACTGTTTAATCTGTAAATGAACAAATTCATAAATGGACAGAGATACTAAAACTGTGCTTTTCATGCACACCTGGTTACAAATGCTGAACTAAGATCCAGCCACCCCCATCTACCACTGTACTTCCTCATCCAAACATTCCTGGGTTCAATGTTCCATGACTGTGATCTTTAGTACTTGATCAGTTTAAAAATAGAAATGCTTCAACCGCCTTCTAGATACCTGTGCAAGGTTTGTTAGATCAGCCTATGCTCATGCTGTTCTGTTATGCTAAGGATTTTCAGAGGAGGCCCAGGTGAGCACTGGAAGGAAAGCTGCCACAGATGAAAGGTGTGACTGCCAAAAAACCCCCAAAACTTTAAAGATGAATTGTGGAGAGACCCATATTGCCTTCATGTAGAATCTCAAACTATTTGGCCTTTTTATCTGGTAAATCCTTATTTCTATGTTAGGTTTCATCCACTCTCCTATTTTGTATGATCTCTACAGCCATATTGTATTTGTTTTAATTTGTAAACTGCTTTGAGTCTCAATTTTAGAGGAAAGGCAGGGAATGAATAAAGGTGGTGGTGTGATGACTGTCATGATAACAGCGGCTGCCAGAGGCTACCAGGAAAATGTGGCCAGTGGTGGCTGTCAGCTCTTTAGGTTGTAGGTGGTGGAATGTCACATTGAGTGTCCCGTGCTGGTGACTGAAGGAAGAGTTTCTCTCTACCTCATGGGAGAGCCAGCCCCAGCTAGGGCACTATGTTAGACATCAAGAGAGCTCCCTGGATCAGCCCCCAAAATCAAAATTTGTTTTGTCACCAAATGCTCCAAACACACTCTAGGGGATGTGGGGGAATTTTTGCCACATTTTGGGCCCCTGGGCCATTTGGGGTACAGGAATTACCCGCTCTTTATTTTCAGGAAGTGACCCACCGTTTTTCAAATGAATTCCAGGGCCATAAAAATGGCCTTGGAGGGCTGCATTCAGTCCACCTCGTGTAGCATTCTTGTCCATTTGTCCATCTAGCATTGTATTATCAACTCTCAATAGCAATGCCACCAGTCTTTCCCGTTACCTGGTCCTTCATCCTTCCTTTGAAATAATTGTTTTACTTTCAAATGTAAAAGAAGAGCATTTTATTTAAAGGTACTTATAAAATCAAGTATATAAATAATGGGCCCTCTACTTGCTCTGTTAGTTTTTTATTTTTTTAAAAAAACAAAGGCTTTTTCAAAGTACCAGGGTAGTATTTATCTTTCATTCCAGTTCATACATTTAAGTATTTGGGAAGCTCATGATTCTGTCATTTGGAAAGTATTTGGTAGTAAAGAACTTTCCTTGTTTATGAAGAAAATAAATGGATACTAGTATTTGAAAAAATTACTATCTTCTGATTTTCTGTTTGCAGGTTTTTGTTTGTTAGTTTCTCCATAAGGGCAGTGCTTATAAACCTTAAATAACCATGAGTGTCTCATACTATTAAGTTGTTCATTTTGATGGCATTTCTAATCTAGCTGGTTTGATCACTGTTTTGATGAGCTTTTGGTGGAGTAATACTTCATTTTCTCCAACAGATATCAATAACAATATTTATTTCTTACCTGCCTCTCCCTGTGGATCAAGGTGGGAACAACAGTTTGAAATACAGCAACAAATAGATACATAACACAGTTAAAACGCAAATGCTAATTAAAAATACATACCATATTTGCTGGTGTATAAGACGCACCAACGTATAAGATGCACCCCATTTATATGCCAGCAAATACTGTTTATTGATATATAAGATGTGCCGGCATATAAGACACATTCCATTTTCAAACAGGTTTTTAGGGGGAAAAGTATGTCTTATACGCCAGCAAATAAAGTAATCTGCAAAACACGGCATAACATCAGTTAAAAAAGCATACACATTAAAAATAATAAATTCATAATTTTGACATTAATAATTTAAAAACCATTGATAGGCCTGCCAAAAAAAGATTGGTCTTTAATGCAATTTAAAATGCAGACAGCATATCCAGCTATTGGATTTCTTCTGGCAGGTCATTTCAGAATTTTGGGGTGGCTGATGAAAAGGTCCTCTGGTTAACAGTTGCCAGCCTGATCCTGGCTGACCGAAATAAATGTCCCCCAGAAGACCTGAGTATATGGGATAGATTATACAGGAGGTGGCAATCCTGTTGGTAATCTGGACCAACAGCATGTGGGAGAGGTTAGGGAGCTTCAAGAGTCACCTTGTGGAAACCTAAGTGCTGCGTGTGACCCACAGACCATACTTTGCCCACCTCTTCCCTGTATATTCATGAAGTCCTATTTTTAAAAAATAAAATCATAAAGTTGGAAGGGGGCACAAGAGTTATCTAGTTCAACTGCCATGCAGGAATAGACAGTTAAAATGCTCCTGAGAGATGGATCTCAACTTGCGCTTTTTTTGTGTGTGCTGCTTCCATTCAGAGAAAGCTTCTACCTGCACAGCTAAAGGAAAACCTGCATATCCAAAAAGTGCCTTTGTGTGAATTCTGAGGATGGATATCAGCAAAGTGTGACTGGCTGTAAAGCAACCCATCACTTTTAATAACATTAGATGTTTTAATATAGTGCACAGAGTTGTTATGTAGCTTTTACAAGCAGCTGAATTCCATCCACCCTTTTGTATCTGAACGGTTCTAACTGGCCACATTCTTTTGAACACATTTGTATCCTGAACATGGATCTCCTCCACTCCTCTGTGCTTATTTCCAAATTGGTCTTTTTTGGCACAGCCTCAATTGCTTTGTCTGCCTTGTGCTTTCTCAGTGCAATAAAGGACAGGAAGCTGCTTTGGGGGTAAGGATGTCTTAATAAAGGGCTTTAATCCCCTTGAACGCAGATGGACCTTGTTAAGGTTACTTTGTTGCTCATTAAAGAAATTAGAGCTGGTAACTGTTTTGGAGTTAGGGAGCATTAGAGCTGTGAATTCATGAGTCTGAGATAACAACAAAAGAACTTGGATGTTTCAATTGATGGTGGGGCTAATGAGTTCGCAAGATCACCTGATGAATCATGCACACCATGAAGGCATGATGACGCCAATGTAGTAGCAGCTGAATTAATTTCCAGCAGTTTCTTGAGTAGAGCACACAGTTTTCAACCAATGAAGAGGGCTCCTTGATTTTCAGCAGGAACTCTGACAAGTAATGAATGTAGTCTGGGAAGAAGAAGTCAGCTTTTTGAGAATTTCCATCATTTTCTATTAACTCTTTCTCCAAGTTTCCAGTCATTTCTGCAAGGTGAAGGTTGAAAATGTGTGGAAACAATAGCTGCTGAAATCTCACAAGCCAGAGAGATGTTGCTGGCTGTCTTTGATTTCCAAGAACTGGTAGTTGACAGAGTTTGAGCAAGCTGAGACATGGCACCTTGTCCTCTGGAAAATGTATGCTATGTAATGGCTTTGTTTTAATGTTTTTACAGCCAAAGGGAACATTATAACTGCCTGAGTACACATTCCTGCCATATTGCAGGAGTTTCACAGGTGGTTGGAGCAGAGCTTGGAAAATTTACTCCCCACCCCACTCTTGCTATGGTAGTCATACTGGTTGGGGAATCCTGGGAGCTGTAGTCCAAAAGGTAGCTCTTCATAAGTGCCAATCAAAGGTAGAATGTCCATATTTGCAAGGATTTTTTTCCCTAAGTATCTTAAAGTCTATTAAAAGAAATAAAAGTGTTTCCAAAGTGGTACAGAATTAGTCGTTGCCAGTTTTATAAGCAAATCAGCACTGACCAGTAGTTAAAGCATTTAATGCTGAAAAACTTGGAGAGATCTGAGTCGATAGCATGTTAGAAATATCCTTTAAAAAAAAAATCCCAGTGCTGACCTTGCATTTTGAGATTGGCATATATTGTTAGCACGTTCAAACAGAAAGCCAGTGTTGAAAAAAGTATTGACACTGAAGCAAGGCAATGACTCTGAATCTTTGCCATGTGCCAGAAACTACTGTACCAAAAGACAAGGCAGCATGCTTGTTCTTCTGGAAACTGAAGGCAGCATGATGACTTTAGCCACAGAAATAGTATCCAATGAGGGAGCTTATGGCTATCGGTTAGTTAGCCATTGTGTGAATAAAATAGATAGGCTTCCATGTAGGACAGATACGGAACTCACTGCCACAAGAAATTGTATGACTGCCAGTATGGTTGGTTTTAAAAATGGATCAAATAAATTCATTTAGGTTAGAACTGTCCGTGCCTGTTATCACTTCCAGAATTAGTCATAGTAATGTTCTTTGTATCAGCTGCTAGGGATGGGAAACAGAAGCAGCAGTTCTATTCATAATCTGCAGGCTTGCTTATTTATTAAATATATATATGTATCTCCCACTGTACAATCAGCCTTCCACATTCACTAGGGTAAACTATGCAGGACCCCCACAAAAGTGGAACAAACACAAATATTAAGGGGAGCTGAGTCATGGTGGGGAGAATGAGCACCCAGGGTCCAAAATAGCTCAGGAAAAGGAGAGGGAAAGGGGGTGGGTTGGCATAGTGTCCTTACACTTCCTCTCTTTCACCAATCTCCTTCCTTGGATGTGGAGGGGCATCAGGAGAGGGTTAGTGGTCCTTTGCTGGCCAGGTAGTGGCTGGTGGAGGAGGACGAGGACGGAGGACAACCAGAGGCAGTTTTTTAAAAAGGCTGCATGGCCAAATTGGAGCCACGAGAGGGAAAGTTCCCCTAGAAAAGAAGTGCTTAGAGTGGGCGTCAGGGGTTGGATAAACTCATAAATAATCAATTCCATGAAAGTCAAACCTGCAAACATTGAGGGGTGTGCATATATTGTACAATTTCAGGGTTGCATGCAGTAAAATCAGTTTAATTTAAACCATATAAAATGTTGGCCTCTTGTAGACATCTGGCTGGCCACTGTGCGTGGAATGCCAGGCTAGATAGGCCCTTGGTCTGGTACAGCAGAGCATTTCTGATATACCTCTTGAGTCTCAATGAATATCAAGGGAATGGAGAAGAGCAGCTTGGTCCCATCTGTTGACCAGAGAGGCAACAGCCACTCAGAGTTTGCTTTATCTCACCTGTTAGCAAGATCATGTGGGGTAAAATGACTTATCTTTTAATGACGGTATGGAAGTGTTACCTTTGAAGCTAGAGTCCAAGAAAGAACAAGTCTAAGCTCTGTTTTAAGCACATTGCAGACAGCCTATGGTTAAGCTAGGATGGTGTAGTGGTTTGAACATTGGACTGTGACCCTGGAGACCAGGGTTCAGTTCTCCACTTGGCCTTGGAAACTCACTGGGCAACTTTGGGTGCATCACACACTCTCAGCCCCAGAAAACCCTACAATAGGGTCGCCTTAGGGTTGCCATAGGTAGGAAACAACTTGAAGGTACACGACAACAACAACAACTAATGCAGCCTGTGTTACCTCTTTCTTTTCCTCCTGCTCTGAGGTAAGCATGGATTGGCACCATAGCATGAAGGGGGGCATTAACTCTTTCCTCTCACTGTGGTCCTGAATTAGACCTTTCTGTGCCTACAATTTACATAGAAAAATAAATGTCTATTCAATGGAAGCTTCCCCCACTTTGCAAATTTCACATTTGGAGCCAAAGATAGTATTAAAGGGGCTAAAGAGTAAAGGGTTAAAGTCTCATAACCGCAGTACAAGGCCCCCAATCTGAGTTGGGTCCCCTATACATAGTTTTGAATAGGAGAAAAAAAAACACACATAAAGTAGTGTGCTGCAGATTAAAGATAAAGTTGGAATTTTCCCACATGTCAGTTGCCTGTGGAGTGGCAGAACTACTGAGAAGAATGTTCTGGTCCCATTCTTGGCCAAGGAACTGGGAGCTACTGGGCTGAATGGGTTTCAGGTTTGTACAGAGGTATTCTTGCCGCTTGAAGTAGGAAGCAAATTTCTACCAATTGTGTCATGCTAATGGTGGAATGTCCTCAAAAGAAGACACAATGGTAGTGCTCTCCCCTCCTGCGATGGGGGATAATGTGGCAGTATTACCTGTAGCCCAGTGAAGACACTGTGGCAGTGGCACCCATCTGATAAGGGAGGATGCACACCTCTCCTTTGCCCCCTCCTGCTTACCCCCTAACTAAAGGAGGGAAGGGCATGTCATTCCTACCTACTTGTGTGCAAAAGAGGAGGAAGATGTGCTTATTAAAAGGGAGGAAAGCAACTTGATACGTCTACACACCTGTAGAAGGTGTGCATATGTATACACACCTGTAGAAGGAAATGGCGGCAGCCAAAGGGCTGGCTGTGGAGAGGCATGCAGAGCAGCAGGTAGCCTGCCATAGGTTGTCATTTCCAGTCCTCGGCCACTGCAGGCAACATGCTAACTGAGGCTGATGGCAGATATATGTGTGTATTATCGTCATGCCACTCTCTCAGGACCCAGACTGGACCCTTCTGAACAGGCATACCCTAGAGGCATGAGAGGCAGTGCAGGTGGAAAAAGGAGAGCTCAGGATTCTGGTAGCATTTATATAAGAAGGACTTGTTAATTAGGCCACAACTGGGTAGGAGGCTGAGGCTATATAACAAGAGGCCAAAATGGGAGGAAGCTGTTGGAAACAACTGGTTTCATCAGTGGTAACAGCCCTGCTGGCCCCTGGATTTCTTGTTTGTGATCCTTGAACCTTTGACCGTTGCTTGGACTACAGATTTTGCCCTTGGACATCCTCTTTCTAGATTCATGGTAAATTTGGACTCGGTTTCTCTAAACCTACCAAGAACTTGGACTAACCAAGACAAATGTTGCCTGCTAGCTCCTGCTAACAGTCTGATTATATATCTGGAGGCCTTGGCAGGCTGACAGCACAGGACAATTATGTCATCTATTGCAAGCAAGCTGGTTTTGATTGTAAGGGGAGATAAAAATCTAAACAGAGAGATGAGTAAATAATGTTGCCCTTTTACAGATTAAAAGATTATGGATTTAGCTGCAAACAGACCAAAGATTAATGCTGAAAAGTTTTAGTTGACTGAAAGGAATCTTATGTAGTCAATTGGGGAGTTCACAATTTAATACATAATGCCAAATTCAAGGTTTAAACTAAAAAAATAAATATAGAAGCTGTGGATGGCAAGCACTCTCCGAGATGCTGTCCTGTGTGAGGAAGCAGGGAGAAAGACCAGCCCATGTTGACCAGGTGAGTCTGGGTATTATAGTCCAAAAAAACTAGCTTTCCCAAATTTTGGGATATCCTCTTTCTTCAAAGGTGTTGTCAGCTTCACACCTGGTCTGCTGCACATTAAAAACAATATACTTCGTCTTTGAATCCATTGCAGTTTTGTTTTCTCTTTTGCAAATTTATGCTGATTTAATTGGTTGAAGTAAAATTTCCTGAATTGCATAAAGAGCTTTGCTGCCAGGATACATTTGAACTCAAAAGAAATTTGAAGCTGGTGGAATTGCAAAAATGCAATTTTGTTGACCTACTTCATATCTGGCAAAATTTTTGGTAGGAAGGAAGTGTACAACTTGTTTATTGATATGCATGTGTAATAATTTCACTTACAGATTTTTAATCGTGCATATATAAGTTGGAAAGCCACAGCTAGTATTTATTTATATAAAATAATTTATCCAGCCATTTCCTCTGCAAAACCACCCATTCATTTGTTTAAAGTGTTTTATATATTGCCCTTAACCAAATTTGGCTTCAGGGCAGTTTACAAGACAGTCTACCATAAAATTATAAGCAACTATTAGCAAGAAGTATAGCCCCTACTTATGCACTGTGCCCTCCCAAAAGCACTTGGAAGCATTATGTAAAAAACAATTACATTGTTGCAGTGCATCCAGTCAACAGAGCATACAGCAGACAACTCTTGTGGGCAATTGTTTTGTTCAACAAACTCCATTACCTCATGCATTCCTTTCCTCCACTTTTTTTTTTTTGTAAAATATGAAGAAGCCTGAGTTTTTAAAAACATGTGAATCAGATTCCTCCTGTTGCATTCTGAGACTGAAAAACTTAGATACATATGCATCTACTATGATGCCCTGAATCTTAACAGAGGTCATTTCTGCACTAGACTGTTACAGTACTATTATTCCACTTTCAATATCTTGTGGAATTCTGCGGTTTGTAGTTTCCTGAGGCCAAAGAGCTCTCTGGCTGAGAATTCTAAAGGCTCCTCCCTAAACTGCAAAGCCCAGGATTCCATAGGATGTTGAAAGTGGAATAATAGCACTATAACACTGTAGTGCGGAAATGGCCAGAGTCACTTTGTCCTGCATGTCTTTGGTCAAGTAGCCAGAGACTCATTCACACCATGTAATTATAGCACCCTTATTCCATTTTAACTGCCATGGCTCCATCCCATGGAATTCCTGGGTAGTTTGATACTAGAGTCCTCTGGTTGAGGATTCTAAATGTGTCTAAACTGCCAATCTTGGGATTCCATAGAATCGGAGAGCTGGAAGGGGCCCTATGGGCCATCAGGTCCAACCACCATTTTAGTGGAGGATCTCGAGCTAGAGCATCCGTAGCCATCCAGTCTCTTTTTGAAGACATCCAGAAAAAGAGACCTCATCACCTCTCTTCAATTGGTTCATTTGCAAAACCGCTCCCTCTGTTAAGAGTTCCTTCTAATGATCAGTTGAAATCTACCTTCCTATAACTTAAACCATTAGACCCATTTCTACATTTTGAGGCAGTAGAGAACAAGCCTGCACCCTTCTCTTTGTAGCAACCCTTGAGGTATTTAGCAAGTGTGATCATGTCATCCTTCTGTCTTATCTTCACCAAGCTGAACATACCCAGTTCCTTCAGTCTCTCCTCGTATGTTTTGTTCTTCATTCATATGTTCTTGTTCATATCATCAGTTTTGTTCTTCATTCATATCATCCTCTTTGCCTTTCTTTGAACATAAGCTGGAACCATCACAGTTAAAGTGGAATAAGCCTGCTATATTGTGACATGTGAATGAGCACAAGGATTCTGTGAATGGTTGTTATAGACACATATCCAACTCATTCTGTTAACAGGTCAGAGCACTTTACATATACAAGTCTCCCATATTTTCTGTTTGGGGACAGTTTATAAAAAGCATGCAGCTGCTCATAGATGGCTGAATATGGTACATATTTACAGGAAGACATGTTGACTATTCACACATAACAATAAGCTATGTTGTGTTTTGTTGAAATCTGGCTTCTTGTTATGTGCAAACTGACTCTACTACAAGTGATGAGGCTTTTCTGCACTACGCTGTAGTAGTGCTATTATTCCACTTTCAACATCCTATGGAATCCTGGGGTTTGCAGTTTAGAGAGGGACATTTAGAATTCTCAGCCAGAGAGCTCTTTGGCCTCAGTAAACTACAAACCCCAGAATTCTCCAGGGTGCTGAAAGCGGAACAATAGCACTATAACAGTGTAGTGAGGAAAGGCCTGTGGCTTGTTAACCAGTCACAAATCACAGTCTGAACCATGTTTTGCTTCTGGTATAACAATTCTGGCTTGGTTAAGCCATGATATGAGGCAATATCTGAGCCTGCAACAGTGTCCTTTCCTTGGATTGTTTCCCTAGCTGCCCAGTGGACATAAAACTGACAAAAGGAATGGGGCAAAAGAAACTAAAAGTGGGGAAATGGGGAAAGTGAGACTCAGTTTGGTCATGTGTTCTGTAGTTTGTGGCTTAAAGCAATCAGCCATGGTTAAGAGTAACAATGGCTTATTGCAACAAGCAAATGGATTTACATTCCTGAGAGGATGCGGGCTGGGTTTGTAATATAACTGGTAGCAAATGTAAGAATAATCAGAGGCTTTAAACATGAGGGAATGCTTCTTTCTATCCCTGAACAGAGAGAACAATGATTCCCAGACTTCAGAGAATGATTTCAAATAATATTGTATTTCAGATGATTAGCTGGTGAATAAATAGACATTTTGGTGTATTATTCAGCTGAGGTAGACAAGGGGCACTTGTTCAGAAGTTGTTTAGTAGCTGAATTATTTTTGTTTTGTTTTGTTTGTAGTAGGCTAAAGATTTGCTTTGCTCACATTATTTCCTTGTGGATAGTGACTTTTCCCCTCTCAATCATCTTCTATTTCTTTTAATGAAATGAAAATTAAACATTTGACTGTCTAAATGTTCTTGTGAAATATTCAGTGATGCAGTAATAAGGGAACGCAAAGGGGTGAAGTTTTGACCGCAAGATCTGTTTTGTTTTGTGTGTTGTCTTCCAGGCAATGGAAAATATTGTTCAGAATTCATTCAGAATGAGGGCATTTCCTTAGTCAAATGTTAAGAGGATGTGCACAGCTGTCTACAGAGGGTTGGAGGGCTTCCCTCGAACATGATGCAGTGCTTACATATATCCATCAACACACTTAAAAGGAGAGGGTAGTGATTCTGGGAGTCACTGGAAAGATTTTGCTAGCTTCCCCCTGCCCCCCACCATCTGCTTGAGAAACAAATGGATATTGAGGCTTATGAGAATAGCAGCCTTTCATTTAATTTGATTGCCACTTCATTTTTGAGCTGTCTGCACACTGAGGTCATCGCAGAATTTTGGGCCTCAGTCCAGGCTGTCTGCACTCAGCCAGTGGTGTCCTCCTAAAAACTTCTACCAATTCTGGTCTGTTTCAGAAGCTACATATAGAACAGAAATAACTCTTGCAAGTAAGGTAGCTGAGTTCATCAATGCAACTGGAAGAGGTGCACACCTAGTGATGTGGGCTTTCCTGGAAAAAATTGAATGAAACATTTTCTCCCCAAAATAATTGGATTTTTCCCTCAATGCTGTACAACCATACTTCTTAAGCTATATCATGTAGGGGACTGACAATCCTCCTCCCAATGTGCTAAGGACTTGTACCATATTTTGTGCCCATTGGCTAAATTGTCTCTTTACTGGAAATTCTTCAGGGACTGTCAACTGTTGGCTCATAAACTGGCACCAGTTGAGGGACCTCCACTTTGAGCAGCACTACTGTAGAGAAGTGGTTTTCACATGTTGTTTCTCGGGTGTTGTTCCAGAGAGCATGGCTGACAGGCACTCTCAGTTGTAGTCTAATGACAAAATTCTTTTTACGTCCTTTGCACAGATATTTGAGATGAAGAGAAATGAGCCAGAGCTTGTAAGCCTAAGGTGTGTTAATGTAATGCTAAACTAGACTTTAACTTTGCATCTAATTGCAGCCTGAATGTCATAGCTTATATTTCTGGGCTTTTAGGCCTTTTTTTCTAGCTATAGCCTCATTATTTTTGAATGTATCTGATGCTTAAATACATTGTGCTAGGGCTGTATTATGGTAATACATTCAGTAGGTAACTGTATGGTTGTAAGCACTTCTCTTTTGTGCCTTATTTGTTGACATAGTTGGAAGCTCCAGGCCTGAATTCTATTTGTTAGTTCCCAAGTAGAGTCAGACCTAGAGTTCTCAGATCTCAGGGTTTGATCCCTTTTTGCCAGTCCTCAGAGGGAGGCTCAATAATCTCAGGGTGAGAATCCAGCCTTGGTGTGTACATGTGTGTGTGTGTATCCCATTTGTTAGACTTGCATTTTATTAGAATGGCACACATCTATACAGTTGTGTTAATGTATCATGCATAATCACCAGAGGTTGTCTCTAGTTAACATCACCCTTGTAACATCATCAGGGCTTGTTGCCCTGTGACATTACAAGGTGCCATCTCTAAGGCTCAGTTGTTAGCATTGAGCCTAGTGTAGTCTTCACCTGGTAATCCTATATCAAGCTTCTGAGTTTTTGTTAATGCGTGTTACAGTCAGCCATGGGCTTGACTTTCACAGATTTGACTATTTGAGAGTTTCTCCATCCCCTGTCCTCCCTACTGCTGGGCTTCTCTTTCAGGGGAGCCTTCCTTCTTGGCTGCTCCAATTAGGCCACACAGCTCTTTATAAAAACCTGTCTGTGGTCTTCCTCCTCCAGCCATTGTCTGACCAGTTAAAGACAGTTTCTACTTCAATTTCTCAGTGCCACTAACCCTTTCCTGATGTCCCTCCATACCCAAACAGAAGATGGGTGCAAGAGAGAAAGTATAAGGCCGCCATGCTGACGCACCATGTTTCTCTCTCCTTTCCTTGACCTGGTTTGTACCTGGACCTGGTGACCACTCTACCCACCATGCCTTGTTCCCTTTCTATACACATACACAAGTGTTAATATTTCCATTTTTTTCCACTTTTGTGGGAGTCCTGCACTGTTAACCTTAGTGAAGTGGAGGGATGATTATATTCTGTACTAATGAGATGAAGACCTGGTTAGTGCATAATATAAGTCATGGCTTAATGTATTTACATTGTCATGAATGAGTTCGGACAAAGTATCAGGGTTGTTCTCTCCTCATCTCCCTTCCTTTAACTGTGACACAATTTAGTTGCACTTGTTGGCCTGCATTTAAACAGGAATGTGAGATCATGATTTTGAACAGGGGTGGGGAATGTTTTGCCCTCCAGGTGTTTTTTTTTGTACAACTTTCATCAGACCCACCCGAGATGACCACTGCTAAATGATGCAGATGTTGTAGCCCAGGGCATCTTGAAGGCCAGCGGTTCCCCGTCCCTGGTTAAGAATAAAGTCTGGCCAGTTTGTAAACCAACTACTAGGGCAGAGCTTTCTAAACTGTGTAGTGACACGTTAGTGTGTCTGCTGCAGTGTGTAGGTGTGTCATGTGGACATAATGGGTAGAGGATCTGCCTGTCCTGCCATGGTGGGCCAGGCCGGGATGAAGGGGCTACTGCCGCCCCCACTCCAGGCTGAGGAAGACCTGGTGGGGGTGGGCCAGGCTTGGGTGGAGGGGATGCCTCTCCCGCCACCCTGGGCCAAGGAAGACCCTGGCGAGGGTGGCAAGGTGCCGGGCTCGAGTGGAGAGGCTGCCTCCACTTACTGAATTACTGTGTCGTGAAATGAAGTGTGTCACCAACATGAAAAGTTTGGAAAGCTCTGCACTAGGAGTTGTTTAACTGGCTTGTTTAAGTGGCATTATGCTTCCATAGACCATGTAATGCTAATGGTCAGATAAGATGGATTATCTCATCCTCTTAAAGATCTGTGAGTCACTTGTCCTACAGGCTTCCCCCTTTTCTTGCGTGCCTTTTCCACTTGGAACCCTGTAATTTAACCTTAAGGGAGCTTTAAGGAAAGAGTGAAAGAATAAAATCGTGTGATTAAGAAAGAGAGGGCTAATTTTGGTTTATGCAGAAAGAGAGATTATTGATGTGAAGCAGGGCAGATTCTCCTTTTAACTTTTTTCAGGGTACACTGCCATTGTATTCTCCCAAAGTAAGAGAGATCAAGTCTCATCTACTCAGGTTGAAGGAAATGTAATAAATGTTGTGTGCCTACCAATTTCATGAGCAGTATAGAGGCCCTTAGAATGCTGGATTGCAGCCAGCTGCATTCTTGCCATGCTGCTTGACCTGGGGCAACATGATTCTAAATTTAACATTTTATTAAATGGATTTGGAGGCCTGCTAATATAGCTTGTCTTGCGTAACACAATTAGAAGAGAAGTCTAATTTGAGCATTATATTGCATTTGACAACTGCAATTTAGACCAACAGACTTGTTTTCTGTGTGGTTTATGACATGTTGCGCGTTTGCCAAATGAAGTTATTGGGTGTTGCTGACACAATTCATAAATTGGTGTATTCCGGAAAGCGCAGGCTTGAAAAGGAAGCTGTTTTCTCTAACGCACACAGGATTTTCATGTTCTACAACTGTGGAAGTGGGAATGGTTGGGAAAACATTCCATAGTTTAAGGTTGTGGCCTTAGTTTCTGTAACTACAGTGGTGGTCTTTAATGCTCCTGACCGTCCTTATGTTGCTATTTCATTGTTGCTATGTTGTTGTTGTTGTTGTTGTTGTTGTTATTGTTGTGTGCCTTCAGGTCGTTTCTGATTTCTGGTGACTCTAAAGTGAACCTATCACAGAGTTTCTTGGGGCTGAGATTGTGTGATGCACCCAAGGTCATCCAGTGGGTTTCCATGGCTGAGTGGGGAATTGAACCCTGGTCTCCAGAGTCATATCCAACACTCAAATCACTATACCACTCTGGCTCTCTAAGAAGATGCGTATCTGTTTATCTCCTCTAAGCAAAAGAAAGCATCCTTTAACTTTAAAGCTATGCTTACATTAACTGCCTAGATATGTTGTTGTTGTTCTTATCGTCATTATTATCATATAGCAGCATCAGTGTATGTGGCACCTTACAAGTAAAACAACAACAAAACAGTTCTCTGCCCTCAAGCTTCCAATCTAGTTAAGACGTGACACAAAATGAAAAGGGGTGGTGGTGTGGGAGGGGATTAAGCCCTGGAGAGACTGCCTTTTCTTACCCCTCACCAAGGCCACAGCAATGTCAGTTGGGATGGAGGGAGGGCCTTTCGTCTGCTTCTGTGCACAAGTGGGATGGGGCTGCGCCTGCCGGTTGCAGGGCCTTTCATCTGTTTCTAGACATCATGGGCAGGATGGAGTTGTGCCAAATGAGACTAAGGAGTGAAGTCATTACAATACACATTATACTGTGGTTACACAGTATACACACTGTTGTAGTGTGCATTCCAGTGACTTCATTCCACATACTACATACTGACGAAATTCTATGTATGCTGCCAGTAGAGGATTCCTTGATCCATTGGCATATTTGGCTTAATGCCAAGAAAAAGCAATCCGACATCAGTGTTGAGGAGAAATCACCAAATGCACACATTTCTCGTCCCTTCCATCCTTTTGGCGGGAGGGTCAGAAAGCTGCATTAGCTTCATATCAGTGTGTGGAGTTCACAACTTCACAGCTGAACACAAGACGTCACACACAGTCTGACACCTGTTGTTTAGGCTCAATGTTCATGCACGAAAGGGTGGCACCTCAGCATCACATTGTTTCCCCATAATGCTTCTATATTGTTTTTATGTCTGATAAAATGATTATGATAATGCCATCATAATAATAATACTTACAAAGGTGCCCTGTCCATGGAAGTGTTTCTCTGAATGTTTGCAGACTGCTCCTTCCCTCATTGTTTTTAAGTCTTAATTAAAAATTCCCTGTTTTCCAAAACTTTTCAAATTTTAGTTTAATTCGTCAACTCATAAACTTGAACATTTTGTTTGTATCTACTTGTCATCTTATTTTGTATTGGTTTTTGTGTTTCTTTTTGGATAATTTGATTTACAGTTGTATTGTGTTGATTTTATACTTACATCATTCCTTCCTTCCTGTACATGTGTGTTTGTGTGTTTGAGTATCATATACGTTTGACAGGCCTGTCTGTCTTTCCTTTTCTTCTGTGAAATGCCATGTACATTTATGGCACTAAATAAATAAACAGATGATGATGATGGTAACAGTCAGTGGTTGAAAGTACCTCACATATGTGATTTAATTCACAATCTCTTACAACAGGGATAGCAGAAGCATATGCCCCATAGGGTCCTTTTTTTTTTAAATTGCCACTGCAATGGCTGTGAGGCCAATTTTATGTATTTTGGTACCTACCCCTGGAAGGAATGCCTTTTTCCATCAGAGAGTGACCTGGAAATTATTTTCTAGAAGCTAACTTACAAGTCACTTCATGAGGGGAAGAAGAACCTCACTTGGTTCTAAAATGGCCTGGGGAGAGGACAAAAATATGGTGAAATTTCTCCTCATACCCTCCAGGTGGCATTGGGGGGAATTTGGGAGGATTTCATGGATCTAGGGAGCACCTAAAATGTAGACAAAATGACCCCCATGCTCCCTAGAGAGCATTCAAGACCAGTGATTTGGATATAGTTTTTTTTAAATGTAACCCGTGAGCAGCCCCAGGGGCCACACAAATACCTTGGGGCACATACAGCTCACATGCCACATTCTTCCTGCTCAGTTTGGATTTGCTTTCTTGAAAATCTGAAGAAGAGATTGGTCTAAGTAAGAATTTAATTTGCTTCTTGGACAGTACATTTTGTTCTGTTCATCTTATGAGATGTCCTGTCTACTCTGTTAACTAATGGTTTCCCATAAAAGTTTTTATTTTTGGGTATAGTATTCTAACTGGACTGTTGACTACTGTTCCTGCTTCTTGCTTTCATATTAATCTTGTATAACTTGGCTAACCATACTCACATTCCCTCACATTACATTTTCATGTGCTATCTCACCTTTTAATTAAAAAGTAGAGCTCTTTCGGCTCAGAGTGATAACTTTATAAAAGAGTGTACTAACATGGCCCCCTTAGCTTTAAACGTATTCCAGACATTTTGCCCCCAAAAATAAAAATCCAAACACTGAACCTTTTGTACTCCTCACCAAAAAACTTTTACAGTTGGGGTATGAACAAGGTGCTAATCCTATATCTGTGGGAGATAATAAACAGATCCCCCTCCCTCCCACCACGGAGCGTTCTTTTTCTCTCCCTGGTTGTTGAAATACTCTTGGCTGTCTCTTCCTTAGAAAACACTGATTCCTCTTTGAGTTTCTGTTCACCTTGAAAGTTCCCAGCTCAAAAGTTAGAATTTGAGTTTTGGGGGCGGGGGATTTCATTTACAAAGAGACTATTCATGACTCAGTAACCTGTAACTATGGGGGAATACAGCCCCAAGTAATGCAGAGTGGGCATACTGATGGGTGAGCATCTGTTTCTCCTGGCTTATTGCCACTCAGCAGCTTTTCAGCTAACAGTGCTCAGTTGTAAGTGGGTTCCCTTCCCTTAAAATTCCAGTGGAGTTGGTTTTCCAATTAAATGTCACTAAGTTATCCTTTAGGTGTACTACTTTGTTACTGCAGGTAGTGATACACATGCAGGTTTCTGGTATTCATTGTACTCATGATCAGCACCTTCAAACTACATGAGCAAAAGGGGTTTCCCAGTGAATTTCCTGTTTTATTGCTTTGGAAAAGCAAACATGAGGCTATGCAGTTTTATCTCTGCAATGGGTTTCTAATACAGATTTAAAGATGAATTAGTAACTTTGCCAGATGGATGGAATTTGTGATTGTGCATCTGAAGTGATAATAAAAAACCCTATCTGTTCTATGCACAATGCTGTTTAAATGTTATTTATTAGTGGCACTTGTATGTACCACTTGATATATTAAAATCTCTAAGCAATTTATCTATTCCCCCACTGTGTTAGGATAAATGTGTTGGGACACATATTTGGCTCATTGACTTCTGTGGTAAACATAAGAAATAAAATAAAGCTAGGTTTTCTGATTTAGAGTAGGGTTAATGTAGTGGTGAGGCCTATTCCATTTCCCTACATTCCTTGCAGCAAACTGGCATCCAGGATTGCTATCCATTATCTAGCATTAGTTTATTCTTTTTAAAGGAATGCTTTTGCTGTCTCTGCTTTCTTATGTGTCTCTTTGTCCCATAAATAATTCCTGATGTACAGTGTCCCAGAAGTAGGGATGAGAAAACTTTTTTTTTTTTTGGTCTTTGATTGCACTGAACTAAAGCAAGACAAGGGGTTGTTTTCATCCTTTCCCCCATCGCTGAAAGGCTTTCGTTTATGCTTTATCCTGAAATCCAGGCAATCAAGGCCTGTGAACGTGGCATTTACAGTGGTTCAACATTCCCACTGTGTTAGAAATTCCTCCAGTTAATAGCCAGAGGTGCTCTATTCTATTAGCTGCTCTGAAAACTCTGTGAATGGCTATTGTTGAATGCCAGGCTTGAATGAGAGGCTTGTGTGAAGTGGTTTCCCACAATAATACAATGTGCTACTCACTGTCAATATGACTTCAGCGATGGGTCAGTTTAACAGCGGCTAAAATAAAAGAATCTTGCTCTGAGGGAAATAAAATTGTTCTGTAGAAAAACAGTGCTGTTGATTTTAATACATTTTGCTAGTTATGCACGTGGATGTACAGACACACCCTCTTCCACACACAGCAGCTTGTTCTGCTACAGTTGTACACATTAAAGGGTAAGACTGTAGACTTTTTGGGATTAATTGCCAGAACACATGATATCAGTCAACTTGACTTGAAATTTTGCATTTCCTTTACCGAGAGCATTTCTGAATTGTCTGTGTGTGTATGATAGAAAGAGGCTGTAATAAATATAGGATTATTGTATGAGAACAGGCATACATGTAATCCATATATATTTTATGTTGAAATATTAGCTGCACGTGGGCAGATGAGCCTTCAAACTGGAAGACTTTGGCTGACGTGAGGGATCACCCCCTCCCTGATTTCCTCCGAAAAGCCTATAATGTGGTACCATACTGTGGTGTATGCGTGCGCGCACACATGCTTACATACACACATAACCTCGAAAAACATCCCTCATATTTTGCAGTACTGTGACCTGTGCAAACTACTCAGATTGACAGCAAATGTGAATAGAATTTTATACCAGGTCCAACATTACATGTTGTTTTGGTTACTCTCTTTTCTGGCTTACTTTTTCTTCTAGAAAATGTAGCTGCCGTAGTTGCAGTGTGGAGGGGCTACTGCTTGAAGAAACTGGAGGAAGATGTCTTAACACTCCACCCACTCCATCTTTCACCAAAAACTGCCTCCCTGAAGCAGTTTGTTGTTGTTGTTGTGTGCTTTCAAGTCATTTCCGACTTAACAGTGACGTTAAAGTGAACCTATCATGGGATGTTCTGGGGCTGAGAGTGTGTGACATGCCCAGAGTCACCCTGTGAGTTTCAATGGCCAAATGGAGAATCAAACCCAGGTCTATGGGATCATAGTCCAATGCTCAAATCACTACTCTAGTTCCTACTGTGATTTTCTTGTTCTATAAAACATACCTGCAGGTAGGCAAAAATAATAATGACCTACCTGCTGGCACTGAGGCGTCAACCCACCTTTTGAAAGTGTTGTGGTCCTAGGTTTTGTTCTATGTTTAATTTAGTTCACAAAGGTTGATATAATTAGGAAAAACAGCCCTCATTTCCAATAAAGTCTGCCAGCAGCAGATAAATGCAGCAACACAGAACATACAGCATGCAGTTAGCAAGTTCATCAGAAGATGAGAATTTGAAGAATGAGAAGATTAGTTTTAAGTGGCATTAAACAGGAGTGTCCCGTTTCATGAGACAGACCAAACCAATCAGGATAGGATACCTCTGACAAGATCACAAGCTAGATATAGCAAACACTAGTGCCGCCTAGGGAGCCTTGATCTGTTCAGACACAGCACTCTCTTCAAACTTGCACCAGTGTTGCCTTTTTGTTGCACTTTCCTGTCTGCAGTTCAGACAGTGTGAAAAAAGTCTTGATTCCCAGCCATTCAACTGGCAAACAAATTATTTCATAGACAAAATGTGTAAGATACATTGTGCTTCTGAGATTTTTAACAAAGTTATACAAAAGTGAGAATCTCTCAACAAAACAGGCAAATATGTGTGACAGATAGAGATATCTATATCTTCAGTAACAGCATCAGCTAAGGATAGGATGTCATCTCTGAATCTCTGGAGGAAGTAACGGGGTGGATGCAGTAAAACAAACTGAAATTGAATCTAGAGAAGAGAGAGGTGTTGACTGTCAAGGGTCCTAACATGGGTTTAGAGGTGTGTCAAACAGTCCTAGACAAGGTGACACTCCCCTGAAAGACAGTATTTGCAGCTTAGGGGCACTTCTGGGTTGGTCATTCCAAATGACAGCCTAGGTAGATGCAACGGCATCTGTACTCTTTCTTAGAGCTGAAATATCTAAAGATGGCAGTGCATGTGCTGGTAACCTCAAGGCTGCACTTCTGCAATGCGCTGTACTTTTGTGCCAAGTTCAGAAAGTTCAGATAGGACCTTTCCACACTACACTGCTATAGTGCTATTATTCCATTTTCAACATCCTGTGGAATCCTAGAGTTTGCGGTTTAGGGAGAGGCATTTAGAATTCTCAGCCAGGGAGATCTTTGGCCTTAGTAAACTACAAATCCTAGAATTCCACAGGATGTTGAAAATGGAATAACAGCACTATAATAGTGGAATGCGGAAAGGGACTTAGTTCAAAATATGGCAGTCAGATTGACTACTGGCTCATCTAGGAGTGATCATGGTACACCAATATTAAAACCACACCACTGGCTTCCAGTTAGTTTTTAGACAAGGTACACAGTTTTGATCCTTCGGTACTCTTCTGATTGATAATTCCTGAAGAGGATCAACTAGATAGGAGTCTTGGGGGTCCAATTTTGCCTGACTATTTCAGGGGGGCTCAGTTCCTCTAGTATAGTCTTAGTGAGGTCTTGAACCTCTCACTGTTCCATGTTATGGGGTGTATAAACAAAATTAAACAGTAAAATAATGAAATTTTTTTTGGGGGGCAACATTTTAAAGGGTCTTTGTGTGAGGACTGCATTTGTCATCTGCTAGCAGAATACCCATGGCTGGTAGATCACATTTATCCTCTCCTCTGAAGTCCATGAACACCCTTGCTCTGCTTTGGACGACTGAGAGGGTTTAAATTTGGGATGTGTGTGAGGAGCAAAGAGGAAAGGAAGCTCCTATTGCAGAAACAGCAGTAAAACTGGTTTTTCATGAAAACTCCACCCTGACTGACTGAAAGCTCCACCTGCCAATATGTTTTTTTTTAACTGTTAAAGTTGATTTATCTGATCAGTTCTCCTCTTCATGTGTGCTAGAGTTGACCATGTAAACAGTGCAAATGTGTTCTGGTATGAAGCTTTTGTATGCCACAATGTTTAGGATTGGGGTTGGAATGAAGCACTACTCATGCTTTGGTTATATGTGTGATAGTTACTCCTAAGCAGAGGCTGTAATATATGTTATGTTGTTGTTGTTATGTTATGAGTTTGCCTTTGCCTTTCTCTGAGGCTGAGAAAGTGTGACTTGCCCAAGGTCACCCAGTGGGCTTCCATAGCTGAGCGGGATTCAACCCTGATCTCCAAAGTCATAGTCCAGTCCTCAAACCACACCTATTATATTGTATTGTATTGTATTGTATTGTATTGTATTGTATTGTATTGTATTGTATTTATGTGTGTATATATGTATGTGTGTGTGTATATATATGTGTGTGTGTGTACACACATGTATTTCTTTTATTCAGGAGCCCACATGGTATAGTGGTTTCAGAATTGAATCAGGACCATAGGAGACCAGAGTGTGCATCCTTGCTCAGCAGTAGAAACCCACTGGATAATCTTGGACAAGTCACATTCTTTCAACCTAAGGGATAATGGCAAATCTCCTCTGAATAAAACCCTATCAGGTAGACTGTATGATAAGGTTGCCATAAGTTGGGGTCATCTTGAAGACACATAACAACAAGTCTATTATTTTATCTAAATTTCCCTAAAACTGTTTCTAGAAGGATAGCCGTATTAGTCTGTTGTAGCAAAACAACAGAGTATTGTAACATTTTTAATGAAAAATATATTCATTATTATATCAGCTTGTATGGACTAGAGTTTGATCCATCAGATCACTCATTCCTTAACTGTTGTCTCTGTTTCTTGACATGCCATTCCTAACTGCCTTTGTGTAAGTTTTATAAGTTTGAGCTGTGCAAATATAGCATACCAAAGCATGCACTACTGTATGGAGGTGGTATTATATTTGAGGGTTATGAAAATAAAGAAATAAAATGAAATGCAATTTTTAAAAAGTACATTCATGTCCTCCCAACTTATTTTGTTGACCACCAGCTCCACTTGAGCTTAAATAGAATAAGAGCAACAAATAAGTTTGATAAGGGTGATTTGTCTGCACAGAATCCTAGCTATGTTTTCTTTTAATGCTTTCCCTAAAAAGCCAAATGTTATTCCAGTCTGAAATTGCTGAATCTCTTTATTTCGTTTTTAAGTCTCATTTGGAAACAGTAGCTTTTCAGCGCGGCGTTCTTTATGCTAATTGGCACAATTTACAGAAGATAAATCCCTTTATGTGGGGTTGTTACAAATAAGGCTGTCTTGTTTGGATGCTTTCAGATTAATCTGCCGTGCTTGCAATTAGGTATACAAAGAATTCTTTTACGGTTAAGGAAGCTTTGAAGCAGATGTGATGTAACTATGCTAATGAATACATAGCAGACAAGAAGACAAATTCCATGCTCTTTGTGCCTTGACCATCCAGCTGTGTGCATACCTCCAGTCACTGTTGCTACCTCAAGAGCTTTTTTTTCTGCATGAACAGTTTTTGCTACCATCCCAACATTCAAGCGGCAAGCTGTGGCAGGAATCTATCTTGTACACCAGCTGCGCTTATCTTCGTATCCTTGACTTTCCTTTGGTAATGCAAATCATTTCCATATCTGCATTTGTGGTGAAACTAATTGCATGGTTTTGTTTCTTACAAACCCATCAGACTGAGCATTCCATCCAGAACAGGTTCTGGGTCTCACAGATCTGTTAGGGCACACCTTTGCTTTGTCTGGTTTGGATGCTCTTAGATGAATTGGCTGTGCTTGCAATTAGGTATTACGAAGAATTCTTTTAGGGATAATAGAATTCAAAGAATACAAAGAATTCTTTTAGGGCTGAGGAATTTAGAATTTCATTATTGGTGCCTGCACACTTCTCATTGTGGCTCATGTGATCAGTTTCCTGCAGTTTTTTCTTATTTCCACCAGTGAGAAATTTGCACATTTAGAAGTTACAACAAGCAGTGGGAGCAGCTATTCAAGCCACAGATCGATCTTTCTTTCTTTCTTTCTTTCTTTCTTTCTTTCTTTCTTTCTTTCTTTCTTTCTTTCTTCTGGTTGTTTATCATAATGTCTGAATGTGGAAGGATCTGTCACTTTAGCTTGTCTCCCCACCAAAAGATTGGATAAACATTCTATAACAATGTATGGATTATTTTTTTCTGGATTGTTGGTGAAGAGACAAGCCAGAACTTCAGTTTTTACTGGGTTTGGATATCACAGTGAAGAAGCTGTATGGATGGATAGTTCACTCTTGCAGCAAGCTTGTTTCACATCGCTGATAAGCAAGAGTTCCCATGAATGAGGGAATGTGACCAGTGAAGTGTGAGCTGTAATCATGACTTGTAAGTGTGATTAGCCTTGGGATACATTCCTGTCACTACTGTAAGAGCAAAATTGTCTAACTAATGATTGTGCAACATCTGCATTTGGCAAGGATGAGGGGGAGAGCCATCTAGGCCGATAATCCTGTGGTCTCTCATCTGCATTCTTTTAGCTATCAGGTGAAGACCTTTTGTCTATGAGGCCTTTGCCTCTGAAGTTTTTGTGACAGAAGGACCTTTTAGTGGAGTGTGATATGCTTTAATCTTTTTACTACATTTTTGTGGGGAAAAATGAGACTGAAACTGTCAGGATCCAATCTTCATTTAGCAAAGTCACACAGAGAAGCAGTAGAAGTTTTATCTAATGACTTGTGGCTTCAGACTGGTACTTGGAATAAACACAGACGCAGGTAGCTTTGAATAAAAGACTAAATACTTTACTAATGACTCTTCATTTACATCTGTATTGAGAGAGCCTGCTACCTGTCTAATCTAGTGAATAGGAGATTCTTCAGTTTAACTCACCATCCTCCTTGATGGGACTCAAACTCGGAGCATGCGAAGAGTTCAGGGAAAGCAGCCATTGAGAACAAAGAGAGAGAGAGAGAGAGAGAGAGGGGTCTTAACATTTATAAGACCGATGACCCAAGCAACTGTCCTGGGTCACATGATCTGAGCACCAAAGGTATTTATGATCATGCAATAAAAGTCAGAGAAAGGCAACAGAAAGGGAGGCCCTATCTGGCTATTGCCCATCTGTTCTAACAACAAGATGGCGGGGGGAGAGAGAATGCTGAGGTTTCCAACAGTTTTAATGTGTTTTAATTTCGTATTTTTAATAGAATTATTTAATTTTTTTTGAACTTTTAAATCAAATAGATTTTAGCTGTTGTTATTCTTATTTGCTGTCAGGTCAACTTGGCTTATGGCAAACCTGTGAATGAGCACCATCCAAGAGCCTCAGTTATCGGCTGCCGTGCTCAGGTCTTGCAGACACAGAGCTTAATTGAGTCAATCTACCTGAAATGCAGTCTTCCTCTTTTCCTGCTGCTTTCCACTTTACCAAGCATTATCATCTTTTCCAATGAGATGCATTATCTCACACTATGTCCAAATCATGTTAGTCTCAGATTAGTCATCTTCACTTCCATTGAGAATTCGTGTTTTCAGTTAGTTTATTTATTATATTTGTATGCCGCCTTTCTCCCAGAGTGGGACCCAAGGCAGCTCCCAACAATATATTAGAAACATTAAAAACATTTTAAACAATTAAAAACATTAAAAAACATATAAAATTATAAAAACCTAAAAAGAAGTTAATAAATAAAGCTCCCCAGCTCATATGAAAGCCTACTTAAAAAGAAATGTTTTAGTCTGCCAGCAAAAGGAGAGCAGGGAGGGGACCCGCCCAGCTTCCCGTGGAAGAGCGTTCCACAGGGTGGGAGCAGCCACTGAGAAGACTCTCTCCTGTGTCCTCATCAGGTGAGCCTGGGACAGTGGCAGGACCAAGGGAAAGCCTTCCCCAACCTATCTTAGGGCTCTAGCAGGTTTGTACAGGTAGATACCGTTTTTCAGATAGCCTGGACCTAAGCCATATTGCCATAATTCAGCTATGGTTTTTAGCTATACTTTATTTTCAATTTGATGTGAGCTGCCTTGGTCCCATATCAGAAGGTGGGATATATGTACGATAAATAAATAGGTTATTGAAATATCACACATGTATTTACTAGATGTATGTGCTGTGAATACAAATGCTATGGATGCAAAAATTCTGTTCCTCAAACATAATGGTGCTTTTGACCTTTGCTGAGGACATGGCTGAAGTATGAATTGCAGTACGGTGGACCCTCTGGAGGTTCAGTATGCTCAGAATGGGATGCTGTAGGCAGCTGATGTTTAACTTTCTTGTTGCAGGAAGGGACACATAGCTACAGTAGGATCATCTAGAGAAGAATACCATTATTTCCCAGCTCAAGCTTTTTTATTAAACTGTTTAGTGCAGAAACATTGTGGCAACCAGATGCTGAAAGTTTATATTTCTCCAGCCTTGCTTCATCAACCTCTAAAACAGTGGTTCTCAACCTGTGGGTCCCCAGATGTTTTGTAGACTTCAGCTCCCAGAAGCCCTGAGCATTGACCATTGTGGCTGGGGCTTCTGGGAGCTGAAGTCCACAAACATCTGGGGACCCACAGGTTGAGAACCACTGCTCTAAAAGCTGATGCTATTAAAAAAAAAACAACCCAAACTTTCAGGTAGAATGAAGATGAGGAGGAAAAGAGAGGTTGGGTGAGCATATGAATCTAAAAGGTTTTGTTAACAGAGGTATGCCTGTACGTCTTTAATCTGGCATGAAGCATTATTGGGAATGAGTGGGTAGGTGAGAAGCAACCTTGCATCAGAACTTTACATAATTTGAGTATAGGTTTGATACATAAAGGCAATACTGGTCAGTAGTTCTAAATGCCATAGATAAAAACTTGACAATAGTTCTGATATGGAGGTGGTAATCATAAGTCTTTCTAGATGTTGCCAGACTGTGTAAATCATGACAGCTTTAGCCAGGAAAGCCCATAGTGAGGAGTGCTGTGAGCTGCAGATCCACAGCCCCTGGGGCGGCTGCATGATTTCCACCCTAGCTCTAATGACAGTGAATGAAACTAGGGTTGGGGGCAGCAACAGGGTCAAATCTCTGTGGTTCCTTGGAGGACTTAACGTAGTGCTCCCCCAACCCAGTCATTGTTCACCTTCATCTAGTTCCTTCATAACTACCCCACCTCTATTGAAATGAAGGAGGCCAGGTTCATAGTGGCAGAACATTATTGGCAGGCATTTGACTGCTCTGTAGGAGTTGCCCTCAATTTCCCCATTCTCTTTGTGGTCTTCCTCCCAGGCTGTCTCCCATCTCTCTTCTGCAATACCAGAGTATTTTAGATAAGAAATCTGACAGACTCACTGTAATGACTCCTGTTGAGCTAATCACTGCAACAAATTTGGTCTCTGGGGAAGAATGTATGGCCCTCCAGATCTTGTGGGATTGTACCTCTCACTATTCCTCAGGATGGGCTAGGGTAGGTGGAAGATGCAGTCTGTACACTCTGTGTAGCTACATACATTCCCTGCACCTCATTTATTTGGGCCTGCTTTTGGTGGTAATCAAGTTATATGATTTATAAAATGAAATGGTTTTATTTTGCTATTTTTCCTCATGATTCAGTGCCAATATTTGTCTCTTTCTGTCTGTATCAGGATCTACTCCTGGTGTCTTAGGGTGTGACAGGAAGTCCAAGTGTGTTTGAAGTGTATTTGGGTACTGAAACATTAAGCAAGAGCTTTGCTATTTAAATAGTTGTCCTCACGCTTGCAGTTGTGAGACAAAAAACTTAACTGTCTATTTATAGTAAATGATACTAGCCATATTTCTGAGGGCATGGGCAGATGAATCTATAGAGAGAGTGTTAATTGGTATTGGGGGGGAAGTCTGTCAGAGAAAGAGTGATGATTACCCCCCCCTCTTGTTTTGGGTTAAAACTGTTTAACCCAAAATAATACTACATATTCTATGCTGAGTTTATGTTATATACCAGTGGTTCTCAACCTGTGGGTCCCCAGATGTTTTTGGACTTCAGCTCCCAGAAGCCCCAGCCACTATGGTCAATGCTCAGGGCTTCTGGGAGCTGAAGTCCAAAAACATCTGGGGACCCACAAGTTGAGAACCACTGTTATATACAAATGTAGATCTCTTTATAATTGCTGAATCATTACATACTGTTAAATGAATGTGTCTGTGTGTGTGTATTTATGTTTTCAGGACTGCTAGTAGCAGTCTTTAAATACAAACATGCCACACGTACAGAACTGTGAGCTTAGTGTGCATGTTCAGTCCATCCTCAGTTGAACTGACATGTGCCAATTGCACAGAAAAGAACTCAGTGGCCATCTCTGTTTCCCAAAATGCCTCTGGGCATTGTTCTCAGTCTCCCACTGCATCTGGGGTGTGTAAAGTGTAGGTCATGGGCCGCATGTGGCCCTTGGGAACCTTGTGTGAGACTGTGAGCGTCCTATAAGCCCATTGAAAAACCCAGATCCTCCCCCTTTTTTTTTTTAAAAAAGGGCTGATTAGGGGATTATTTTTTTAGCTTGCAACTGTCCAAATTTTTCAAAGCCACCTAAAAAGGCAACAGTTTGTGCCACTAATGCCCCTAGCCCCTCAAATCTCCCCAAAACAAAAAAGAATAAAATCATCCAAAATGACAGCCAGAACTGACATCACATCAGTTCAGGTGTGCTGAAACAGACTGCTGTGACCTGCTATGTGGGCGCAGGAAGTTAAAATTGACCCTGCCCTGTTTACAGTTGTCCATTTCTGCCCTATACCATGGACCAAAATGTGTTTTTGAGGAAATGGATATGATGGCTCCTGTAGCTGCCTCATGAGATTTTTCTCTCCCTAACATTGCTGACTGTCCATGTAGCAAGTATAGATGGAATGGAGACCCCCTTAAAAATAAATAAATCTGGACTTTCTGTTGAGGGGAGTCACCTTTGGCCTGTTGGCTATGGGGAGAGGAAATGACAACTTTCTTGGATGTTTGCTTCTCTGCTTAGCAGTGAGTTCTTTAAAATTGTTTTTAAGAAACGCCATGCCAGTTTTGACCTTTGATATCTATCCAACCACGCTGAGTGCTTTGCAGATTTCTTTGTTGTGGACTGGATGTTAGTATTCATTTCTTTGAAAGTTTCCTTTCTATAATTATTTAAATGCTATTGAAAATGCTGCCTGTTGCAGAAAATCTTGGGAAAAAGCAGAGATAGTACGATGAAAGCAGAAGGCCAGTTTGAATTTTGGACTACAGCTCTGGAGACCTGGGTCTGAATCCTCACTTGGCCGTAGAAACCCGCAGAGTGACTTTGGATAAGCCACATACTCAAGCTCAGATGAAGGGAAAGACAGCCCCCTTCTGAACAGATTTTGCCAAGAAAACTTTGTGGTAGATTCACTTTAAGATCACAATAAATCAACAATGACTTGAAGGAGCACAGTAACAACAACAATGATGAAGATTCCCAAGATTTACAGAAAGGAGCAAGTAATCACTTAAATAGAAATTGTTTCTTAAAACTCACATTTTCCTTTTAAGAAAACAGTGACTGATTTGAGTATTGCTTGTCATTCAGTAACAATAGTTGGTGATGGCTGAACCCTGGCCTCTGTAATTTGAATCGTCCTGCCAAGGCCCGAGGTTGTTTCCCGACCATGGCTAACCAGATGAAACTGCTCCGGAGAGTTTTCTTTCTCTTTGTGTTGAGCAACTGGTATTCAGAAATTACTGTCTCTGGACAGGGAACTAACTCATGGCCATTGTTGTCTTTCTCCTGCTGCATGGTGAAAAAAGGCTATTCTAGGGCAAACAAGAGGACCTCTGATCTGAAATGTATTTGAGAATGGAATGACAGCCCCTCTCCCAATATTATAGTTTGTATGGCTGGAGGAGGAGAGCAAAATTTCATCAGGCATTGTTTCCACAATTAGCCCCCGTCGCCACTTTTCCAAAGCTGCTTTTTTTTTTCAAAGTAAGTAAAGCATACAGGTACAAAACATTCCAAAGGAGTGCCACTTTAGTTAGGTGGTCAAGTCAAAAGTTGTGGTAAAATTTGTACTTTCATGGTGGCTTATGTACGTTGAGTCTTTGTTTACTGGTCATGAATTTGCATTCAGCTTTGACCTACTCTTTGTTAAACCAGCATCAGTATTTACCATAGCATTTATCAGTGGTGTCTGTAAATTTGTTTGATTATATGAAGGACTGGCAAAAAGCAACGAGGCATCAGTTGTGAATCTGTATTCAGAAGTAGGCTCAACCCACCTTGGAGAGAATTGCTCCTAAATTAGGGCACATGGGATTGTAATCTTAATTTAAAGTCAGACTGAACTGCAAGATGTTCTGGGTTCTTTTTCTCAGGAAAAAAAAATGGGGAGAATGTAGGAAGAGAATGAAGGAAGAATAATTAAGATGATTTTCCTGGCATGTGTTAATGTTAAAGTGCATGTTTTATCAAACCGTTCGAGCAAAATGATTTTTTTAAAATACACTGTGCATGGAACTTTAGAATCTAGCATAAACTGGCTTAATTTGTTGATTAAAATTAACTGACCATAGCTGAAGGTTGCTTGGAAAAGTGCTGCTTTTGGTCTATCTATCAGTTGATTGCCATATGAAGCTAATTTATGCATTGCTTGTTGACATCTTGAGTTAATTTGAGTTGTTGTTTTTGAAAACTACATCATTTCGTTAGAGAATCTTTGGGTATTGCATTATCAATTCAGCACACCAGTTGATTGTGTTGGGGGTCAAATGGCAAAATAATTGGTTTAAGGTGGTTATAACTGTTTGAAGCATATCTTCACTTCCTGGATCTACCGCTTGAGCTGGCAAGATTATGAAATCTCCCTTATTTCCTGGATTTAACTGTGCTAAGACAGATAAGTAGTGCTAGCAGAAAACTGGTATATCTCTATACAGGCAGTGTATTTAAGTGCAATTCCAGGTAAGCTCAGAAAATGCATTCAACATTTAAAGAGATGTCAAACTTTAATTGTATTGATTTTTGAATAATTATTTTGCCATTCATGCTCTTTATAATCAAAGCAGTTTAGTCTGTACTTGGCTCATTTTGTTTTGCAGCAGCCCAGTGATGCCATGGAAAATGTCATCTGTTGCTAAAAATTCATCTAGCTTCCTGCATTCTTAATTATGTTGTTTACAAAGTTGCACATGAAATGACAATTTTGTTAGTTGATTGCGTGGTTTTGCCCAGCAAACTATATACCTGTTCAGCACTAATTCTGCCTTAGCCACTTCTGTTTGCTTACTTTTGAAAATCGTCATGACAGTACTGGAACATCATTATCTCTTTTGGAACACTGACCTTCCTGAGTAAGGATGGTGGGTTTGTGTCCCACAGGAGATTTTTTTTTAATGCATTTGCATTCTCTCTTGTCAGTTTTGGTTCATTGGTTCATGTCGGAACCAATGACACTGTGAGCAGCAGCTTTTACCACATTGCAAAGTACTACGAGCTTATGGGGACGAAGCTTAAGGACCTTGGTGCACAGGTGGTCATTTCGTCTCTCCTCCCTGTTCAAGGATATGGCGCATGTAGGGAAAGGGCAGTAACAGAGGTCAACAACTGGCTCCGCACGTGGTGCCGCTGGCAACGGTTTGGGTTTTTGGAACATGGCCTGAATTTCCATGAACGTGGGCTTCTGGTGAGGGATGGGCTGCTCTTCACGGAACTTGGCAGGAATGTTTTTGGAAACAGTCTCTCAAGGAGGATTAAGAGGTCTTTAAACTAAGTTCCGCTGGGGAGGGAGACAATATTATTCAGGGAAAAGACTCGGCGAGCGTAGGGGGAAAGGCCCAATTGATACTGGACAAGTAGTACAAGTGGCCAATGGCAGGAGGAGTAGAAACAATAGTACAGGACTTGCAGAAAGGGCCCGGGGACTTAAGTGTCTATACACTAATGCACGGAGTATGGGAAACAAGCAGGATGAATTTGAACTCCTAGTACAACAAAATAAATATGATTTGATAGGCATCACTGAGACCTGGTGGGATGAGTCTCATGATTGGAATATAGGAATAGAGGGGTATAGCCTATTTTGTAAAAATAGACCAAATAAGAAAGGAGAAGGAGTAGCCTTGTATGTCAAGGATGTTTTCACCTGTGAAGAGATCCGGGACTTAAACCCAGAAAGCCAGGTCAAGAGCATTTGGGTAAGAATTAAGGCAGCGAGAAACAATAGGGATATTCTGGTGGGGGTTTACTACAGACCTTCAACCCAGGCTGAGGAGTTTCATGACGCCTTCCTCAACCAAATGACTGCACATTCAAGGAGGAGAGATACAGTAATAATGGGAGATTTCAATTACTCAGATATATGCTGGCAGTCAAACTCTGCCAAGACAGCAAGGTCCAGCAAGTTCCTTGCTTGTCTTGCAGACAACTTCATGGTCCAGAAGGTGGAAGAGGCCACAAGGGGATCAAATATTCTAGATCTGATCCTGACCAACAGGGATGACCTTGTTAATGAGGTAGAAGTGGTTGGATCTTTAGGGGGGAGTGACCACGCCCTATTGGAATTTGGCATTCAGTGGGAAGGAGAAGATAAGTGTAGCCAGACACTCATCTTAGATTTTAAAAAAGCGGACTTCTGTAAACTTAGGGAGCTGCTGGCTGGAATTCCGTGATCAAGAATAGTGAAAGGGAAAGGAGTTCAGGAGGCATGGGAGTTCCTTAAAAAGGAGATACTGAAGGCAAAGTCTAAAACTGTGCCAATAAGGAGGAAAAATGGAAGGAATCTGAAGAAACCAGAATGGTTGACTAAAGAACTCTCAGCTGAGCTAAATGTTAAGAGAAACATGTACAGGAAATGGAAGAAGGGGGAAACTACCAAAGAAGACTTTAAGCAAGTAGCCAGGAGATGTAGGGAGGAGGTCAGAAAGGCTAAAGCACAGAATGAACTTAGGCTGGCCAGAGACATTAAAAACAATAAAAAGGGCTTTTTTAAATATGTCCGCAGCAAAAGGAAAAAGAAGGAGACGATAGGGTCACTGCGCAGAGAAGATGACAAATTACTCACAGGGGGAAGAGAAAAGGCAGAACTACTTAACACCTTCTTTGCCTCAGTATTTTCCCAGAAGGATACAAGTACTCAACCCGGCGGTTGGGGAGCAGGTGAGGAAGCAGGGGAAATGAGGCATGTAATAGGTAGAGAGGTGGTACAGGAATATCTGGCCACACTGGATGAATTCAAGTCTCCAGGGCCAGATGAATTGCATCCTAGGATATTAAAAGAGCTGGCAGAGGTCATTTCGGAACCGCTTGCTATAATCTTTGAGAAATCATGGAGGACAGGAGAAGTTCCAGCAGACTGGAAGAGAGCAAATGTTGTCCCCATCTTCAAGAAGGGAAAAAAAGAGGACCCAAATAATTATCCTCCAGTCAGCCTGACATCAGTACCTGGAAAGATCCTGGAGCAGATCATTAAGCAGTCAGTTTCTAATCACTTAGAAAGCAAGGCGGTAATCACGAGAAGTCAACATGGATTTCTCAAAAATAAGTCATGCCAGACTAATCTTATCTCTTTTTATGATAGAGTTACTAGCTTGATAGATGAAGGGAATGCTGTGGATGTAGCATATCTCGATTTCGGTGAGGCCTTTGACAAAGTTCCCCATGACATCCTTGCAAAGAAGCTAGTAAAATGCGGTCTGGACAGGGCTACTGTTAGTTGGATTTGTAATTGGTTGACCGACCGAACCCAAAGGGTGATCACGAATGGCTGCTTTTCATCCTGGAGAGAAGTGACTAGCGGGGTGTCACAGGGTTCTGTCCTGGGCCCAGTGCTGTTCAATATTTTTATCAATGATTTGGATGAAGGAATAGAGGGCATGCTCATCAAATTTGCAGATGACACCAAATTGGGAGGGGTTGCTAATATGCCAGAGGACAGGTTCAAAATTCAAAATGACCTGGATAGATTGGAGAGCTGGGCCAAGGCTAACAAAATGAAATTCAACAGAGGGAAGTGTAAGGTCCTACGCTTAGGTAGAAAAAAATGGAATACAGAAATATAGGATGGGGGACACATGGCTGGATAACAGTACATTTGAAAGGGATCTAGGAGTCTTCATAGACCACAAGCTGAACATGAGTCGGCAGTGTGATGCGGCAGCCAAGAAAGCCAATGCAATTCTTGGCTGTATCAATAGGAGTATGGTGTCTAGATCGAGGGAGGTACTGGTACCACTCTACTCTGCCTTGGTTAGACTTCATCTTGAATACTGTGTCCAGTTCTAGGCACCCCAATTCAAGAAGGACATGGTCAAGCTGGAGCAAGTCCAGAGGAGGGTGACCAAAATGGTGAGGGGCCTGGAAGCCATGTCCTATGAGGATAGACTTAGAGAGCTGGGTATGTTTAGTCTGCAGAAGAGAAGGTTAAGAGGGGACCTGATAGCCATGTTTAAATATTTGAAGGGATGCCATATAGATGAGGGAGAGGGCTTGTTTACTGCTGCTCCAGAGACCAGGACAAGGAGCAATGGATTCAAGCTGCAGGAAAGGAGATTCCACCTGAACCTCAGGAAGAACTTCCTGACAGTCAGGGCTGTCCGGCAGTGGAATATGCTGCCTCGGAGTGTAGTGGAGTTTCCTTCCTTGGAGGTGTTTAAGCAGAGGCTAGATGGCCATCTGTCGGGAGTGCTTTGAGGGTGTTCCTGCATGACAGGGGGTTGGACTGGATGGCCCGTGTGGTCTCTTCCAACTCTACATTTCTATGATTCTATGATTTTGCAGCCTCTTAAAATCTCTTGAACTTTTATAAGCATACCAGGAGTGAATTGGGGATGCTCATAGTTTTAACTGACTGACCAATACAAGAAAGAAGAGGGAGAATTTTTTTTTTAAACTTACATCATTTTTGTGTAGTTTTTGGACTGTCTTGAACATGCCAATGCATTCTCAAAGATGACATAAGCCAGTATTGTAATTTATTTTTATAAGCAATTATGTTTTTTCACACGAGTGCTGGAAGGCCACCTTTTAGCATGTTAAAAGTAAAATAAGTCTTAACTGCAATAACAAAGCCACAACCTAATTGATCTGTGGATATACAGGAGTGCGTTTTTAAAAAGGCAAAGGGGTCTTCTTTGGATTCGCTGTCCTTTGTGCCCAGTGGACATGAAAAAAATTGGGGTGGGAGTAGATAGAGTATGAAATGATTGCAGTTATGGCTTTATGCAAATCACACTCTCTCAGCCTCAGAGGGAGGCAAGGGCAAACCCCTTCTGAACAAATCTGGCCAAGAAAACCCCATGAAAGGTTTTTCTTAGGATCATCATGGGCTGAAAAAGACTTGAAGACACAAAACATCAAATGGTGCAGGTGGATTGAGTAGGGGTGGTTAATATTAGTATAAGGAAATGTTTGTGTGCATTTTGGGGCAGATAGGAGCTAGTGCTTGCTACGAGATTTAAGGGACGTTCTGCAGCAGTTTAATAAAATATTTGAAATACAGTCAGCCCTCCACATTCACTAGGGCTAGGGCAGAGGACCCCTGCAAAAGTGGAAAAGTTGCAAATATCAAAAGCTGTCTGTGTATCTGTGGAAAGGGAACTGAGGTGTGGTGGGGAGAGCAGGCACCCAGGGTCCAAACCAGGCCAGGGAAAGGAGAGGGAAGGGGATGTTGGCCCTGTACTTCCTCTCTCTTGCCTGTTTCCTTCCTTGAGTGTGTGGGGACATCGGGAGAGGGTTTGTAGTACTGAAAAATTGGACTGTGAGCATCATTATGTGGCTGAACAGTAGCTGGTGAAGGAGGAGGAGTACCAGAGGTGGGTTTTTAAAGGGCTTAATGGCCTGATGGGAGCCACTGAGAAGGAAAGTTCCCCCAGAAAAGAAATGCCTGAGGTGGGAGAGGCAGGGGTTGGAGAAACTAGCAAATAATCAAAAAATAATAATCAAAAAATCCATGAAAGTCAAACCCACAAAGGCAGAGGGCTGACTATACTAGATTCTTGTTCGTCCTGTAGAATGCTATAATTTTCCCTAACACTGTAATCTTGCTAGTGTTGACCTGGTGCTTTTATCTATATTAGATAAATGCTTAATTGTTTGGGGCTAATAGATCTACTGAGGATGGCTCTGAATAAAATTGTTTCAAAAATATGTGTCTGATGATTTGTCTTAGACCTTCAGATCCTGATTCCATATTCCACTGTAATGTTATGGTTTACTAACTTATGGAGCAGTTGTTCCAGGGGAAGTAAGAGAGGGATTCCCTGAGGAATGTGTCTTAGTTCTCCAGATGCAGCCAGTCTGGGTTGAAGGTGATGGAGTGTGTGCAGATGGCATGTGTAAGAAGTATGTAACGTGATTTTCTGGTTTACTCTTGATTCCTTCACCTGCAGAAAAACATCCATTTCTCTTCCTCTAGAGAGCTAACATTATTGGCTTGTTAAACCAGCATGAAATGATATTGAATTTAAAGGACCTTTTGTGGCAAAGCTGTTAGAACTTGCTGTCACAACTCTTTTAAGTTTTGATTAGGAACAGTATTTACAACTCAGGGAAACAATGTGCTGCACATTATCACCTACAAGTTCATATAAAAATACTAGGGATCTCTGCACTAAAATTTACCCTGGTTGTATTCAGCCGGATCCAGTTAGACTCAAGTAGTGCATAGCTCTTCCGCAATGTTATGCATGCCAAGCAGTTTCTATTCTAGACAACTTGTTTATTTGTGTGTAGGGGGGAGCATTTTGTTACTCTGTTTAATGTTAGAACTAAAATGTTTTTTAAAGCTAGATTTGGGGGAAAAAATGAAAGAGAATCACATTGCTGAGGCTCTGCACTGTCTTAATATATGTGAAATCCTACCTTCCATTCACATTTAAGCAAGATGACTAAAAGCAGTGATCATTACTAGGCCCTGTAGTGGGAATTTAGAGAACTATAACTTTGTAGGCCTATAGTAGGGTCTAAATGTCCCGAAGGCACAAGATCTCATCAGATCCTCAAAGGTAAATAGGGTCAGCCCCGATTAGTACTTGAGTGGGAAACTGCCAATGAACAGCAGGGGCTGTAGGCTATATTTCAGACGAAGGAGCTGGCAAAACCACTTCTGACTATTCCTTACCTACAAAAATCCTATGAAATTCATGGGTTCACCGTAAGTCAACAGGTGACTTGAAGGCACATACAAACAACCACATATAGTACTAGAAAGCTGGAATGTTAATTTTGAAAAATGCTGACTGGCATCCTATTAGTTACAATGTCGCACATTAGATTTATGACTGTGTAACTGTTTCCTATTGACATTTATGATTGTGGTACCATTGCCAAGATTATAAATGCCTCTGAAGCCCACCTTTGAGCCAGACAAGCATCCTGAGTGATGGAGTTCTGTGATGCTGCCGAGCAGGCGGTTACAGAGTGATTTGAGCCCTCTTGCCCACAAATGACGGTACAAGGAGCAGAAGCAGGGACCCGTGCAGGGTTCTGTCGCAACTCTTTGTCACACCATTGATCCTTGGTGGAAGAGGGATGGCCATTTTTTCGCCTAGGACTTGCCTCACCAGCACCACAGAACTCTATCACTTGGGGTGTCTGATTGCATTTTTTTAAGATGATTTTCAGGGATCAGATCAGAAGAAGCTACACAGCTCTGATATCATAGCTATGCCTCTGAGGCAGGATTTTGACCACTATTTTTTTGTTTTAAGAAATGCCTTTCCTTCTCAGTCGTATTAAGGATTTTGCTAAATTGGCAATGACTTCAATTTTCATTTTGTTTTAGAAATCATATAGAAGTATAAGATAGCATCAAGATACTTTATTACTTCAGTGGTCTCTTTGTTGCTGTTTTAACACTTTATATTACTGTATAGCTGGAAAAGTGTGGTAATAATAATCTAGGTAATAATCTAATATATAAAAGTCAAAGTTTGTCTGTTGGTGTCAGATGAGAAGGCCTCATATAATTGGCTTTGGTAGGCAAAGACCTCATATGATTGGCTGGCTGTGAAGATTCTATGGAATCTTGGAGTTTGCGGTTTAGGGAGAGGCCTTTAGAATTCTCAACCAGAGATCTCTTGGGCCTAGCTGGTTGCATTGGAGACAAGCCCTAGCATCAGGGAGGAGGGCAGCGTATTCCCTCAGAAACCCAATGTCTGTATGTTTATAACTCTGAATACAGATTGGATTAGGGAATATGGGGAAAAGCTGTCAACTATGTCTGTCTTGAATAGGCCAGCAGGTTGTTATGGAGAGGAGGCCTAGCATCAAGGAGGAGGGCAGTGTAATTACCTCAGGAACCAAACCTCCTCATGTTAATAACATAATGTATGTTAATAACGTAACATAATGGATTGCAGAATATAGGGAAAAGTTACAGGTACTGAACAAGACAGTTTGGGAAATTAGAGACATAGGATCTGAAATCTTTCTAACAAGTATTACCTATGAGAAAATAAAATCCTGGGCAACACTGGGTATATGCGCTAGTAGGTAATAAAATAGGTGCTACTGCACAAGGTATAGTGAATGTATGCTTGTGAAGTCTACCTGTATGAAAATTATATTGCTTTTTTAAAAAAATCCACACAGATGGAATTATAGTGGTAAAGACACTGGAGTGGGTAGAATGTAGTAAGATGTAAAAACTGGGAAAAATGCAATACCCTCTGGATAGTATGGGAAGTTGATTTGTTGCTTGTAGCAAAAGAACAATAATTTCTTAGGAGCCATTTGTACAGAAGCACGTCAGGTTTTACTGGTGATCTAAGCCTGGAAAAGTTACTTTTTTGAACTATAATTCTCAGAATTCCCAGGCAGCATAGCCACTGGGAGTTATTGGCCAAAAATGGAAGTTTCCCAGTCTCTTCTGGGAAGAAACAAGCATGAATTTCCCAAATGTTAAGATTATTTTCTTTTTCAAAATACTTTTCCTGTCTTAATTTCTTTTAGGAGGACCGCCCAGGAAAATTCTCCATGAATGTACGTCACAATGATGATGACCGACCAAATCCCACTGGAGTTGCCATCATTGCTGAATGGGGAGGTAGCCATGATGCCTCACTTAGTCAATGGAGATGGGACACAGCAGGTCAGTAAATTTTGGTGGCTGAAATGTTCTCTTGGTTTTCTTAAATGATTCTGGAATGCATAAACTACAGCATTTCTTAGCAGTGTGACTTAACAGCCTGTATCTTTGTTTGTCTGCTTCTGAGACTGAAACATTTACTTGCTTGGACTCAGACTCCCAGAATTGTTTTGAAAAGTGACTGGTTCTGTTACTTACTATGGATTTCACAAAGTAGCCTGTTGACTTCCTCATTACCATGAAGAAAGCATTACTTGTTATATTACTTGTGGCACTGCTCGTTATTTCCCCACTATTTTCTGTTAGTCAGAATTGCATACTTGAAAAATTCTCATGAAAATCCTTATATAAAGGCCCCTAAAATAATCACATAATAACTAGAAATCATCACTCATTATACCAATAAAGCAATTTTTTTCTTACTTCTTTGGTAATTTTTCGAATGCACCTTTATTATCAGTCCTCCCTCCACACTTGCGAGTTTTACCTTCGCAAACTTGATTATTCGCAAGGCAACCATTTGCCTTCCCCTTCTCCAGCTCCCATTCCCCTACCCTTTGTCTGGGCACGTGCGTCTTCCTCCACACACAAAAGGCAAAAGGCTGGGCAAAAGGCAAGCAAATGTCAGGGGGAAGCCCCGTCTGTGTGCTTTCTCCAGTTATGTCACTGCTCTCAGGCAAAATGCAAATGAATGGAGCAGGGAAGCACATGCATCACCCATAAACCTGCAAGGTAATGCGCCTGGGCAAAAGGCAAGGGAATTGCGGTGGGAGGAGGGACACGAGCCTCATCTCCTTGTGCAAGGCTGCCCCAACCAATTTGCTTGCCTTGCCTGGGCTTCTAGAAGGAAGGCACACATGCCCAGGCAAAAGGTAAGAAAACAGGTGGGGGAGCATCAGGGACACACCTTCTCTGTAGACAGGGTTGCTCCCTTCCATTCCATTGCCTTTTGCTTGGGCTTGGACAAAGAAGGCACGTGCACTCAGGCAAAAGGCAAGGGAATGGGCAAGGGGAGCCCTGGAAATGAGAAGGGAAGCAGTCGATCAGATGTAGGGGGAGTTATTTGCAATTTTTTGACTAGAACTCAGGGGTTCTATGTCCTGAACCCTCATGAAAGTTTAGAGGTGACTGTACTGCCAAAAGGATTAGTTCCATGTTACAGGATTAGTAGTAATTTGTTACTTCCACACTCTGGCCTTGTGCTACATTCTGTAATGTGGGCATGTTGGCTGGGAGATTCTGGACATTTAAGCTTAAAAAAGTTACTTTCCAGAGTTTTGATTTACTTAAAAGTAAATCCCTCTAGATAAAATTGAATTAATTCTCAGGTAACAAGGAAAGACTTCAGTCTTAATGAGTGTGTATTTCACCTATTCTCTCTTTCTCTATGGACAGAGTTCAAACTAGTGTACGTTCAGTTCCTAGAAAAACATCTGCCAGACAGGCCAAGGCCAAACTCCAATCTCCTTAGCTTCAGCAGTGTTATCTGCACTATTTGCTTTCAGACCAGAGCATAAGACAACGTTTGTACATTAGTGCTCCTCATCAGGAGACCACTTTATTTTCATTTTCCTCCCTTGGAAGTTTCACATGGCTAATTTGTGAGGGGAGATAGGAACACAGCAGGACAGAAATAATAAAAAACCAAGATGGGTTGGGTTGTGGGTGTGGGGATTGGGAAATGAACAGAGTCCTAATTTTGGAACATCTGATTGCGCGTTTCTTTTTACTCAGACACAGACTATGCTAGATGGTCATTGCAAATTGAACAGAGATCAAAAGACATCAAGCCTTGTTTCATGGTCCTGACCAGAGAATTATCTATATTGCATAATCATAAATTGAGAGGATGAACAAGTATAAGTGAAATGGATGTTGCATGAATAAGGCTTAAATCGGTTCTGTGAATCTGATGCATACTGAAGAAGTGTTCTTCAGGATGTTAGTTTTTGTTCCGCTTGACTGAGGGCCTGTTGGTATTGACGATGGTTCTGCGGGACAAAATACACTTTTCTTCTGGCAAAACTGAACAGAAGCTGAGTAGGTTCTAAACTGTTGTGCAAAACATATTTTTGTTGTTGTTCTGAAATCAAAATAAGCCTTGGCTTCTGGTAGCTTCTGTGTCAGTGGGTGATCAGTCTACTCTTGTACCATTTCCGCACTACACTGTTATAGTGCTATTATTCCACTTTCAACATCCTATGGAATCCTGGGGTTTGTAGTTTAGGGCGAGGCCTTTAGAATTCTCAGTGAGTGAGCTCTTTGGCCTCAGTAAACTACAAACCCCAGAATTCCACAAGATGTGGAAAGTGGAATAATAGCGCTATAACAGTGTAGGGTGGAAATGGCCTTGATATTAGTGGAGAGTTTAAAGTTGCTATCCAAAGTGCTGAACTCTCTTCTCCAGATAGGTTCAGTACCTTGGATAGTTCCTTTAAAATTCAGACTAAAATTCCAGAGCCAGTTTCCTGCCCCACTGACATAGATGCCACCAGCCACCACCAGGGATATATAGGTGTTGAAAGAAATATTTTATATGATTAGGATGCTTTATTCCTCCTTCTCCAGAGTCGTGGCCGGGGCGACATAAACCCAATATCTGTTGGGATGTTTTGAAATGTCAACAAAGGCATATTGTCCACTACTGTTTCTGATTGGCAGCCAGGGTTGCCAGAGTGAAAAACAAAGAGGGCTTCTGTTCCTTTAATGGTGCTGTAGAAGAGGGAATTTCCACAGGTGGTGCTTGTTAATTGGCTGCCTCTACTACACAACCAGTAGAGGGATAGGAGCCCTCTCTAGTTTTCACTCTGACAGTCCAACTGGCATCAGTTTTCATTTTGGCTCTCCAAGGTCTTTCCCACTTCTGTAACTTGAGAACTTGTTTTAAAAACTAAGGCCAAGAATAAAACCCTGGACTTTTCACCCTAGCCTGAGAGTAATGAGTTTCAGAACCCTAATTCCACCTGTTCAGCCCAGCTAGAGTAGTCCCAGCTACAGTTAGTCACAACCGGAGTTTAATTGAATCAGTTAAATTTACATATGTATTAATTAGGTTTACAGTGGCCCCTCCATACTCACAAGGGTTGAGGGCACAGTACCCTTGCAAAAATGGAAAAATTGTGAATAACTCCTCCCTGTGATCCCCTTTCCATTCCCTTCTGCGGTTTTGGCACAGACTCTTCCTTCTCCACACAGGGGCCAGAGGCAAGGGAGCGAGAGAGGAGTGCTCTAGAGGGGAAAAAGAAGGAGCATGTGTGCCCCCCATTGCCTTACCTTTTGCTTTGGCATGCTTGCCTCCTTTCTCCACCCCGGCAAAACACAGGGGAATGGGAGGAGGAGAATGGGGCAGGAGAGGTTCTGGCACCTTACAAATAATCACATTTGCAAAAGTCAGACTTGCAAATGTGGAGGGAGGACTGTACTTACCATTGATTCAGTGAATCCTCTTGGAATTCACAATTGGATATAGGACAAGGAGCAATGGATTCAAGCTACAGGAGAAGAGATTCCACCTAAACTTCAGGAAGAACTTCCTGATGGTCAGAGCTGTTTGGCCGAGGAATATGCTGCTTCAGAGTGTGGTGGAATCTCTTTCTTTAGAGGTTTTTAAGCAGAGACCAAACGGCCATCTGTTGGGAATGCTTTCCTGTGTGTTCCTGCATAGCAGGGGGTTGGACTGGATGGCCCCTGTGGTCTCTTCCAACTCTATGATTCTATGTCATAATTGCCCATGTCACATTTGGATGGTGGGCCAGTAAGAGTGCAAGAGTAGCATTATGAGTGAGAACAAACTGACTTTATTGGTATATAAGAAGTAATGCTTCTTTCCAAAAGGCATTTTAGGGGCATGTTGACAGCAGATTTTCAAATTTCATATTATTTTCTTATTATTTTCTTATTCTCCCAAGTGAGAAAAGTAAGAAGAAGAACAACAACAAAACACACACTCAAAGAGCAATGTAATGGATGATATTCGAAGTTACTCTTCAACATTTGACAGGAAGGAAAAAAACAGACAACAATGAAAGAATTACCCCCTAACAGCCATAATTATTAATAGGAACAAATTTTTAAAAACACTAAGTTTCCAAGCTCTATTTTCTGTCTGCAAAGCATGAGCTGTAGCACTGACTCATGGCTTGTCGTTCTGGTCTCATTCATCGCCTGACTTTTTGCAGCTGCTGACATCAAATATGGTCTAAGAACCCTTTTTCCTTTCCACCTACCACCAGCTGGCTTAAAAAAAAGAAAAGAAAAAAAGGCAGCTTCCTTGTGCCTACGGAGCTGGGTGTTGTTCAAAACAAAACCTAGAAGCTGGTGAATGAAAACAACAAGGATGTTCCCAGTGAGTTAACATCTAAGTAAAAGAAGAAGCGTATGTGATAGTAACATAAAAATATATAAACTTGATATATTTGTACTGAACTTCCATCTTTGTATGTTTTAAATGAACATGCTTAATGTTTCTTGTGGAAGAAACAACACAAAGAGGAAATTCTAAAAATCCTCAGCTGCTGATCATGAGCAGCTCAACTCAGAACTGAATCAACCTAGGGATGCTGCTGCTGATCCGGGATGCAGTTTAAATTGCGTTTTTGGGTACAGGTATTCAGCACAGTTTCAATAAATAATAAAATAAAATCATACTATTATACTTTAGTTTTGGAAACTTCTCTAATTAAAAAACAAAACTGTTTAGAAAGGACTTCTTTTTAGTTCTGTTTGTCATTAGTCTCAAAGCTAAAGTTATCAGTTACAGAGCAGTGTCAGTTTTTAGTTTCATGTGGAAAGCCTTATTTGCATGTTATTATTCAAACAATTAATACTTGCTGAAAGGTGAGAGTAGGCCCCAATATTGCAGCTCTATCTTTCAAAAAACCTTTACCCCCACTATTGTGCAAATTCTGCTCAGGTTTTATGTTGTTTGAAATGTTATGGTTTTGTATTGTGGTTTGTTGTTGTTATTGTTGCATATTCAGATTTTCTCTTTCTTACCCATCATTAGTCCAGTTATCCTGATTACCCTTTCCTCTCCTCCTCCTCTTCCTCCTTCTTTTTCTGGCCTGAACTGGAAGCTATTTTACTCACTCATCTGGCCCTTTAGAGAAACAGGCCTTAGTTTGTGAGAGATTTGGTTACTTACTTACTTGCTTACTTATTTTAAGCTTTCTTTATCTCTCTCAAGTCGAGGATGTCTTCAAAGGAGATATAATCATTAAGGGCAGTTTCTTGTATTGGTGTTTTCAGATGGGTTGTCTTGAATTGCTGTGGTTTTACCTAACATGATAACTGAGCAGAAGCTTATCAAAAGTGCTGGGTGTGCAGTACTTCAGAAAGAGTTTAAGGGAGAAACAGAGACAGCTATGAGGAAGTTTTACATGAACACGTCTGAGAAACTTGACTTTATTCTGTGTTTGTGCATGAGTATGTGTGTGCATGAGAAAAAGAAGAGGGAGAGAGAGAGAGCTCAAGCAAAGCACATTTTACAACCCAGCATTTTTTTCCCAAGTTCTTAGGACAGACCACACATAGGATATTTTTTTTCCGCCTTTCCGATGAATTTGTATACCTTGTGTGAATTGGTGGACAGGCATTGATGGTACGTTGGTGTCCCCAATGGATATTCATTGTATCCAAATAAACAATCTGAAGGGATTTCTAGAATCTTTTGAATTAAAGTGTGCCTGGAAAGAGAATAAGCATGAGTACACAATAGCCTTTGATGCCTTTTGTCTTATGCTGCAGCTTTCTTCTCTTAATTTTCAATTGATGTTTCATCTTTGGGCTTCGGAAGCAATGAATTTTATTTAGAGAGGAGAATAAGAGGAAGTGAGAAGTGAGGGCAGGAGAAGAACCCTCACTTTAAATAATAATAAGTAAAAGTTAATGTGAAGTCCTAAAAATTGTTTTGGAAAACTTAAGAAATAAATCTTCTGACTGAGTTTGCTTGCCACCAAGATGTTCTCAGTCACTATGTATAAACAAAAGAGAGCACAATGCGCCCCAACATTATTTGTCCCAGATGGAGTTCTAAACTTGGCTTCATCTCTGGTGCTGATGTAATGGTGCACCAGCAAAGCTCTGAAAGAGAGGCGTGCATTTCATCCATTTTATTCCTGTGTGATTGGTGTGGGAGGGGAAGGCTGAGGGGGTGTTGGCTGGAAAATGTGTTTCATGGGTTCCCCCCCCTCCTTTTGCTGTTCTTCTGGAGAAAATGTTGATAAAGAATGTAGGGCTGTTGCCAAGGAAGAAACAACATTGAATAGTGGGGGTGTTCTTGTTTTCCTCCATGTTTCTGTGTACCTGCATAGTATAGCAAGAGTTGGCAAAGTCTTTTTGGCTAGCCAGCTATATGAATAGCTGAGGGAGGAATGGGTTGCCTATCCCATCTTACAGAAGTTCCCTAAAGTAAGACACAAATATTCCTGTGTTCTCAGAAGCTGTCATTCAGTGAGTGCCTTTGTGAGCAGCTTCTGCTATTCAATTCAGGGCAGCAAAGAAGTGTCAAAGAAATTTTCCTCCCCAAAGTAAACAGTATGTGGCATGTGAGAACTCTTGTATTAGGCCCAGATGTGCGGATGGAAAAGAAGGTACCAGTGTGGAAATTCAGTGAGAAGAAGCATTGCTAATCACAGAAATGTTCTTTTTTTCTGGCTCATCTATGTTTCTGATGGATTCTTATTTGAGGGTATTGCTGAAAAACTGCAGTCTTGTGCAATTTGAGGTAGCCTGAACTCAAGAAGCTGAAACAAGGTTGACACAGTTCTCTGGCAAGCTACTGTTTTGGATTCCAACTCCCAAAATTCCCCAGTCAGCATGGCCGCTGAGGGTTTCCGGAAGTTTGAGTCCCAAAAGTAGCTTTTCCAAGCTCTGAGTTGGTGTCAGTATCTGGGACCCATGTGGAGCTACTGTGTAAAAGGGCCTCCTGGGGATATGTGTCTTGATAGCAGCACTTCCAAGCATTAATTTTCGCCTAGTCTTGTGGTGGACAAAATGTGTCCCCCCCAAAGAAAAACCTAAGTTGTCTGTCTTAGAAGCTTTTGGGAGCCACTGTTTAACGCTGAAAATATTTATTTTTCAAATCTGTTTGAGTGTGTGTGTGTGTTTTGAAGTTTTTACCAGTTCAGGCAGCCCCTGATTGGGGCAGAAAATTTACCCAACGTTGCTACGATTGAACAGAGAATCCACTTTTCCTGAGGCACTGTCAAAGCAGACCTTGGCCCTAAGCTGAATTTTAAAGTACACCTGAGAGTCTTTTTTGTCGACCTGTTGGAACAACTTCCAGCCAACTGCAGAAGCTGTTATTGCATAGTGTGCTTGAAATGGTCTCTTAGATCTTACTGCACAGTACAGTACTTCTCTGGTTCCATGTCAACCCATCCCGATTCAGGCCATGGACTGTAGAGAGGAGAGTAGCAGAAAGTGGATTGGGATATACTGGGAAATTGTTGGATGCTTTTTGTTAGATTTTTTTCTGGCTTTTAAAAACAAGAACATGGCATGAAAAAACATGAACATGAAACATGGAAGAAAAAAAGAATATGAAAAAGCAAGAACATGGCAAGTGCTTTGAACAATATTACTCTTATTTTTTCTGCTTTGGAGCTCTTCTTCATCAATGGAGAGTTGTCATTTGTGTGAGTTCACAGATGACCACTTGAAGAACTCCAGTTAGAGGTATGCAACCTGTCCATCTTTGTGTAGATGTTAAAAGTACCTGAAGATAATCAATCAATTAGTATCTCTCTCCCTGTTCCCACCTTGGTCAGCTTGGACAGGAAGACTGATAGGCAGTGGAGTAACTGGGTAGACAAACAGATTTTGTTAAGCAAAATCTCATCTCTTGAATATGACAGACTTCTCAATGGTGTATCTGGACAGGGAGATGGAATTGTGGTGGGTACATTTAAGAGAACTGTGTCTCTGTGTTAATGTTGTGTGCATGAGAACAGTGTTATGGGAAAACCAGAAGAAAGTCTTATACCTTCTATCTTGTCAGTTATTTGCCTTCTCTTTTCATCTATCAGCTATATTAGGGGGTGTTTTGTTTCTGTGCTTTCTTTGTGTTGGCTTTGCTTGTGTTTGGTTGAGTAATTTGTTGAAGCCATCATGTTGGACTTCAGCTCCCATCAGCCCCAGCCAGCATAGAGAATTGTAAGGAATAATGGAGGAGGCGGTTTGAAGTCCCAACAGTATCTGAGACGCCATAAGTTGCCTACTTGCCACTCCAGTGTTCATTCATATAACCTGCTTAAAATGAAGCTACGCCAGTAATGTAGCAATAGTGGGCTCAGGTTTCAGTAATTCCTGATTAGAGGGACTAAGTAAATGGGACTAACTTATCCCTGTACTCCCCCCCAAAATGGAATATGGGACAGGTTTTAAATTGGTGCCCATCACAGTAACTTGTCCTTAAATCAAACCGTCATGGTGTCATTAATTACACGTAGTCTTAGAAGCCAGAGCCAGCAAAAATAAAGCAACCTCCTAAACACATACAGTGGCTGTTTCTCTTTCTGCCCAGGCACTGGAAATCTGGCACTTCCATGGAGTCAGGAAGGGCAATCAGCACAGATGGCATTGCTCTGAATAAGCCTGAGTGACCTGCAGGTCTCTTTCTGAAAATTTAACATTGTCCTTGCTTACCTGGCATGCGCCAGAAAAATACAGCTAGTATTTGTTTTCAGAACCAGGGTTAAACAGGCTAGGGGACAGTCTTTTCCTCTCATGCGTAAATCCACTCCAATATTTTCTTTTTTCCCTGCAGCAGCTTCCTTCTGCTTTCTTTGTCCTTTTAAAAAACAAAAACAAAAATAAACCCTTTCTTGTTATTGTAATGAAGTGTTACAGGAACTTTTTGACTGGGAGATATTGGGAAGAAATAGATTATCAGAGCAAGAGGTGGGGGATAAAATCTGCTCTAGCATTCTAGAAGAAAAGCAGTGCTATGTGGGTTAAGTAACTTTGCTCATAGAAGAGAGAAACTTACCCAGTAATGAGCTGTGCCAGACAGATGAATTGAAAATAGTGTGGTTATTCCCCCACCCCAGTGCTTTCAGTACTTGCTGAAAGACGGGCGGGGCGGGGGGAGCCCTTGCTGATGCTGGTGCTTCCTGACTGGGAACTCTTAAGGCCACCAGTCAGTATTCTTTTTTCTCTCCTTTTCTGTGATTGAAAAAGACAGAAGAAGCAGTATGAGAACATGGGGAACATCATATATGGAGGATGATATCTTCTGGACCACTGTAAAAGTTTATGTTTGGGACAGAGTGGTTGCAGAATGAAAACGTCCTCTGGAATGACAAGGCCTTCTCACAAAAAATATACTCCAGGTTTTTCCCCCCAGCCTAATTTAGCTGCTCCTTCCTTGAGCATTCTTGCTAGTCAAGATCAAAGTCTTTTCTTCATTCCAGCCTGTTGGTTTGTTGAAGGTTGATATCCGGGCACATTCCCCTCTTGATGTGGCTGCCAGCTACTCTTATGGGAACATAGTTGTAGCAGAGCAAACTGCCTATGTGTGAGTCTCCAGTGATAGACCTTGTGTGTATTGTAAAATGTTCTTATTTGTAAGGCATGCAGAAGTTTAGCCCAGCACTCTGATGCCCTGCAATATAGAGCTTCCTTGCAGCGTAGGTGCAATATAGATGACTTGTCTTATCATCCCAGTCATAAAGACAAGTGTTTTGATGATTTGACATTTTTCTAGTTGAAGTTGGCAGTGATTTGAAGTTGGCAGTGATTTTACCTTGTCTGATTCCATGGTACCAAAATTGGTGTGCCTGTGCAACTACTTTGGGGTTCTGGGTTCTACCAGTTCTTGGGCTTTTTATTTCTATAGGTTCTTTCTTTCGTGTCTGGTGGACATGTAAAATGGCCAGAATATTTTGGAGGGAAATCTATAACCAAATTAGAGCAATAACGGGTTTACAATTTCCTATGTCTGCAGAGTTATTTTTATTAAATATATTGAAAGGAATTAATGGGAATGATCAAAAGAGATATGGAAGGCTTCTTTTATATATGATGACAGCGGCCAGGCTATTGTACATGAGTAAATGGAAAATTAAAGAAATCCCAACATCCGAAGAATGGTTATTCAAGCTTCTTGGCATGTACCAAATGGATATGCTAACTATGCTCGTGCAAAATCAAAGTGTAGACATGGTGAATCAAGAATGGAATGCTCTAAAAAGTGTATGGAAAGAGAGATGGGGTGACATATCTCTTTTAGAACTGTAAATCATAAAATAAAGTTGTAAATTCATTTTATATATTGTGTTATCTTTTCTTTTTATAATCTCATGTTTCTCACATTATTTCTTTCTCCTTTTCCATTTTCTTTTTTCTTTCCCTTTTTTCTTTTTTCTTTTCCTTATTTCCTTTCCCTTTCCTTCCTCTTTTCCCCCCTTTTTATTCTTTCCCCCTCCTTTTTTTACTTCTTATATTGCTTATATTTGAATCTCTCTCATATTCCTTCCTTTTTTTTTTAGTTAAATCTAAGTTTAATTAGATTCTTAGATTTTCATAACAATACTCTAGGATAAGAAATGGTGAATATATAGAATAGGTCTTGATTGGGGTATAATATTTGTTAGAGTAAAATAGCAATTCTTCTTCTAGGTTATATTAGTTATAGATAAACTCAAAATTACCTAATTAATGATTATTTCATTTATATCTTTTTTTGCAGGTATAATTGAGTATTGAATAATACTGTAATGCCGGATTTATACTGTTGGTTGATGTTTCTTATGGAGTATAGGGCAACATATACATATGGATCTATTGTATACTGATTAATATTTATTGATGCTGATTTGTAATGATAGTTGAACTTAATAAATAAACATATCACCCCCCCCTCAAAAAAACAACAACAATTCTTGGGCTTTAACTTTTTGCCAGGTAATCCTATCATCCAGATTCCTGAATGAAACAATGTGTTTTAAGTTATTGACACTTTTTCTTCTCAGTCTAACAGATATAACCTGAATGCAACAAGGCAATGACAGATTTAGCTGCCTGCAAGTGACAGTGGGCCTCTTGTCAACGGTACTGGCTCTGTGTTATAGCTCCCAGTTGATACCGCAAGCCTTAAATATGTTAAGGAGCGGAGGGAGGAAGATATTGGAGAAGATTATTTTAATAGGCAGCGCTGCAAATTCTCATATGGTTAACATTTGCAAACAATGGCAATTTTAAGCCACAATAAATATAGCGAAGCTCGGACAGAGTCTACAAACTGAATCTAGGGCCTTGAACAGTCATTACTGAAATGCCATGACTCCAGTTTGGTGGGTACTGAAAAGCTTGGTTTGAATGGACTGCACCCAACAGAATGAGCTGGCTGGTCCATATTTATCAGTACATTACGGAAGAGTTAAGTGAGGAGTCTTCATTCTTGGATTTGTGCTGTGCCTTTCCCTGTGTAGGAAGCAGCAGTTTGGATTGTGGTTAGCTGATTATATGCTGGAGGAAAAAAGTATGTTGTTAATAGCTCTTTCTAGTTATTCCAGTTTTTTGCTCAAAGCAATTCCATTAGTTTAGCTTTTGGGAATACTGCGTTTTTATGGCAGAAAAGCAGCATTTGCAAGCAATCTTTAAAAAAAAAAAGAGGGCCTGCCATAGAAATCTAAAGGCAAGAGTACGTTTGCTTTTAAATTCCCATATGTATCAGTAAGTGTTGCAGCTACTAAGAAAGAAGTATTAACAATGGCTGTCTTAGTGGAAACACCACAAAACTCGAATCAGCCAGAAGGAAATTGTCACACGAACCTCTTTTCCTTGTAAGACCTCAGGATATAGGATGGCTTTTTGAAATAGGATGTGGGAAACATGTATGTGGTATCTCTCCTAGCTATGCTGTGCAGTATAAAAACTGATTTACAGCCGTCATATCTGAGTGAATGTTTAGCTTCCAAGAAATTAGCTTAGAATTAAGTTAAAACTTAAAAAAGTTAAGTCATAAAGTAAAAAAAAACACATTGGGATAATCATAAGTAATTGGCAGGAGCCTTGTGCCCTGCCATTAATAAAGATATATTAATAAACATTTCACATGAAACGTGTGAGTCTGCCTGTCAGTTGCTATTAGAACCATACTGACTTCATACATAGTTTCAACATATTGTTGCGTCTCCCTTACCTACTACATAAATGAAACAGATCTTTCCCTGGCACTATAACCCTGTCCTGGCATTAATAAAGATGAGTGTGAAACAGTGTATAGAGGTTTCACATGTAACTAGTGAGTACGCCTATATATTGTTAGTGCAACTGTGCTGGCTTTGCACCACTTACAACAATGTTTGCAATGATGTTACAGCATCATTTCAACAGTTTATTCCATTACCCTTACCTACTGAGCAGGTGAAACAATTCTCTCCTTCCCATTGCTTTTTTTTTAATAATGTATCACAGCACAACTATGTGTGTTTTGCCTGCTAGTCCAGCCTGAAATTATTTATTTCAAGGAGTGTTGATGCTGCCATGATGCTGGATTGATTTTGCAACGCAGAATTCTTGAGTTTTCCGGTTTTTCCATAGCTAGGCAATTGCTTCTCTTCCTATACTCTGTACTATATTCTTTCATCCTCTTTGATGGTCACGCTCTGCAGAAAATTATATTGACCTTAATGGTGCCATAGAATTTGTACATGAATAGGAAATGGGAATTGCTACTAAGCTGCCTGTCCATCAACTTGGATAAATGGAAATAGATGCTGAAGATGTGTAAAGATCTGGTTTTCATTTTCAGAATATTTAAAACATATATCTTTTTAGCAAAATTAAATCTCAAAATATCCAGTGTGGTTTACTATAGGGAAAAAAAGGCATGAAAACACATTAATCAGTGCAGTGAAACATTTAAACAGCAACAGTAAGAACCAGTCTAAAATTCAGTTTAAAATTGGAAAGCAAGACAATGAAGAGCAATTGCTAGCACTTGCACCTTAGAAGTTTTAGCAGAGCTGTCTTCGTTTTCTTTTTTAAACTGTGGGATTTTAAACAACTTTTTTGCAGGGGAATGTTTATCTGTTGTTCTGGAAAAAAAAATAACAATACAGTGTGGTGCCAATTTTTTTCATATTAGATTTCTTTAATGCATATAGAAGCTCATTGTCCAGTCTTGTTTTAATAAGGCACAGAGTTGTTCTTTTAGATCAGGCCTAAAAGCCCATTTGTGTCCCAGAACTCTGCATCCAGGAGTGCTGGCAAAATATGGAAGAAATAATTTGTTCTTCTATTTGAAAGGAATTCCACTTGTAAATAAGTTAAGAAACTGCTTCCCGGGCACTAGGCATGCTGGTTTAGTCTCCCTTCTTTGACCATTTTGCAATATCTGGCATTGAAGAGTTCCACAGATTATAAATATCCATTTATAGAGTTCTATGCAAACAGGGAACGTGGCAGTGGATGTTTTCTTAGCTTCCTGGAGAGCTTTTGAATCCAAAAAACATACAGAAGCAGTTAATCCTATAGCAGATAGGAACAAGAATAACATACACCTTGTTCTGTCTTGTTTGGATGCAATTTATTGATAGTAATACTCATATCATTCTGTATAACAAATAAGGAATACTGTAGACCTTGTTAATTTAAACAGATGTTGGGAACCATATTTTTTTCAAAGGTGGTTCTCTTAAGAAAAAAAGTAAATAGTTGCTTTCTTGGCATATTAAGATTTAATTGGCACAATTCTAAAGAAATAAAACTGCCAAAACCAAAAGTCAGGAGTGATCAGGTTCCCTACAGAATACAAGTAGGGAATTAAATATTTATGTTAAACATTTGTATTGGGGTGGGCAAAGAGTAATCCATAGGCTGCATATAGCATCAGGCCTTTTTATTACTTACCTCCCATGTTGCTGCTACTTCCCACAATTTCAGATTTTTAAAACACTGGCATCACAGTTTGCTTCCAAACTATGATGGTCAATCACTAAATGCACTCAGAAGGAAAAGACACTACATGCGTCATGGTGACTATCATCTCCAATTTAGTTCAGTATCTATTATCAATAGCATAGTGAATATTATATTACTTAAGCTGAAATACATTCAGGGTGAATCATGAGTCAATCATAGAATCATAGAGTTGGAAAAGACCATGGAGGCCATCCAGTCTAACCCCTTGCTATGCAGAAACACACATCAAAGCACTCCCAACAGATGGCCATCCAGCCTCTGTTTAAAAACCCCCAAAGAAAGAAACTCTACCACACTCTGAGGCAGCCGCGTATTCCACTGATGGACATCTCTGACCATCAGGAAGTTCTTCCTGAGGTTTAGGTGGAGTCTCCTTTCCTGCAGCTTGAATCCATTGCTCCTTGTTCTAGTCTCTGGAGCAGCAGAAAACAAGCCCACTCCCTCCTTAACATAACGTCCCTTCAAATATTTAATCATGGCTATCATATCCCCTCTTAACCTTCTCTTCTGCAGACTAAACATACCCAGCTCCCTAAGCTATTCATCATAGGGCATGGCTTCCAGACCTTTCACCGTTTTGGTCTCCCTCCTCTGGACACACACCGGCTTGTTGATATCCTTCTTGAGTTGAGGTGCCCAGAGCTGGACATAGTATTCCAAATGAGGTCTAACCAAAGTAGAACAGAGTGGTATCATTACCTCCCTCAATCTAGACACCATACTCCTATTGATGCAACCAAGAATTGTGTTGGGTTTCTTGGCTGCTGCAACACATGACTGACTCATGTTCAGCTTGTGATCTACCAAGACTCCTAGATCCCTTTCACATGTACAAGATCCCTTTCACACGTACAATGATAGGGGAAATTTTATTTGTTAATAATGAATGGGTGGAATTTTAACCAACTTTAACCAACTTTAATTTAGTGTAGAATTAATTTTAATCTCGTATAATTTTAATTTTAAATATCTCTAGATAATTTATATGTTCTTTTTAACTAATTCCCACTTAAAAAAAATATCTGCAGGGTTCAAGCACTTTACTGAACGGAAAAGCGGCCCCTAGCCTTGTGATAGGGACCCACATTTAGGAACAAACTCACTACATCTAAAAACGAGCAAGTCAGGAAAACAAGTGTTTTTGTATTCATTTTCTACTTTGGAAACCTAATTTTGATATATGCAAATAAATTCTTTCCTCAGATTTGGAGGAACATTCAGCTGTTTGCAGTAGCACAGTCCATTATGGAATACATGACATGAAGCAGCTTAATGTCTGTTGTCTCTCTAGTGATTAGCTTTCATCAATTAAAATCATACTTTAGAATAAAAAGTGTCCTAAATTTTGTGAAGAGGAGGGCTGCATTTCAGCCAAATATCTGATTTTTTAAAAACTTGATCAGTGTGGATTTCCATTGGGAAGCTGAGAGGCAAGCTGGCCTGGGGATTAAGGATGCTAACATCCTTACATCAGTGTGGGGTTTAAGGTGAGGCTTGAGGCTGAGGTAGGGAGAAAGCACATCAAGAGCATCTCAGGAGAGGCAGGAGTAAATAAGTAGAGACCTCAGTTCAATGTAAGGTTCAGGGTTCTTAAAGTATTGACTCTAAATCTGTGGAATCTGGTGTGCTGTGTGTTACTGTGAATGATGAATCTATTCTTTGGTTTGGTACACACTTTAAGAGAGTTATCCAAGATGCCAAACTTGTTTGAGAGTAGGGCTCAGCACCTTTGATAACTCCTTTGGAGTGTAGGCTAAAATCTGGTGTGGATTCATCATCTTACTGCCGCTGCTCTGGCCTCGTGAAGGCCACATTTTGGTCTGCACGCTGCAGTACCACCTCTTCAGATAGTTAGTCAGACATTGGTAGTGAAGCCCTGAGATGTCCTGTTTCTCCTTGTAACTCAGCAGCTAAAGCTACTCATTCAAGTCAAAGCTGCTCAGCTGGAAGAAGTTTTAATTCTTTATACTTTTATCTATTTGATTTATAAGTTTCTTTTCTCCCAGAACTGGTCCCCAAGGCAACTCAAAATTAAAGCAAATACAGATGAAAATAGATTTTAGGACAGGAACTGGTAAAACATTCAAAAGATTATCACATAAAAGACACAAGTAAATTATAATAGTAGAACACTATTAAATTGATTAAATTAATAGCCACTTGGAAATATATCAATAACCATGGGGAAGGAGAGAGAGAGAGAGAGGCCCACGATTACCCCATGAATTTCGTATCATATGAAATTCGTGAGGTCTAAGTCCAATACCCCAGTCCTAGAGTAGCCAAATTAGGGCCCTGGGGCCACAGAAAGCCTCCCCTCCCCAATTCTTCCAAACTCTTTGGACAACTTTATTTCTAACAAAAATGGGGCTCAGATTCCTCTCTTGCACCCTCTGTTACATTACACAATGATAGCCCTATGATTCTGCTTTAACTGCCATGGCAACAACTTGTGGAATTCTGGAGTTTGTAGCCTGGTGAAGCATTAGAGATCTTTGGCTGAGAATTCTAAATATTCTGGTCTAAACTCTAAAGCCACGATTCCATAGGATTCCATAATACAGTTAAAGTGGAATTATAATGCTACCATTATGTACTGTGAAAGGGCTCTGGGCAACTCAACTTTGAAGTAGGTTTCAGGATTCTTCTGCATAGTTTAACATCAGAAAATACTGTTTCTTCTTCTTCTTCTTTTTTTAAAGGTAAACTTTTGTCCATTCCCATTTTTTGGTTCCTAGCATTTTGTGTGGACTTCAGACAATTGGTCCCCAGAACCACCACGCTTAATTGTCTCTATCATATATGCTATAATACTATGCCTCTCCACATGTATATTACTATGTTTTGTGTAAACATGCCCCATGTGTCCCTTTGTTTTGAATGCATTACTGTTGAAAAATGAGTTGTGAGCTGTATGGGTAGGCAGCTATAAAAATAATATTCTTCCCAGTGTTTAGGTCCCCAGAGAGGAGGAGGCGTTTGTGTTTTTTATATGTCTATATGTGTATTATATTAAGAAGAGAGGTTTTAAGTGTCACAGAATCTACCAGTGTCTCAGACTACTACATCAAGGATGCTTGAAGCAAAAATATATGACTGCCACACGGTTGCTGGTTGTCAGGGAAGTGACAGGAGACTCTCTTCTCACCCAATTGTTAGATTGCAGCTGAGGAGTGGAATCAACAAAAATTTCCTCCCTGCCTTTAATCAAACAAGCAAACTACCTTTTCTTGCTAGAAACTGGTTGCCATTGCAATTCAAGGAGGATTGGTGACTTGCTAAGGATGGGTGGGTGGGTAGGTTTTTGGTTTTTTGCATCCTTGATAGGTGGAGAAATTAAATATTAGGATGCTGAAGCCTTGTCCAGTATCTTGAGGTGAGTCTCCAGACTGCTGTCTGGTTGCCATAGCAACTGAGCAGGCCTGAACCATGCCAGAAATAGATGCTGGAAGAAAATGTGGAAGGGCCTTCTCTTTCAGGGCATAATGAAATGTGATAGGACTCACTAGGCTTTATTCTGGGATTTTTGATACCATAGTAGTCAGGAGGGCCCTTGCATTTCCCTCACTGTTGGGTAAGTTTTAGTGAAATGCAGTTTTCCTCACTTATCTGACAAGTTAGGGATCTGAGCTCTGTCAGAAAAGGGAATTGGTTGAAAAGTAGAACCCACATATGGTACTGTAGGGAGCATGAAAGATTTATGGAGGCACACTCAGGATTGACCACATGCACGCTGCTTGCAAAATCTCTCAGAGGGCTTGGCACCTTTTTACCCCCCTCTCGGCTCACTTTGAAAGCAGTGTGCATGTGAGAGTTGGTTCCAAGCTAGCCTCTGTAGGCAAGAAGAACCAGCGAAAGAGTGGGAACCACGTTGAATTAATGGAACTTGACATTAATTTGGAAGCATCGGAAGAGCGAGTCATCAGAGAACAGGGTATCAAAAGGTGGGGGCTTCTTTACGTGTCATGTGACCAAGGCAGGTTTGAGCATTGGTACCAGTTATTATAGACAAGTAAGTCTGCCCAGGAACTGAATATGCATTGATGTGCCAAACCCTGTGTAGGGTGGAGGTGTGACTTTTAATTTCTCGAGAGCAGCGTCCTGGTCTTAAAAATGTAGTGGCTTAAATGTTATTGCCGTTCCACTTAACATGCATCTCTTTAAAGAAGGACACACATTTCCGTCTCCCACCTTTATCACTTTGTTCTGAGTGCTGGGTTTTATTTGAAGGGAAACGATGACCCGTGTGAATAATTCATAGGAGTTTGCAGGCTGGAGGGCAGATGTCTTTAACTGCTGATTGAGCCGAGGTCTGGGATGGGTTGACTTTTGTTAGTTTATTTTTATCTCTTCTGAGACCCTGATTGTAGCTTTTGCTGTCTCCCCTAATCAGTGTCCTATGGAAATCTTGCTGCAAACCTAACATAATGGTCTATCATAGCATTTTCCTTTTCTAGAACTTATAATTTAGCCACGACAATGTTCTCCTGCAGAATTACTGTTATTTCAAAGCTATGTATGCTATTCAGTAATTTCTGATCTGTTCCCTGAAAAAAAAAAGGCTTTCTGATATTTTGATGTTAGTTCTAGGATGAAGTCTTTACTTTGCTGTCTATAGAAAGATATTTGTCTTCACTCTAAAGGTATCACAAATTTCTGTAACTGCTGTGGATACAGGATTCCAGAAATTTTGAGTGGGGAAGAGATGTGTCTCTTTGCTCCTGTACACTCAGTTTTCAAATAATGGAGGGCTGTGTGTTGAACTCATGCACCAAGATTGCATAGAATTAAATCCCTACATGTGTTATTACGTGTGGATTTTGCTATGCAAACTTTGTGTCAAATGCAGAACTAAGCGCACAACTGAAGCAATGATATTACCAATTTCAGAAGAGAAGCAGATGTGGATCAGCTGAAAATGTGTGCTGACATGCTCAACAGCACCACATTGCAACTGTACTTCTTGACCTTGGGTTGAATGCAGATGTTGCCCTTTAGATGAAAATGTCAACCAATTCTGTAGGGGAGTTTATGCATCCATAAGACACAAACAGGATTCTGGCCAGTGAGGTTTTGTGTTTTCAGAATAAACAACCACAGCTAGGAAATATTCAGGCACTCACAGCGAGAAAAAATACCTGAATATGAAGAGCAGAGGGGCACCTTCCACTGTTTGTATTGTAGGCCATTTTTCTACCCTGGTAATAAAACTGTCTCTGACAAGATAAACAACTAGAGCATTTCAGCTCAGTTTCTCTGCATCTTGTTTTGCTGGGTAAAAAAACACTTTTTTTTCTTTTTTTTTCTTTTTCTACTCAATTCATTACATTATGTGTGTATGTGCCTTCAAGTCGCTTTTTGCCTTAAGGCAGCCCCATGAATTTCATAGGATTTTCTTAGGCAAGTAATACTCAGAGGTGGTTTTCCCAGTTCCTTTCTCTGAAATGTAGTCTACAGCACTAGCCTACAGCACCTGGTATCAATCAATCAATCAATCAATCAATCAATCAATCAATCAATTATTTATTATGATCACAAACCAGCATGAAAGCACCTGGTATTCGTTGATGGTGTCCCACCCAAGTACTGACCTGGAATGACCCTGCTTGGCTTCCAAGATCAGATGGGATCTGGTATGTTTAGGGTATTTGGCTAAGACAAAACAAGTGCCTGAGTGGCAAGCAGGCAGGCAAGCAGACAGATAGATAAGCTGAGATACCTCTTTCTATTTATCTCCATATAAATGGAGATATATTTTTGGTTCCAGGCATTTTTTGATTGATTTTAAATTGCAAGTGCCTGATATTTGGAGACGTTGTTTCCTATTGTGCTAGTGACAGTGTCCTGGGAGGATTACAGGACTGTATCTATGCTAATTCTGCAGCAAAAAAATGTATTTGCAGTTCAAAAATGATTCAGTGTTAGTGATTTAGGATTTTAAATGTATTATCTTTTTTGAGAATATGCTGCAATGTATGGCAGCTACTAACTATAGCTGCTGACCTCTCCAGCCAGCATGGTCATTGCTGGGAGTTGTAGGCCAACACAACTGGTAGACTGTTGAATTAGAAGTTAGTGAAGATGTATAGACACTGCTAGAAATAGATGTCTTGTGCCATTCTCTTTTGTTGACTAGTGCTGTTGGTTAAGTCCATGTTTTGTGTGTCATCATTGCAGTTGTTGTTTCCTTGCCCTGCATTATTGACTGTTACTTGGGAAATGAAGCATGGGAGCATTACATTTTTAGTGTCAGAAGCTGTTATTTCCAGATACCACTGTGTCCAAAACAGAACCAGTTTTGTGAAGCAATCTTCTTCTACAGTAAGGGATGTTTGCGGCATTCTTCTGTCTTGCAATAAAAGGAAGCTGGTATGAGTATCTCTGGTTTGCTTTCTGAAAGTTCCCCACTTCTTAAGAGGGTGAATGGACCAGGTTGCATCATAGAACTATAGAGCTGGAAGAGACCCAAGGGCCATTTACTCCAACCCTCTGTGTATGCAGGAAATCACTGTTAAAGCATCCCTAAGAGGTGGGTGTCCACACGCTGTTTAAAAATCTCCAAAAAAGTAGAGCCACCACTTTCTGAGGTAATCTACTCCATTGTCAAACAGTTCTCACTATCAGGAAATTCTTCCTTATTAAAATGTTCTTTTGTAATTTGAATCCATTGGATCAAGAGAGTAAGGAAACAAACTCATTTCATCATCCACATTAGCATTTGTAGGAGATGGTTGTCATGTTACCACTCAGTCTTTTCTAGGCTAAGTATAGCCTATAAATAAAACTTACAAAAGTTC